>JAVLUX010000065.1:14905000-15505000 GCA_032164185.1 Moxostoma hubbsi
GTGTGTCATCTCCTTTGTTGTATGCAGTTAGATGTCGAATGTTTAATGTTGCTCAGTTTTGTCTGTTTTTGAATGTTGTTGTTTGACGTTGAGTGATAATCTCACTCTCTCTGCCTAGTTGGTCCTGTGTTGTGTATCTATTGGTTGCCCACGTGTCGGGTGTATGGTTGCCTTCCAGAATTGCTGCGTGTCAGCTGGTCTTTCACAGAGGATACCTCATCTTTGCCTGTGTGTCGGGAGTTAAGTTTTCTTTTCTCTACTGGCTGTTGTTCTGCATCTCATTAAGTTTCAACTGAGGATTCTACAAATCTGTTCCTGAGTTCCACAACACACACACATCCTACATACACACTCTTCACTGATTTCCCCTTGCATAACTACGACGTACACGCCATTGGAGATCACATCCTGCTGCTGCAGCTGGTGTCGCAATTTTCTACATTTCTCAACCCAGTGACTGCTCATTATTACTGTTAATAAATCCTTTGAACTGTTCTTCTGCTCTTGGGTCTGTTTGTCTCACTATCGTTTGTTGCACACATTCCTTTGTTGAAATTATTCATTTTATCCACAAAAGAGCAGGAGATTAATTTAGAATGCTTTTGCATTGTAATCATCACCCACCATTTGCATAAACCCCTGCAGGGTCCATAGATCTTCTGGAGATTGGGAGGGAATGCTTAGACAGAAAGTGCTTTGTAGATAAAGAGAAAAGTCTGCTGTCATTGCAGTCGGTAATATGAGCGCCTGTAAATTAAACGGCTACATTTTGAGGGACATGGATAATTCTCATCTTTCCTTGCTAATGACTTCCTGGCTTCTGGATTGTCAATGCCTGCTCTTGAGTGTCAGTTTGTTAACCATACCATTGAGATATCGATAGAAAACCTACTAACCTTCTGAGATAGTGAGGCGTTCTGGGATGCATGCATTGTACGAGGGAAGGAATCTGTGTAATAGGACTCAGCAGACATACTGCCTCTGGAAAAACTGTTTGAATTTCCTGATGGAGTTGAATGAAAGTGGTATAACCGCCACTAATGCTACCAGTTGGCAAAGGATTCTGCTTGCTCTCGTAGTTTTACACAGTTATTTTTTTTCCTTTGCACAGCAGCCAAGCAAAACAACTCTTTTGAAACAACACACACAAATATATATATATATATATATATATATATATATATATATATATATATATATATATATATATATATATATTTATATATTTATTATAATCACTTTTATAAAGTGGTTGACAAATGTTGAAATGGCTAAGTAGTTTTGGTATTTTGGTGCAAGCATGCGCTAAGTCCGGAGTCAAGTGGGCTTGGCAAAATCATGTGCTCAACACGCAAAAGGCTGGACCAAGTGCAATTTAATTCTGAGTATTTTTTCTGATTATTTCAGCATTTACGTCCATTCATAATTACTGCAGAACTCATTAACAAAAGATTCTTGATACATGACAAAGGACACCTCTGATAAACCTTTTTCAAATTCTAATTTTTTATTAGAGCATGATTCTATTGGTTGACATTTCTACTGATCTATTACATATTGACACAGAGCCATGTTGCAGCTTGGTGGTCTCGTTATAATGCATCAACAAGTTATGCCATTTTAAGAGGTTTTGACAGTCTTACAGTGTGTGGTTATGGTGTTATTGAATTTTCATGACCATTGAAGATCCAAGAAAAAGAAACAGACAAGCACTTGTCCACGCGACAGCCAGCGCAACTGCGTTAGAAGCAGAATATGTTTGGCGTGTCATGAGGCTGTTATTGGTAAAGGTTTTTTTATTATAATTTTTATGTTTGAGATTTTACTTATCACGTTGAGTTAGACAAGGACGCTGACATCCTGTTTACTGTTATAGCACTTTTTATGGATTCGCACATTTTTATTTGACTGCAAGATTAATCTGTAATTATTCTAAACACTGTCTGTCATTTTGACACAAACAAGCAAGAAACTCTGCTTAAACCATCTACACATGGTATATCTATCCCTCTGTCTCTGCATGCACGCGAAAGTGAGAGGGAGAGGCAAGGCTGGACTGGGAGGAGAAATCGGCCTGGGATTTTACATAGCAACTGTCCCAAAATTTGAGCAGGGTGAGCTGTCTCTCACGCCGGTGCAGCCAAATAATTTCCATATTCGCAAGCAGTAATTTTCACTGGCAAATGTGAGTAAATCGTTCACAATATAGAACCCTGATTATTGTAAATAATTCACAAAATTTACCGTATCCTAACTATGTAACTTAAATGGCATTTGTCATTATTATCTTTTTTTTTTCCTCCCCTTTCTCCCCATGTGTCAATGCCCAATTCCCAATGCGCTCTTTAAGTCCTTGTGGTGGCGTATTGACTCGCCTCAATCCAGGTGGCAGAGGATGAATCTCGGTTGCCTCCACGTCTATCTGCGCATCTAATCATGTGGCTTGTTGAGTGCGTTACTGCGGAGACATTGTGCGTGTGGAGGCTTCGCGCTAATCTCCGTGGCGTCCACACACAACTCACTATATGCCTCACAGAGAGCGAGAACCACACATTATAGCGACCACGAGGAGGTTACCCCATGTGACTCTACCCTCCCTAGCATCCTGGCCAATTTGGTTGCTTAAGAGACCTGGCTGGATTCCCTCAGCACGCCCTGGATTCAAACACGTGTCTCCAGGGGTGGTAGTCAGCATCTTTACTCGCTGAGCTACCTAGGCGCCTTCATTATTATCTTTTCTAAAATACAAATATTTGGGCATCACCCATCACCCCCTCAATTTGAGCACTGCTTTTAAATTAGAAACACTGAATTCAGCATGTTTCTTTGAGAAATTCCTATTTTTCTAATAGGCTATTCTTATAAATGAATGATGGATAAGGGGTTTTCAGTGGTCTATTCTTAAACCAGTACAATTAATTTTAAATGTAAAATACAAAAATATTTATAATTTTCTTTTATAATATTCAATATATTAGTATTTATTAAACAGCAGGAAATATGAAAAGTCATTTCTTTGATATGTTTGTCTTTTAGAAATGCATTGTAACATGAATAATAATAGTAATAAAAGTATGTCAAAAAGTGTTGGTGGCGGCGGGAGAGAGAGAGAGAGAGAGAGAGAGAGAGAGAAAGCTGGAAGGGTGCACACACCTGAATGCTATAATGTCTAACACCTGTTTCTGATTGCAGTAAGCACTATCATGAGTGATATAAGGAGGACAGAGACAGAGAGAGAGAGAGAGAGAGAGAGAGAGTTACCACGTGCAGAAGAGACTGTCAAGCTGTGTATGCTGTACAATGCTGAAAAGCTATTTTGAGTTTCTAATTAAAGACCTACATTTTCAGTTAGCGTCCCAAGTTTCCCATTTCTTCCTCTCCCACCCAATGAACCCATTCACAGTGTTATGGATATAGGATTGATTATTTTGCATTCCCTTATGTTTTAGCTGATGTTCTTGTAAAATAAATAGTCTCAGACAGCTTGCCTATGGAATATTCATAGTCCATTCACAGCAAGCATGATGCATTTTACTGCAAAAATTGCAAGAGCTGGCAGAAAATCTATTCTGATTGTATGCCTGCAATGCAACACTTGTGAGACAGGGGTGCACAGGTTTTATTAGTTCAGGTAACAAAGTTTTGTTTAGAAGTTAATTGAAATTGTTAGTTGAATATGCTACCACATTGTTGCATGTCATACCACAGTAATTAATACAAATATGTAGGGTACAATAGGCTAAAGGCCCACCTTAAGGAAAATGTGCTTTTTTCACAGGGTTACAAGGTGTCTCGAGATTTATGAAATACTTTTTTTTGTATTGAATATTGATGGAGCAACAAAATTTGAGTGAAAATAAATAACAACAGTTGGTCATTTTGATGTACAATTGTTTTTTTTTTTTTTTAAAAAAAAGTGGCACGGGAGCTTTTAAACCACACCTGGGGTAAAATGCTCCCTCGTTTGGGATAAAAGGCCCCTAGCAGTGGTTAAATTGATCTAGTGTACATACTGGTAATAGAAGTTATAGGGCACAATTTGTCAACTTATGTAAATACTTTTGAGACAACAAGATGCTTTTTTTAGTAACAAATTAAGACAATGCTTACTCAAAATAATCATATTTTACTCAATATTCAAACACACCTATCGTAACATCAATTAACTGTGTAAACTACTCCAAATCAAACTAATGTTTACAATACTGCTCAAACATAGTAAATTTTTTTAGTTCCCAAATCAGAAATATGTTTTGTGAGGGGAGAGGGGCCTCCAAAATAAAATTTGTCAATAATAACCTGTTATTGTCTAGAACCCGCCCCGGTCCTATTATATTGTCCATTCCCTCAAGAAAATGTCACGAAAATTGGATAAGATGTTGGATACGGTCATAGAAACCACAAAAATAGAGTCCCTAATGTTTATATGCCTATTTATAATGGTTGCTATACCCATGGTTCTTCATATGTTCCTCATAATGACTTCTTGCAAAAATGATTCTATCTAAGAATAAAATAATGGCATTTTGCTGCCACTGGCACAAAAACAGTGAGAGAAAAAAAAAATTCACTTTTGTCATCACCGGCATCATCTTGTCAAGTGTCTTTGGAGGAAGTTTTACGCTTTCCTTTTTTCCCCCACAGTTTAATCTCACTCTTGTTTTGTGCCCTGTTGGAGCAACTGTTCGGCTGCAGTGAAATACAGACACATTGTGATTCAATGATCACTCTAACACATTATAGATATTATAGTTTCATTTTTTGTTAATGCATGATTTTATGTAAAGCTGCTTTGAAACTATGTGTTGTGAAAAGAGCTATTCAAATAAAAATAACTTGACTCTTCTTTCTAACGGTAGCTCCGACTCAAACCACAACTGTGTCTGCTTGTTGCATAACATGGAAACATATATTACGCTCTCGTCGCTCCCCGGCCTCAACTTTAGCTTACGTGCACTCTCAAGGCCTGTTCACACTGACAGTAACTTTTAGCGACAAAGTGACAAGATTTTATAACATTTTTAATGAGAGCTGGCAATTTATGAAAACATGAGCAACAGCAACTGTTTGTAATGGAATGTGGGCATCTCCAGTAACTGAAAGTTAAATTTTATGCAAATGAGTAGCAATGCAATGCGGTGACTACCAATGGATGTAAAGAGTGGCGCTCACATGATCCATCATCTGTAAGATACTTTACTCAAGTGTAGGCAAGATTAACGAGACATTAATGTTACTGTGAGCAGTTTTACTGTCCTATATGATTTGATTCATATACAGGGATATGATAATCCAATAATAATAAGGCATCAAACTAAAGAAACCCCCAGCGATAATATTGCTGCCAGTGTGAACGGAGATTTGTAGGTTAAAAAAAGGTTGCAAGTTATACATGGAAGGTTTGACCAAGTTTTCTCTTAGGGAGGACCTGATTTTCATCAGTGATAAAACGCAACCTTGTGTATCATAAGTTTCATTACTACTTTTCTGCTTCTGACTCAGCAGTTTAATGTCTTCAGTCATCCAATCCTGGTGCAGCTATTCGTTAGCATGCCATACATTACAGCCACCGGGAAGTCTAAGCTTATTGTACAGGCCCAGACTTGGCGCAGCTCTGCTGATAAGGCACATTTTCATTAAATTCAGAATCGATTCAGTTATTATTAAGCCTCTTTTCATTTGTTCTCTCCCATTTCTCAACACTGGCAGTGCTCATCCCATTCCTGGGGAGATCAATGTGTTTTGGGTAGGGAGTGTAGTCACAGAAGGCCATCGCAGGTTAACAGTTTGAATTTAAGGAAGTAAATGCTGGCAATTAAAGGGTCTGTAGTTTGAGTTGCAAATTGTCTATTCATTGTAAATGTCTGGGTTGTAATAAGATGATGGTTTCTGTTCTAGAGTGTGGTTCATGGAGAATAGCAGACTTGCAGAGAATGTCACTGATTCAGAGGAGTGTGCTGGGAGATCTCAAAATAGAGGGCTGGCATGAATAATTGAGCCTTATGCTGTTAAATGCCTGGGGAAGTGGTGCTTATTAAACATGATGTGTTGTGAGCTATCACAAGAGGCCTGTATTTGGGTTGTATTAAAAATGCATGCATTTTTTTTTTTTTTTTGGCTAAGCTGGTAAGGTAAAGTCTGAAGCTTTATCTATTATTGAGCCCTTGCTTGGCACTTCAGACAGCCGTCTATACAAACTATGGCTTGCCTGTCACAGAGGAGGTTTGCCATTTGCCTCAGCTGTTAAGCTAAATCTTTTTTCTTGACTTCAAAAACAAGACATCTCCCAGGTTTCCGATAGAGCAGTGTTTCCCAATCTTTTTGACATATGTACCTTAAAGCACCATCAGTAAGGCTCAATTACCCCTTCATCGACACAAAACCAAAGATGTGTACTAAAGGCTAAAAATGTGTGTGTATATATATATATATATATATATATATATATATATATATATATATATATATATATTATTTGCATATAAATATCATATAACTTTTAAATGACCCATGAAATGCGCAATTAGAACATAATGCTTTTAATTATACATTTACAAATATTTAAACTGATATGTAGAACAATTGCTAAAACAGTACTTTATAAGAAAATAGAAGTTTTGTAGGAAAATAGAAGAAAAATAGGCAGTTTTGCATTTTGTTTTGGTGGAGTAAATATTAAGAAGTGGCATGGGAATCATAGCACAACATTAGAGTTCTGGTAGTAATATATCTCCATAGAAAGTTTTTTAGCAATAATGTAAAAAACAATGTCAAGACACACCTAGAGCTCAGAGATTGTTAAAGGAATAATTAATCTCAAAATGAAAATACTGTCATAATTTACTCACCCTGTTGTTGATCCAAACAGTGTATGACTTACTTTCTTCTGTGGAACACAAAATGAGATGTTACACAGAATGTTAGCCTCAGTCACCATTCACTTTCATTGCATATTTTTCCAACAATTAAAGTGAGTGGTGACTGAGGTTGAGTGTTTTTCTATTCCACGAAAGGACAATATGACAGAAGTTTAATATGTGGGTAAACTATCCCTTTAATTGATGCTATAAACGTCTCGGGTTACTTGTGTAGCCCTTGTTCCCTGAAAAAAGCGGAACGAGATGCTGCGCTGCTAAGCGCTATGGGGAAACAATATTATTGTGAGCTGCTCTGAACATGTGTGTGTAACACGTCAATGAAATTGACTGGAATTTATAGCCTCGGTTGGTGAGATCATTGGACGCACCTGTGGCCAGGCTATAAATAGGAGGCGTCACCAGAGTGTCGTCAGATTATTTTTCTGAAGAGCGGTCCTGGGACGTCCCAGTGCGGCAAAAGAAGCGCAGCATCTCGTTCCGCTTTTTTTCAGGGAACAAGGGTTACACAAGTAACCCGAGACGTTCCCTTTACAAAAAGCTTCACTTTGATGCTGCGCTGCTAAGCGCTATGGGGAACGAAATGCCCACGCCACCGCACTGGGGCTGTCCGGACCCCTGATCGTTGTGAAGTGTTTTCACAGAACGCGAGAGGTTCCAGACATGAGCTTGAGATGTCGACTCAAGGGCATAAGCCCGGAGTAGCAGAACATCTAACACCATAAAATCCGAAGAGTGTGTGCGGAAAGGACTAGCCTGCCGTATCACAAACCTGGTTTAGACATGCGCTTGAGATGTCGACTCAAAGACATAAGAGTCCGGAGTAGCGGAGCATCTAGCCCACAAAGTCAAAAGATGAGTTTGAGAAGCCGACCCAAGGGCTCTAACTCAAAAGTTCGTACCATGAACTTGGATTTGGCATGAGCCTGGGATGTCGACCCAAGGACATAGTCCGGGGTAGCAAAAACATCCTAGCCCATGTAGAAAATTGTAGAATGTGCGTGGAGAGGACCAGCCCGCC
Organism: Moxostoma hubbsi; assembly: GCA_032164185.1. NCBI lineage: Eukaryota > Metazoa > Chordata > Actinopteri > Cypriniformes > Catostomidae > Moxostoma > Moxostoma hubbsi. Next base: position 14,912,897 of record JAVLUX010000065.1, read on the forward strand.
ACGTCACAAACTTGTTCCTGCATGAGTTTGAGATGTCGACTCGAGGGCGTAAAAGCCCGGAGTAGCCTGGACATCCAAACTATAGAATCTAATGAATGTGTGCGGAGAGGACCAGCCTGCCGCATCACAAACTTGCTTAGACATTAGCGTAGATGTCGACCCAAGGGCATACCGGGGTAGCAGGAGCATCTAGCCAAACCATAGATCCTGAAGAATGTGTGCGGAGGTGACCAGCCTGCCGCATCACAAACTTGCTTAGACATGAGCGTAGATGTCGACCCAAGGGCATAAGAGCCCGGGGTAGCATGAACATCTAGAAACATGACCATGAAACCAGATGAATGTGTGCGGGGAGGACCAGCCTGCCGCATCACAAACTTGCTGCAGAGAGAGGCCTCTAGCCGAGGCTTTAAAGGAGTGTGCCTTCTGGTAGAGTGCGCCCTAAAACCTACTGGCGAAGCTTGACCGCGCGCCTCGTAGGCCGGGGCAAAAATGTACCTCACCCAAAGTGACATAGTCTGCCAGGAAGTGACCGCCCCCCGGTCATGGCTTCCAAGTGAAGAATTGCTGCCCTGACTTTACGCCACTAGCAAAAGCGGTGGACATAAGTCTGAAGGGTACAGACTGGACAGAGTCTGAGAAGTCTTAGCTGCTCCGGCGTTACAAACGGCAGGGAGCAGAAGGCTTAGAAAATAACCGGCCAAGGGACGCTAAAGACACCTTGGGCAGGTAGTTAGGGTGAGGGTGCAAAGAATGCTTTTGGTCATTCTGGGGCAAACTCTAAACAGGCCGGCAAAAGAGACAGAGCCTGTAGGTACCCAAGTCTCCTTAGAGACGTAATTGCCATAAGAAAAAACATCCTGAGAGTCAGAAGTCTACCAAACGCTGACTCTAGAGGTCTAAAAAGGGGTCTTACCCTGTGAAGAGGTCCTAGCAAGGACGCCTCTTAGGGGGCACCCCGCCCACCAAGGCATGGCAAACCGCAGTGGAAGCCACATAGAACCTGGCAGTGGTGAGGCAAGTGCCCGCTGACAGTTCTTTCTACAGAAAATCCAGAACTGAAGCAAACTGGCAGTTAGCTGGTTCTGTAATATGAACTTAGGGGGGAAACTGGGCGACTCGGGGAGAAGTAGAGGAGACATTGCGCTATCAAAAGAGGCGAAGAGGTCCTCTTCTGCCTTGTAAAATCTACCCAGATCAGTTCCAAGTGGAGGGAGCCGTAGCACTTGAAATGTTCTCGGAAACTTCAATAGAAAGCCCTGTGAACCTCAGTTGGTACCCTTAGGGCCAAGCATGAAAGTTTTCACAATTCGGACCAGTGATGAGAAGGTCCTTCCTGTCCGGAATCGCCCAAGGCGAGCCGTCAAGGAGAGAAATTCGAGAAACATATCCTGTTCGGCCAGCGCAGCGCCATTAAAAGGAGGCAAGACCCTTGCTGGCGAACCTTACCAAGACTCCCGGGAGCAGAAGAACCGGGGGACACGTAAGTGCCTTTGAGCCCAGACCCAAGGGGGCTGGGTGACTTAGGGAGAAGTAGAGGAGACATTGCGCTATCATAGAGGCGAAGAGGTCCTCTTCTACCCTAGATTAGTAAATCTGCTCCCACACACACACGGGCATCCAGGGACGAAACTGCCCTGAGCTGCCCTGGGCCCCAAGGAGGATCGAACGTGCCAGAAATTCAGCTGACGTGAACGTGGATCCCCCGATGGTTTATGTAAGAGGCTACCACTGTATTGCCCACCCGCACCAAGACATGGCAGCCTCAGGATGAAGTATTTCAGGGCCAGAAATACGGCCATCAGCTCGAGACAGTTACTGTGACAACCGAACTGACGACCCTCCTATCCCTTTAAGCCGGACGACCACTTAAGGCCGCTACCCAGCCCGTCAGGGAGGCGTCTGTTGTTAGCAGCCTGCGATGACAAGACGCACCTAGAGTGGGACCCAAGGTAAGAACCGGGGTCTGAACAACATAGAAAGGGAACGAAGCACTGGGCGCGTAACCCTTATTTGCCTGAGGGGACTGGCCCTTGGATGAAACCCCCTGGCTTTTAGCCACAGCTGAAACGGTCTCATATGGAGAAGGCCCAAAGGAATCACCGTGGACGCAGACGCCATGAGACCTAATATTCGTTGATACTGAAGAACAGTGCAACCTTGACCTAGCCTGAGATTGCTCAGGGAGTTCTGAATGGAGATGACACGAGCGGGAGACAACTGTGCCTGCATCATGATCGAATTCCATATGACCCCTAAATAGGAAATTTTCTGGGTCGGGGAAAGAACGCTCCTTTGGCGTTGAGTCTCGGATCCAGGGAACCTAGATGAGCCAAGACGATATCCCTGTGCTGAACTGCCAGTTTCTGAGACTGGGCTAGGATCAGCCAGTCGTCTAGATAATTCAGAATGCGGATGCCCTGGAGTCGCAAAGGAGCCAGTGCTGCATCCATGCATTTCGTGAATGTGCGGGGTGATAGGGTTAGGCCGAATGGAAGGACCCGATACTGGAAGGCTTCGTCCCCGAAAGCGAACCTCAGGAACTTCCTGTGCTGTGGCAGAATTCCAATATGAAAATATGCGTCCATGAGGTCGATCGTGACCAGCCAATTGAGACGTTGGAACTGAGAGACGACGGACTTGACTGTTAGCATCTTGATCTTGAGCGTCTTGACCAAGCGGTTCAAGGCACGAAGATCTAAGATCAGACGCAACCCCCCCCCCCCCCCCCCCCCCCCTTCTTGGGGACCAGGAAGTATCTGCTGTAATAGCCTGACTTTTTCTCTGGAAGGGGAACATGTTCTATGGCCCCTTTTTCCAAGAGATTTTGCAGGGCTTACGGTAGTGGAAACCACGCCGTTGAAGCTCGGAGGGCGGCAAGCCTTTTTCTACTGTTTTTAGAACCCACATAGAAATACCTGGCAGAAGTTTCCACGCTGCCAGGTTCTCTGAGATGGGAACTAATTTCAAGACTTCCTGTCGAGGGGGTGTCGAATGTTCCATGTCCTGGATTATGGCAGGGAGCAACGGTACATTCAACATCTTGTTGGAAACCTCTGTCACCCGAAACACCAAGGGTGGCGGGAGTGAAGAGGTTTCGTGAGGGTATCGGGAGGGCCGAAGTGAATGATACACGCACCCCGTCCCGAAGGGAACTACCCTCACAGGGTTGGATACAGGACCGTCAGGGCTTCTTTCTCTTGGAGATACAAGCCCTGAGGTCTTGTTTGGGAGGTTGCTGAGGTCGACAAGCCTGTCCCCAATCTCTGCGAGGGGGAGCACGTCTTGCCACACTCTGTTTTTGAACCTCCCTCCTAACAGAATCAGGGCGAGACTGGGTGACCGACGGCCTCGCCCCCTGAGTGCGACGAGGAAGAAATTGCCCAAAGGCTTCCTTATGGCTTTTCGCCTCCTGGAATCTGGAGATAACCGAATTCATGGCGTCTCCAAAGAGACCAGAAGACGAAACTGGGGCATCAAGGAGGAAAACTCTGTCCTTATCCTTGATGCCGGATAGATTAAGCCATAAGTGCCTCTCAGTGCTGACCAAAGCGGACATAGACCGGCCAATAGCACGGGCTGACTGCTTGGTGGCACGGAGAGACAAATCCGCAGCTCGACGAAGTTCAGAAAAAGCTTCATCGTCGAGGTCTCTTCCAGCACTCAAGTCTTTTAGTAGGTCAGCCTGGTACGCCTGCAAGACAGCCATGGTGTGCAGCGCAGCACCAGCCTGACCCGCCGCTTGATATGCTTTCTCAACCACCATGGAGGTTACCCTGCATGGCTTAGAGGGGAGAGCAGATTTCTTAAGCGACGATGCCGAACCCGGCGAGAGATAACCCGCAAGTGTCTCTTCGACCGGTGGCATCTTTAAATACCCTCGCGCCTCAGCGCCCACGATAGTCGAATATACTGACGTGGAGGGCACGTGAACGCGCGAGGTATAAGGTTTATTCCAAGAACGAGAAAGCTCGTCGTGGAGATCATCAAAGAAGGGAAGGGACTGATGAGGTGTTCCCTTCCCTTGGTCACCAGACAGAAATCTGTCTTCTAACTTAGAGTGCTTGGGGGGAACTTGGTCACGTGGCCAATCTATTTTAAGTCTGGCCACCGCGCGAGTAATCACATCGAGCAGCTCCTCCGAAGATTTAGAATCTTCGATTGGAGCGCTCAGATGCGGTTAACTTGGAATCTGATCCAAGGGAATGGAGGTCCCCCTCGCGAACTGAAGAGGCGCTGAAGCACGCTTCAGGATCACGCGAGGGACCAGCAGGATCTGGGGAGAGAGCGAGCGAAAGGGGCGAACCCGTCTCTCGCTCCTCAGCCAGATCCATGCGAGAGCCCCACGAATGAAGTGTGGGTGCCGGCTCTCGGAAGTAAGCAAGGCGAGCGCGAAGCATCCCGACCGAAAGTAGGTCGCAATGCGCGCACCCGCCCTGTTCCAACGCGAGAGTAGCGTGCTCTTCCCCCAAGCAAACAAAGCAAAATTGATGCGTGTCCTTGTCAGACATAGAACGCTGACAAGGAAACACGCATTGTTTGCCCTGTTTTTCCGCCATTTTCCCCTTTCTTTTTCTTTTTTTTATATATATATAAAAGAGAGAAGGAAGGAAAAGACCACAGGTGCGTCCAATGATCTCACCAACCGAGGCTATAAATTCCAGTCAATTTCATTGACGTGTTACACACATGTTCAGAGCAGCTCACAATAAGATTGTTTCCCCATAGCGCTTAGCAGCGCAGCATCAAAGTGAAGCTTTTTGTAAAGGGAACATATTAGTCATCATCAATGAATTATCCAGAGTTTTATATTGTTCCAGCATATATGCCACAATTTTAAATAATATTCGGCTTAAATCAAAAGCTACAATGATGTGCTTCATCTTGGAGCTTGTTGGTTTGGCTGAAGCTTAGAACTTACTGAAGAATATTTTTAAATGCATATGGAGAATATGAATGAGGCAGTCATTGTTGCGCTCATCTTCTGTCTCTTACTGGGATTTCAGTGTTCATCATGTTTGATTCATGTAAGTTTTAGATTCTTGCTTTCCATAAACAATCTCCCATAGGCTATGATACATAATTCAGAATGATGGAAAGGGACACAGGTTGCCACAGGGGACGAGTCTGTTGTCATTATTAATTGCGCATTGGTGAGATAAGTTAGTTTCACAGCTCATAATTATTAGCCAGGGACACTATGGGGTGTAATTATGGCATAAACATGAGGTCTTATCAGCTTTACTCTCACACAGTGCTTTATGTTCCCCTGCTATGCATTGTATTAATGTTCTGTTACAGCTGGCTTATTTTTGTAGCTTACCTAAATATACCTTACCTAAATTGTGCAACACTTAGGGACTTTTACAGCGGAACTAGAAGGGGTATGTGTGTATGTATGTTAGTGTTACTGCGTAGCATATATGTTTGTCTGCATACCTATATTGTATTTGCACAAGGCAAAAATCATTGCAGTAAATATCATGCAGTGCTCCTACCCACATGATCTGCAGGTCTCAGCAACAAGTAATTTTATCTGCTAGCCTGGTCGAGCCAGTAGTTCAGATTTGAAAAAGGATACATTTTATTTTTATCAAGATATTATGTGTCAGAGAGAAAGAGAGAGAGAATGAGAGAAATATATATATATATATATATATATTAGTATACAATTAATGTATAAACATAATTACAAAATTATGAGATATGGTGCAAAGCACTTTATGCATTTCTATGTAATTATAACAATTAATAATTTATTTAAAATGTTTAACCCATTCTAACTAATGCTTTCAGGATTATCTACTACCATTTTCACAATTATGACAAAGCCTCATCTTTGTTAGCCAGCTGCGTATATGTTAATTTGGATATACTATATTTAAATTTGCAGAATTCCCTACAACACACACACACACAAACGTTTTGTTTGCAAGACTTAAAAACACATCACTATTAGGCAATCCTTATTGTTGAACCCTGGTCTGTTGCCACTGTATTACCACCATTCTTTCATGCGGCTGGAAGACTGGATCCATTTGATTCTCGACTCCTGAATTTTCTTGCAAACTCCACCTTTATTAAAACAACACACCTGTTCCGTAGAGATTCAGAGCATGGTTCAATTTTCCATGGGTCATTTTATAAATAGCTTTTCTTTCAGAAAGCTGTACCTGATGGTGTGAAGAGCTACTGAATCTCTTAGTGACTCACTCCTACTTTGTTTCCATGCATGCTTTCCCCGACTTCTGGGCCAACTGATGGATTGATATAGGTGTCAGGAGTGGGATCTGCCTGTCTGCTTCTTGATTCAGTGTAGCATGGGCCCTCCTCTCTGCCTCGTCCCCTGAGACAGTGTGGACTGAGAGATGGTAAATAAAATAGGATGTGTCGTACCGGAGATAACGTAGGTTTTACTGCTAATATCCATCTCAGGGAGGGAGGCTGGAGTGGTTAATAAAACAAAGAAATGGAACTGTCACAGTATCTCTGTGCTGTCGGTGGGTCTGATGGCGTTTCTCTTCCATTTTTGATACACGTTTTTTTATTTTAAGATTTTTTTATTCATGATCAGAGGACATATACTTTTTTGGCCATTCGCTATGGTCATATGCATTAAAGCAAGCAAGAACAATTCATGGAGGATGTGGGAGTGCATACATCGTATGCATATGTGCTGCATTCACACAAATAAATGCACATATGCTAGGGCTGTTTTCGGACCCCTCTTGTGGCTTCTGCTTTGATTCTTTATAGATCTCTTTAAAGGTGCTCCAAATTATTTCCTGTATAGTGTATATATACTGTACATGTATAGTGGTTGAACTAATACCAGTGTTGATATATAGAGTTCAGGGAGGCCAGATGGCTGAAATGCCAATATATGATACAATTTAATGTGAGCAAATGAAAGATAAATAAAATTTCTTATAACACATATTTTACTCAAAATTACAAAAAGATTATTTACAACAGAAAGTATGAATAACCCATTAACAATTCTGTCAGTACATTGTGGAAATGACACAGTTGTATCTAATATTATTACATGGCTCTTTGGAATACTCAATTCTGATTGGTCACACCATCCAGTGGTCTGATATTTCTAAATAATGACCGCACATCTGGGGATAAAATGATAATTCATTAATATCTGGGTATTCTGAGTCATCTGCCTTCTCATATCTCTACAAGTAAGCTAATAGAATAATTTCAAATCAATATTTCATGTTAATTTATTTACAAATTTGGCAAGTAGAGTTGTTATTAGTGGAATAATGAGTAGTCAGACATTTTTGCAATGTAGTCACCTTGCAAAACTCCCAACGCAAACCAGATATTTAATTTAGTTGTTTAGGAGAATATCCGATCCCTTTCTCCTCACAAAATAACAATTTCAACTCAAATCATTATTTCATGTCTATTTTGTCAATTATTTAGTAGGTAGCCATGTAATAAGCAGGATGTAGGAAATTAGCGACTTTGTGGCAGGGTATATTTACAACTTCCAGCATTCATCACAAATAATATGTAGGACATTATATGTAAATTAGTTTAGAAATCTTGGCCACAATCAACCACCATTACATGTAGGATAAATGACAAATGATCAGGTTAGAAATGTGAACAAACCCCCAAAAATATGTAATACAGCAGGCTTGTTGTATGTGCTCACAATTTATTTATGAGGAATTTTATCTCAAGATGTGAATTATGATTAATTTGGGGAATATTGAAAGAATTAAGGTTTACGTCTGATCTCACACATCTGTTAACTCTTTAAAGCTCATTACAATATCACAAAAATATAATGTCACAAATTTGCTTATTTGATTACTGATCACAATGTGCGGAATCTTACATATTTCTTATATTATGTCATACTTTTTTCAAAATCACACAGAGGGGTAATCATAGCACACAAGCAACAGCAATAGAGGAGCAGGTTATTTTATTTATTAAGTTTTTCACACCTGCATTCCAATCTACATCTTGATATAATCCTTCCTTGTGATCATGCAGCATGTTTTCATCAGCTGAATTGGATGCTAAAGTGTGACAGGCTCGCGCTGCACATGCAAGCCATTCGCGCATCACAAGCTGATCAACTATTTAGCCCTTTTTGATGAGTTGCACCTCTCTCGCTGTCGTTGGTGTGCCACTGATTACCTCTCCACATGCCAGTGCTGGCACTTCTGCCATAGGTTGCCTACCCCTGCTTTAGAGTAATGCTATACCCATGGCCATCGAAAATATTATCACATATATGTTGAAATGTTGTTTGACCATGGAACATAGACCTTTAAGAGTCAATTGACGAGATTATTTATCATAATATACCACTGTCAAATCCTCTTGTAATCCTTACAAGACTTTATTTCTAATCTACAACATCAAACTAACACACATAGACAAAAAAAAAAAAAAAAAAATACAAATAAAAGGTTGGTGAGTGAACTGTAACAAAAGTTGAATGGAAATGATCTGTAACAGATAAATACAATAAAATTTTATGCAGTCTTTAGATCATGCCATGAACCATCAATACTTAATTTAGTTTACGTCTATTTGCAATCAGGTTACCCAAAGTATTTAAATATAACACTAGCATTTTCTAGCAAAAGTCTGGAGTTGTACTTGCGTTTCATTGCATTGCGTTTTGTTGCATTGCATTGCTTTGGTTCTTTAGTTGTCTCCATAGAAAGTTCTGGTTGTTCTTCATTGATGTTTTTGGATGCCAGATGGTTCGGTGCTGGAATGATCAGGCGGGGCTTTGAAGAAAGGCCTCCTGCAAGGGAGACTTAGGACTCCCTGTCACGTATGTGAATCGTATAGCAGAGAAGAGAACTCCTCTCGGAACTTTGTGTTCCGAGCTTTCCTGAACACTACATTGTGTGGAACCTAGACAGAGGGGCGCCGAAGCAAAGCCAGCCAAAGAAGGGCTAAGAGAAGAGCAAGAGAAGAGAAAGGTCATCCTAGGAGTGGAGGTTTTGTTGAGTTGAAATTGGCCACACCCTAAAGGTGTCTTGAGCCAATAAGAAGTGTCTTTATGATATCTCATGATCACCTCTTTCCCCCTTTTTAAAAATTGATTTACAGTTCTTTGTGTAAAGGCCTCTTAAATTTCCTGCTAGAAAAAGTAAATTTTAATCGCATTTAATTATAATATGTTGTTTTTGCTCAGTTGTGCATGGATGCCGCAGAGAATAGCATGGGCCTCCACACATGCTATGTCTCTGCGGTACTGTGCTCAACAAGCCACGTGATAAGCTGCGCGGATTGACGGTCTCAGACGTGAAGGCAACTGAGATTCGTACTCCGCCACCCGGATTGAGGTGAGTCACTACGCCACCATGAGGATTTAGAGTACATTGGGAATTGGGCATTCCAAATAATAAAAAAATCTAATAATCACCAATTTCTCACTTATAAAAGTGATTACAAGTCACTACACATATTTTAAAGGTTACACCAGGCTATAATCATTTGTGTAAGATATATTTTTACTATCAAAAATATCATGCCTAAGTTTTTATTGCCTGAAAGAAAATATCACGTTACATCCTGGATTTGTCATTCTTCTGCCCACAAAATCCTACAGGGATAATCTACAGTCAGCACTCCATTATCATTAAATAAATCTCTTCCTCTCTGCACTGGGGTCCTGACCACCCTGTCTGGGTTTATTTTGTGATAATCGTGGGTTTAATTTAGATTATACCTTACTAAATCTGCCAAACAAGCATAGATTTGCCAATAAAATGCCAATTAATCTTCCTGGCAAATATATTGGTCTATCACTAATCATGTACACTCACATGAGATGTCATATCAAAGGCCTTAAAAAAACTTTTTTAGTGCCATTAGTCAATTAACATTTTTTTTTTAAATTCACAGAATAAAGATAGCACCAATATAGTAACTGGTAATCCACCCTGATATTGGACACTTTTGTTTGTTTAAATAATTTAAACATGTCTTACTCTGAAAAGTACATTTCTCCAATGGCATCAGTAATCAAAAACTTCTGATTTTGTGGGATGCTGCATCTACATCTTAGTGTCCAAGACAACTGTCATATAGGCCAACACAAAAAAAAAATACTGAGGGCACTTTCAGTTTTGTGTCATTGTACTGTAGCTCAGAAATTTTTATGACAGACAATTATCTCGAAAGCTCCCTTTTTCTGAACCTTAGAGGAGGGAAGATAGATGAACCTGGCCTTGCGTGTCACACGTCGCTGTGCATCAGTGTTCTAGAGCACCGTCAGAGGCACGCAACCCTCTCTCCTTCACTCTCCTCTCTCTCTATTAGCCTGATGGATTGGCCTTTTGTCCTGAACACTGGCCCAAATCTGTACATGCAATTTGTAAGCCAAGCATCCATTTACAGTTTCAAAGTCTATTTATAGGACTGGGTCATTTCAGTTATTCATGGCCACAGTGGATTACGTATGGGGTTAAATAGACATTCTGTTAACTTGATGGTTAAACATCATGATTCCTACATATAGGACAGGAACAGTATGGTGCATTACTTTGTCAAGGAGTCTTAGAGCACGATAAGTGACACTTGCGTAGTTGTGACAATAATAGTGCCAGGCGTATTTTTAAAAGGTGCCATTTAAGAGAGACCATTTTATGGCCTTGTAGGTAATGTGTGTATTGATGCAATAACATGGGAACATTAGTCTTCTCCATAGCTCCATTTCACCATGCCCCAATAGAGGACTGCTGACCTCCTGGTGCATTTGTCTACGAGTCTGGGTCTACCATTGCACATTGTAACAATTGCTTGAGTCTTCAAATTCCCATTTGTGGTCATTTTAGGATTGCTCACTGGTTGTATTACACATATTTTTGTAAAGCTGTGTAAAGCGATTAATGGAAAGGAGGAGGTGAGAACTGGCTTGTTCTGGGTCCCTCGCAAGATGATTATCAAACATAGTCTCATGACAACCCATAATAATTCCAATGAGATGGCAAAATTGTAAGATATAGTATGACTTTGCTCAATCGAAATGATTCAACTGTAATTTTGGATTTTTTTTAAGTACAATCTTTTATTTCCCATACTGGACTATGTATGGGTAAGGGGTTAGAATTTATGGTTAGGTTTTGTTTTGGATTAGGGGTTAAAATTAGGAAAAATCGTTATAACATTGTTTGTTGGTTCTTTCTTTTTATGTATGGGGTTAAAGTGGTTTTACAAGCCAACTCAAAACATTTTATTTAGATTTTTACCATCTCGTACTAATTATTACAACTTGTCATGTAAGTGTTGGGGTGAAATACACAGTAAATTGTCAAAAACTGTCAAAAAGTCAAAATAGCAGAACAATTTAAATAGATCTCTTGAAAAATCTGATCCCCACTGATCCTGATCCCCACGCCCACCACCATTGTGTCCTTGAGCAAGGCACTTAACTCCAGGTTGCTCTGGGGGGATTGTCCCTGTAATAAGTGCACTGTAAGTCGCTTTGGATAAAAGCGTTTGCCAAATGCATAAATGTAAACGTAAATGTAAATGTAAAAATAGATCATAACACTCAGGTTCTGAAATCCTATTATTCGAGCCAAGTCTGCAATCTCAGGTAAGGTTTAATCATTATGTTGTAAAATTATTGGAATATGAGCGTTATGTTGTTTTTTCTACTTGATTTTACCCCAAAACTATATGTTGTTCAGCCATGTCAGCACATCATGCAAATTGAACACTTCTTAACTGTATCTGATTGTAACTGATTTGTGGCATAGTGTGCTTTGTTTGTTTGGTCGTTCCTGTTTTCTGCATAGTTAACTCACAGCTCTGAATCCAGTGTTCACTGTAAAGATTTTGATGGAACCAGTAAAAGAAGAATCAGAACAGAGACAGTGTTTTACTAGGGTGACCCGATTACTGCTTGTGGAAAATGGGGCAGCCCCCTCCCAGCAAAAATTTAATTGATTTATCCTTACCTAGGCGGAGATCAATGCGAAGTAGAGGGTGCATCTGTATCTGTTGTCACCTTGTACTTTTCGCTGGCAGCAATTTTTCCTCAGTGTTCACTTGTCTTTTAAGAGTTTATTGTAAAATGCAGAGCAGTCCAGTCCAAAGTTAAAAGTGGCTATTTGCTTGAGTGCGAAGCCAATCCAAAGTTTAGTGCAAGGATCACTGAAAATGTCTCTTAGAATCTTTGGGCATTTTTCTTGAGAAAGAAAGCATGCACACAGACCATTGAAAAAGTGTATTATTCTTTCAAGAGCTAAACCAAGAGAGAGGAAGTGTGTGTTGCCATGCTGCAGTAATTTCTGATAGTCCAGCTGCACAAAAGTGAGTAGGTTGAATATGACAGCTTCAGATTTGGTGCGGGGGGAAGAACATTTTGGATCATACAATTTTTTGATCAATTTCACAGTGCAGTCAGCTGACCGAAATCTATGGCCATGCACAACAGAATGATAAGCAAATAGTCCTTCACGTGTGTGCACCTTGTCAGATTCAGAACTTTCCTTCACAAAAAACACTAACACTTTGTGTGGAAGACTTCCTTTTAGCAGGATCCACATGCTTTTTTTTTATGCATGGGCGATGGAAAATCGAGCTCCACAAATCTCACACTTCACTTTACTAAGCTCTGTCTGTGGCTCCATGTAAAGGGACTAATGGAAAAGAGGAGGCAAGAACCGGCTTGACAATATACATAAAAGTTTAATATAAAACTGAACCAAAACGACAAACACACACACAGGTGTCGGGCAGCTAAATGTGGCAACTACATGGTGATCGTGCCAAATTAACAAAACACTTAAAAAGAGAGGGAAAAGGCCAACATGGAGCGGGAGAGAGAGGGAAAAAAAGGAAAAAAAGAGAGAGGGAAAAAAAAAATTACTTGCCGGTTCTCTGATAGGCCATATTCTGGTCCTCGGCCATTCCTCCACCCTGTTGTGGACAACATCCATGCCTCCCCGGGTGGATTGGAGGCAGTATTCTGGCAGACAGAACGCCCTGTGGCATTTTTGGTGGACAGTAGGGGTCTCCCCCGCCCCTGGCAGCGGTAACCGATCCAGGCGGTTGGTTGGGAGCCCCTCCTCCCCTTGCGGTCGACAGCCTTTCCTCCGCTTCCAGGCGGCCAAGTTCCTCCGTCCTCTGGCGGATGGGCGTGTCTGCTCCTTGTCTGCTCCTTTGGGTTGGATGGTAGCAGCAAGAACTCCAATACGGCGCATCCTTCCTCCTTCCCGGGTTCCGGCACCAGTGTAAATGGATTATTGGAAAGGAGGAGGCAAGAACCGGCTTGTCAATATAAATAATAGTTTAATATAAAACTGAACCAAAAGACAAACACACTCAGTTGTCGGGCAGCTGTCTATAACTCCCTCTCTATTGCACTGCCGTCTCCAGTCGGCCCTTAACCCTCTCGGGCTAATCAGCCCAATTAGGGGCTGGGTGTGCGGAATCACAACCCAGCCCCACCCTCCGCCCTGCCACACTCCATTTTTAGAAATGTAAACTCTTTTTGAAGATCCTCATCCAAATGTACATGCACACTTCCTTGACATTTTTTCCAACCTCAATTTAATCTGTGCTCTTTCAAATGGACTCTTCAATTAGTTCACTAACTGGATGTTAATTGATAGGGGATTGTATAGTTTAATCTAATCATGTACTTTAAATTACATGGTGTGATTTTATTGGTTTTACACACTGTATCCTTGGCTACCTTTGATTAGAATACTCATGTGACTGAGAAATCTGCGTTGGCGATAGAGACATTTTAGGAGAGGGGATATACGGGACAAAACACAACTTTTTTCAGAATAAGGTGGGACACAAGAAAAAGTGCTTAAATAAGAAACTGTCTTGGGAAAAACGGGATGTCTGACCACCCTGTGTTTTACATAATGAGTTAAGGATTATGTTAAATCCTTGAGATTATGATAAGAGAGTGAGCAGCATCTACTTCAGCAGTCACTGCCTGGTCCCATGAAAAGAACTAAAGATAAAGCTCCATCACCTAATATCACAATATCTCACGGTGCTATATTAAGCTAAGGATACATCCCAGGCCACTGAGTATTTCCATAGTCTCTGCTGCTGTTGCTGGGCAGGTATTTTTAGGTGGAGATATTGTGATCAAACAAACACCTTGCTTTGTGCAGATGGACACAGCCCATGCAGCTCAGAGTCAATAAAGTGTAGAAAATGAGTTTGTGTCTGAGGTCACTCCTATTGTGAGCTGCTCAGAGAGGGTAATTATGCCTCTAAGAGAGCATAATTTGTTTTATTTGAGATCATGCTAAAATGTTGATAAATCTCTCATGGGATGGTGACCGGGATGTCCTCTAAAAATCAAACGGAGTCCCTTTTGAAGTACAAAGAAAAATAGCGATTGAGGAGATGCAAATTTGCTGATATTTCTATGAAAAACAAACATTTATCAATCAACGTTCTTGTGCATTACTCAGTAAACCGAGTTTGAGAGTTTGTCTTTCTGTCTGTCTGTACCGAGTGTCCAGGGGTGTAAAGTAATTGAGTAAAAATACTTAAAAAATTACTCTGCCGATCCATTCATCGCTGAGTCCAGTGAAGCTGTTGGATTTATGGCGCATTAAAGCGGCTTCTCCCCCTCTTGCACCGGTTGAGTGCAGACAATGCCCATGGGTGCTTTAGAAGCCTAAAAGAGTATATTCTTCCCCTAAAAGATTATATTTCCCTTCTAAAAGAGTGGCACACATAGAGAGTGTCTTTTTAAATATGCCTTTTCCATTTGTGTATATTTCCTGGTTGCGATTGTTACCTCTCCGCTTCCCACGGCCACTACCACTGCCTCACGTAATGGGCACTACCCACGCGGGGACAGTGTTTCGTGGAAGGGTCATGTACTCACTGCAAGAACATTATTATGGCAACATTGTGGTTGCGGCTTTCCCCAGGGAAATCCCCCCCCCAGCGGCTTCCCACCACGGCCCTTCTACCTACGGGTTTGATGTTGCGTCAGTTAGCACTGGGAGCGATTCAGGGATTTCAATGGGAACCGCTCGACCTCACATTCCCCAGCACGCTTGTTAGCCCCAGCGAGTTCTGTGATGGGACTGCAAGCTCATCTTATGGCACCTGGCGGAGCCGTCCGAGACTCCCGTCCAGGGCCTGTAGGTTTACGTCGTCACTGATAACTAGAGCCTATGAGTGCGTTTGGTGAATTTACGTGACGGCCTAGTGCACTGGCTACGAGGCACACAGAGTTCTGCCCATCTTGGACCGCCAGTCTACATAACACAGTTCAGTAGTTGTGGCATTTTCCATTGGGACCCCTAGTGTCACTAAATCAACACAACGTCAAGTGAGTGACAGAAGGGGAAAATCATGGTTACTAATGTAACCTCCGTTTCCTGATGGAGGGAATGAGACTTTGTGTCCCTCCTGCCTCAATACTGAACTACCCTCTGAAATGGCCGGGACCTTGTCTCGACTCCTCAGTGCGAAACCTGAATGAAAGGTTGCATTCCAGCTCCTTATATACCCATATTTCCGGGGGAGTGGCATGCAAATTCCACTCGCCAATTTTCATTGGCCTTTTCTCAAAGATCAGCGATGACTTGGGCTCCCAGGAGCAACCACTAGAGTCACTTCATCGACACAACGTCTCGTTCCCCCCATCAGGGAACAGAGGTTACGTTAGTAACTAGGGCTGCATGATATTGGAAAAAACTGACATTGCGATATTTTGTTTTTCTGCAATATATATTGCGATATGAAAAAATACAGGATGACTTCGCCAGATGACTTGAATAGCTCTATTTGAGAACAATTAATTATTCTAGAATGATTGGGGTGATTTTGTAGGGAACTGCATCTTCATGGAACATTTTAATTAAAAAAAGATACATAAAATGACTTTACTTTTTGACTTATTTTGGGTAGTTTATTTTATCATACATTGTTTAATTCACCATGGTTAGCCATACGTGCAGCAATGAACGTATAATAAACTCTGTACACAGTACAAAGTTCTGTTCACAGTACTCGATACCATTTTCGGTACCAAAGCAAAACACAAAAACAGGTTACTGAACAACATGCTCTCGTATTAATAAAGCTGCGTATTACCAATTTTTTTCACGATAAGAAATGCACAGTGACATGTATTATGATTAAATAAATCGTGAGCAATCACGTTCTAATCTAGCTAATCTAGAGGGACAAGCGTCCCTGAGGCAGAGTCTTTCTCAGCCGGGTGCAGTTTCAATCTCTCCCACTTAGATTCGGACATTAGCGCAACTCATAGAAGAGGCACCGACCACACAGAGAAATGACAGTTTGTGAGTTTATAGTTATTAACATGATCTGCTTCTGTATTATTTGAACTTTAATAAAGCTATAACGCATTAAATATAACTGCAATTTAGATGTAACGCATGTTTCCTTTAAAGAGCTCCGCTTATTCCACGAGAGTGCTTCTGAATTTATTATTATTATTTTTTTTAATAATTCCCTAATACTTTGGGATCCACATAAAATGAAACTGTGAAAGTTTAGAGTGCATCTGGTCTGATCTGTGTAATTCTTCCTCCGTCAGGCCTGAACTGCATTGCTGCTCTCGAGCGTCATCATTACAGTTTAATGTGATTTCATGTTACGTTAAATGAGATCAAAAGACATATAATGTCGATTTATCATTCCAGCCCTAATGCAAATTATAATATGCTTTTAAACTGACCTGCTTTAGTTGCTTGAATAAATCTGTTTCTGTCTTTCAGGTGTTTTATTAAGTTTGATGTGTTTCCTCCTTTCGTCAGAAAATTGTGAAAGCAGCTTTTACAAATAGGTTTTTGCTGATCTATGATGTTTCCCTTTTCACCAGCCTCAAATCCAAAGAATTTCCAAAACTTACTTTTCCACTTTCCTTTTCGACAAGATACAGTTGGGACTCTGCAGCAGCAGCTACTTTGCTTGTCGCCATCTTTTGCTTGTTGTGACCGTTTGAAAGTTCCCGACTCTGCATGGGAACCGGGTAGACCCGGTACTTGGTACCGGAGTACTGGTATTTTTGACAACACTAGTAGACTATATGTTTATCTTACTACATTGCACGGTCTGCGATGTGACTATTGCGGATGCGCACATCGCGATGTCGATGCTGAAACGATATATCGTGCAGCCCTATTAGTAGGGCTGGGCGATATGGCCAAAAAATCATATCTCGGTATTTTTTGGTGAAATGGCGATATACGATATATATCTCGGTACTTTATACGTTTTTCCTATTTGGATGAAGAAAATCTGTATTTATTTTTTTTTAATTATTTCACATCCTGCCCAATGATATCCTGCAAACAATGTTGATATTGAAGGATATGGAAACAAATATAGTGAATGTAATGTAGGCTATGCAATATATTATGTGCAAAAAGGTAGTTAAAATCACATTACATTCTAAAATTGTGAGTCAAAGCCTTATGCGAAATCATCACCTGTTTAATATAGATTTGTGTGATAAAACTACTACATGTTTAAATGTTGCTTTAACATTTCAAATATTTTTTGTTATACCGGTTAGGCATACTAAGCAGTTACTACTGCAAACAATTATTTTACTAAAGACAATATGCTTCACAAGTACATTTTTTTTTTTTCTGAATCAAATACAAACTTAGCACTTACCAATGGCCAGATGAAGTCGGTGACCAAAGCACTGCATCCTCAGCCACTTCTGCAGTTCCACCGCTTTGATAACGTTGCTGCCATTGTCGGTCATTATAGCAACCAGTCCCTTTTCGTTGAGCTTCCAGTTCGTAAGTGCATCTTGCAGGGCTTCAGCTATATGCTCCCCAGTGTGGTCTTGGGGAAAATAGCTGGTCTGGAGACACGCAGTTTTCATTTCCCAGTCTTCAATAAAATGTATTGTCAAACTCATATATGGCTCGCATGTCCTGCTTGACCATAAATCAGTTGTCAGCGCAAAATAAGTCACTTTTGCGAGCCGGTCAGAAAGCATTCGTCTGACCTCTGTGTACATTTCTGGCAGAGCTTTAGTTGAAAAGTACTTGCGACTGGGTAACTGATATCTGGGATCAATGGTTTTTAGCACGTTTTAAAACCGTCCTGTTCAACTGTTGCAACAGGAACCATATCTTTTGCGATGTTGAAAGCTACCGCCTTAGTAATATCGCACCATCTGGAACTTTTCTTTTCGTAAGGCATGCTGCGGGTAAAAGAAGCTTCCAACGATCTTTGTTTTGGGACAGAAAACTTTTCGGGCTGCTTAGTCTTCGTGGCTGAGGTTGTAGCAGACGAAGCGTGAAGTTTTAAACACTCATCGTACTGCACTTTATGGTGACGTTGCAAGTGGTGGAAGAGATTTGATGTGCTTCCACTTTTTGACACGATCGTTTTATGGCATTCTTTACAGATAGCTTGGTTTTGCTGCTCATCGGATCTTTTAAATCCGAACCATCTCCAAATAAACGAACCAGTGTTTTTCTTTTTACAAACCAGATCGTCTTCGGATGGTCTGATCGTCGCTGTGTTTTCCTCCATGTTGTCAGGCGAACTTGTGTGATGGAGTGGGAGTGGTCCGGTTCGTGCGCGTTAACTGAAGCATGAGCGGGGGTGGGTCGCATCAAACCATATTGATATAGACGGTATTGTCTCATCCCGTATCGCATTGAGAAAAAATATCGATATATTGTCAAAACTCGGTATACCGCCCAGCCCTACCTATTAGTAACCATGACGTTGGTTATTCAACGCAAATGTTAAAATGAGTCACGTGCTATAGTAAAAGTGTTTATATGTCATAAGATTACATTGTGTAAGGAACATAATGAAAAGTTACTGTTTATGAACTGATAATGTACCGTTTTAAGTGAAAGGGCATACGCGATTTGAGTGAAAGGGCATAAAAGTCATTGTTTTTTTAGCACTTCTATTGTTCATTCCACCAGGAAATTGTGGTGTTACGTACATCAAGCTGAATAAAAATTATTTTGCAAGTTATTGTAAAATGATTCTATGATCAGGTTGCAAATGCAACTGGGGGAGAAATATGTCTTGAAAGGTGACTTAACAAACAAATCGAATTTAACAACATCCTCTCTCACATAATCTCCTATCTTGATTTCATTCTAGTTAGGGAATTTTTTTTTAATACTTAAGTACAATTTAATGTGAATACTTTTTTACTTTCACTCATGTATGTTTTTGGGTAGATATTTGGACTTTTAATTTGAGTACAATTTTCACTCAGTATCCAGTACTTTTACACCCCTGCGAGTGTCTGAAAACCTGTACAGAGACATTCTCATTAATGTGTTCTGCAAGTTGTCGTCTGATTTGCCTCATCCTGCTGCAAATGTACCAGAAGAGCAAACGCAAAATCCATCTCTCGCCATCTGGACTCTTTTCTAGTAAGAAAACACTGCATATAAATGCTGTAATCAGATCACAACACCCCCTGCTGCTTTAGACAAGCAATACAAGGTTTTTGTCTGTTTTACACTGGGTCTAAAAGGGCTTGCAAAACAGTGTGCTGTGTAGAGGATCTTCTTGCAATATGACTGATAGTACATCAAATATCGAATTGTTTTCTTTTGATTCCACTTTATGCATTTGGCAAGTTGAAAAAACAGCTGTTTAAATTTCGACATCATTAAAAATTCATTGTTACAGTAATAACACACTAATCAAATTTTCCATGCCTAAGGAGTGTTGAAGAGCCCATCTCCGTTGATGACCCTTCCTTACCCAGCTCTATGGGTTCTGAAGCATATACCCAGTCTGACTGGCTGACTGTTTGTTCTGAAATCAAACTGCAGCAATCAGCGTAGACAAAAACAAACATGCCACGTAACTTGAAGCCTGCGCCACAGGGCCGGTTTATGTTCCATCCAATCAGTGTCTAGGATGATTGGCATATTGCTCATTCCAGAGGGACCTGCTTCATGAGACCCTGTCCCACAAATCACACGATGACACAGTCACGATCGCACAGCCTATATGAGGGCACACTCAATCAGCGTCATTATCCTCTTCCTGCTCGGAGGAGGGCAGCCATTTTAACTGCACTGATTATGCTAATCTGGTGACAGGGGACCACCCCCGGTTGATGTAGTGGTTTATTAATATTTACTGACAGTGTCCCAGCACTGTCACAGGAGTGTGTGACATTGTAATGAATCGGTTGGAAGTGCCATCGCACTTCCAGTGTGTTTACATCTTTTTTGATGTTCTACAAACAGTTCAATTACCGTTATGAAGAACAAAACACTTACGCGTTCATTTATTTAACATTTAGCCACAAGGCTGATTGCAAAGGAGGTAGACTTGGATTGAAACCAAAAATTTGGCTTTGTTGGGACACCAGCCTCTGGTATCTCTGTAACAATGCTAAATATATAATTTTAGATCAATAATTTGTGTTAATATCATACATTCTTTAGTTTAAGGAATTGTTATTGTTATTGTTCTCTTCAATTGTTATTCTGTTATACTCACTTTCATTTTGTTCAAAATCCATATAACTTAATTTCTTCCATTGAACACAAAAGGAGATGCCTTAGTCCCCATTTTCATTGAATGGAAAAAAGAGCAGTATCAACATTCTTCAAAATTTAAAAAAAAAAAAACACAAAAAAATGTAAGTTATATGGGTTTGGAATAACATGAGGTTGAGTAAATTAAATTAATTTTTTTTTGTAAACTAATCCTTTTATTGTATTAACTCATTAATTTCCTTTTTTAATGAAAGAAAACAAACAAAATTTTCAGAGTTTGGTTCAGCTTTTCATTTAGATTACACAGGTAGCAGAATATACACTGATCAGCTTAAAAACCACCTGCCTAATATTGTGTAGGTCCCCCTCGTTCCACCAAAACAAGTAACAAAGATGTTTACGCCGCTGTTTTCCGATGGTATTCTCAGTATAAAATGTTTATATTTTGTATTTGATGAGCTTCTATGAGCTTTGAATTTAATTTACATAAAGAGTGCAACATCTGGATTTGATTTATAAATAAATTACAGAATGAAACTGTTATAATATAAAATTTTGGAAACGTGTTTAAAAAAAATACAGTACTATGTAATCAATCTCACACGTCAAGTCACATTGACTGAACTGCTGAATTGTGCGGAATACCCTTCCTAGTGTCATAAAATAAACATTACTATAACAAAATTTTACCTCAAG
Source organism: Moxostoma hubbsi (assembly GCA_032164185.1). Lineage (NCBI taxonomy): Eukaryota > Metazoa > Chordata > Actinopteri > Cypriniformes > Catostomidae > Moxostoma > Moxostoma hubbsi. The sequence continues at coordinate 14,934,064 of JAVLUX010000065.1, forward strand.
CCCAGGGATGCTCGTAACGAAGGTGAAGCAAAAGTGCTTTTTAAATTTAAATTTGCTTTTCATGTTGAATTTGCTTTTAAAACACAATTGTTTGAGGTTTAGCCCCTGGTTAATGGTAAGGATGTCTGTTTTATTAAGCTCATTTATCTTACAGGACACTGTTGGTTAGGTTATCGTTAAAGTTTTAGATTAGAGAGGGATGTTTTTTGGTACCTTGGTACACTCAAAAAAAATATCCCTTTGGCTGAACCTGATTCAATAGTGGACAGTTTCCATGAGTTTGAAATTACTTTTCTTATCTTAAAATTACAACGTAATCTCAGCACAAACACTTTGTGTAGAAAAAAAACAATTTGAATTGTGTAACCCCTACAAAACTAGACCTGTCAATGTAACATATAAATATCTTGAATTTCTTAATGCATTAACCAGTGAAAGTGAATTTTATTATGCTAAATACATGCTGCTTGGAAGTACTACAGAGTGTAGTTTAGTAACTATGCTTAACTATTTTTGGGGTATTTCTTTCAATGAAGCGAGCAATAAAGTTCATCTGCAACATCTACCTGGAAACAAACATTTTATCAATGCTGCATTAAACCCCAATAAATTATTTATGTATTACCAACTCAAATGGTTAAGTAAAATTCCATTTTGCAAATTTAGATGGATAGAATACAATGAAATTAAGTTTATTTTAAATTGTGTTACTTTAGTTATTGCTTTAGCAGCAAAAATACTTGTTCTTTTTTTGTGTGTGTGTGTGTGTGTGTGTGCTTTGATTAGTACTGGTTCTTTACAGGCCCTGCTGTATGAACAGTGATATAAGCTGTGCCCTGAATGTAAAGGGGATAAAGGAATACATGAGATCTTTCATATTGAGGAGGGTTGAAACAATAGACCATCAGTGGGGTGTGAGAAAGATTGTAGAGTGGAGAGAGGAATGTTTATTTGTGTTAGTGCAACACATGCACTTTGAGCATTCTTCACTGTTTGTTTGGGGCTGACAAATAGTACATTCCTCCTGGCACAGACTGATTGACAGCATTGAAGACCGTTTGAGACATCAACAGTGTATCTACCGAGGAGGCATTTTAAGTTAATCTGTCCACAGCTCTAGAATAAGGAAACAGTGCAAAGAATTACTTTGGGTGTCCATTACATATGTAAAAGTAAAAGGAATAGAGGTTTTCAACCCTAAACATATGAACTTTAACATGAATTGCACAGTAGAGGACATAGCCTACACTTTTGCAGCATTTAATTGTTTTTGCTCCCAGACATCCACTATAATGTTAGTCAAAGTTTGTTGCACCAAAAAACGATTTGTTTTTCAAATCAGTTCTTTAGGACTGACTGTCCACGCTGTCATGGCTGTTCAGACCGTGTAGTAAATATCCAGTATATCTACATCAGTTGCCAGATTAATGATTTAATCCAAGCTTCAGAATTGAACAGTGTGATTTTGCTAAGCGTAAAGTACTTTAACCCTCTGGGGTCTGAGGGTGTTTTGGGCCCTGGAGAAGTTTTGACATGCCTTGACATTTGTGCTTTTTTCAGTTGCTTAAAAACACATTAATGGCTAAAGTCTGATAACACTGTATTCAGCACAAACTGGGCTACAATAATATGTGAGCAACGTGTGTACGTTTATATTTTTGAGAAAATAATTTTTATGCATGGTTTTTGAAAAAACTAAAATTTTAAGTCGTTGAAATAAGGCCATATAACACATGCTAAACATTTGTCCACAAGCTTTTTGAGAACTGAATTTTGTAACCTAGAGTTTTTGCTACAAAATTATGTGAGATCATTCATTCATACAAAATATAGTAATTGAACTTTTGTAAGACACTTTTAATGTTAGAAAGATCATACGCGAGTAGGTGTGAACTATCATGAAATTGAGGTGATTCACACTTGAGGAGACAAAAGACCCCTCCCCTGGGCCTATCAATGAGGAATGTGACAGAAAGAGAATGAATGTGAGGAGACTTAATGATCAAAATCAAGTTTTAAGTTAAAAGAAGTAATCAGACTATACATTTTCTTTACATAAAGACTTTACTTAATTTTAGACCTACAGTACCATTAAAATAAGTCTCTTCTGCTCACCAAGACTGCATTTATTTGATCCAAAATACAGTAAAAACAGTGATATTTTGAACTATTTTTACAATTTAAAAGAACAGTTTTCTATTTGAATATATTGTAAAATTCAATTTGTGACCAAAGCTGAATTTTCAGCATCATTACCACATCCTTCAGAAATCATTATAAGATGGTGATTTTCTAATATGGGCATATTTAAAATGCATTTTACTAATTTAACCTGAACACATATTTGCAAGCACAAGCTTTGTTGATGATAATGAGGCAGCATAAACACTAGATAAAATATAATCTAAACATTCATATTATTTTTATATCATATTACATATCATATTTATATCATACAGCATACAATTTAAATACCTGCTTTAGCAGAAACAGCATTTAAATGTAACTAAAACTTGCTTATTAGGACATATTTCAAATGTCAATACTTTGAATCCTGACTGGCAAGTCTGGAAATAGTCCCACTAGTAAAAATATGTTTATATAAAATAGCATGTCAACTAATGAAAACTAAATGACATAAGACGTGTCCAAAATTGTATCCTCGGCTAGATCAAGTCTCTCTTCAAAATACAAATGTTCCTGCTCTTCTTCTGAGTAAAATGTTAACTCTTCCTTACTATCCAGAAGTTTCCTTGCCTATGTATCTTTACAAACGTGCAGTAAAGTGAAAGCTTGTTTACATCAAACCTCACTGTCCTGGGCGTGTACATTTGCCTTGATCGCTTCAGCACATTAGTGTATGAATGGTGCGCTCTTCTGGTGGGTGGGATCACATTACATATAATTAGATGAACCAATAAAAACTGTACATCACTTTGTTTCATACAGATTACATTGCAGGAGAATATTTGTTTTAAATTTGAATTGTTTTATTTAAAAGTAGAAATCTTAAGCTTTTTTATATGTTTCATGTTTGTGTGATAAATATTTGCGTTGTTTCAGTTCATTTGTGTGACGTGTTTCAGAAATATGCTCATGACCACGGAGACTGCTGAAAGCTCACCCTTTTTATTTTCTTTATTTTACAAAAGCACAAGGTTATGTTGTTATTGTGATTGTACACAAATAAAAGTAGACCTTTTATAGTCTCTAATGATGTCTTACACTTCTCTGTATGCCCCAAAATGACAGAGTATTTTAAGTTGTTTCCGATTTAATGACGAAAATATCCAGCAGGGTTAAAGACTTTTATGTGTAAATTACTTCTGTTATGATTGTCCAACAACATCATTGCCAGTTAAATGAGTAACAGTGTTTCTTACTCTATGGGTTGCAGGTTTGCTGTGAGGTCCAATACAGCTTACCTTGCCCCATACCTCAATAACAGCTTCTTGGCAAAGTCTGCATTGCATTGTGACAGGTTCACAAAACAATCTGCACTGAAATGTGCTGCACATACTGTTAAGGTCAGGCTCATATGATCAGGGACCTTAGTAAAGATCAGAAGGGATCCTTGAGATTGACCCTTTAAGTCATTTTAATTTTTTACATTCTTCTCTTTTCTGTTCATGTTTACTCCTTTGTCAGATTATTTTCACATGGGAAATATAAGCAACTCTCATCACACAAAGTAAAAACGGATGTTATTTAATTAACCCAGCAGGACCCAGGGAGCATGGAGAAGAAAAAGAGAGAGAAAAAAACACTGAACATTTTCAACATATTCCTGCATTGCACAAATAATCTCATTTAAAACTAATTGCAATCCAGAACTAGAGTAAACATTGCTCATCATGCTGTTGTCTGGTTTCTCTCTAAAAATGTTTATAAGGCAAATACATGAAGTGTGGAATTTCTGTGCCACTAGCATCACCAAATGGAATTGAAAAAAAATATAATTTCTTTCAAAAAGGTTTTGTGAACACTCCCACGTCCTACTTTGGTCAGACAAACAATTAGTCCCACCTCAAATAGGTTGAGATGCTCAAACACAGCAATGTTTTGGTAGCGCCACAGAGACACAGTCTTTACATAATTTTTGAGAAAATCAGCCTACTGATGGATTACATACAGTGTCAAGGAAAAGATTGTGAACCCTTTGGAATGAGCTGTTTTTCTGCATGAATTGGTCATAAAATGTTTTAATCTTCATCAAAGTCACAAGTATAGATAATGAGCATAAGCTAACAACACACAGACAGTTATAATCGTACATGTCTTTACTGAACACACTCCATTAAACATTCACAGTGCTGTGCGAAATGTAAGTGAATTCTGGTAATTAATAACTGTTCAGTCATCCTTTGGCAGCAATAACCTCAACCAAGCATTTCTGGTAGCTGTAGATTAGCCCATCACAATGTTCAGAAGGAATTTGGGACCATTTTTTCTTACAGAACAGCTTCAGCTTAGCCATCTTCTTAGGATGTTCTTAAGGCCATTCCACAGCATCTCTATTGGATTAAGGTCTGGGCTCTGACTGGGCCACTCCAAAAGTTGGATTTTCTTGTTTTGAAGCCATTCTGTAATGAATTTACTTAAATGTTTAGGGTAATTGTCCTGCTGCGTTACCCAACTTCTACTAAGCTTTAGCTGCTCACAGCCACCCTAAAATTATCCTATAGGATATTTTTATAAACGTTAATTAATTTTTCCCTTGATGATGGCAAGCCCGAAACTGCAAAGCATGCCCCAAATCATGATGCTCCATCCATGTTACTTTGCCATTGGGATGGTGATTTCATGTTGGTATGCAGTGCCCTTTTTATGCCATACACAGTGCTGCGTATTCTTCCCAAACATTTCAACCTTAGTTTCACCAGTTTACAAACATTTTCCTAGTAGGATTGTCAAGGTGGTCTTTGGCAAACTTAAGGCAGCAGCAATGTTTTTGTTTGAAAGCAACAGCTTCCTTTTGGACAACACAACTGTTTAATGTGTTCCGTATAGTAGACTCATAAACATGATATTAACCAGTTCCAATGATTCCTTTAAGTCTTTAACTGTCACTCTATGGTTCTTTTTTTTACCTCAATGAGCATTCTGTGGTGTGCCCATTGATACATCTTGGCTGGACGGCCACTTCTAGGGGGGAGTAGCCACAGTATCAAAATCATCTCCATTTATAGACAGTTTGTCTAACTGTGGACAGATGAATATCTTAGCTCTTCAGGATAACTTTGTAACTCTTTCAATCATTATACAAAGAAACAAATTATTGATTGTAGGTCTTCTGGGATCTCTTTTTTGTGAGACATGGTCCACGTCAGCAGATTTTTCATGTGAATAGAAAATACTAAATTTTTGAGTGCTTTTTATAAGTGAAAGTAACTCTAACCCAAACCACCAAACTCCCTTGATTAAATGTATGTCCAGGTTTCCCAAATCCTGACTCTAATTAGCTTTTTTGATGTCATTAACCCAGGAGTTCACATACTTTTTCCAACCTACACTGTAAATGTTTGAATGATGTATTCAATATTTACAATAACAATTCAATATTATGTATGTTATTAGTTAAAACAGATTGTGTTTGTTCATTTTTGTAATTTAGATGAAGATCACACCAGGTAATTCCAAAAGGTTCACATACTTTAACTTGCCATTGTATAATGTAGTTGTATTTAACATAAAAAGTACATACTTTAGCTTTAAATAGCAAACATTAATTTTACTACAACTTGCAAAACTGTCAGTATATTGGGGCAAATGGAGAAATAGGGGATTTTCAGGTCATAGCTAGAATGAATAAGGACCTTTGGCCACAGTTATCTGCATTGTGGATGGATTGGCCTCATTTTACAGCATCAGTTCAGGTCATTCATTCAGAACTTGATTGACTGCTGTATGAGCGTCAATACTGCATAAGAAAGAGGCATAAGACGTGTCACCCTCTACGTATACAGCAACAGTGCTTGCTGCATTGTCTGCCAGAAGAGTTGTGTTCAACTCTTTCACATCTTCCTTATTTAAACAGGTCACCCAGTGTCAGTTCAATTCAACAATGACAATACTTTCTCACAGACTAGACAGAGAGCCTAATTCAATATCTGCAAATTGAAATCTTAACCTCCAAACCCCAGCTGGTTCCTCCAAGAGAAGAAGTTTGTGCACAATTCCACTTTGGCTCTATTTATGAGAGTTCCTCAAGAGCTTGACCCATTCCTTTGCTTGAATCCATTTAGGTAACTTTCAGAGCTGGTTTGAGACATAATTAGGTAGCACTTTGGGAATATGCTCATCCCCAGCCTATTTTTGGGTTGGTTTGGTCTGTAGAAGTTTGATTTTAATGGTTCTATTTTACATATTCACATCTTGCTGTTTCCATCTAGCAGTTGCTATACCATAACCCAAAAATAATTAAATAAAAATATGTGGATGAAACCCCAGCTACAGACCCCTCCCTGCATTATCTTGGTCTTAAGATGGACAACACGATGAATAAACAGCTATCAATTGCAATTTAACACGAGTAACACTCTCTTACAACTGCTTGCAACACTTTTCTTAAAATTGAATACTTTTACAATAAATTTTGTCATCTAAAGCCTTTATCAACTAAATATCTAATGTCACTGTATCTTTGTGTACTTTTGCAGTCAGTTTGGGTTGGACTTTAAAGAATCGACTTAGTTACTCAATTAACACATGAGTTGTATAATAGCTAACTGATATTGGCATTTTGACAAATTTCACAACCACATCAAGCAAACTTGATCTTTTGTGTATATTAGTATTTACAATTGCCAATTTCCAGCCCATTAACAATGTGCGTTCATGACCTCAGACGTCTATTGTCTTTTTGCACTTCAATTTGATTGATTCATTAAAAGGAACCAATTCAAAATAAGTTTTGTTTGTAAATTATTAGTAGCAATGAGGAAACCTTGAGCTCCTCTGTAGACTTTTAATAACTGGAGTGGAGAAATTCAGCCTGGGGGCTTTGCTCTGCAGCCTGCTTAATTACCACCAACACACTTCTTTCACACAGCACACTTTGTTCAGAATAGAAACAAACCATAGAATTACAGCAAAGCAGAGTTTGGGCCTCAGGCTTCCATTGAATTCATAGTGTTTTTATTGGCTTGTGTGTAAGCAAATAGTATGAGGTGGACCCATACACGTTGCATCGCAGTTTTTAGTTGGCAGAGGGGTAGCAGCTATTGATGTTTTTTTGCGTTGTTTATTTATTTTTGGCACAACCTGCTCATTTGTGGCTGGCTGTCTGCATTTGTACATCTAATTGCCTTGGCACCTCATGTGTGCAACCCTGTGCTCTTTCTGCTTTAAAATGCCATTGTTTTGTGGCATACTTGTTGTGAAACATATCTGTGTAATAGCAGAATGTTTGAATCTTCCCTATTTGTGCTCTGATGTGTCAGTGGTGTCCTTTTTTGTTTTACTGTTCATTATCTCATCTTCTAAATTTCAGAGTGGTGAAAAAACGTGTGCTCTTTATTTTTGCTCCAGTGACTGTTGAATGAAATCAGTTTAATTAGATTCTTTGGCTGACAGACAGTTAGGCTTAATCATAGAGCTTACTCTCATGTTAGTGTGAAGTAATTAATTGCTTTAATTGCATTTAGTCCCAGTCCAAGCTCAGTAAAAACTCAGGAAAGTTATCAAGAAAACCCACACCATTTCAGAGCTCAAACTAGGACATCTATGCACCAAATAAAACAGGCAAGTGAGAGTATTTAACAATGACCAGTTGCCTACGAGAATGTTAATTCTACACACTCTTATGAACAAATGTCACTGGAGTGGCTTTTTGCCCATACTACTGAAATGTCACTCTGATGACAGATATTCAACTCATCACTCAAATGCCATAGGCACTTGTATGTCATGTGACCGATCTTGACATATGATGGATTGTGAAAATTTTATGTTTGGCTGTACTTTCACAGAGATGAACATTTTCAGCAATTAAAAACTTCTGTTTCACTCTGTTCCACACATGGAGCTATCATATGGTTTCTGAATACTTTAAATGCAGCATGAGTCATTTGTAAGTTATTGTGACTGTAATTGTATCTGCTTTGTATGTTTTTTATATTGCTGGTTGGTTATATTCTTGCTATATTAGTGGTTAAGTTTTGGTATGGGGTTGTGTTAGGGGATCTAAAATATTATTATGATTGTATAATGGGGGCATGGATAGCTCAGCAAGTATTGATGCTGACTACCTCTCCTTGAGTCACAAGTTTGAATCCAGGTGTGCTGAGTGACTCTAGCCAGGTCTCCTAAGTAACCAAATTGTCCCGGTTGCTAGGGGGGGTAGTCACATGGGGTAGCCTCCTTGTGGTAACGATTTGGTTCTCGCTCTCAGTGGGGCACATGGTAAGTTGTGCGTGGATCTCAGAGAGTAGCATGTGCCTCCACATGCAGAGTCTCTGTGGTGTCATGCACAATGAGCCACGTGATAAGATGCACTGACTGACAGTCTCAGAACTGGAGGCAACTGAGACTTGTTCTCCACCACCCGGATTGAGGTGAGTAGGCGCGACACCATTAAGACCTACTGAGTAGTGGGAATTGGGAGTTCCAAATTGGGAGAAAATGGTATAAAACATTTTTTGTAAAATTTAACTTATATCAAACACGTGCAATAAATCCAAAGATTTCTGCGCCTGTGACAGAATCGTCCAAAATTAGTTGAGAAGGGCACAATGATGATGCTGATGATGATGATTTAGCAGCCATATCTCTCTGCAGCCCCTGTCTGGTTGCCCACTAAAGATATGCAGGCTTGAGCCTGGCCAGTACCTGAATGGGAGACCTCCTGGGGAAACTTAAGGTTGCTGCTGGAATAGGTATTTAGCAGGAGGTGCTCAACCTGTGGTCTGTGTGGGTGCTAATGCCCAAGTATTGTGATGGGACACTATACTGTAAAAAGGCACTGTTCTTCGGATAAAACGTTAAACTGAGGTCCTGACTCTCAGTGGTCATTAAAAATCCCAGGGCACTTTTCATAAAGAGTAGGGGTGTACCATGGTGTCCTGGACAAATTACCCCATTGGCCCATATCTATCATGGCCTCCTAATAATCCCCATCCCTGAATTGGCTACATCACTCTACTCTCCTCTCCATCAATAGCTGGCATGTGGTGAGCATACTGGAGCACTATGGCTGTCGCTGCATCATCCAGGTGGATGCTGCACAGTGGTAGTGGTTGAGGAGATTCCCCCTATACTATATAAAGCACTTTGAGTGCCTAGAAAATGCTATATAAATGTAAGGAATTATTATTATTAATTATTATTATGCAAGTAAAAACTGTGGCGACATCTTGGTCACGAGACTAAGTTATTTGTGTTAATAGCAGCTATAATTAAAGCTTTGCAATCAAACAACTGAACACAAGAGAAGTGCAAAACTTCAACTTTAAGTTCAACTACTCCCAACTGGAGATGTTTATTATGGGGCGTTTACACTGTCACATATTCTTATGTTAAAAAACAGATGGATGGATCATACCAGAGTGAAACTGAGTTAACCTCATTAAAAAACGTGTTACTTGATGGATGATTTGTACTAAACACAAATAGATGTAGATGACAAAAGCACATCTATCCCTTTGCTGGCGGTGTGTGAAAAAAGCTTGGAGGATCATCAGAGACTCCAGCCACCCAAGTCATGGTCTGCTCTCACTGCTTCCATCAGGCAGGCGGTATCGCAGCATCAGGACCCGCACCAGCCGACTACATGACAGCTTCTTCCCCCAAGCAATAAGACTTTTGAACACTTGATCTCTCACGATCAACAATCAGCACTGCACTTTATTAATATATTATCTCACACTGGACTGTCAAATATATTCTCCCCAATTCAATTAGTGTACATATATTTTTATATACCCTTATCTAGTGTATGTGTATTCTATATTGTGTGTATTGTTTACTGTACATTGTATATTAGTACTATGTTGTGTAATTATGTGTACATTTGATATGTAAATTGTTGTGTAATTATGTGTACATTTGTTATGTAAATTGTGTTGTGTAAATATGTTGTTTATTGTAATTGGTATATGTCTCGTCACTGTCATGACTGCAATGTTGCTCGGAACTGCACACAAGACTTTCACCTACTGTTGAACTTGTGTACACAGTAGTGTGACAATAAAGTGATTTGATTTCATTTTGATTTTGTTTCTGGAGTGGAATGTCTTATTTTGGGCTTATTTGTATATTCTATGTACTTTTATGTTAGAACTGTTACAAACTGCACAAGATCAGAGTTTATATTCATGAATTATGCAAATTATTTGACACACTGAAATTCTTTGAGGTTGATTTTACTTAGGGAAAATAAAACTCATGTAAATCGTTTCCAGGAGTGCAAGAATCTGTATATATAGCACAAGTAGTTTGCTTAATGGGTTCTCTCATCACTATGCCTTTTTTTTAAACAGATTTACAAACACCGATATCTGGTGGTAGAATTGTAAACACAAATTGGATCATAGAATATTCCATACCAGGAGTCTCCTTGCCATTTTGTGCAATTTTAACACATTAATAACAGTCATAAATACATGTGACTGTGTTATTTCAATTTTATAACATTATAACATGTTTACACTATATTTAGTGATGTCATTTTATAAATTATCTCATGACCAAATATGTATTGTTTGAGCAGTACAGTAAAATTATGAGATGGCTTGCTTTTTTTTTTTTTTTTTTTTTTTAAAGTAGTCTTGGGGAGTAATTATATTCTTGTTGCTATGGGCAGTAGCTCACATACCCTCAGACTTGTCTCCATCCAGATGACTAGCTCCAGCCCCACTGTGCTGTTATGAATCATTACACCAGATGCCAGTGCTTCCCCCATGAGCTCCATCAGTGTGTGTGTATGTGTGTTCTTTTGGAAGAGTGTAATGTATGCCTGTCTGTCCAGTTTGCTCTCGACTCTTGCATGCCGATGTACAAAAATCATAAAATAACTTTTGTCAGTCATTCTCAAATAAATGGAAAAACCTCCTGTTCTCCTCCGTCTCATATATTCATGTTTTGATTCCTGCATACATTCGATTTCTCATTCATATGCGGTCTGCTGCACTGCCCTCTACCTGAGCAACAAACTCGCAGACCACTTTTAACGAGGAACACCAGTAGACCTCCCACTGTCTTCTCCGTATGATTGGCTCTACAGGAAGAGGAACATGGTGATTTCATCTGTGACTGAGCATTTTTTATGCATCCCTGCAGTTCTAAAAATTTCAAGCCTCTATGGTCAAGTGATGCTTCGCATTGAGTAGACAATGAGCGGAGGAATTCACAACAGACGAATTGTTCCCACTGAAAGCATTGTTTATTTGCACATGCTGTCTGCACTGTTTTAGCGCACGATTCACTAAAGAAATTATGCAAGTCAGATTGCATCCGAAATCTGTGCAGAATGCAAAAATGCAATGCACAATTCCAGAACTTGTGGGTCTATTCTGAGTGCTACAGATAGTTTTAGAGAATGCAGCAGATTTTGTGATCTGGCATATTCAGCCGGGACTGTATTGCAACACTCCTCCACTGTGAATCTGCTCTTTAAAGTTGCATAAGTGCACTTGTCTACAACGCACATTTAGATGTATGCCTGGTTATAATGCTGTGAAGCATTCTTGTTGTACCTGCAATCCATGAAGTGATCTGTAGTTCTGATTGCCATGCTCTTATTTTGATATCTCTCTCCCTGTCTATTTTTCTAGGTGTTCTTCAGGTGTCAATCTCTCTAAAAAAGGTGGAGCTGAGTGTTGGAGAGTCCAAGTTCTTCACATGCACAGGTCAGATCTCTTTCTGCACTGCCTGCTCGTGTCATGAGAAATATTTCTATGTGACACTGATGTATATGAGATAGATGCATGAATGCACATTCAATTCAAATAGTGCTGACTCTGTTATTTGTTTATTTAAGTTGAAAGCTTAAATCATGTCTTCCATTGTAAGCAGTATTGAATACTAAGACTAAGCTTTCTTTTGCAGCAGGGAAAGTATGTGATTGTGTGTGTGTGGTGTAGTTGAAATGAAATGTTAAACAGTTTCAGCAAGCCCTGTCCTTGCCTTACCCAGATTCACTACAGTAAGCCTACAATAGTGATTTATATTTTGGGCTGTTGGGTCAGATTTCACATATTTCATAATTTGCCCTTGCATGTTTTAGTCATGTTCATAAGCACTGAAAAGAAGAACCTGTTCTTATGTCCTGTGTGTGTCGGCTGGGGAAGCTGCAGCAGAACAGAGGTCTTTGAATGGATATTTAACCATTAACTGGATATGTTTTCTGGTTATTGAAATTTATATTGGTTGTCATGCTTAAATGAATTGAACATTACTCGGGGGATTTTGTGTTTACACATCGTGATGTGTTTAGTAGGTAAAACTGTGAAATATATTAAGGAAACCAAGAAGGGGGCATCTTTGCATATATAAAGTTTTCATATATATGTTGAATGACACCACACGATATAGTATGCAAGCTTGTGCATTCTATTTCATATTTTGCTTTTTAGCATTTCAATCACATTTTAGATTTTTAAAAAGTAACATTTTTACATTCTATCAAAATATGATTTCATGAAATTGCATTTATAGTAGGGTATAATGGGTCTAAAGGCTCCATGGGTTAAAATGCTCCTATGATTTTATTTTCTCCCAAAACACTAAACAGCAACAACACAGCACTTTCCTAAACCCTGTTTGTCACTATGCACTGCAAGATTTTCCTGATCACTGAGATCTTTGCTTATAGTGTCTAAAGGTTGATTTTGAGGCAATTTTATGTCTTTTTAATATATATTTTTATTAGGGCTGTCAATTTAACGTGTTAATTCAGTGCGATTAATTTTTACAAAAATAACGCGTTAAAAAAAATTTACGCATTTAATCGCACCAGACCATAATAAGGAAGATTCCTGAGAAATGCAAGCTTGTAGTACCACCTGTTTACTCCAGAGGGCAGTAAGTGAAATTTCAGCTGAATGAGCAACGCATACAGTGAAGAAAACACTTCAGTAGGTGTTCTTGCGTTCAAAACACTCGAAGGAGCGCAAATGCCAACTAAGGGATCTCAAGGTGCGTTTAAAGATTGAGTATTAAACTATATTTGAGATGGTGCAAAATTCGGAAATTACCCCAAAAATATCTAATCACAAATAAAATCAAAGAAATTTCCTTCAAACTTATTTATAAGTACTACCTTGTTAGAGAGCATATTATTCCCAGCTTTCAACTTTGTTTTGAAAATGTTTTATTCTGGGTTTTTTTAGCTATGACATGTCTCTTCATAAGGAATATTATTTGATTAATTTTCTGCTTTCGTTGGCAAAGTTTAGTATTCATAAATGTAAGTATGGTGGTTATAAACCATTAGTTTTAATTTTTAATTCATAGGTTCAGCAATACCTAAGAACAATTTCCAATTTGAGTAACAAGAAAGCTGTAAAGTATTCAAAAAGTATTGAAATATGTAAACAATTTGATATTTTTATTTAAAGTGTTTATTTATTTTCCTTTTTGTTGTTGTTTGCTTTAAAATACCTCTTGGCTCTAGATGTAAAAGTTTTGTTAGCATTAGTTTAAAAAAATGTCTGACGTAGGTGTACATTGACGGGTCCTTAAACCCTCATAATAAATCTCCAACTGATTGACAAATTCACGTGAAATGGATTATATATATAATTTTTAAATATTTAAAGATAACTATGTTTAATTATATATTGATATTAATATGTGTAATCATTATATATTGAATTATTGTTATATGAGGGGCTTTCTCAGCAAATATTTGTATATGCGATTAATCACAACTAATTAATCGGGACACCATGTAATTAATTAGATTAAAAATTGTAATCGATTGTCATTTGATGTTGCAAATAAATATATAAATATATTGAAAATACCTGAAATTAACACATTTATTTTGATAAATGTGTGAGTGTAAGTCCAAAATATTTATTATTTTCAGATTCTTATTATTATTAAAGTCAATTGATCAACTGTCCAATAATTGAAAGGATGGTTTTTGGTGTAAAAATCCCCCCTGTTGCCAATCACAATGAAGATTAATTTGTGTATAGAATACTTGAAATGTTTTAAAATGCCAAATGTCACTATTTACCCCAAGTTTAAAAAAAAACAAAAAAAAAAACAGAATTGATATCGTAACACCATTCCGTTATTATTTATTTTCACACAAATATCCTGATACATTTTGTGACCAGAATTTTTTTTTTTCATAATTTTCCATAAGGTGTGCCTTTTAGCCACATTGTACCCTTGCACCATTTAAAAATTTCATACACATTTTTTGCAAAAGATTCACAAGGTTGGAATATAATAATGAAAATAGAATTCCACATATAACAATAATTTAATAATTGTATTTAAAAAAAACAATTATTTAAGTGATATTATATCAAAGTATCGTATACACTTTTTTTTCTAAAAAACCCTGCATATCTGCAAGAGTCTATTTTTCAAATTCTTCTATATTTACAATGGGTGTTGAAGTTATATTCATAACAATAATATTTCAATAATATTTCATAATGTATGATTTTATTTAAGTATTTATACATGTATTACATGTTGTTATATGCACATGAACGATTTATATTGAGCTTACATTGATAGTCATAAAAAGCAATACAATTGTACTGTCTCTTTAATAGGACTGGCAGCTGTCCAAGCAAATGTTTATTATTGAATTAGTGTAATGCACATTAACTAGATAGAAGTTGCAAGGTAGTTTTTCCCTCATCCGTGCAATGTATGGTTAGAATAAATGTTTATTTTACTTTATGATCACCAACTGACTGTAATTATCAGAAAGGATATTAAAAAAAAGAGTGTGTGGATTAGATTTTTTTTTTCGAACCCATCTGGACCCGAATTTAAAAGCCATTGCCGTCCGCACTGCCTGCATGCAACAGTATCCAGGAGGGTTTGGTAATTTACACACAGAAGCATAGATTAACAGGGAACAGAGAAGAAGGGGGACAATACATTTATTTATGTTTACATATTAAAGTACATATAAAGTATTAAAATGAGTGGTAAACACTACTGAAGTGCAATCGCTTTGGTTTTTAAAAGAGTTCTTGGGTTATGCAGGGGGTTTGGTAAATTGCACGTAGGAGCGTGGATTGTCAATGAACAGATAAAAAGTTAGATAATAACGTTGTCATACAATTATTTAATATGTACTTATTTTAAATAATAAAATATTGTTAGACGCACAAAATGAATAAGGGAAAGTTGGCATATTTTCAAATAATTCGGGACATGCTACTCTATATGTCATCAAAGATGTGTATTCATGATTATGTGTATTCATGATATTTCCATTAAAAAATAAAAAATAAAAAAAAATGCTTTAAGAGCTGTCTATTTGTTGGCACATAGTCTACACACTCCAATTCCTTGCTCACAGTTACTTCTCATTTAATACTTATCAATTGTCTGTAAACCACCACTACTTTCATTTTCACCTTGCGCACTGCGAGCAAGGTTGTGTGTAGACAGAGCACTGGAGGAAATGGGTATGGATATCCATTTGTGAGGGGAGATTATACTGGCCAGGCTTTATGGTGAAGCTGGCAGTTGTTGGTTGTTTTTTTTCACATGGCTGAGCTGCTGTAGTTAGGTTCCCGAGCTTTGCGTGTGCACCATGCGCTACCTGACAGCATGCCTTAAACAGGATGATGCATGCTGACCCCTGCTGGAAGGCCACCAGATTGCTGGTAATTAGCACACCTGGTATCTCTCTGGTGAAGGGGTGCATACATGCCCAACAGACATTTAGGTCAACTAAATGATGCAGCACACTGGTTTGGCCACCTTCAAAAATAGCTTCAGAAAAAGCAAGGGTATGTTATCACAAATGCTTAAATCTCTTCTTATTGTTGTGTAATGTCTGTGCCCTAGTGTCACCAAATTGAATTGCAAAAAATATGTATTGTTTTCAAGCAGGTTTCCCAAACACTCCCCCTGTCTATAATGATTGGACAAATGGATAGCCCTGCACCTAAACTCAAGCCATTAAAGGAGAGTAAAGGAGAGGAGAGGACCCAAAAAAAATAAAAGTTCTCTCATTGCTTACTCACCCTCATGCCATCCTCAGACCTTTGTAGCTCCAAAACTCACATAAAGGGAACATAAAAGTAATCCATATGACTCCAGTGGTTAAAGCCATATCTTCAGATGCTGGTCCTATTAGGTGCTATTTTTACCCAGTTTTTCAGATGTGAAAGTGAAACTAAACAGGCATCACATGTGGCTTTTAGATGTGAAAGTGTAGATTTAGAATAAGTAATTTTTATTTGTATAGTGCTTTTCACAACACACATTGTTTCAAAGCAGCTTTATAGAAAACCATGCATTAACAGAAAATGAAACAGTAATATCCAAAAGTCTTCCCCTCTGACTAAACAGCATGAATGCAATGCCAATATTAGTTATTTATGTGCAGCGCAAGTCGTGTTTTCAAATGAGTAAACTAAGTAAGTGTTAAGGGCCAGTATTTAAACAAACATTTTGTATAAACTGTAATATTAATGACTAATGTCTTTGAAGTTTATCCTGGATTAACTGAAGAAGTTCACATAGATGCATTTTCCTTTGTTAGTTGGCAATTTATTGATTGTCTATGTATTCCATTTTAAAGGTGTAGTCCATCATTAGACCAAGGTGATGCAGGCAGAGATCAGTGAGGTGCATCGCAGTTCAACTGGTAGGTCATTTCGGTGAGGTATATTTTAAGTCCAAGGTTCAGGCAGTGATATATGAAGCATCCCATGTCTTATGGTTGGATTTGCCATCACTTCTTCCTCTGAAGTCCATCCTAATTAGGGCTGTCCCTAATAGTTGACCAAACGTTAGTCGATGAGAAGAGTCTTGGACAACCAAGTTTTGATTGGTTGGTCACAGAAAAAAAAGCTCCACAAGAAATGGCGGTCACACAGTCAGAGATGGACAGACATGATCGTTTACATGGCTGGTCCATGCAGTAATTAATTATGTCGGGCAGGAAATCCAAAGTGTGGGATTATTTCTAGTGGGTTAGGATGACCTCAAGAAAGTGACATGCAAACTCTGCAGGTAAGCATTTGCCTATCATTCATTGACTTCAAAAATGGCTTATCATTCGAAACATGTAAGTAACCTAACGTTAGCCACTTACCATGGCCACACGATAACCTCGTGATATGAATCCTGAGGTTGTGACAGTGAAATAAATGGAATAATATTATCTTAGATGCCATTTATTTTTTTGCAGAGTTATAGATCATGATTCAGGCAGACCTAACTAAAGCAGCCTAATTGTGATTTGATGAATAAATTAGGTGTGTGCCTGGCTAAATAGATGAGTCTTTCGTCTAGACTTAAACTGAGTGAGTGTGTCTGTGTCCCGAACAGTGTTAGGGAGACAATCCCATAGTTTAGGAGCCAAATAGATAAAGGATCTACCTCCTTTTGTGGATTTTGAAATTCTAGGAACTATTAACTGGCCAGAATTTTGTGATCGTAATGAACATAATTGAATATAGTGTGGGAGAAGGTCACTTAAATACTGTAGAGCTAGGCCATTCAAAGCTTTGTATATAGTTAACAAAATGTAAAAAATAATACGAAATCTAACAGGTAACCAATGTAACGATAATAAAATGGGGCTAATATATTTCTTGGTGCTAGCAGCACTCTGGCTGCTACATTGTAAATCAATTTAAGTTTATTTATTGTACTTGCAGATGGTTCTGAATGATAACGTAGTGTAGATTGAGTAACATTAGCTGATCACAACATACAAGAGACAAGGTAATGATCTGAGATGTCATCGCTCTGTGGCAGAATTTCTATAGTTTCGACATCAACAACATATGACAGAATTAAATCTAGCGTATGATTATGGTGATGAGTTGGTCTTGTCATATTTTGTCTGGCTCCAAGAGAGTTGAAAATATTGATAAATGCTCATTCCTATGTGTCATTTTCATTATCTATGTGAATGTTAAAGTCACCAACAATTAAGCTCTATTCACAGTAACTACTAGATCTGCTTGAAAATTTGCATATTCACCAATGAAATCAGAATATGACCAGGGTGATCTTTATGCTGTAGCAAGGGCAATAGACCTTTTTTTTATTTGTATCTAATGGTGTCACGTTACACATTATTACTTCCAAAGACTTAAACTTATATCCTGTCTTTTGAGTAACACCAAAAACTTCACTGTAATTTGCAGTAACACCTCCTCCTAGACCCTTCAGACAAGGCTCATTTTTCTAACAATAACCTGGGGGGCATAGATTCATCTAAACTAATATATATTAATCTGGTTTAAACCAGGTTTCAGTCAAACGGAGCACATCCTAAATATGATATGTAATAATTCCATTAACAATTAGTGATTTGGTTGAAAGAGAGGTGGTAGCCCTACCTTTATATGATGTTTATCGTTATGTGATATATAGGTGATTCATTCTCTTTGTGTTGTAGTTTATGTGACCGGTAAGGCAGCTTGCAGATGTTTGGATTAGCCAGTTCTTCTTCCCAGCCTGGACCCCAGTTAGTCAAATACTATCACTATTAAGACTATGAGCCAAATTACTTGCTGCAGTTTACACCACAATATTGTTCAGGTAGAACTATTCTTCGGCCACTAAAGATAGCATCACTAATAATCTTCCAGAATTCTCTCACATACCCAGTAAGACAAAAAGTCTGGAAGAACTTGATGTAACAACAGAAAATATAAATACACTCTTCTCTAGCACTCTTGATATTGTTGCCCCCCCCCCCCCCTTCGATTAAAGAAAAAAGCCCACACCATGGTAAAATGATCGCACTCATGCTCTCAAGAGAGCAGCTAGAAAAATGGAGCGCAAGTAGAAGAAACCAAATTTGAGGTATTTTGCAGTGCATGAAAGGATATTGTCTGTAGCTACAGACAAGCACTAAAAGCTGCCAAGTCAGCATATTTTTAGCAAACTCATAGAAAATAACCACAACAATTCTAGGTGTTTATTCAGTACAATATTAAATTGGTTAGGAATAAAGCCTCAACTGAACCAGATATTCGGTCGCAGCACAATAATAATGACTTCATGAATTTTATAACTGATAAAATAGAAATAATCAGAAATAAAATGGAATTATGCATTCATCTGTCACAGCACCTCAGAAAACAGTGTCTCGTAATTTTCCTCACGAGCAACATCAATCCTTCGTTGTCATAATTTTTTTTAGCTCTTCATGACATCGAAAAATCAAAAGCCACAACATGATTGTTAGATCTAATACCAACTAATCGCTTAATAATATTAAGAAGAGGTTCTGAGATTACAGGGAATATATCTTTTAAATCCTTGCTATCCTTAGGACTTGTCCCAAGAAACTTTAAAATGGCAGTTATCAAACCTCTTATGAACCCACAGCTTGATCCTGGTGAATTAATTTCAAATCTCCCATTTAAGTAAAAAATGCTAGAAAAGGTAGTATCTGCCCAACTATTTTAATTTCTATAGAGAAATGGCAATTATGAACAAATTCAGTCAGGATTTAGGCCCCATCACAGTGATTGCACTTATCTATTGTAACGGGTGCCCTCTAGCGTGAAAGGATTGCAGTCTTATCCCCTGAGCTACTGGAGACACTTATGTTCTTGGACACAAATGCAGACACAAGTCTGGAGACAGTGTGTCGTTCAAAAGGCTGTCTTTATTGAACACAAAAGGTAATCCAACCGCACAAATCAGTCTTAGGGAAAAAGCAATTGCAAAACTTCAACAAAGGTATATAATCCACATGGAGAGGCACCAAAGAAAAGGGAAAAATTCCAAAGTTCCTGAAGTAAAATAATATTCAGAAGTATAAGAAACATATAGGCATATATCACAGGAGTAGAACTGAGGCTAACTTACTTCAAGAGAAGACTGAGCAAATACCAACTGAAAAGACTGGGTTTAAATACAGATGATAAAACTAGGCTCAGGTGAACTAGGTCTTTAATCAGTCAGAGTGGAGAGAGTTCAAAAGTTAATTGCTCCCCCTAGTGGCCAACCAGGGAATTGTCAGGATTCTCATATTATCAGAGTTACAAATTTCTTGCTCTTATAATCTGATCGTGGCTACATTTCTCTTCTAGTGCTTTTAGATCTTAGTGCTGCCTTCGACACCATAGATCACACAATTCTCTTGAATAGGCTGGAGAATTATGTTGGCATTAGTGGACTTGCATTAGCATGGTTCAGGTCCCATGCAGGATCACTACCACTTTGTATGTGTAAACAAAGAATTGTTAAATCAAACAAAAGTTAAGTATGGAGTGCCACAGGGATCAGTTTTAATGCCTCTGCTTTTCTCCTTATATATGCTTCAGGAATCGTGGAATAAGTTTCCATTTTTATGCTAATGATACCCAACTTTATATTTCTTCTAAACCCGATGGAATTTCACAATTCTCCAAATTAGCAGTATATCAATGAAAACAAAGATTGGATGGCAAGAAATTTCCTTCTACTCAATTCCGAGAAAACAGAGGTACTAATAATTGGACCTAAACCTTTCAAAATAAACCACTAAAATAGAATTTACTCTTGATGTATGTACTGTTACGTCATCTTCTACAGTGAGGAACTTAGGTGTTATATTTGATTCCAATCTGTCCTTTGAAAATCAAATTTCCAATGTTTGTAGAACAACATTCTTCCACCTCAGAAGTTACACATGCTCTCTGTTGCTGATGCCAAAAAAAAAAAAAATATTAATGTTTTCACAACCTCAAGACTAGATTATTGTAATGTATTACTGTGAGGATGTACTGCAATTTCAATAAATAAACTTCACTTGGTTCAAAATGCAGCAGCCAGTGTGCTGACTAGAACCAAGAAATATGATCATATTTTGGCTACAAGTTAAATTTCTTATTAATTTCAAAATTGTGTTAACTACATACAAACAAAGCTTTGAATGGTCTAGCTCCATGGTACTTAAGTGCCCTTCTACCACAGTATATTCCATCACTTCATTATGATCACAAACCTCTGGCCTGTTAATTGTTCCTAGAATATTAAAATCCACAAAAGGAAGTAGATCATTTTCCTATTTGGCTTCAAAACTATAGAATAGTCTCCCTAACTCTGTTCGGAATGCAGACACACTCGCTCAGTTTAAGTCTAGACTAAAGACTCATCTATTTAGCCAGACATACACCTAATTTATCCATCAACTCACAATTAGGCTGCTTTCGTTAGGTCTGCCAGAACCTATAATAATCATTATCTGGAATAAATTGAATGGCATCTATGCTAATATTATTCTATTTGTTTCCCTGTCTCAACATCTGAATTCATATCCAGCTCCGTTCCTGCTTTGTGTCGGACACCACTGCTACGTGCCGCTGAGTGATGATGGCAAACTACAGCCGGTGCTAGCCAGACATCACTTCAGTATTTTACAATGGACTTCAGAGGATGAACTGATGCAAACTCCAACTGTAAGACACTGGATACTTCATATGCCACTGCCTGAAACTTGCCACTGTGAGGATAGACCTCACCAAAATGACCTGCCGGTTGAACTGTGATGCGCCTCACTGATCTCTGCCTGCATCACCTTGGTCTAATGATAGACTACACTCTTTAAATGGAATACATAGACTATTCATTAATTTCCAACAAAAGCCTTCATCAGTCAACTAACAAAGGAGAGTGCATCTAAAGACATTAGTCATTAACCTTACAGTTATTTCAAAATATTTGTTTAAACTCTGGCTCTTAACACTTACTTAGTTTACAAACATTTAAACCATGACTTACACTGCACACAAATAACTAATATTCGCATTATATTCATGCTGTTTAGCCAGAGGGGTACAGGCCCCTACAGTGAGCCTGGTCTCTCCCAATGTTATTTTTCTCCATTAACCAACATCTTATGGAGTTTTGTGTTCCTTGACATAGTCACCTTCAGCTTGATCACTGGGGTTCTAAATACAATTATTGTTTAACTTTTTAATTACTTATTTTTATATAATATCTAATCAAACTACACAATGATGACTCTAAGACTTTATAGATATTACAGTTTTATTTTATGTTAAAGCATGATTTTCTGTAAAGCTGCTTTGAAACGATGTGTGTTGCAAAAAGCACTATACAATAAAACATTTGACTTAACAGTACGGGGTGCAGGAAGAATGTGAATCACCAAAAACACAAAAAAGTGAAAGTTAAAGTGGATATTGACTGAGCAGGGATGAGAATTTATACTAAAAATGGACTTAAATATTGATCTGTTTCTCACCCACACCTATCATATAGCTTCAGAAGACATTGATTTAGCCCCTGGAGTTGTATGTGCCTTTATGTCTAGTCACATTCACTTGCATTGTAAGTACCTATAGAGCTGAGACATTCTTCGAAAATCTTAATTTGTGTTCAGCAGAAGAAAGTCATACACATCTGGGATGGCATATGGGTCAGTAAATGATGAGAGAACTTTATTTTATTTTTGGGTGAACTATCCCTTTAAGGCAATGTTGCTGTTTTGGGCTGGTCAAGATGCTCAAATGAAGCAATGTTTTAATGTACTGTAGATATCTCTAAATATTAAGCTCAGATTGGGATAGAAAGTATTTAACATAAAAACAAATGACACATTTCAGCTTCTGCTTAAAACTACTGTCATTCACTTGATTATGTCATGTCATTAAAGCCTGCCATAGAAGCATCACAATACAGACTGCACCTTAAAAATAGCTTTGTTTTCGCAGTGAGGGTTTAAAATAATTATGTGAAAGCAGTTACTTTACAGTTAGCAGTGTGTGTGTGGGGTGGGGGCTTTGTGTTAGGGGGAACGTTGTTTGAAACATGCATAATGGCTGTAAGCAATGCATTGGCATCACTTTTTGCATGCACTCTCATGGTCATGTAGATGTGTGAAGTATAAACCAGGCTTTGCCCTTTCAGTGACTTCTCAGTGGTGTAGTATCTACTGCTGGCTGAGATGAAACTGCTGTGTCCTCTCCTTGAACTCCCTACATCAGCCTCTGCTCCTTCACTGATAACCCCCTGTCTGCTCTCAGCCTCTCTCCCTTGGTGGAGCTGCATCGTGAGGCCTGTTGCATTGGCAGGACTGCCCGTCTGTCTGGAGTCACAGTCTCATGCTCCCCTGTAGTGCAGCCGAATGCCCCTGTTGTGCAACTGATTGATGCCTTGAATAGAGAAGTGCTGCACCATGCTGATGCTTTTTATGACCTTCCAGCAGAATAGGATTTATAGCACCAAGCACTTTGGTACCATGTGTTGGTTCGGACAGCCTCTCTCTGCAGGGCAAAGCACATAACGAGTTTTGTTTATCGTTATGCATGTGCTTGAGAAACAGAGAGAGCAAGAGAATAAATGTTTCTACCAGAAACATGAAGAGATATGTTTTAAAGATATGTTAAAGAAGATATATGTTTTAAAACACTACTGCTGTTGTCATGCTTAAGAACATCCCTTTTCCATAGTAAAATCACTGTATGGCACAACTTGGGTGACTTTTAATAATTGCTTTATTTGAAAATCATTGATTATTTTGCTATTCTGTTTGGTGCCACTAGAGGCACAGAAATGACACACTTCACAAATTACACTAATTATAGATTCAGGTAGCAATATGCTTATCAAAGTGTTTGTTTACCTTTGGATTTGAGCCAGCACAGATATGTGCTATATTCTCAGATTGCCCTCTAAACTGTATTCTTTATACAAAACTACACAGTGACCATAACTATATGTGTGTGCTTGTAGTGATTGGGGAGCCTGTGAGTCTGGACTGGTATAACCCACTGGGGGAGCGGTTGGTCCCATCTCAGCGGGTGGCCCTGCACAATGAAGGTGTTCGCTCCAGACTCACCCTCTATAATGCCAAAATAGAAGATGCTGGCATCTACCGTTGCCAGGCCAGCGACGCACTGGGACAAACACAGGAGGCCACTGTCGTGCTGGAGATCTACCGTGAGTATCACACACAAATACATGTACGACATAATTTCAACATGCATATGAAATAGTGTGATAAAAATGTGGTGTCAAAAATATCCCTTGATGAACTCCTCTGTTTTTAGTTACATATTAATTACGTATAATATATTTTGTGTATTTTTATTGGCTTATCTAGTTCTACATTATAAAATATCCAATAAAATAGTTTATTGTCCCTGCAGATACTACAAAAATCTGTAGGACTGCCATATTAGTTGCAATTGCTCTCTCTGAGGCAAGTATTGTCTGTGTTGTTAACATTGGTAGCTTTGGTTATAAAAAATCAGCTCAGGAAACAGAATGCAAAGAATGAACTCCTACAACTAAAAATTAAACATACCAATAACATTGAATTATCTAGTTATGGTAGGCAGTATAAATCTATATAATCCAACAGAGCATATTACACGTCTTAGGGGCTGTTCACACCAAACACTTCCTTGCATTTAAGTCTCAGTTCGTTTTTAAAAGTTGCCTTTCTTTTTTTTACTTGATGCAGTGTCTTAAAAACATGACGCTCCTTTGCGAGACGCTAAACAAATAGGTGCAATGGTCAAAGACATCCATCTAGCACATATTTAAATAGAAAAATAAATATGTCTTAATGATACAGTAGATAAACACTACACAGTGCACCCAGGTCTGTTTATGTATGTTGTGCACTTCTCTCTTTTAATAAGTATTGAAGGAAAAAGACAGGAAATGATAGAGGAAACTGGATCTGGAAATGAAGTGAGCCAGAATGAAACTTTCATTACCAACATGAGCACCACAACTCAATGAATGTTTTCTCATTAATAACTCATCAGTGTTTTTATTGCATGTGAGTGAAGGCACAGCAAGTAAATGTATATCAATGTAGAGTTTAGAGAATTAGGATGCTAAATCTCTTGTGTGATACAACACTGGTTGGCTCTTCAACATTTAAAGCAGGCAGCTTTGCTCCCTTCTGATCATGGCACCTGTCATACAGAATCCTCCCAGGGTATGCAAGGCTTCCCGGCAAGCCTGAAGTCTCTGAGCAGTGGGGATGCTGTCTTGTCACTGCCAGAGCCCATACACTCACATCTGTGCTGGGAGATCAGTCTGCTAGAGAGATTCTCCCATAGCGGCCATGCCTGGCTCTGCTGACACTTTGAAATGCCTAGGTAATTTTCTTCTTTTGCTCAATATTACAAATCAGCCTTTTAGAGCAGAGAAAATAATAAGCAGCTTTTACTTGAGGGCCAATCAAGCTGTATCACTGAGATTTGCATTTCAATTACCCATTTTCTTTAGGTTGATATCCGCAGGTTTTCTCTTGAAGTAAAATGTGTCATCAAAGTTACAAAGACTCACACATACTAATATGTATTTTGTTGATCTCCAAGGTTTGTTGGTGTCCAGTGAAACACATCATTCAAATTTCAGCAATTTCATGCTGGTATCAATACAGAGGTTGCCAAAAAATTACATTTCAAGATTTACTTTAAGATTCACCATTTGTCTCTGTTCTTCCTTATTCTTCTTGGAGCCTGCAAACTTTTACCTCAAATTGTCATTAATTTATTAAAATTTCAAATTACTATTTAGTTTGTTTTCAGTTATTTTAACAACTGTGTTTGTTAGTTGTAGTTTAGTTTTCTTTTTTCAAGTAATTTTCTTTTTCATTTTTATTTGAGTCTATCAATATATTTTATTTTTATTTTTTATTTATATTGCAGTTAACATATGAGTAAATGACTTTGCAGGGGTCGACAACTTTGTGTAATGTTCTTTAAATTAAACTATTCCCTATCAAGTCCATATTACACATAGATAAAGATAGCGTATAGCTAGGCTGACAAACAACATGGTAAAAACAACCAAGATGGAATTAAAAAATGTGGAGATACACTCACTGACCACTTAATTATGTACACCTGTACACCTACTGCGATTATCAAATCAGCCAATCATGTGGCATCAGTGCAATGCATAAAATCATACAGATACAGGTCAGGGCTTCAGTTAATGTTCACATCAACCATCAGAATGGGGAAAAAATTTGATCTTAGTGATTTTGACCATGGCATGATTGTTGGTGCCAGATGGAATGGTTTGAGTATTTCTGTTGTAGATCTGCGGAATGCAAAACATATCAAACCTTGGGATGAGTGGGCTACAATAGCAGAAAACCATGTCAGGTTCCACTGCTGTCATTTTGCCCCAAGGTTCGACATATTGTGCATTCTGAGACGCTACTCTGCTCACTACAACTGTACAGAGTGGTTATCTGAGTTACCGTAGCCTTTCTGTCAGCATGATCCAGTCTGGCCATTCTCTGTTGACCTCTGTCATCAACAAGGTGCTTTCCTCACTGGATATGTTTTTGTTTTTGGCACCATTCTGTGTAAACTGTAGAGACTGCATTTTCCCCATTATGATGGTTGATGTGAACATTAACAAAGTCCTGACCTATATCTGCTTGCTTTTATGCATTGAACTGCATAAAATCGCATGAATAAATAGGTGTACAGGTGTTCCTAATTAAGTGGCTGGTTGGTGAGTGTATGTATCTGTGGCACATACACTTTGGAGACGTTAAAAGAAACAAAAAAATATTTTATAACATGAACAATTCAAAGTATTAAAAACAAAATGTATTTTATGATAATTTTTTTTTTTCGTTTTAGTTAGTTTTGAAGCAATGCATGATATTTTCAATTTAGTTTTAGTTTCTTAGAGAATTTTTATTTTAGTTTTTATTTAGTTTTTGTAGGTGATTTTTGGGGATTCGTCACAAAAATAATTTGTGAGTACTGTATATTGATGCAAATTACAATGATGCAACGACTTTGCACAACTATATGGGTATCTATTGCTGACTAAAAGACATTATGTGTGCTCTCACAAAAAATTTATAAAAACAACAATTCCACCATTCGCTTACAATTGAAATGGTGCCATTGAAATAGCTGTTTAAATTTTCCTTTTAAATAGATGACATTCAAAAGAGA
The DNA here is from genome assembly GCA_032164185.1 of Moxostoma hubbsi. Taxonomy (NCBI): domain Eukaryota; kingdom Metazoa; phylum Chordata; class Actinopteri; order Cypriniformes; family Catostomidae; genus Moxostoma; species Moxostoma hubbsi. The sequence continues at coordinate 14,961,135 of JAVLUX010000065.1, forward strand.
TAAAGAGATAGCCACACAATGAAGGGAAAATGAATGTGTACCATTCGAAGATGTTTGACAAATCTTTTAATACAAAGCCGAATGTAATTCCCACAACAAGGAGACAGCTGCCACTACATGAGGTGGAGAGAACAGCATGAACGAGAGAGGGAAGATTAGAGAAAGCGACAGACACTGCGTCCGAATATGTGTCCAGCCCTACTACAAAGTATGCCAAAACAGTATATCAAATCAGTATAATGTTCAAATACTCAGTATTCATTATATAATATAGGCAAAAAATACTAATTGACATATGGTATCCACTGAGATTCTGAAATGTGCAACAAGCGAACACTTTGCAACTCTATAAGGCCAGAGATTTGGAAACATTTGGAAAAAGTGGTGGGAAAATGTGAGCTTGGCGAGTCTTTTCAAATGTAAATGCTATAGGCACCAAGAAAGTTGTTTCTCATGGTTAAATTGTACTTGTTCAACAACACCCAAGTACATTGTTTTTGCCATTGTTGTTAATACATCATAGTCAGTTAAGGTGTTAGGATAGGTGGTATAAAAGCCAAGAAACAGCATTCTGAACTAGGTGCAGGCAAGACATAAAAGGCTGACTAATACGAAAGGTACAGTACAAAGCATTACAGTAGTCATAAGAGGAAGAGATAAAAGCATATACTTTATCCAGATCATAAAATGAGACGACAGATTCCAGCTTTGCATTAGCTCTCAGTTGGAAGAAACTACTTTTCACAACAGCATTAATCTGCTTGTCAAATTTGAGTTCAGAATCAATGATCACACACAGACTTTTACATTTTTACCAAAATTGAAGCTACATGTGATAGATTGCTAAATATGATGACATATCCAATTGTGACAGAGAATCATAAATTAGAATATCATGATTAATTGTATCATTTTAAAGGGACAGTTCACTCATTTACTCACCAAATTGATCTAATCTATATTATTTCCTTTCTTCTGCAGAACACTAAAGAAGATGTTAGGATTCAGTTACCATTCAAGTTTTAATGAATGTAAAATATAAGCAATGAAAGTGAATTGTGACTGAGGCTTACATTCTGCCTCTTGTGTTCCATGGAAGAAAGAATGTCATACGATTTTGGAAAACATGAGGGTGGGTAAATGATAACAGAATTTTCATTTTTGGGTGAACTTTCCATTTAAGGTTGCTAAACTAATCTTAAACATGAAAAAAGCTCCTAAACAAGATACACAGTTCTTGTTTAGGAGCTTTTTTTCATGTGTAAGATCTTGACTTTTATTTTGAAGTTTAGTTTTCACTTCCTTGTTCCTGTCCCTTGATTGTCATGTGATTTCCTTGCCTTGTGACCCTCTTTTTTAATCATGTTAATTAGTCCTGTCTTTTCACTGGTACTAGTCCTGTTATCTTGGTAACTGTCTTGGTTTATCATAGTTTTTTCTTGTTACCTTGCTCTCCCAAGTCTGTGCATTTATAGTCCTCATGTTCTCTTGTCCTTTGTCAGTTATTGTTGTTGTAAAGTTGGTTCATGGTTTGTTCCTTGTCTCAATCAAGTTGTAGTAAATTTATAGTAAAGACATAGTCAAGTCTAGTTAATGTTCATGTTCTTATTCTGTTTTGATACTTTCACATTTTGGATTCACATTGCACATAATAATCTGCACTTGGGTTATCACATCTTTGTCTGCTCCTGCATGCCAATATATTACAGATTCTGGTAGTTGTGTTGCTTTTATCTGATTGAATCTTAGTTCAATAAAATAAAAGCAACACAACTACCAGAATCTACTATGTCAAAGAACACACAGGACAATGCACAGTATTTATTCTACACACCTACAGTTCATACCTATGGAACATACTTCATCAACATTTTGGAAGAAAGTTTTTTCATTGAAATCAACATATTGTACATTTAAATTACTTTCAAAAGCAGCCAGATATAGCAGAATAATCTCTGTAGAGAGGTAAAAAGGGTGAATGATTGTGCCATGGTCACGACTAAATCAAGTTCTCCTTACAGTGGTGCAATACATCTAAGCTTGTTCCTTTGCTAAACTTTGTGAAATTAATGGGGAAGAGGTGATGAAAGGTGAGAAAGTGCAAGGGTGAGAATATCACTCTCTTTGAATGGACTGGTTTCAAAGGCATGTAAAAGAGCCTTAAACTTTAAGCACAGGGGTAAAACGAGGCTACATGAAACAGTCATCAGATTCTGTCTCTCTTTACTTTTTTAAATGTATGGGAATGATATTTTAATTTGTGGATCTTTCAAAAATGTTAGGAGATATTTCATAAGCTTGCTTTTCTCCGCATGACTTTGTATCAGGTTTGGCATTTTCCTATGTTCCATTAGAAGTATTTAGAGCAGTGGGAGCTGTGAGACATGACTCAGATCAATACGCAAAGCTGCTGCACTGATGAGGATTTGTAGGAGCTTCCAGCCCTCTGAAGACATCTTTTCTCCTACTGCAGTGTAACATCTCTTTACACCAGCTTCCCACACAAAGAGAATATGGTTTGGGTGTGTCAGAATGTGATCTGACATATTTAAATTAATTCTCAATCGTGCAACCCTGAATAATAAGAAACTATATGGAAGCACTCTTCATTTATGATGCGTGTCACTTGTTTTAATTTATTGTTCTTTGGATAATTCTTTGCAAGGTGTCTGAACTAGGGCTCCAAAGCCCTTATGTTATCTGTTTTCATCTTCATCCTACATGGTTTTTGACCAATTAATTTACATGATCTGGTGATTGTGCCTGTATGTTCTGGCGCTCAGTGCTCTGTAGCACCAGCCAGAGGGCAACAGTTCAAAGAGGGAGTGGGCAGGGTGTGTGGAGTCTAGAGTGATTCTACCTGCACGTTTCCTCACTCTGGAGACGTACAGGTCTTGGAGAGTGGGCAGGGGGGCACCAGTAATCCTCACAGCAGTCCTAACTGTCTGTTGTAGTTTCCTTCCGTCTGATTTGGTGGCTGAACAGTATACATACAACAGTGTATACAGTATCTATTATCATTTGAATTCAGATATATTTGTTAATGAATCAATTAAACTGATTTGTAAACTAGATAATTAGCTCACATATCAGACATCATTATGGCGTGTGCATATGCTTTGCTCTACTCAAGCACTAAACATGAGCAATATCTAGCCAAAATACTTTAGATTATCTTATAAATGACCCTTTTTTTAACTTGTGATTTCTACTGAGAATTAAGTATTGAAATCATTAAATATTTGCTTATCACAAAGATACTTAGATAAAGTATGTTCAAGATTTAGATGTCACATTATGGTGGCTAAGAAGCCAGTTTTAAACCTCTTTCCTTAGGAGATACTTTCATATAAAACTGCTTTTTCCTCTCCTCCCTGAACTACAGAGAAGCTGACGTTCAGGGACGTGAAGTCTCCTCAGGAGTTTCGACAGGATGATGTTGCTGAAGTGATCTGTGATGTCACCAGCTCTCCCGTGCCTGTAGTCGCCTGGTTTTTCAACAACCTGGAGATTACTGAAGATAGTGAGAGTAAGTAATCTCCCCTTTCATCCGCTATATTGTTTTGCCATTACAAGGTAATAATAATCACAAGTACATGTGTTCAGAATTCTCTGGAGATTAATGGGCTATTTCTGAGGTGACATCACTTCCTGTTCCTGCTCAGTACATGTTTTGACTCTTAAATGATTAGAGTTCTGCTTAGATAGAGTTTGAATCCCTTACGTCTTTTTCTGTATATAATATATGTTTACATTTTTTTTGCAGGTGTTAATTAATCTGATTTAATATCACTGATAATTTGTGCTGCTTATGCTGTAAATCAGATCTGCATAGTTGATATTAGTTTTTCCTCTTAATATTACATTAATATTTTTTATTGCATATAAGCAGGATTTTGGACCACTTAAATTTTAAAGTGGACAGTACTAACCAGCACAAAACCACAGAAATAAAAATCAAAGAATTTACAATATGTCCTTTCACTCGACGTTGTCTTTTTAAAAACATAAAAAGGTGTTACTTTATGTGTGGTGTCTTAAACTACTATATAATTAAGCATTTGATACAATGTGCTTATTATGTACATACGTGTTTTTGCATTGTACTTTAATTTAAAGTACCTGTTTCTAATTACATTTGTAGTTACACGGTTATCCTTACCCTTTATCCTAAACCCTAACCCTAATCTAAACCATAAACCTACCTGTACCTCAACCTCAGTAGCAGCAAATGTGAATCTTGTGAGACTTTTCAGTAAATACATTGTACTCTATGTATTTAATGTTAGTACATAGTAGTTAAAGACACATAATATAAAGTCTGACCATATTCAGATATACATGGAAGAGGTTTATATTGCTTATTGTCTTTTTATCCTGTCGCCTCTGGTTAGGACACAGCTCTGAAGGCTCTTTTGGCCTTTTATTCGGCTGTAAGATTTTAAAAAAATGTGTCCTATCACACAGCAAATGTCACAAACCGGTGCTATTACTCTATTTCTCTGTGGAGCTCAGTGTTGACAAGTTATCACGCGTTAACTTCATGTAAATGGGATTTCAGCTGGCAAAATTAGCCTGTCATTAAAGTCATCAAATGATATCTTTGGCTCTCCAGAGTTTCAGCTTCTACAAAACAACAATTTGCAAATCCAGAGAGTGACTAAAGCAGATGAAGGAGTGTATCGCTGTGAAGCCAGAGTCGAGGCCAGGGGAGAGATTGACTTCCGGGACATCATCTTAGTGGTTAACGGTAAGTTTGGAGAGCTGTCAAGTCCCTTTGGTAGAGATATATACTCATGAATGTAAGGAACAGCATTTAAGTTTTATGTTTAGTGACATTGATTTCACATTGATGTCAAGTACACTGATTTCAAATGCTCTTTCTTCAGCTCAAAAAGTTTCATTACTTTGCCCGACCCTCGATAAAAACAGGTGATGAAAACGACGAAGGGTCGCATTGCATTAAAAATCTGAGCGGGCGCTTTTAAATGTGTTTGACACTTCTGATCAACAGGACATGATGCTGGTGTCTTCACTAGTCTTCTTAACTAGATGAACCAGCATGACCACCTTTGTCATCCACCATCACCAAATATAAGTTTCCTTGGTGAACAACATAGTTTTTCTGGTCCACCAATTAGACCAGTACAAAATCAGCATAAACCGGCTTGGACAAGCATCAAGTTTGTCTAAGCTGGTCTTTTCACAGTACTTTATAACTCTTCATGATATTGATCAAACATACAGATAACAGAAGAGACTATAATGAACTTGTTGTTCAAATACACAACAGTATTTTCATTTACCAGCCCTGTCCTTTGCATGAAAGCTGTAAATATCTTATTATCTCAATGTCATTAGCTTGTGTGTTGTCCTTGTCTAATGTGGTAATCGCTGGACATAAACGGGTGTCTCCTCAGTTTACTTCAGAAATTTTCCTTGCTGATCTAATCATGGTGCCTGATGAGGCATGACTGATTATCCAGTCGACATGACAACACATATCAGAGCCCAACATGAAACAAATGCCACTCTGTGGGGCTGCTTAAAAGCCCCTGGCCACTAGTGTTAGATATGGAATGCAAAATTAACATTCCGTCTAAGAGAGGTTTTGATCATTACAAAGTTATCTGGGTTAGCTGGTATGTTGTCGGATGAAAAGTCTCTTGGCACTTTGAAATAAATTTGTTTAGCATATACCCATGCCACATACTAAACAGAGTCTATGTGATATCTGTAATGGTGTGGCTTTATTCTACATCCCTGTTGTTCTTGAGCAAACTATAGAATGAATATGAGGGCACTTTAAGGCCAAAAGTGTGTGGACACACCCTTATAGTTAATGGATTTGGCTATTTAAGCTACACCCATTACTTATATGTTCCTAAAATCAAATCATAATGTAGAATGGATGTACCAAAGCCCCTTTGTGCACAAAGTGAGAACCATAAACGCTGTCATGAACAGCTGATGCTCAATATGATTCAGTCTTCAATCAAAGTGGTTCTTTTTAAGTCCTCCCTTCATTCATTCTCTCAGCTGCCTTGGATGCAAACACCTCTTAACGCCCTCTTCTATCCCCCAGTTTTACCTCTTGTATGACAGCATTCAACAATCAATCGTAAGTTTATCTTCAATGTGTTTGTGACTTCTTCTAGATTTGCCAACTTGTTATATTTGGAGTTCTATCCAGTGTCTATTAAATCAATATTATGCAAATGATCTATTATACCATATTGCACTGTCAGAAATGAGAAAATCATACAATGTTGTAATATAAATCTGATGGATCTGTTCTGTTACTTCTGGGGTGTTTATTCGCTTCTCTCCATGTTCCATCCATACTTGGCTGCACGGATGGGTGGGGAGTTTGGCCAGAACAGAGCTATACTGTCAACACCAGCAGATGCTGCTAAAGTCAAGTATTAAAGTAATATTCATTGACAGAAGTGGTTCTAACTGAGTCTGGTGTGGAAAAACTTGGCCTGCACAAAGCCAAGGCCTGAAGCTTATTTCAAACCTTTTGGATAGACTGGAATGCCAATGTTGAGCCAGGCCCTTCCGCTTTACAACAGTGCATGACCTAATGGATGTTCTTGTGTCTGAATGGGAGAAAATTCGCATCTAGTGGAAAGCTTTCCCAGAAGAATGGAAGCTTTTATAGCCACAGATGGAGGACCAACCCCTAATTAATGCCCATGGTTTGTTAATTAATTTTTTAACAAGCACATATGGATGTTGTCGTGTCTAGATGTGTTTTTGTTTTCATGTCTTTCATTTTTAAATTCTAGTTCCTGTTTCATGCCATGTGGTTCACTTGCCATGTGATTTTATGTTTCCCTCCATGTTCATGTGTCTTGTTTTCATTGGTTTATTGTCTTATCAGTTCTATGTTGCCATTGGTTTAAGTTTATTAGTCTTGTTATCTTGTCTGTTCATTGGTTGTCTTGTTACCCATGTCTGTGTATTTAAGCCCTCATGTTTTCCATTGTCCCTTGTCAAGTATTGAATGTTGATGTAACCTTGTTTGCTAAGTCTAGTTTATGTTCAGGTTAATTGTTTATGTTTAGTTTAGTTTATGTCTATAGTTAGGGTTTGGATTTCATGTATTTCAATAAACTACACTTGGGTCCTTCATCTTCACGTCATCGTCTCCGTCATTGCCCTTGCCAGCTACAATGTTACAGATGTGCGGTTCAGGTATACACATACTTTTAGCCATGAAGTCTATTTTCATTTTCAAGTGACATTTTGTGCCAGAGGAAATTCTTATTGCTCAAAGGTTGCACTTTCATAGCTCACTTACAACTTTAAGGTAATTGAGTTCTCAGATATGTTTCATTGCTGCCAATAAGAGTATAGAGGTATAAAATGCATGTGGATATTTTTTGGTATTTGAGAATTATGAGATGATTGAATGCATATTGACATCTCTGACTTTAATTGCAGCTTTGGTTTCTTGGAAAATCTAAGAACAAATTGGGGCACTGTTCCCTGTTAGGTTTTTTTTCTTTGGAGAAGCAGGAAATGTAAACAAAAGTCTGCACTCACCAAGGAACAACTGACATTAATTATATCTCATTTGTGATTATTTTGCCTACATTGTATTCCACTGTAGCAGAATGATCAAGCCTTTGAAAGCTTGCAGTTGTTGATGATAAGTCAATTCAGTCTTTTAGCTGACCCAATTTGATGTCTTAATGCCCAATTGTGTCTCACATTAGCCATTTCATTGCATGACAGACCTGTGCGTGTGTGCATATGTTAGGGAAGCTATAGTCACAAGATAAGTAGCTAACTAAGTTGAAGTTATACAGGCAAGCATTATTTTAAAAAATAGCATTTTAAAATAGAGTATAACTTATATACAGTGATGAGCCATAAAAGCTCTGAGGAGCTCATAAACAGAAGAAGAGTAAGAGAAATTATACAGAGAGGCCACCTGAACGACTGCCCTGCAGAACCCCAAAGTCTACCAAAACCAGGCATAAATGAGCTAAAGAGGCCTGAAAATAATCTTTAAAAGCAGCTCTGTTAAGTGTCAACTCTCTTCCAGAACAAAAGAACAATTTAACCCTTTCAGCTGAAGGAACAACCTTCCCCCAAAAACCCACTCAGATCTAAACCAGTCTTTGTCCTTCTTTGTAGACAATTTACTACACTTAAAAAATAGACTAATAAAGGAGCACAAGACATTTTCTGTGGAAGCATGACCACCACATGCTAAAAATCATCCAAGACAGAGAGACTGAACAGACTCTCACTGGATCTGACCCAGCCAAAGAACCAAAACAATGCAGCAAAATGCAGCAGAACGCATATACACCTCAAGACTTTTGCTAGAAAATGCTGGTGTTTTATTTAAATACTTCATTTAACCCAATTACAGATCGAGTTATACTAAATGAAGTATCGATGGTTCAGAGCATGGTACATGGTTTTCATCTCTGATGAAACGAACACACAATTTATGGAATAAAGTTCCAGTTAAAGTGAAAACTCAATGAAAGGATCTTAAAATTTCCCCCTGCCAGGATGAAAAAATCTCCTCACAGGGCAGTAAGGGTGAAGAGAAGAGTGATGATCCTCTACCTCTTCCTAAATGGCCTTATTTTATAGCTAGATTCATTGGAGAAGTGATGTTCGCAATTTTGTGCCTGCTTGCTGAGCGAATTTGAAAATGACTCATGTTAGAATGTGCATCATTGTCCATGTGTAATTTTGAACGGGAGTGTAAATTGATCATGCTAGAGAATGCAGTAAATCTGTGTACCATCAGTGGATAGACCCTGCTGTGTAACCAGAAACTGACACAAATTCCGCTCTGATCAAATTATGTTATTGTTTTAAGAGCCAAATTGAACCTGCCACTTAAATATAAATTAATCTCTCTTTGAACGAGTTGAAAGTATAAGTGCCACTCCGTAAAAAAATTACATGATTTGTCTGTAACTTGCATTGCTTAAGAATTGCTCTTAAAAAGAACTAGAGTGGCAAATACCACACTGCTAATGGCTAAGTGTGCTGTTTTATTTGTACATTAAGATTCCCCTTGAATGCATTACAATTGCAAGCGTCACGTTGAGTTACAACGAGCTGAATGTGATGGCTGTTATTTGTGCATTGTTGCAACGTGCTGAAGTACATATAATTCACTGAAACTGTGCTTCTATTCATGCTAAAGAAACTCTTATAAATCAATGGTATTGATGTTAGCTGCTATAACGACGTGTCGTCATGGGAAGTTCTAGCAGACTCTTCCAGGGCAACTCACCACGCATGCACAACCTGCCGATGCCATATTGTAAACATAGCACAGTGTAGCTAAGCTAACTCAAACTAGCAGTCTTATATTGAAAGTCTAACCTATAGCCATAACATTGAAGGTTAGCTGCTAACATCCTTTGGCTTTTTACAGTTAAATACAGCTTGTGTTTTGGGCAGTGGTCACACATGGATACACGCACAAAAAAAAAAAACATAATAATCATATATAAATAAAACTAAACATCTCTCTTCCCAGTCCCTCCCCGATAGTCCCCAAAAAACAAAAAGTAATTGCACCACTTCCTGCCAAACTAATTTTGAACCCTCTGCCTTCTGCGTGACATTCCTTCAAAAGCACCCACTCTGCCTATCTCCGCACACTACTCCGGAAATGAGGGTGCACTATCCATCTTCCAAATAATTTGCCTGCTAACCATAATGCTAATCAGAACCCATTTTTTTTATATATGTTTATCCCCAAAATGTATGACCGCACCATCGCCCAAAATACAGAGTCTGGGGCAAAGTGAAATTCGAATGCCTAAAACGTCACACAAAATACTTTCAACCAAAATTCCTGGATCTTAACACACCCCCAAAAGCATGGGTTGTGTCTTCATCTACTGACTGGCATAGCCAGCATGTGGGTGTGTCTTTAAGACCAAGCCAGTACAATCTAGAGGGTGTCCAAATTAATCTATGTAAAATCTTAAAATGCATAAGGCGCACCCTTGCATCTCTAGATGCAGACTTTACATTTTTTAGAATCCTATCCCACACTCCTCCCTCCAATAATAAATATAATTTTTTCTCCCATAATCTATTGAGAGCAGTTGAAGCTCCTTCCCCCAGACTCTGAATTAACAGGGAGTTAACACTTACTCATGACCATTTCCGAAAGCCATAATCACCTCTCCAAGAGTATTTTCTGCTTTAGGGGAGTGTGTGCCACTCCCAATAACAATACGGAGCAGGTGGTTGAGCTGTAAATACCTATAGAACTGAGATATGGAAATTCCAAAATGTTGAACCAAATTTTAAAAAGATTGCAACACTCCACTCTCATATAGGTCACAGAGTGTATTAACCTCCCTCTCAAGACCAGCAGAAAGGGGACATATTAATACATAGTTTAGTGTGTGTGTGTATATATATATATATATATATATATATATATATATATATATATATATATATATATATATATATATACAGTATATACAGTATGTATATATATATATATATATATATATATATATATATATATATATATATATAATATGCATAAATACATAATATGCTTAAGGCAACATTTAAATAAATGTCGGAATTAAACACTCTGGACACTTTTGTCCATACTGACTGTAAATGCGAGATAATGAGGTGTAATTTAACTTTTCTGATTAGTCTGATAGACAGGCTTTGCAATGGCAAAATATGGGTAAGAACTTCCTGTTCAATACAAAAACAGGGAGGGGCTCTCTCAGGTGGAAGTGACCAGAGAGCCTGGTCTGAGACCAAAATAATAATAAATCAGAATATTGGGTAGGCCTAGCCCAAATTTTTGTATCGGTCCATATAATTTATTAAAATGTAATCTAGGATGCTCACCATTCCAAATGAAGGACTTTGCTATGCTATCAAATTGCTTGAAATAAGAGAGGGGGACATCTATAGGGAGAGACAGATAGTTGTAACAGATAGTTAAATTGTGGAATACAATTTATTTTAATAACATTAACATTCCCAATCATAGATAAATGTAATGAAGCCCACCTACCCACATCGCTCGAAAATGTTTTTATTAAGGGATAAAAATAACTCTAGCTAAATCAGACAAGTTTGCTGAAAATAAAATGCCCAAATACTTAATGCACTGTTTGGGCCACTGGAAGGCAATCGATTGGAAAGCTGTTATTGTGCAGTATGCTCTCAGAGCCAAAGCTTTGGATTTAGACCAATTGACTATGTATCCCGAGAACTTAATTAATAATTCAGTGGAGGCAAGGATTAAATCTATTAGGGTCAAAGACTAATAAAAAAATATAATCTGCGTAAAGCAAAAGCTTCTAGCGGATACTAGTAGGCAGTGGTGGCTCAGTGGCTGAAGCTCAGGGTTGGGGGTTCAAGCCCCAGCACCACCAAGATGCCACTGTTGGGCCCTTGAGCAAGGCCCTTAACCCTATCTGCTCCAGGGGTGCTGTATCATGGCTGACCCTGCACTCTGACCCCAGCTTTGCTGGGATATACATTTCACTGTATATTTGTGTATAATGTGTGACCAAAATAAAGGATTCTATTCTAATGGATCCAGGGTAAGATAGAACAATTAAGGGGAAAGAGGGCAACCCTATTGGGTGCCCCTATCCAGTATAAAATAATCTGAAATTAATAAATTTGTTTGTACTTCCACTACAGGGTGTCTATAAAGTAACTTGATCCATCCAATAAAAGTATTCTCAAACCTGTATATTTACAAAATCTTAAAAAGTTAATCCCATTATACCATATCAAACGCCTTTTTGGCATCAAGTGTGATGTTAGCTCTGCGTCTGCACTTTTAATATTCCCTTCCAACTCCTCAAGTTATCGTGTTTTGGATTTTTTGATGAATGAGGCATACTGTATGATCTGACCTCTAAAAACTGCTTTTAAGTGCCTCGCAAGCCACGCCCACAGAGGATACTGAGGACCAATTGGTCTCCATATAAACACTGATTTCAGCCTTTAACATTTGTTGGAAATCAGGATTTTGCAAAAGGAATACATTAAAGCACCAAACATAAGATTTAATTTTCTCCATACCTGGCGAAACCTCTAAACTCACCAGTTTGTGATCTGAGACAAAAATGTTTCCAATAGAGCAACCGACAACAAATGAAATGAAGGACTTAGATATAAAAAAATATATATCTATTTAATAATAAATGTTATGGACTGATGAAAAAATGTATAGTCCCCACCAGATGGACTCAATTGTATCCAAATATCTGTGAGACTAAGAATTGTAAAAGCATAAATTTTGCTCTAGGGGGCTTACACACTTTTTCTTCACTATGATCAAGGTTTGAGTCCATCAAAAGATTAATCTCCTCCCAATATTATATCATGGGGTGTGTCAGCAGCTTGTAACATCCCTTGAAGATCTATAAAAAAAAAGCCCTGATCATCAGTGTTAGGTGTGTAAATATTAGCCAGAATCAACCTTTGCCCCTGAATTTCTGCTAAAACATTAATGACTCTTTAATCTACTTTATCTTTAATCTGTTTGAGACATTTGAATTGTAGATGTTTACTTATCAGTATAATGACTCCCCTGCTGTACTTGAGCCAGCACTAAAGAAAACACGTCCACCCCATATCTTCCCAAAAAGATGTGCTCATTTGCCCCGTGCACGACTGCACCAACCAGTGTCCATCCCTCTAAACTTAAACAGAACGCGTGCGCCACGGGAGCCCCCGTGACAACTTTGCCATCAGATTGTTCAAGTTTGGTGCCTCTATACAAAATTATTGCCGCTAGGTGGAACCAGCACAAAGCAAAACGAATAAGGTGTCCAGTTTCCTCGGACAGTCAAGCGTATGTTCAGTGAGACATGTCCACTAGGCGGCAACAAGAAAATAACCAAATGGCTTACTCACTCCAATGTTTCATGTAGGTCAATGCTTGCTGTGGACATGTACATTCTCTATGGCCATCCTTAGTATCTATACTCCGTTTGGCTGGGAACATCAGTGCAAATGCATTCTTCCGTTGATGTAATAGTTTCTTGCATTCCTGAATCTATCATGTTTCTCTTGACAAATTTGCAAAGTGTAGGAACAAGAAAATGCTATGATACTTCCTAGAAAGCTTTCCTTTACTCCTTGTCTTGTGTAACACAAGATCTTTATCGGATAATCTCAGAAATTTGGCCAGAATTTATATGGGCCTGACTCACACCTTGGATCTCTGAGCCAGAATCCTGTGAGCTTGTTTGATTTCAAACTTATGGCCTGTCATGTCAAAGAGCTCATCTAGGAATTTTACCATATCTCTGCCTTCCTCATGCTCAGGAATTCTAACAATTCGGATGCTGTTTCGTTGATTACGATTCTCCAAATCCTCCAGTTTTTCACAAATGTGTTCCAAGTCTGTCTTGGTCGCTAGTTGATTAGCATCTAATTCCCTCTCCAATGACCCCAGATAATGTATCCTTGCATCAGTTCATCAATTCACGCCAGATTTTTGAGTCCGGGTCTTTTGGCCTGCTGCTGAAGGAAATCAGTTTGAGCAAGTATGTGTCTTTTAATATCTTCAGAGCCTAAGTATTTTGAATTCTTTGACATATTGTCGGTCCAGCTGATTTGGGAACGGTTTGGCAAGGCCCAGGTAGACCTGTTTGCCTCCTGAGAGACCTCCCACTGCCCGCTCTGGTATGCCCGATCAGGGGCTTCCCTCGGGGCAGACGCACTGGCACACAGTTGGCCTGCAGGGCTGCACAAGTACGCTTTTCCCACAGTGAGCCTTCTTGCACTGGTGCTGTGCAGGGTCAGGGAGGACGAGGAACAAGTCACCCTAGTGGCTTCCTATTGGCCCACCCGGGCCTAGTTCTTGGACCTCGTAATCCTCGCCACAGCCCCTCCCTGGCAAATTCCTCTGAGGAAAGACCTTCTTTTTAAGGGACAGGGCATGCTCCGGCATCCGCACCCAGACCTTTGGAACATCCACGTCTGGCCCCTGGAAGGGACGCGGAAGATCTAGCTGGTCTACCACCTGCTGTCATTGCCACGATCAACCAAGCCAGAGCCTTCTACCAGGCAACTTTACGCCCTGAAGTGGCGCTTGTTCGCCAATTGGTAACAAAGGTGCGCAGTTAGGTTAGTGCTTATTTCTGCAAGAGAGGCTGGAGAGGAGGCTGTCCACTTCTACCCTGAAGGTGTATGTCGCTGCTATCGCGGCCCACCATGACGCAGTAGATGGCAAATCTTTGGGTAAGCACGACTTAATCATCGGTTTCCTAAGAGGCGCCCGGAGGTTGAACCCCTCCCGGCCAAGCCTATTCCCCTCCTGGGATCTCTAAGTGGTCCTCGCGGGCCTCCAGAGACCCCCCTTCGAGCCGCAAGTATCAACTGGACTCAGGGCCCACTCTTTAAAGACAGCCCTGTTGATTGCGCTCACCTCCATCTAGAGGGTTGGGGACCTGCAAGCGTTCTCTGATTCAAGATTTTTATGAGGAGCTGGAAATGGTCCGGCCACAACAGTGGCTCAGCGATGTGGCCAGGAGGACACAACGTCTCGTTCCGTCCATCAGGGAATGGAGGTTACATACGTAACCTAGACATTCCCCGTCTGTCGCTCACTTCAACGTTGTGTATTATAAGAAAATGTATTCCACAACAGTTACAGTTTAAATCATTGGTATTTAGAATAAAGTGACATTCAAAAAGTATTTTGATTACTGAAGAGATTACTTAGCATTTTATTATAATTTATTTAATATAATATTTAATCCTTTCAGATGGAAAACATTTATATATATAAATGATGCAATCCAAAGTGCATTTGAACAGCAGTGAAATTTCTTGTTATGTGTTACATTCATTCAGAGAAGTAAGTTTGGAGCAGAAGAAATAGAAATAAACCTTTTGTTAATTGTGAGCTTTATGCTAAGCTAAAATGCTATTTCTAGCCATTTTACATGCAAATGTTACCAGGCACGATCATATTTTTTTATCAAGAAAATTCACTCTGGATTATAATTTCTTTTTTCTAGTAAATCCTTTGATATTAGGGAAAAAATCGTATTCCTGATAATAATTTTTTAATTGTTTTCCTTTATAAATATCTAAAAATCCTTCAAACAAGATGAATATGATTTATCTTGTTTTAGAAACAACACTGCATAAGATATTTAGGTTTTTCAGAGAATGTGTATTTTGTCTTACTGTACTGGGAGTTTTTATAGTCAAAACATGTGAAAAAATTTATCAGTGCTGAAGAAGTAATCCAAACTATTTAGAATATGTTACTGACATTGAGTAATCTAACAGAATATGTTACAAATTTAAATTTTACAGCATGTATTCTGTAATCTGTAGTGGAAAATATTTCAAAAGTAACCCTCGCAACCCTGCTTATCAGTAGCTGTAATGATTCTTACTCCTGTAGATGGCTACTCTAGAGGGTACCCAGGATTTGCTCAGAACTTGTAGAAAAGGTATTTCTTTTGTTTTGCGCCCAGGTAATGGAATGACCTTCAGAACATTATATGGCTTAATAATTTTGTCTCCTTGAGAGTTCAAAGCTTTGAAGAAAAACTGTGTTACTGAAGAGTGCAATTGCTATTCATAAGCTGTTTTTTGTACTCCTTTGTTTGTGTTAATGTGTTTTCACTTTTATCATATGTCTGTTTTTGTCATGCTTGATTTTCTAATATTGTTACCTTGTAATGGTGTGCTTTCTTGACCAGGTCTACCTAAAAAAAAAAAAAAAAAAATGTAAATACAATTTATTTAATCTCAAGGGACTTCTTGGTTAAATAAAGGTTAAATAAAAAAAATTACTTACCTCCCATCAGTTTCCTGCCAATTTTAACTACTAATTGGCTGTTTTATTGTATTTCCCTTTTTCCCTTTTATGGGGGGCATTGAGGTGATCTGTCTCCCGTGGAGCACTCCCATCAGAGCACTGTAAACTCAACCTCCATGCCCCACAGTATAAGACTCTATCCACTTCCCCATTGTGGGATTTTAATTAGACAAAATCCAGTAATGGTCAACGAGCATCAAGCCTCGATCAGAATCCCTGATATTGCTATTAAGCATAACAGCAGAAAACATATTGGTGAATTTTATTAATTTAGTCTTTGTTGATTTTCCATTTCATTTTAAATTCTCTGTCTCCATCTGAATTTTCTCTCCTTAGTTTTTAATGTATTGTGACCAAGCCTGTTGAACAACCAATAATTCTGGTTAAAATATTTGTCTTGAATAAGATTCACCTTGAAATGTCAACTTATAAACCAAATTGTGTGTGTTCTCCCTAGTCTCCCCTCACGCAACCACTCTCTCTTTGTATTTATCAACGCAATCTAAATTCCATCATCCAGATGCAACCACGTCAGGGAATAAATCACAGAGGGAAGTGTCAGGTAACCATCACTGCTCCCCAAGTGTGCGTTTGAGGCATCTGTGGTAAGCAGTTCAGCTGTACCGCATAAAACAGGTGTATGGTGTCAATCCTACCAAATTGAAAATAAATTTAATTGCACTTCACTAATTGCCCACATTCACTGAATACAACACGTTTCTGTTACTACCCTTCATTTGTATCTCCACACACTGAAGCAACACTTAGCTGTAACACTACACCTAGGCAATTAACCCTGTGCATATCTGTGTCGGCCACAACATCATGTCACTGAATACTGACCCCATGGCCCACTGGAAAGTCTTGGAGGCAGGACTGAGTGTCATGCTGGGAAAAATCATTAGCTCCCTGGCTCACAACCTTATAGGCTAGATGAAACTGAGTGACAAGAACTCTGCCCATCTGACACCAGAAGTAAATTACCACAATTACCAGTTGCAGTCCACAAAGACCCAAAAGATGCTAATTCATTCCATGTGCTGCATGAACCAGCTAGAAGCTGAAGCCCAAGATCAATGTAAGGGGTCCGAACTACTGGATCAAGCATCAATGAGAGAAATCAAATGGCTACAGGAAGCTTTGACTGCTGACAAGCACAGAGAGCAACAGGATAAAGCTGCCAAAGAGGACTTGGAAATGAAACTTCAGCACACTGAAGTGCAACTGGAAAAATCCAGGTTTGATTTGAAAGACATGAACTCTCGAAACATGGCCTTGGTAGTCCATCTGGAAATATCCAGAAATTAAGTTGAAACCCTCACCCAACAACCTGAGCTCACCAAAGATGAACTTGACATGGTATGAGCGGAACTGAAACACTCTTACGAGATAAGGTGAGATATTAAAATGGACAGGGATCCCATAGCAGCACCAATGTTCAATAAAGTAGCATCCTCCAACCAAAAGCTGCCATATGATAAAAGAAACGAGGGCTCGCAGCACAAAACCCCACAAGCCCTCTTCCAAGATCCCCTCACTAACAACAGTGAAAGGGTGAACATCCCAACTAACCCTGAATCAGCACCTTGAATAGATTTTATAGACCTCGACAAGCTGGCAAGGAATATTGACAAATTCTGCTGAGGGTCATGACATCCATTCTTACTTGCGTGACACAGACTTCCACCTGAATATGAGGTCTCAGATGACTAACAGAGACACTTAACATTCATAACATTCATTCTTGAGGTGCAAAGTTTTCTTGACAGACTGCCAGACCACACAGTCTGACTACCATCTTATAAGAGAGGCCCTGATTAAAGAATTTTCAGACCCAGAGTCTGAGCAAGAACTGTTTACCACCCTGAACACCAAACAGGGTTGGAAATTGACCATAAAAACCTATTACCTATATAAGCCTACTTCAAGTACTGGAATGAGCCTGAGATGGAAAGAGAAATCAACTTCAAAACCTTCCTCCGAAACCCGCATCCCACGTTGAGCTACCATCTAGGAGTTACAGCCTGTCCTGCACAATGACAGCTCAACGACTGCATGACTTAGCACATAAGGCTTATGTTAAACAAAGAATTTCCTCAAGAAAGGCCCCCAAGGCATCGTCGGTCTCAAGCCTTACCTCTCAAAACAAGGGGCTGGCATTAGAAGATATGTGGCATTACAGCAAAGCCAGGTTCATTAGCATAAAGTGGAGTAAACCCCATGGCGACCAAGAGTGTGACCCCCACATCAGCACCAGACCCAGATGTATGTCCAAACACTGGGCGAAATAATGGAACAAACCACATCCCTCAAAAAATTTCAAAGAAATGACGACATGGCTCAGAAAAGAGGGAAAAGGTCTCACACACAGCTAAAACAATCTGACATTGTTCAAACTATTCTTACAATATGCCACTAACACATCCAACCACTATTGTAAAATATCAAACTGTATTCCTCATAGTCAAAGTACCCAACATTACTTTAAGGTACCTGAAAATCCTATCTACCTTACACCTAAGTTAAAATAAGTATACAATAACTACTCAACATTGTTTATGTACAGCTTACACCCACATTATGATAGGAAACACTCAGGCTCCTCTTCAATAGGCAAAGTGCTATAGCTAATCCAATTAATCAGCAAGAAATTGAATCTCACTTTATCAGGATTGACCCCTTATGCTTTTCATTCACAAGCCACCATGAATTCATAGAGCATTTAGAAAGCCTTGAGTGAATAAGACATTTGTCCGTGATATGACATGATAATGTGTAAAAGAAACAGTCCCATCTAAATTGAAGGAACTTACCACGTTACGCCACGCAATTGGACCACGCAGATCAATTTCCATAAGAACGCGATCCCTCATTTTTATGACTTCCCAAGTGAAGAGCGTAAAACTAAGCTTAATCTGTCTTGAGGGAGGAGTTTCTACAGACATGGTGACCAGGGACAGAGGAACCTCTTTCCAAGGAATACGCGGTTTACCAATGGGTAAACTACTTTTCGGAAATCATCACACGTGATTACCAATGGAGTAACCAGTGCATGTGAAGCACCTACCCCAGTACAGGGCCTAGTTAACAAAAACTCAACAGCCACATGGCTAAGGAGAAAGGACATCCAGGGTCCACGTCTTTGTGAACACGACTGGGAGAAAAAGTGCACGTCTTCACCTCAAGGGATGGAAAAGGCGCTATGCGCAAATGGTACGCCTGACCAACTGTCCCAGAACTTACCTGTTTCTACCTAACAACACACGAGATGAAACCAGCTCAACCCGGAAGTTGTAAAACCTCACAAAGGTGTTAGATGTTGCCCAGCCCGCTGCTCTAAAATGTCTGCTAAAGAGGAGCCATTGGTCAGAGCCCAGGAGAACACTACACCCCTGGTAGAGTGGGCGTGCATCCCTGCGGGGGGAGGCACGTCCTGGGCATGATGTGCCATAGCAATGGCGTCAATGACCCAGTTGGTGATCCTCTGTTTGGAGATAGCACTTACTTTCTGCTGTCCACCAAAGTAGACAAAGAGCTGCTCAGGTTCACCACCTGACCCCTAAATGGGGTCATGGGAACCTTGGGCACATAGCCCGGTCAGGGTCTCCATGGGGTTTACATGAGAGTCATCTGGACCAAACTCCAGGCATGTTTTGCTGACAGAGAATGCCTGCAGGTCCCCTACCCTCTTGATGGAGATGAGTGTCGTCAGGAGGGCCATCTTTAAAGATAGTGCCTTTAGCTCAGCTGACTCTAGGGGCTCAAATGGAGCTCCCCGTAGGCCCCGAAGTACAATGGAGAGGTCCCACGAGGGAACGAGGCATGGTCTGGTGGGATTTAACCTCCTCCTGCCTCTCAGGAGCCTGACAATCAAGTCATGATTCCCTAAACTCTTACCATCTACTTCATCGTGATGTGCCAATATAGCGGCAACATACACCTTTAAAGTGAAATGTACAGCTGTCCCTCCAGCCTCTCCTGCAGAAAGGAAAGCACTGGAATGATCTGCTCCTTGTCCTCCCTGACCTTGCACAACGTTTAACCCAGCGTGTGAAGCAGCGATCGCAGCTGTGGGAAGCGGTGAGGTAACGATCGCAACCAGGAAATGTACACAATTAAAAGCATCTTTAAAAATACACACTCCATGAGTGCCATTCTTTTAGAAGGGAAATATACTCTTTTAGAGGAAGAATATACCCTTTTAAGCTGCTGAAGTGCCCAGGGGCTTTCTCTGCACTCAACCGGTGCAAGAGGGGGAGAAGCTGCTGTAATGTGCCGTAAATCCAACAGCTTTTGTAGAGGTGTATGGATCGGCGGAGGAATTCAGCTCACTGAAACACAACTGCTCAGCTCTTAAGAAAAAGTCTAAGAGTGGTTGTATTCCAGCTTCTTTTATACACCTATGTCCGGAAGAGTGGCATGCAAATTCCACTCTCCAATTCCCATTGGCCTTTTCTCAAAGATTAGAGGTGTCTGGGGCTCCCAAGGGTAACCACTAGTGTCACTACATTGACACAACGTCGAGTGAGTGACAGAAGGGAACTATTTTTCAGAGCAAATATAACGTGTCTGGTATGTGAAGGTTTGTTTCCCCACAAGGAGAGCAATGGGTGAATTAATTTTATTTTAAGATATAAAATGTATGATTAAAACATTTACTTTTTAGAGCAGGAAACTGTCAAACCTTAAATTACAATGAACAAAGGCCATAAATGAATTGTCGTGAAAGGAGGAGACTTTAACCAAATTCTCTCTGAAAAGCTGCCTCTGATTGGCTTTGAGCCTCATCGGGTTGTGACCAGCTTGGACAACCCTGCACTCGCTTTTCTCTGCTCTATGACATGCATACACCTTTATGCCTTGAGGGAGGCCTCGCTTCAAAGCCCAGTCTGATCATTTCAACACCAAACTATCCGGCATCCACAATCTTAAACAGAGGTCCAAAACATTGACGGAGCACAACCAGAACTTTCTACAGACTCAGCCAAAGAACACAAGCAACGCAACATAATGCAAGTACACCTCCAGACTTTTGCTAGAATGTGCTGCTGTGCTGGTGTACAGCATGGTCTATAGACCATGCCGTTGATGATTCAGGGCATGGTCTATAGACCTCATGAAGTTACATTTTCTCTGTTACAGATCATTTAAATTCACCTTCTGTTACAGCTCACTCTCCAACTTGTTTTTATATTTGTCTATGTGTGTTAGTTTAGTTTGATATTGTAGATTAGCAATAAAGTCTTGTTTGTATTCAAAGATAATTAGACTGTGGTATATTTTGATTAAATAATCTAGTCAAGATTCTTAAAATCTACACTTTGTGCTCAAACAATATTTCAACATATTTGTGATATTATTTTCAATGGCTATGAGAATTGTATTACTTTAAAGAGTTAACAGATGTGTCATATCAACTCAGCATGGCCATGTGATTAGATGTACACCTTAATTCTATCAATATTCCCAGAATTAATCACAATTGCCTTCTTCAGTTAAAATTCCTTACATATGTGAGCAGATACAACAAGCCTGTTGTATTACAAATTTAATGGTGGAGAATTTTTTTCCGGTTTCTGAACTGATCATTTGTATTTTCTCCTTTATATAATGGTGGTCGAATGCGACCAGTATTCTTAAATTAACTGCAATATTTATATATAAAATCCTACAAATTACTGGTGAAGATCTGTGGATAGTTAAATTTAAATTGAGCATATTGCAAATCACTCATTCTTTGTGCTGTATTTTATATAATTCCCTGTATACTATTGTTTTTGAATGCTGGAATTTGTAAATACACTCTGCCACAAAGTTGCTAATTTCCTACAGCCAAAACATTATGACCACCTCCCTAATATGCTGTTGGTCCTGTGTGCCACTAAAACAGCTCTGACCTGCCAAGGCATGAACTCAACAAAACCCTGATGGTGTCTTGTGGTATCTGGCACCAAGACATTAGCAGAGGATCCTTCAATTCCTGTAAGTTGCGAGGTAGAACAACCGTTGATCAGACTTATTGGTCCAGCACATCCCACAGATGCTCAATCGGATTGAGATTTGGGGAATTTGGAGGCCAGTGCAACATCTTGAACTCAAGTTCCTCAAACCATTCACCATTGTCCCTCTTTTAATTAAGCTAGGAAAGATATGTGTATAATAAAGTTAAACTAACACTATTAAATAACAAAAATGTATGATGATTAACATTGTTTGTCTAAATATTTCTTTATAAAAAGATGTCAAATGTGGCACAGGAAAATCAATTAATTGTATTTTTGTTGAGGCTATCGTCCCTTAAAATGTTCACTAAAACAAAACAGTCTTTGCCTTACTATATACAAGAGAGCGAGAGTATAGTTTATGATGGCATGTTTTATTATTTTCTCAGCTCAATCAGCTGTGAAGTTGTGTCAATATTGCATTCTATATCAAAGTAATGTATACATATTTGAAGTTGTAGTACTAAACATTTGTAAGATAACACTGAAAGATAAAAACAGAGCCATCTACCATGCCCAGTGTGTGATTTTTGAGATGCCCACTCACACAAATACACGCATTACCACATGCTCAGTAGGAGGACTGCTTCCAAGGTTAGCGCTGTTTAACCCTGGAGAGAGTGTTCAAAGCTGGTCGAGCTGCTCTGGTTTCAATACAGCAGTGGTTGGGAACCTATGGCTCGCGAGCCACAAGTGACTGTTAAAAATCAAATGGCTCGCCAGGTCTCTCACCATTCACCAACACATGATTGTTTAAAACTTTCTAGAGATACTTTTCCAACAGAAAGTGTGGGTGTGAATGCAAAACATGAAGTCAATGACACTGTTTTGGTTTCCTTTCTCCCGAATTTTACAGCCTACTTCTGGTGAAAAAAGTTTGAAATGAACAACTGCCAAATACGATTTTTCATGCAGAGTATTTAGCTGATGTTCCAGCCACTGTGGAAGGCGACCTGAAAGACTTGTCGGAGAGATATATAACAAGAAATTAGACACAAAGACACGCGTTTGACGAAACGTGATTATATTTTGTAGACCAGATGAAAGAAAATCCGCCGATGCACATTTGATTTGATGTGTGCGCAGTGAGCTCTGAGTGCAATGAAAGCGCTTCTCCAACGCACACACACATTCATAGAATTCTGGGACTCATTTCCCAATAACTATTGATCTTAGTTTTAAGAGCATTTTCTACAAGCGATTTTATGACAGTTCGTTATTTTTATGTGCAACCATGGTGTGATATAGCACCCGCAAAATGGGACGAGACTCAATCCAGTTCAGAAGCTCCTCTCCAAATGCATTTCATGCAAGAGTAATTTTGCTCATCTACCTGCAAAAGTTGTTTCGGTGTGACACATGTCAAGAAATGCTGTTAGTCACAAAGACGTGCTTGAAGAAACACACTTTATTATATTTTTAAGAACAGACAAAAGAAAAGCCGTCAATGCTTGTGTCTGATTCGATGTTTGTTCAGACCCTGAACTCATGAAACAAGTGCATGTAAAGTGTTATCACTCCTTTTATCTCTGTTTCATTCAACTGAAAGCTGTTTGCAAGAATAATGTAATATATGTGAATACTGAAAATGATTTCCGATCATCTCATGAGGTACTGCGAATTTTGTTCGTTCTTATATTTTGAACGCAACTCTGCTGGTTCAGTAATATATACAGGTATATTTGTATTAAATAAACAAAGACGAAAGTGATCAAATCATAAGGTAATACAAGACATGTTTGCCTTGAACCTAAAATTGAGTTCTATTTTTTTCTTTATGACCAAAACGGAATACAAACTCATTCGATAAGAACACACATTTGGCTGCATTTTTTGTGAACACAAGAATTTTTTAGGCTTATTTATTATGATGATTATTATAATTATCTTTACATTTATAATTGTATTTAGTTCTTAAGTTGTATGCTAGTAATTTTCACCTGTTGCTGCAAACTGATACTTGCGTGATGGCAAATGGAGCCATTGGAGATGGTAAATGTTTTGGATTTGGGATTATATATTTACTTCGTTACACTTCGTTATTGTATTGCTTTTTCGTTTCGTTTAAAGTGCAATTTGAATTTAGAAATGTATTTTGTTAAAGTTTTTCATATTTCAATAAATGAATTAAATTTTTAAAGCAAAATCAATAAAGCAAAAATATTCATCGACCCTCAGCAGGGGGATTGACCATATAGTCTGATATTGATATTTTAAATGTGATTATCATTCAAATGTTTTTTACATATCGCCCAGCCCAAAATGGAAGTAAAATTAAGTAATTTTATGGAGACCCAAACAAACATGTTACTCAATTCCATATTGCAACATGTTACCTACTAATATTTGCATATTTGTTTGTTTTTGAGTAGTCTATGGGCAATATAAACATTGTATTTTATTGAAATAAAACCAGTCCTGCTCGACTCGCTCCGAATGGGATTCGAACTGGCATTTTCAGTGTCGGAGGCGGGTGCGCTAACAAGGAGGCTAAATGCTATGGCCTCTAGTGTAAGTCACTAGTGCACCTCTTGAGGCTAGGGGAGTGAGGTTTACACACTGCACAGCTATCTACCAGCTGGCTACCGTTACACTCACCCCCTCTAAATTATTAGTTGGTGGTATGGCTCTTTCGAATAAATGCATCAACCAAAAATTAAAAAATTGGCTCTTTAGTGAAAAAAGGTTCCTGACCCCTGCAATAGAGGATTTTGCTGTGTTTGTTCCCTTGAATAGAGGTCGAAGACTGAACCTTAGGCGTAATGATGATGATCTCCTCCAGGACCTTCACAGCTGTAATTTCATCAACAAAAGAATCTTATTCTTGTATCAAAGTGCCCTTGCCTCCTGCAAGTGTCATTGTGTTATATCTGTTACAGTTATATACAGATTGATGCATTAGAGATCACAAGTATTCTCTATACTGTAAAAATTAAATAGAAGAAATTCATAGTGGCATTAATTTAAACTTGGATGTCAGCAATTTGGATTTACCTAATTAATGGCCCATAATGTGCGATGGGTAAAACAAATAGTGTGTGCGCGTTTATGATGTCTAATAGAGAATGAGAGGGATGTGTTATATTTAATATACTGCCAAGTGAGGCTGAAAGTGACCATGAATAAAAAGCAACCATTTAATCTAATCTTTTCACCCTGGCGCACACTCCATTAAATTGTGTTATGTCTTTAAAATGGCCATAATTCTAAATGATGCCTCTTTCAGACAGCAAGGCTCCATGCATGTCCCAAACTCGAAAATTGGCAAAAGAGAACAAAGACTATTTAAAAATTGGTGTAGGAAGTTTGCAGAAGAACATTGCTGCCTGTTATTGAAACTATTTGAAAGCTGTTCCCTCCCATTGGAATTACCTCATTCTGAAGGGCATGGCAGAATTATTTCTGAATGAGTCAAAACTGGGTTAGGTTCAGTCTGAAATTACTTTATCGCCTTACAATTCTCAGAGGAGATGAAACATAAAATAAAAAAAATCCCTCAAATCATTGCACATACCTATAATAGACTGTGGCAATGAAAATTACTATCTGCCTGACATTGGAGTGCACATATAAAGTGTATAGTTACTAACACAGTTTTTCTTGATGGTACAGATTTACTAAAGCTGTAAACCATCTTCACAAAGATTTTATTTTATGAATATGTCAGCTCAAAGCTGCCAGAATAAAATCAGTATTTTCATGAGATTGTCAGTGCAAATATGTCTGAGGTTGTGCAGATTAACCTGTTTTTTAACCCTCCAGGTCTTTCTCCATTGACCTTTCACTATATAATTAAGTAGACTGCCCAGGATAAGTCGATTAAAAAGGCAAGAAGAGCTGATGTATTTATTCATTCTTTCTCAGGTTTGTGTAGGGGATATTTTAAGTGCAATCATGTTGAGAATGATCTGTATTCAATGTTGTAAAGCAAGTGAATAAAGAGCTGGTTCTGTCAACTACTGTGCCTCTGTGTGTGTTGGAATCAGGGGTGAAGCCATCATTTCAGAAGTGAGGGGGGCAGAATGTCAAGTTTTTACTGACCATTATTAATTGACCGAGGTTTATTTTCTTGCTCTTAATTGGCTTAAGAGGTAATTTATGCAATAAAACAGAGAGAAAGAAAGAAAGCCATGGTATAGTTTGATTCCCTAACAAATGACCCTTATTAACTGGATCTTTTTAGTGAATCAAAAACAATTATTCATCATTCGGAGCGTTACTGAATTAATCTTACACTGATGTGCATGTTATGAATGTGGTGATTTAAGAATGTCTGTGGAAGTCTCACAAACCTGAAATACAACATTAGACCACATAAACGCATCTGCTTTGTAGAAATCTGAAATGATCTGATCATTTGGCAACAGGCTGCTGAGGGCAGGCTGCTGCATTTCATTTTCAAAGACTTTTTCCTCAATAGTACAAAAAGTATCATTGCTGGAATTGTTAAGTATTCACATACTACAGTATTTTGTATTCTATTTTATTCTACTGTCCTCTGTTTTGAAAGCAATTATAAATTTGCTCATATAACACTATTGCAAAGTCAAGTCCAGTCATTTATATTTGTATAGTTCTTTTCACAACACACATTGTTTCAAAGCAGCTTTACAGAAAATCATGCTTTAACAGAAAATTAAACCTTTATATCTATAAAGTCTTTGGGTCATTATTGTGTAATTGTAAATTGTGTAGAAAAATAAATAACTAAATAGTTAAATAATAATTGCATTTAGAATCCCAGTGAACAAGCCAAAGGTGAATGTGGCAAGGAACACAAAACTCTAGATGTTGATTAATGGAGAAAAATACCAGGCTCACTGTGAGGGCCAGTTCCCCTCTGGCTAAAGAGCATGAATATAATGCCAATATTAGTTATTTGTGTGCAGTGCAAGTCATGGTTTAAAGAAAGGTTTTGTATGAACTATAAGATAAATGACTAATGTCTTTGAAGTTCATTCTGGATTAACTGCAGTAGTTCACATAGATGTAATCAGTTCATGCACTTGCCCCTTTTTTATGCCATGTACACAGGGTTGGGAGGGTTACTTTTGAATTTAAATTTATTCCACTACAGTTTACAGAATACATGCTATAAAATGTAATTTTATGTTATATTACTCAAGGTCAGTAACGTATTCTAAATAATTTGGGTTACTCTTTCAGACCTGGTAGATTTTTCACTTGTTTTAACTATAAAAAATCTGCCAGTATAGTAAGACAAAATACACATGTTAAAAATACATCCTCTGAAAAACCTAAATATCGTATGCAGTGTTGTTTCTTAAACAAGAAAATTTAATTGATTTTGTTTTAAGGATTTAAAAAAATATATTTTTCCAGGAAAAAAATACATAAATGAGTGTCAAGAATATAAATGTTTTCCATCTGAAAGGACTAAATATGAAATTAAACAATTGACAATAAAATGCAAAGTAATCTCTTCAGAAATCAAAATACATTTTGAATGTAACTGTATTCTGATTACCAATTATTTCAATTGTAACTGTAGTGGAATGCAGTTACTTATATTTTGTATTTTAAATACGTATTTCTGTTACATGTATTCCGTTACTCCCCAACCCTGCATGTATACCTATAAGTTTGATATGTTATTCTTCAAAATTTAATTCTTCAAAAGTATTTATTTATTTTGTGTTTATTTGCTATTTATTTAATTTTTACTAGATGTGCATTTAATTTTAAATAGTGCTAAAAAAAATTAATCATGACTGGACTTTGTGTAGAGGATTTTGAATGTTTGGCCAATCTGAATAACACTGCTCAGAAAACAGCTTTCAAGCACTAATTGACCTCAATAGATGTCATACCCTGACAGCCATTTCCCAGGAAGTGCACATGAGAACATGTTGATGGCTTGTTAATGAATATAACACCATTTTAATGAGTATCTGTTAAGACTTCTAGAAAATTAAGTGAAGTCCACCATGAGATTTCACACTTAACATCATTGAAAAAAGAAAAAGTGACAAGTAAAATATTTTTTTTGAGTGTTTGCATAATTCAGAGGGTGACTGAAACATTATTCTTTCTCTTGAACAGTTCCACCAGTGGTGTCTGTGCCACAGCAGTCCTTCAATGCCACTGCTGACTATGGAGAATCATTGACCTTTACCTGCCGGGCCTACGGCTCACCTGAACCCAATATTACCTGGCACAGGTATGACTAACTTATCACCTTCAGCACCAACTTAGATATACAGTGCACCCATAAAGTATTCAGACCTCTTCATTTTTCTTCACATTTTGTTATGCTGCAGCCTTATGCTAAAATGCTTTAAATTATAATTTTTTTCACATCAATCTAAACTACCCCATAATGACAAAGCACTAACCTGATTTTTGATAAATTTGAAAATGTATTAAAAAAAATGAAATAAGTATTAAGACCTTTTGTTATGACTCTTGAAATTTAGCTCAGGTGCATCCCATTTCTCTGGATCATCTTTGAAATGTTTCTACATTTTGATTGTAGTCCACCTGTGGTAAATTCAATTGATTGGACATTATTTGGAAAGGAGCACACCTATTTGTATAAGGTCTCACAGCTGAAAATACAAATCAGAGCAAAAATCAAGCCATGAGGTCAAAGGATCTGCCTGAAGAGCTCAGAGACAGGATTGTGTGGAGGCACAGATGAGGAAGGCTACAAAAAAATGTGGCTGCATTTAAGGTTCCCAAGAGCACAGTGGCCTCCATAATTCTTAAATGGAAGAAGTTTGGAATAACCAGGACATTTCCTAGAGCTTGCTGCATGGCTAAACTGAGCAATCTGGGGAGAAGGGCCTTGGGAAGAGAGGTGACCAAGAACCCAATGGCCATTCTGGTTGAGCTCCAGAGATCATGTGTGGTGATGGGAGAAACTTGCAGAAGGACAACCATCACTGCAACACTCCACCAATCTAGGCTTTATGGCAGAGTGGCTAGACGGAAGCCTCTCCTCAGTGTAAGACTCATAAAAAAAGCACCTAGAGGACTCTTAGACTGTGTAAAACAAGATTCTCTGGTCTGATGAAATAAAGATTGAACTCTTTGGCCTCAATTCCAAGCAACATGTCTGCAGGAAACCAGGCACCGCTCATCACATGCGCAATACCATCACAGTGCTGAAGCATGGTGGTGGTAGCATCATGCTGTGTGGGTGTTTTTCATCGGCTGGGACTGGGTGACTGGTCAGGATTAAAGGAAATCTGAATGCAGCAAAATACAGAGATGTCCTTAATGAAAACCTGGTCCAGAGCACTCAGCACCTCAGACTGGGGTGAAGGTTTACCTTCCAACAGAATAATGAAAGCATACAGCCAAGACAACACAAGTGTAGCTTAGGGACAACTCTATTAATGTCCTTGAGTGGCCCAGCCAGAGCCTGGACTTGAACCCAACCGAACGTCTCTGGTGAGACCTAAACATGGCGGTCCACCAACGGTCCCCATAAAACCTGACAGAGCTTGAGAGGATCTGCAGAGAAGAATGGCATAAAGTCCCCAAATCCAGGTGTGCAAAGCTTGTCGCATCATACCCAAAAAGACTTGAAGCTGTAATCGCTGCAATAAGGTTCTTCAACTAAGTACTGAGTTAAGGGTCTGAATACGTTTTTTCTTTTTTTTAAATGTATTAGTTATTCAAAATCTGGTTTTTGCTTTGTCAGTATGGGGCATTGAGTGTAGATAGATATAATTCTTTTTTTATTTAAAGCATTTTATCATAAGGTTGCAACATAACTTTATGTGAAAAAATTAAGGGGTCTGAATAAATTATGAATGCACTTTATGAGACCCTGACAAAAACTTTGCCTTTGGAATCCATGTAGATTCTAATCCATCAGCGGTGAGGTAAGGTGAAGAATTTTTATGGCCTCACTGAAGAGTTTGAATAAATTTGAAGCTCTTTTTTTGCTTATAGAGTGAGTGTTGGACCACCTCCTTCTTACAGTAGCACACTGAAGATCTGTATTTATTTTTCAATTTAAATCTGGAAATAAACAAAAAGATTTAGGATTTTGAAACATTTACAATAGAAAAGTTAAATGACAAGTTCAAATGAATAATAATTATTTAAGCTTCTGGTCAATTTCTTGGTCACTCATCAAATGTAAGCAAATTTGTTACAGTGATCATGTTAACTCCATGGTACAAATGCTCATATTCCCTTGCTTCCATTAAAGCACAAAAGATGCTCACTGGAACATGCTCAGATCATGCTAGTATAACATTGCTTATCAGGTTTTGTCATCAGGTGGTTTTGAATGTATAATGCATGCTGTCATGGAAGCAAAATTGGACATACCAAATATTAAGAAATTCTGAAATGCATGTACATTTTTCAATAACATTTTTCACTCAAATTGTTTAAATGAAAACGTATTTTACATTAGTAAAGAATCCAAAAGAGAAGCATTTTGCATCTAGTGATCTCTATTTAGTCATCTCAGATGAAATAAGGGAGTCTTGTTTAGTTCAGTACCCACTGTTAGAGCTGTAATTGGTTAGATTCTTTGTTCCTGTAATCTGTAAAATGAATAAACAGACAGTCCTTAAATTATTAATTAATCCATTAAATGAGTGCAATGTCTTCATCTTTAATGAACCCCTCACTACTTAATACAAATCAGAAAAATCTATAAGTTCCTAGTTTACACTGACCTCAGTTGACCCTGCTCTTCTCTCTTGAACCGCCAAGGCACGAAAAAATACACTGAAATGTTTTGTACACAAAACATCATGGTTACTTTTGTAACCTCCATTCCCCGAGGGAAGGAATGAGACGTTGTGTCGAATGAAGTGACATAAGGGGTCTTCCTGGGATGACAAATGTTCCTCCGAACTTGAGAAATGGCCATTGTCAAGTTGGCAGACAGAATTTGCATGCCCCGCTCCGGACATACGGGTATAAAGGGAAGCGGGGCAGCGAGTGCCAGTCAGGATTTTGCACTGAGGAGCCGAAAATAATGTACGGCCATTTACAGTGGTAGGTCTAGTGCTGTGGCAGGAGGGACACAACGTCTCATTCCTTCCCTCAGGGAATGGAGGTTACAACAGTAGCCATGATGTTCCCCTTCTGTCACTCACTAAACGTTGTTTCAAATGAAGTGACACAAGAGGTCCCATCTAAAAACGCCATGCACTGACCGTGTTACGTGAACTGTCGAGACAGGTGCAAGCAGGCTACTGCGTGCTAGAGGCAACTGTGTCAGCTGCACGTAGCCCTCCCCAACACCCCCAAAGAGATGTCACATACAGACCTTAGGTTCCCCGCACCCCTGAGGGGGGGAACAGGTGCTACAGGACTAGCATGGGAGCAAGCCCGGCAGCCGTGGCCTTTTCGCTCACTATGTCTCTCATATAGGATGTGAAGCGGTTGGGGCTATCTTAAAGCTATTGTCGACGAAGTTGGTCTTTCGCAGTCCTATTCTGTCAGGGGGAAAATATCCTGCAGAGGCCACATCCTGCCCAGTCTAGGAGGAGGTAACATGTGGCAAATACACCACGAGGGTTGTGAAGCCGTATGTGGGAAATGGGTCCAGCCTAATGAGGGGGGACTCTACAAGCACGGCGACCGGAGCAATGGGGCTGCCCAAGGGAAACGCGGATCCTCCGAAAGGGGGACTGTACCGCAGGAAATACATCACGGGCAGTTTGCCTAAAAAGGGAACTAAGCCCGTGGAGCCCGACCCCATTACAGACAACCTGTGACTCGTAGTGGGTCTGGCCACGAATTGCTCCGCTGAATTTGCCGGCCAGATGGCTAGGGACAAGATCATCCAGGGAGCGATGCTTAGTGGCAAACCTGGGATAGAAGGCACACCGTATTGTTGAAGGGTGCTGTGTGCAAGCGGAACACCCGGTCGGTTCTGCCGCGTTACCGAGTTCTACCGGCTCGGACCTGACAAAACACAAGACGATACCAACTCAACCCTGAGATTGTAAAATCTGGCAAAGGTATTAGGTTTTGCCTAGCTCGCTGCTCTGCAGATGTCTGCTAAAGAGGTGCCATGGGTCAGTGCACACGAGGATTCTCGTAGGGTGTGCTTGAACCCGCAAGGGGGCGGGCACGGCCTGGGTGTGATAAGCTAAGGAAATAGCATCAACAACCCAGTAATCTAGAGCTCTGCGTGCGTTCCAAATAGATAAGCAAAGCACGTAGTGGACACAGCAACGAGAAGGCTGGGTCTGCCTCCTCTCGGGGCAGCTTGCTTGCAGGCTCATGACCTGGTCCCTGAAGGGGGTTGTAGGAACCTTGGGCATGTAGCCCAGTCACGGCCTCAGGATAACTTGAGAATGTGCCGGACCGAACTCCAGGCAATTGTTGCTGACAGAGAACGCATGCAGGTCCCCAACCCTCTTGATGCAGGCTAGCGCAATCAGGAGGGCCATCTTCAGGGAGAGGGCCTTTATCTCAACTGAATCAAGCGGCTCGAAGGGGGGTCTCTGAAGGCCCGAGAAGACCACAGAGAGATCCCAGGAGGGGAACAGGCTAGGCCGGGGATATTTCAGTCTCCGGGCGCCTTTCAGGAGCCTGATAATCAAGTCGTGCTTACCTAGGGACTTGCCATCTACTGCCATGGTGGGCTGCGATAGCAGCTACATACACCTTCAAGGTGGAGGGGGACAGCCTCTTCCAGCCTCTCCTGCAGGAATGAAAGCACTGACCGAAATGTGCACCTCTGCGGGTCTTCGGCTTGTGAAGAACACCATTTCGCAAACAAGAACCACTTTAGGGCATAAAGTTGCCTGGTGGAGGGAGCTCTGGCTTGAATGATTGTGTCTACGACTGCAGGTGGTAGATCCACTAGATC
Organism: Moxostoma hubbsi; assembly: GCA_032164185.1. Classification (NCBI taxonomy): domain Eukaryota; kingdom Metazoa; phylum Chordata; class Actinopteri; order Cypriniformes; family Catostomidae; genus Moxostoma; species Moxostoma hubbsi. The sequence continues at coordinate 14,993,791 of JAVLUX010000065.1, forward strand.
CCGTCCAGGGGCCAGACGTGGTGGTTCCAGAGGTCTGGCTGCGGATGCCAGAGGGTGCCTTCCTCAGGGGAATTTTCCAAGGAGTTGCTGTTCTGAGGAGCGTAAGATCCGAGCACCAGGCCCAGGTGGGCCAGTAAGAGGCCACCAGGATAACCTGTTCCTCATCCACCATGATCTTGCACAGCACAGCAAGATGGCTCACTGGGGGAAATTTGTACTTGTGCAGCCCCCCCGGGGCCAGCAGTGTGCCAGCGCGTCTGTCCCGAGAGGAGCTCCTGTCAGGGAGTATCAGAGCATGCAGTGGGAATTGTCTTGGGAGACAAAGAGATCTATCTGTACCTTGCCGAATTGGTCCCATATCAGTTGTGTTGCGGTTGCCAGGGATGAGTTGCAGCTGACTCCAAAGGAGGAGATTGTGACATATGAAGATAGCGCACGCCGCCTTGGCGATTTATGTATGCTACCGTCACGGTGCTGTCTGAACGGATCAAGACGTGCTTGCCCCGGATTAGTGATATACTGCCAACAAGAAATATACAATACTGCCAACAACTCTAGGCAGTTAATGTGCCAACGCTGCCGGAGTCCTGTCCAGAGGCCAGTGGCAGCGTGCCCATTGCACACGGTGTCCCAACCCTATCAAGAGGTGTCTATGGTCACCACGACATGTCTGGACACCTGCTGCAAGGGGACTCCGGTCCATAGAAAGAAGAGGTCTGTCCAAAGGTTGAACGTCTGATGGCAGGAAGGGGTTATTGTCATACTGTATGTGCCGTGGTGCCATGGCCATCTCAGGACTTGAGTCTGTAGCCAGTGCTGAAGCAGTCTCATATGCATCAACCCGAGTGGCCGCGGCTGAGGATGCCATATGCCCCAGGAGCCTCTGGAATTGTTTTAGAGGAACCGTTGGTGAGACGTGCTGTCATTGAGTCTAACTCCATGCCGAGAAAAGAGATGCTCTGAACCAGGACATGCTTGCTTTTTTCCCAGTTGGCCTGAAGCCCTAGAGGGCTGAGGTGCCTGAGCACCTGGTCCCTGTGAGCGCACAGTAAGTGAGCCAGGATGAGCCAGTCATCGAGGTAGTTGAGTATGCGGATGCCCACTTCCCTTGGTGGGGCAAGAGCTGACTCTGCGTTCTTCATGAAGACGCGAGGAGACAGGGACAGGCCGAAGGGGAGGATCTTGTTCTGATACGCCTGGCCGTCAAACCCAAACCGTAAGAAGGGTCGATGTTGAGGCAGAATGGGGACATGGAAGTACGTGTTCTTCAGGTCTACAGCTGCAAACCAATCTAGCTGTCGAACACAAGTAAGAATCTGTTTCTGCGTGAGCATTTTGAACGGGAGTCTGTGTAAGTCCCGGTTGAGAACTCGCAGATCCAAGATTGGTCGCAACCCGCTGCTTTTTTTGTACGATGAAGTAAGGGCTGTAGAAACTCTTCTCCATCTCGGCTGGAGGGACGGGCTCTATCGCATCCTTAAGGAGCAGGGTCGTTATCTCTGCTCATAAGGGCTGGCTTTCTCACCGTGCACGGAAGTGGAGCAAACAACGCTGAAACGAGGCGGGAGCCGGGCAAACTAAATCGTATGGTCCTGGCTGGCCAGCATGACGGATTGGAAAGTGAAAGCCACGCATCCAAACTCCGTGCGAGCGGCACTAACGGGACGATCGCTTTTGACATACGGGTCGGGGCTTCGCGGCGGGGGGAGCAGGTAATAGTGCGTCGGGAGGCAGAAGAGCGTCCCGAGGCTTGGATGCTGAGAAAAGACTCAAAGCACTAACCTTGCTCCACGCACCCGGCAGGGGGCGGGTTAGAGACTGAGGAGGAGGTCCTAGAGAGGCGTCTTCGGAATTCAGCGCTGGTCTGCTGGGGCTGACTGGCACTCGCTGCCCTTTATACTCGTATGTCCGGGGTGGGGCATGCAAATTCTGTCTGCCAACTTGACAATGGCCTTTTCTCAGGTTCAGAGGTACGTTTGGCGTCCCAGGAAAACAAAATTCAATGCAGCTGAGAAAGATCTCTGATGACAGAGAACAGATACATTTATTCCATTTGTAATGTGTGGGCTTTGACTGACAGCAGCCCAATGTGTTGATTACAGGCTCTAAATCACTGTAATTACCGCCGGCCCAGATGAGAATGAACAAGATGAAATCGATCCCTGCCGAGCATTCTCGCATATTTACTTTTAATGAATTAGCCTAACAAAACCACTCACTGATACACTGGGATATGACAATAACGCCACCAATTACACAACAGCTTCTAAAACCTTGTCGTTTAATTTATTTATTTTTTGGGTGTTGGTAATTGCTGGTGCCTAAAATTATTGTGGTTAGGAAATTGTATTCTGATTCAAACATAAATGCCATAAGTGAATATGAGTAGACCTGAAGAACTAAAGAACTGTCTAAACCCAAATATTCTGCTTTGACATTGCCATACTCTTAAAGGTATATTCCAAGTTCAATACAAGTTAAGCTCAGTCGACAGCATTTGTGGCAAAATGTTGATTGTCACAAAAAATATTTTGGAAGTGAATGGGTTAAAATCCTTAAATTTTTAAATACGCACTGTTTCAAAAGTATTGCCACAAAATGTAAACAATATGCATGTTAACATGATTTTAGTGTAATAAAATATCTTGCTAACCTTATCTATGTAAAGTTCTATCCAATTTTACAAATTTGTTGTCATGATGACGAAACCCTGTAAACACAATGCATAAATCGACTGTAAACACATTCAACACATGACTTTTAATAAATAAGTGCTTTTATAAAGTTAAAAGCTTCACATTGCTGTTTAGAACGCATCCCCTTTCACTTCCATTGTAAGTGCCTCACTGTAACACTGTAACCCTTTTTTGAAAAACGAGTCTAAATAAATTTTTGTGGTAATCAACATTATGACACAAATACTGTCAACTGAGCTTAACTTGTATTTAATCCAGAATATTCCTTTAATGTCTGCTTTTTAATAATACTTTGTGAAAAGTAAGGGCACTCACTTATCACAAAACATATTTGGACAGTTTATATTTACATTTAGTCATTTAGCAGACGCTTTTATTCGAAATGACCTACAAATGAGGAACATTAGCAATTTGTCATACAAAAGTAAAAAATATCTTCAGTATCACACTGCCGAGTTCTCACAGTGGCAGTTGATATGACATGCTGCCTTAACATGCTATTAACAAACACTTGACATGACATAATCATAATTACGACTTTAAAATTGGGAAGTATGATCCTGATAACCATGTTAAGGCAAAATAATTCCAAGTGAGAACAACCCAGGGACTGGATAGTTACAGTGATCACAAACCTGCCCTATTACTATTGTTCCCATGAGCAATGCACTTAGTCACACCACTGAAACTTGTCTACAATTAGTGTCACTGCAGTTAGTGTGATGTACTGCCCTTTGGCTGAAAAAACAAACAAACAAAAAATCTGCTGTATAAAACAAAATTGGTTGTAGCTTCCAAAATTAAATCTCTCTCTCTCTCTCTCTCTCTCTCTCTCTCTCTCTCTCTCTCATATGTTGATTGTCTTTATGGGTACAGAGATTGTGAGTTTATTCCCCTCTTTCCATTTCCTGTGGCCGCACAGGTCTCTCTGCTTTAAACAGATTTCATTTCCGTTCTTTCCTCTCTCAGTATTATGACAGTCTGAAGCTCCACTGTAATCTTCTACAAATATATTTTATTATTCTGTGTGCATCTACACTGCATACCTTTGCATATCTATAACATTGTCTATTGTATGTATGTTGAATATAGCAGAATATTCTAGAAATTTGATGAAAAAAACATTTCTGCCAGTTCTTTGCTTCATTCTCTGAATTATGTACAACATTTTTGATAGGTATCAGAGGTTTTCAGGTTGCAATGTGAAGAGTACGGTTACATTGAGAATATCGGCTTTGTTCAGTTGACATGAGATGTATGTGTGTGCTTTGTCAGGAAGGGAGTGCAGCTTCAGGAGTCAGAGCGGTACGTAATGAGGGCCCGGGGTACGACGCTCACAGTTCGAAACATTCAGCAGGACGACGGAGGCTCCTACACTTGCAAGGCCTCTAACAAGGCGGGAGAAGTTGAGAATGAACTCTTCCTTAAAGTTTTTGGTGAGAACTCTTTTTATTGGCTTACATAACTCCTCGTCTTTAAGCAGGATGTTACCTGTCAAAATAAGAACAGTGTGTTTTAGGATTTTTGAAATGAGGGGGAATGTTTTTGCCTAAGAAAGTTTAAGCAGGTGATGATATGCAAAATTAATCTCAACAAGAACAGTCTATATAATGATAGGGAAAAGCCAAGCTTTTTCAGAATGATGATTGTGCATCATATCTATAGCAAGAGTTGAGTTTAGGATAGTAAAATACCAGGGTGTAAAAACCATTATAACTGGAAGGGAATGTTTCCTCCAAATTTATAAATTTCTACTGTCCCTTCCACATTTTTGGAAATAATCATTATATTTTAAGAGTGAATAAATAATGCAGCTGCCACGACAACAACAAGGTAACACTTTAAAATAATTTTGTATTTGTTACCCTCGGGTAACGCAATAGTTAACATGAACAAACAATAAACAATACATTTAACAGCATTTGTTAAAGGAATAGTTCACCCAAAAATGAAAATTATCTCATCATTTACTCACCCTTATGCCATCCAAGATGTTTATGACTTTCTTTCTTCTGCTGAACATAAACAAAGATTTTTACAACAATATCTCAGCTCTGTAGGTCCATGCAATGCAAGTGAAAGGTGGCCAAAAAGCATATAAAGGCAGCATAAAAGTCCAGTGGTTTCATCCACATTTTCAGAAGTGATATGATAGGTGTGGGTAAGAAATATATCTATATTTAAGTCATTGTTTTACTATAAATCTCCACTTGCACTTTCACAGTCATCTTCTTTTGTTTTTGGCAATTTGCATTCTTTGTGCATATCGCCACCTACTGGGCAGGGAGAATGCAATACAAAGGATTTAAATAATGGCCTGTTTCTCACCCACACTTATCATATCGCTTATGGAGATATGGATTTGACCACTGGAGTATGGATTACTTTTATGCTGCCTTTATGGGCTTTTTGGACCTTCAAATTCCTGGCTTTGCATTTGCATTGTATGGACCTTCAGAGCTGAGATATTCTTCTAAAAGCCTTTGTTTATGTTCAGAAGAAAATAGAAAGCCATACATATCTGAGATGGAATGAAGAGAATTCACATTTGTGGTGAAATATTCCTTTAAGATTGGCTAATGTTAATTTCTACATACTCTCACTGAGCACTTCATTAGGAACACTATGGTCCTAATTAAGGGCCCGATGTGGACTTCTGCTGTTAGACCAAGGTTCAAAATTTTGTGCATTCTGAGATGCTGTTCTGCTGACAGCAATTGTAAAGAGTGGTTATCTGAGTTACTGTAGACTTTCTGTCAACTAGAACCAGTCTGGCTATTCTCCATTGAACTCTCTCATCAACATGGTGTATCCGTCCCCAGAATTGACACTCACTGGATGGTTTTTATTTTTGGCACCATTCAGAGTAAACTCTAGAGACTGTTGTGCTTGAAAATTCCAGGAAATCAGCAGTTACAGGAATTCTGAAACCAGCCCGTCAGGCACCAACAATCATGCTATGCTCGAAATCACTGAAATCACATTTTTCCCCATTCTGATGGTTGATAACTGTAGCTCCTTACCCGTATCTGCATGATTTATGCATTGCACTTCTGGCACATGTCTGGTTGATTAGAAAATTGGATGTCTAAGTAGGTGTACAGTTATTCCTTATAAAGTGCTCAATGAGTGTATACTAATGAATTTGGTTCTTTATTTGGCACTTTATATTAGCTGTCTTTTACTACAGTGTACTAGAATCCCCTCAGTGGATCGCCATCTCTTTGTGGTGGAGGGGTGTGCGTGCCCCAATGACACTGGTAGGTGTGTTGTCTGGACCATTTGCTCCTGGTAGGGTCTACCTCAAATTGGTCCCAGGCAAACTTGTCCCAGATGAAGAGTAATCCAAAACTCCCCTATGATGTGGCCAGCAAGAAGAAAAGTGACCTCACTCAGAACAGGGAATCCGAGGCCCTCTCTTGGAAACCAGGCCCGGGAGAGGAGCTTGCAGGTTAGCGCCTGGTGTCTGGGTTTTGGTCCAGCCAGGCTTAGCCCATAAAAACAGCATGTGGCCGCCTCCTTGTGGGTCCACCACCTGCAAGGAGAGAAATAAGGGACCGGTGCAATGCCCAACGGGTAGCAGACGAAGGCAGCTGCCATGTTACAGAAACTGGCTTTTGGAACATGCAATGTGACCTCACTGGTGGGGTAGCAGCCATAATTAGTTTGTGAGGTTGAGAGATACCAGCTAGATATAGTTGGACTCACCTCTACAGGTGTTCTGTTATTGGACTTCTGTGCTAGTCATGGATTGTACATATCAAACACCATGTTCAAATATAAGGTTGTTCATAAGGTTACTTGGTACCAGAGCACCTTAGGCTAAAGGTCGATTACCGACTGTATTGTCGTATCATCATACCTGCTGCCATATGTTCTGGAACCTCAGGTGAAGAGAAGATCTGAGCTGTCAACCAATCACCACCTGGTGGTGAGTTGGATCAGATGGCAAGGGAAACTGCCAGATATACCTGGCAAAACCAAACGTATTGTGAGTGTGAACTAGGAACATTTTGTAGAGACCCCTGTCCAGAAGAGGGGGTGTGGGAGTTTGCTCATCCAGAATACATGTGATTTGTGGACTTGGAAAAGGCATATGACCATGTCCCCTGGAATGTCCTGTGGGGGGACACTGTGGAAGTTTGTGGTAATGGGGCTGCAAGTGCATGCCATTTGGTATACATGGGTATGCATACATGTATAACCATTGCAAGAGCTGTGTCTGCATCCTCTGTATTAAGTCAAGCTTGTTCACAGTGGCTGTTGGACTCTGACAGGCTTGTCCCTTGTCACTGATCCTGTTTCTGATATTCATGGATATGATCTCAAGGTGCAGCCGAGGTGTGGAGTGTGTCAAGTTTGGGGGCCTCAGGATTGCATCCTTGCTATTTGCAGATGATGTGGTCCTGTTGGCATCATTGGAGCATGATATTTGAGGGAAAGTTGGAGCATGATATCGACAGGCAGATCGGTGCAGCATCTGCAGCTATGCTGTCGTTGTACCAGACCGTGGGGGTAAAGAAGGAACTGAGCCTGATGGCAAAGCTCTCAATTTACCAATTGTGTACATTCCAACCCTCAACTAAGGTCATGAGCTTTGGGTAGTGAACGAAAGAATAAGATCACGAATACAAGTGGCCAAAATAAGCTTTCTTTGTAGGGTGTCAGGGCTTAACCTAAGGGTCAGGGCGTGAAGCTCTGACATCCGAGAAGGGCTAGGAGTAGAACCACTGCTCCTTTGCATTGAAAGGTCAGTGTGGAACTATCCAGCTCTTTTGATGTTTGTGTTTGTTTGTCCTGTGTTTAGTAATTGTTTTCCAATCAGTTTTACCAGGGACGAACTGCTGAACTTTCAGCAGCACATACCAGACAATCTTTTCCCAGTTTTTTACTCTTCTGACTTTTTGCTGGACATTTTAGGAGGATGCACAGCTGTGTTGGTCAGGCTTCATCAGGGCGGCTTTCGAACAGGCGAACAATGAATCCCCACTCTCTTCCTAAAAACATGGATGAACTACAACTCATCACCCATACAAACATAAACTTTTAAAACTCTGCTGCCTTGTGCTTCACAGAAACCTGGCTGAGTGAAGCCATTCTGGACATCACATTACATCTGCTGGGCTTTCAGCTGTTCAGAGTGTATCGCATTGCGGCATTAACTGGGAAAACAGGGGTGGTGGAACATGCTTTTACTTCAGTGAAAGTCTGTGTACAGGTGTAACAACCCAACTGGGGGAATTCACTTCCAGCACCTATTTGATCAGCACTGGTGCCCCCCTGGGATGTGTGCTCTCCCCACTTCTCTTCTCCCTGTATGACTGCACCGCCAAGGACCCCTCTGTCAAGCTCCTGAAGTTTTCAGATGACACTACTGTGATGAGTCTGTATACAGAAGGAGGGGTTGAACGTCTCACTGGTGCAGTCAAAACAACCTGGAACTGAATACGCTCAAAACATTGGAGATGATAGTGGACTTTAGGAGGAACACCCCAAAATTGACCCCGCTAACAATTCTAAACAGCACTGTGGTTCCTTCACCAGCTGAGGAAGTTCAACTTGCCACAGGCTTTGCTGATTCAGTTCTACTCAGCAGTGAGAAGTGCAGAGTCTGTCCTCTGCACTTCAGTAACTGTCTGGTTTGGATCAGCTATGAAATCGGAAATCAGAAAAAGACTACAAAGTACAGTTTGGACTGCTGAGAGGATTATTGGCTGCCCCCTGCCCTCCCTTTAAGAACAGTACACTTCCAGAGTGAGAAAAAGGGCTGGAAAAATATACTTATATACTTATATTTTCCATTCACTTTTAATTTGTATTACATTTTTGTATTATTATCTATTTTTTTGTGGTTGTATTATTTCAGCACTGGAAGCTTCTGTCACCAAGATAAATTCCTTGTATGTGTAAGTATACTTGGCAATAAAGCTCATTCTGATTTTGAAAGGAGCCAGTTGAGGTAGTTCGGGCATCTGATTAGGATGCCTCCTGAGTGCCTTCCTGTGGAGGTGTTTCAGGCATGTCCAATTAGAAGGTGGCCCAGGGGAAGACCCAGGACATGCTGGGGGGTTTATATCTCTCGGCTGCCCTGGGAACGCCTTAGATCCTCCTGGATGAGCTGAAGGATGTGGCCGGAGAAAAGGACATATGGGCTACTTTGCTTAGTCTGCTGCCACCAGCCGCTAAGACCCAGTCCCGGATAAGTGGTTGAAGAAGGATGGAAAGAATTAAAATACATACATACAATATATTTATTGTGTAACAGCGTGTTGTTATAAAAAATTGTCACATGATTCAAATTTACAGTAGGAAAATATAAATTATATATGGTTGAAAATCATGTCACTGAATTAACATTCATGAGCCTTGTAGGTTTTATAATGTACCCCCCAACTTTTCAGATAACTTCTACTCCCCTGGTAGTATTGAATAAAATTAAATAAATTAAATAAAATTTGAATTAAATAAAATATTTTGGTCTCTATGCCCAAGTGATACTTAGTGGTACCACAGTGGTACATCAGGTTCCCTATACTTGCATCACTCTTCACAGTACAGTCATGTGACATGCTTCCCCTCCAAACAGAGCCCCTAAATTACATGAGAATGTTTGACTCGCTCTTTATGGCACAGAATTTATATTCAGATTTTCATGAAGCTGCCAACATGTTCCTCGATTATTCAGATAGTGCCTTGTCTCCTCGTGTAAATGTATGGAAATTTATTCTGTAGTCATCAGAATTCTTTCCATGTGCAAGCAAAGGGTAGTCTTCAAAGCATGGATGGGAGTTTTGTTTTGCAAAGTGTGGTGGGAATCAGAGTTGTAACTTTCCTTTATTACCCCTAACAGCTAACAGAGTCAGAGAGCTGCTGGGTTTTCCACTCAGATAGGCATGTATCTGTTGCGTTTCTTGCTCACTCATGGCATCCCAAGGTTCAAGAGCCATATTATCTCTTCACATTTTATCTCAAAGCTATTTTGCTGTTTGCTGATATGTTTGTCCATTTTTCCCAGCATTATTTTAGTAATACTACTTAATGAATAATTATTGTTTAAAGTGTGTTATGAAACACTTTTACATAATGTAAAAAATAGTGGATTGCGTTTTGCTATCTATACATAGAGAGATTTAAATGGTGGTATAAAAGGTGTACTTTAAAGGTGAAGTGAGTATGCTTTCGATGTTTGAATTTTTTTTTCTTCCAGAGTGTAATGCACAAAGGCAACTCTATATAGGTTGATTCCACCTGAAAAGTGTAAACACTGTAGCTTTGTGGTGCTATCAAAGGATTGATCTGTTTGTTTGATCATTCCAACCAATGCCAGACACAGCTACCTAACCAATGCTGTGAGTTTGGGGCAGAACTATATGCTATTTTTTGACCAATGGCAGATGAGGGAAGTTTTTGGGAAACCTATTTGTAATCAGTAATTATTTTTCATATTCCATTTGGTGATACTAGTGGTGCAGAAATTACACACTTCACTGTTAAGGATCTGTTTACATTTAAAATTAATTCCATAATGCTTAATGAAAAATATCCACATGCAATTCTGTTGTGTATCATTAGGATTATCCTCTTGTCTGAGATTTATTGTTAGTTTTAACTTTCTATAATCCTACTGTCAACATAGCAAGAGAAAGCGATTCATACTCCTTAAAATGACTGTTTGGATTTGAAAGCTGTTTATTAGATTAATCGTTGGAAATAATTTTACTATTTTTAAACTCTTTTCTTTATCTTCTATTGCTGTGCACCCTGCAGGCAAGCATTGTCAAATATATATTAATCAGGTTAAAAGCAGGGATGGTGTCAAATCTTTGCCTGAAGGCGGTTGCTATTGTACATAAGTTACCCTGCTAATAAGCACTGGAACACAAGACAAGCCTTATCATAGATTTATGATGAGATTTTTAAGTATTTTTATGCCACACAACCCCTGCTGTTTGCGAATGTTTATTTACCAGTGGGAGCCTGTTAGATTCACATAGCAACAACAAATACTGCTCATTAATGTGTGTTTCTTTCTTAAACTCCAGACAGACAACAACATTCCAACCTTTCTGCAAATGTGCTCTATCCAGTTGGGTGCTTATGAAGGATTTTTGATTGTCAGAAACAATTGATGTTGTTGACACAAAGTTCAGACATATACTTGCTGAAAATTTATTCTATGCAATGTGTATTCTGAAAACAAAATATTTACTGAGCACTAGATTTTTTTTTTTTCCAAAGTTGAGGAGTGTCCAGAGGAAAGAAACATTTTTAGAAATCTATAATAGATGATGCCTCTGTAAGAAAGTGATTGAAAAATCAATTTTGATTCAAATTTTTTCAAAAAAACATTTTTGTAATACAATCTTAAAGGAATTGTTCACTCATCCCTTCACCCATTTACTCACCATCAACCTGTAACTTTCTTTGTTGAAGACTTATAAAGAGAGCACTTAGGAGCACTTGTATTGTATGGAAATGAGTGGGCATGGAAAGTCATACAGGTTTGGAACCACTTGAGTATATAATGAAAATTTTCATTTTTTAATTAACTGTTCCCTTAAATGCTTTTTCTGGTCTCAATAAATAACCCCACACTTTGGTTATCTCTTTTTTGTCTTTGTCTCAATCCTCTGTTGTCCCCTTCTTGCAGTTCAGCCTCACATTACTAAGCTAAGGAACGTGACCGCTGTGGAAGGAAGCGCTGCTATGATCTCCTGCAAGGCTGAAGGTGAACCTTTACCAGAAATCTCCTGGAGGAGAGCAAATGATGGGCACACCTTTTCAGATGGAGACAAGGTACCATTCACAAGGGGTGTTCATTAGTTTTGACATTAGATGATCCCTTGGGGGAAACTTTTTGTAAAAACAACACCAAAGCATAAAATTCTGGTAACTTTGGGAGCAGCATTTTTTACATTTTCCTGAGTACTATTGTGTAACATTAAGGCAACTATGCTACTGTATAAAGACAAAATACAGTAAATATTTTTTTAATACATATTGTCAAAACTGTATTATGACTGAAATCTGCGGCAATATTTTCATGAGTGCACAAAGCGCAACTACGCGTTACGACCATGTGCAACGTCTTATCCAATTTTCGTGAAAGTGATAATCCTAAGAACAATTTTCGTGCCAACACAAAGCACAAGTTGGCGTGAGTGGGAGCATAAACTGGGGGTGTATTGTATGTAAACAAAGTGGCACAAAGTACAATTTGCTATTTTCCTGAGAAATGGGTAATTGCACTAAGACGTTTCAAAAGCATTGCTGTTTGTAGTGCAAAGTTCCTGCATTTGCAGTATGGAGATTCCCTCAGCTTGTGGTTATAATGTACATGTCAATTACCATTTCTCTTAAATATATTGGATCATCAATTGTGTTCATGACGATCACTGTTGTAATTGTTTTATGACACAAATATTTATGAGATTTATTTTGTTAGATTTTATTTAAAATCTTTAGGTCATGGTTTACTTTTCAATTATTATTATTATTATTATGTTTATATTTACAATTTTATTTAGGATCTTATTTGTATGTGTATTTTTTCACCTGTTGTCGATGAGTGATTTTTAAGTCACTGCAAAAGGCATGATTTGTTTTACCACTTTGTTATTTAAAAATATTTTATTTTCGTTTGAAGTGTAATTTGAATTTAGAAATATTTTTGGTTTAATTTTTTAGTATTTCAATAAATTAATTAAACTATTAATAATATCCATGATTTTTGTGTCAGTAGATAAAAATTATTAATAATAATTTCATTCAATAAAACTACATTCATAATTTAATGTAGCATAAATCCAAATCATGACGAGAACCACATTTTCCATGCATATAAAAGGAGTGTGTCACTGTCTTAGAAATATGCCTGACATTCAACAGGGAGGTTATTAATGCACAAAATAACATAAGTGCATATTTTTATTCTTCTAATTAATTGCATACTGTCCATTTACAATAACAACTTGTTATGAATGTGCTGTCTTTGTTTATATAGCTGGGCTTGACAGGGAATGAAGTACATAATATAATGAATTAAATATATAATATGACACAGATGGTGCCAGATAAGAACCTCAGAATTAAATTGCACTTGACCCAGTCCATTAGCACTTTGCATGCAATTTCGTCAGACCCACTTGTGCCTAGACATTGTGCAGGCTTGCACGAAAATACAAAAATTAATGGCCATGCTCTTTGAATTTGCGTGTATGACTTATGGCATAGCGCTGCACTTAGCACTAGTGTAAGTAGGGCCCTTAGTCTCTCAATGTGCTTCTCCACCATCGGGCTGAACGGATCTCATTGCCTGAATTTTTCTCATTTTCAGTGTAGGGGCAGTTATTTAATTTTGTCTCTGTTTGGGCAGTGTGGGCTACAGATGATTTAAGTTTTACAAGTACTTATCTGCATAACTGTAACCTAAACGTATTTTTACTAAGTAACGTTCTCCTTATCATTGACCCAGCAAATGGATGTAAACTCAATTATGGTTAGTTTACTTTCTACAGATTAGCAGAACTGTAACTATCCCTTTACATAGGTTCACAGTGTGTTTAGCGACCTTTGGCGTCATTCCTAAGCTATTATGAGTGTCCTAAAAATTGTCAAATCTTTACATGACGGAAACCCAGGTATCAAATCTGTACTGAATTAGCACATTTGGATATTCATGAACAAGTCATTCCACATAATAAGTAATGGTATGGAATAAAGAATACAAATAGCCACTCACTGACCCATTTGCAAGTTGGTGCCCAAGGAAAAAGAGTCTAGCGACACCTCTGCTGTACACCAAGCAAACTCTGTATATTTGCATTGTACGTGCAAATTTCCAAGCACACTTGTATTGTACTTTGGGGGACATCTATTTGAAACCCAATTTCCTCTCAGTCAGTAAACTGTGCAGCATTTTACCGGCACATTAACTGCGAGATATGTGTGACGTTCAGTCTATGCTCACGCCCACAGTAATAGTCATGGACATTAGACAATATAATGGACTAGCAAGCAGAGACATAACCCTGAGGCACACTCAATCTGTGTATTGGTTGAGGACTGAAGAAGACTTTCTGTGCTCCAATAATACTCCACAGTTCATACTGGTGCATGCTTTGTCTGCTCTGAATGCGAATATGGCCTGCAGCATGGTAAATGTGATTGGAGCGGCCAGCCAGGAAAGAAGATGGCAACAGAAACTGTCACAAATCATTAGAATGCAGTGAAAAGCAGGTTGTTGACATCAACAATAGAGGCAAAAGGAGTCTTACTCTGATGGGGAACTGTGAAAAGACTCCCCATCACAGTTAATCTAGCGAGAGCTGTTTAGATAGCAATTAGAATAGCTTGCATGGCTTGGAAATGAAAAAGGATTCATACAAAGAGGTGTAGGAGAGCAGCGATGCTTGCCCGCCACTCAATATGATCAGAATTAGTTTGAAATAAGCATCTCTTTCAGAGGTATGCGATATCGAGGTGAGGCTGGGGAGAGTTAGTCTGCTACAATTACACAGGGGGCAAGACGGAACCTGTGCTCTGAATTCAGAAGTTGCAAACAATTAAAAACCACTTCCCTCTCCTCCGTTTTACTTTTGACATTTAAAGTATATTTATATTTATGCATTTGGCAGACGCTTTTATCCAAAGCGACTTACAGAGCCCTTACTACAGGGACAATCCCCCCCCCGGAGCCACCTAAATTAAGTGCCTTGATCAAGGACACAATGGTGGTGGTTGTGGGGATCGAACCAGCGACCTTCTGATTACCAGTTATGTGCTTTAGCCCACTACACCACCACCATTGTGTCCTTGAGCAAGGCACTTAATCTAGGTTGCTCCAGGGGGATTGTCCCTGTAGTACCTAAAGTAAAAGTTCAAAATGAACACCAATTCATCGCAAATTTGAATGGTAGTGCTTTCGGGTGTTTAACATATTCAGCACTTTTGTTATGCGAAGCCTACAGGGGCCAATTAACAACCTGTCATGAAATGTCTCACTATAAATCCATTAATAAAACATAACCAACTTAAGGTGTTTTTTTTTTATTGTTATTAACAATTTTATTGATTCCAAACATAAAACATATAAACACAACATAAAAAACTTAATTCAAACAACATCAATAAAACACATACCCAACTAAACTACAAATCCCTCTCCACAGCCCCACAAAAAAAAAAAAAAAAAAAAAACTTCTCCTCAAATGCCTCCACCTCACCCATCTCCCCGCACCACTCCCTAAATGAGGGTGTCCCAGCCGGCTTCCATCCCCTGAGGATGATTATTCTACCAGTCATGACTCTGGCTATGACCCAACTTTTTAAATATCTGTCCCCAATATTAACATCACGCAGGATACAGTCTGGGGGTCAATTAATATTCAGTATCCAATACATCACACATACATTTCTGAACCCCCATCCAAAATTCTTGGATCTTTACACATCCACAAAAAACCTGTGCTGTGTCCCATATTCTGATTGGCACTGCCAGCAGGTGGGTGTGTCTTTAAGACCCAAACTATACAATCTAGAGGGGGTCCAGTAGAACCAATGCAAAATCTTAAATTGCATCAGATGAACCCTTGCATCTCTAGATGTAGACTTGATGCTTTTTAGAATCTAGCCCACACTCCCTCCTCAAACATCAAGATAAAATCTTTTTCCTATAATCTCTTGGTCGAAGACGAAGAATTGACAGGGAGTAATACACAGATGCTATATGACCTTTTCCAAAAGCAGCAATCACCACTTCCAGAGTATCTGCCACTTTAGGTGGGTGCATGCTATTCCCAAAAATAGTACAGAACAGGTAGCACAGCTGTAAATACCTAAAGAACTGGGATCTAGGAATCTTAAAATGTTGACCAAAATTTTCAAAAGATCTCAGCACACATATAGGTCGCCGACTGTATTAAACCCTTTCCCAATCCACTCTGACCAACAGAAGGGGTACTTATTAATATGTAATTAAAAGTTCAGCCATATACTTGAGGCAACCTTTAAATAAATGTCAGAATTAAACACTCTGGACACTTTTGTCAAAACCACCTGCAAATGCAAGAAAACGGGGTGTGACTTAACTGCTCCGGTTAGTTTGATAGAAAGGCTTTGCAATGGCGAAATAGGTGCAAGAACTTACTGTTCAATACTAGACCAGGGAGGGGCTCTCTCAGGTGGAACCGTCCAATGAGCCAAATGTCTAAGACCAAATGCATAATAATGAAACAAAATCTTGGCCTAGGCCTAGCCCATCTTTGTCAATCAGCCTATTTAACTTGTTGAAATGTAACAAGGGGACATTTACCCTTCCAAATAAAGGACATCGTTATGCTAGCAAATTGCTTGAAATAAGAGAGGGGGGCATCTACAGGTAGAGATTGTAGCAGGTAGATGATTATTGGAATACAATTCATTTTAATAACATTAACCTTCCCAATCATATATAAATGTAATGAAGCTCACCTACTCGCATCACGTGAAATTTTTAACTCTAGCTAAATCAAACATATTAGCTGGGAATAAAATGGCCAAATACTTTATGCCCTGTTTGGGCCAATGGATGTTGCCTGGCTGAAAAGCCGTTACTGGGCAATACGCTGTCAAACCAAAGCTTTGTATTTAGACCTTTGAATTTAGAGAAGGAACTAATAATCCTTTGGAGACAAGGCATATATCTTTTGGTGTCGGAGATGAATAAAAATATATCATCTGCGTAAAGCAAAAGCTTATGCGCCACACTTCTCGCCATCACCCCTGGAAATGCATCCTACTTTCTTATCGTGGCAGCTAATGAACAAAAATGGGGAAAGAGAATTTCAGAAATAATCTGAAATTAATCCATTTGTTTGTACCGCTGCTACTGGGTGTCTATAAAGTAACTTTAATCCATTCAATAAATGTATTCCTGAACGTGTACATTTCCAAAATCTTAAAAAGATAATCCATTTCTACCATATCAAACGCCTTTTAAGTGAGATGGCCGCGACCGGAGACTGATCATTCGCCATTAACCACATAATATTGGTGAAAGACCTAATGTTATCAGAAGTGCTGCAGCCCTGAATGAACCCCACCTGATCTGTATGTATAAGAGAATCATAACTACTTAATCGGTTAGCCAAGATTTTTTACAAAATTTTAATATCTAGCTGGATCAAGGAAATTGGAAGTTAACTAATAACCAAAACTCCACCTTCCATGACAAAATAGTATTATATCTGTATTTCAATCAAAGCCATCAGACGACATTCGGCTTCTCAGTTCTTCTTTTAATATTCTCTTCCAACTCATGCTTAAGATTTTTTGATGAATGAGACATACTGTATGATTTGACCCCTAAGAACTGCCTTAAGTTCCTCCCAAGCCATGCCCACAGAGGATACCGAGGACCAGTTGGTCTCCATATAAACATTGATTTCAGTCTTTAACATTTGTTGGAAATCAGGGTTTTGCCAAAAGAATACATTAAAGCACCAGCTATATGATTTCTTTTTCTCCATATGTGACAACACCTCTAAACTCACCTGGACGTGATCTTAAACTAAGATGTTTCCAATTGAGCAATCAACAACAGATGAAATGAGGACTTAGATATCTAAAAAAATATCCTAGAATAAATCTAATGGACTGATGAAAAAAATGTATAGTCCCTACCAGATGGGTTCAAAAGGACCTTGTGCTAATACGCCTGGCCGTCGAAAGTGAACTGTAGAAAGGGTCTGTGACAGAGTAATATTGAGACGTGAAAGTACGCATCCTTCAGGTCTACCACCACGGACCAATCTTGATGTCAGACGCATGTTAGAATAAGTTTCTGTATCAGCATCTTGAATGGTAGTCTGTTTAAAGCTGGTCCAAAGTGGTCATTCATGGTCTTTCCTTACCCAACAGCTGGTTCCAGTCTGGCCAAGTTGGTGTTCAGCTTCCCTAGCTGGTCTCCCTGCTTTACCAGCTGACAAGGGCAAAAAAAACCTCTAAAACCATCAAAACAGACCAGCCATTATGCCAGGCCAGGCTGGAAGATCAGTTTACTAGGCTGGTTTAAGCTTGTATATTCAGCAGGTTTAGCTTGATACAAACTTTGAGGATGAAATAATCTCTGGATTTGTAAAGGTTTTCCAGGTTATTGACATCAAACCGTTCAAATATTTTAAATCTCCAATAAGTTTTGTTTGATGCATTTAGTTGCAAGTAAAGTGGATATCCATGAGCATAACTTTTTATTCTGCTTTATTTACTTTAAGTCTGTACTGAGGATTTCTGTTTTGGTACCTTTCAACACATGTTCCGCTATTCTTATTTATTTTATTTAATATTTTGGTATGTGTTTTCTGTGTAGTTACTCACAAAGACTGCAACAACATTATATAAATTATTATTTCCTCATGCCTGTCTTTTATTATGGCATGAAATATTTTCGATAACCCTGCCCTTAAACACCAAGTAATGACAAAACCAACTGTGATTGATCATTTTACATTTCAGTTAGAAGGCTTTTCCTGTCTAAGGGGGTGGTTGCTGGCCAATTTAAGCTGTAATACAATGCAGACTAACTTTGGACCAGAAATAAAATAACAGCTACCATGTTCCACAACCCAGCTTGACAACCTTAAGGTGTTATGTCCTGTCCTGTTTTTTTTTTTTGTTTTTTTTGTTTTTTTTTTAGCAGGGAGCTTCTGTGAATGGGTTTGGCTGCTGCGATGCATGTGTCAATGTGGAGAGTAGTGACTGACTGAGGGCAATTTTGGTCAGATGGGATGATGAGCAGGGAGTTGAGGCAGGAAGACAGCCCTCAAAACTGTCATCATGCTCTGCCTCTCGTTAACCACACTACTGCTCACTCTCACTAATCAAAACTGACACTGCCACACATCCCTCCACTGCTTATTATGCAGTGTATGCTTCAGAGGGCTGTGGGGAAAAATGAAGAGTTGATTTACATCTAAGCGATGCTGTGTGCTGCAGAAACAGGGAGCTGTGTGATGTCTGCTGGCTTGTTTGCCTTTAAGATTATTGAACAGTCTGAGATCCATGTTTTTACAGGCCTCCGACTGTTTATGTCCCTTAGTGAAGTGCTAATAATCTAGTCTGGAACCATGATGCAGTCTTATGGTTATAGCGCCCATGCCTAATTTGGGGTCTCTTGGACGAACTCCGTCGCACCACTTCAAAAATTCACTTTTCTTTTGCACTTATCTTTTGAACAGTTTGTACTAGAAACAAAATAATCCTTTTTATTCAAATTGATCCCTTACATTTTAACTCCTCCTGTTACTGTAACCGCCATCTTGGATTATGATGTTTATACTTTAAAGGTTCCATGTCCTTCAAACTTAGTCTGATTTGCCCAAACAGTATTTCAAAATAATCTCCATAATGAGACAGACAGAAATGACAATACAGAATATAGTTTTTCACCTTTGCTTAAACGTTATGCCGTTTTTAAGGCAACAAGGTGACTGTGAAAACTGATTTAAGGCTGTATCTCGGCAATGCTATGTCCTATCGAAAAAAAACCTTGGTTTGCTTCATCAGTACCATGATCTTAGGATACATGCAACATTTGGAGGCAGCGCTACCTATGGGTCAGGAAATGTGGAAAGTGGCTAATTTTGCCCATAAATTTTAACTGTATATCCTGTTTCTGTGTATTCCTTGTGCCATTAGGATTGCAATGATGTGATTCTGAAAGTTATATATCTTTTGAATGCATTGTCGGATTTCAAAGAAAATGTGTATGCTTTATCAACATCATGTCGTGAGGATACCTGAGAAGGAGACAATGCCACCCATAGTTCAAAAGCAAATGTTATGTGATCTCAATTTGAAATGTCTCTTTGGCATCAGTTAGACTTGTCGATTGTGTGGCGCAGTGGTTAGTGCTCTTGACAACAATTCCAAAGAATGAAAGTTCGACTCCACCAAAGGATGGTTTTAAAATGTTTACTTCAGTTGAACTTTATGTCTTTATGTCTATCTCCCTTTATTGTTTTTGAACAAAAATCTTTATGTTTTGCTTACTATAATGTAAGCCTTATTTCGGTTTATAATTCCTGCTTCAATTCAAACCACTTTGATGTACCAAAATTATTTTCTCAACAACTATTTTGTACTCTTAATTTTGAATGCCAATATGAAACTGACTGTGGTGACCACTGAGCTTAGGTGTGCTGATTCACAGCTTGATATGTCCCTTCGACAGCTGTTTACCTTGTGGAAGCATGGTCAACTGTGTGCTGAATTGTGGAACAGAAAGGCACTGATTCGATCCTGTCTTTGGGCTATATGTGAAGTAGCGTGTTACTTTGACCATATTTACACCTGGTATTAAGATGCATCTCGGGAGATCTGATCACATGTGGTCAGGTGAGACACATCGCTGTTTAAACCTGGTCACTTAAATGCATCTCCTGTGACCATTTGTGTTTGGATTTGGAGGGGGGGGGGTCTTTTTTTCATGATGACATACATAATATTAAAATGCAACAAAGTCAGAAAATACAAAGAAATTTGTCCTGTTTCTACCAGATGCATCTGAAATTTAATCTAAGCACAAATGCAACTTTTTGAGCAGAATTCTCAGTTATTTTAGTGAATTACCTGTATAAAAGAGGCTTCATGTTTTTGTGCTTCTTGTCTGTGTTAATATCAGACCCACTGAAGATCCATGAAGCTCTCGTGATTGTATATGTATCCACTAAATTTGCAGATAGGACAGTTATTTCCCTTTAAAGCTGCTCGTAACTGGCAAACTTGAAACTCTTGTTTTAGCACAGCAGTTGATTGATAGGTGAGGGGGGACACTTCTGCCAGGACACATTCAGGATTGGATTAGCATTTACACCTCAAATGCGATGTGGACACATGCGTTTTTTATCACATTCTTATGTTTTTTTGTGATCCTTTCACAAAGTGTTTTAGACCCTGTTTAGACGTGTATTTATGGCTGATAACATGTGATTGAATCAACCAAAACATCTTAATACCATGTGTAAACAGTGTGTTTGTATGTCATTTGCATGCAATGTGTTGTGCATACTGTAGTGTAGTACTTGCTGTTTCAGTGCTTGACCCCGTAATTGCTCCTTGCAGCCAGATTTGTAGTTATAATTTTTATTATTAATATTAAATCACCGTGGTTTATTTCTTTACTATTATCTTATTTATTTGTTGGTCTTTATTCAGACAGGAATGTGTAGAGTGACAGAAACGATTGGGGAAAGAGATGGGCTACTGGGATCAGGATGCAATACTTTCCTAACTCAAACCTTTATTCCTACTGAAGCTCTACAAAGCCTATGGCAACACTGAAACTAATGAAGTGAACTACACTGAAGCTAATAAGATTTTTGATTGTTTAGTCAAATGTGTTACATATGCACATGGTAAGCCTGTACAAGGAATAGATACAGTATGTACATGAATCTGACAACATTTAAGCCAAATGTGTCTTTCAAAGGACGGATTATAGTCTAAGAGACCAGATTTCAGTTAAAACTCAATTTGTTTAAACTGAAAAAAAAAAATTGTTGTTACTGCATTTTGCACAACAAGCTCTAACATGTCAGAACCATGTGCTTTAATTTATATTTTGTCTAACTCGTATTCAATGATATCACACCTTGTCATTGACAGTGGTTTTGAAGTGCTTTCAGATTCGTATTTGCTGTCAAACAGTCTCTGGAAGACTATTATTAAGCTGTATTCATGGTGTGAGAACCTAGATATACAAAATAATTTGACAAAAAACATGATAATGATAATGGACATTACAAAACAAACAACAAGAGGTGAAACCCGACCCAACCACAAGTCTAAATTCAAAGCTAAGCCAAAAGTGTGGAGGAAGTTTGATATTTTTTTCTACATGTATTCTGTGAGAAAACACTAAAGATGTGTTTTATTGCTTCCCATGATTCCTTGAAAATTCATGTCTTTATTATTAGATCCCTCCTACTTCCTGCTATTAGACAATTTGATACTTAATCCTACAACATTCACTCTCCGATTATCCAGTCTATCTGCTTTTCAAACAAATGGTTTGTGTGTGTGTTTTATTTTTTCAGAGTACAGATGGCCGTGTGGAGGTGCGAGGGCGTTATGGCGAATCGATGCTGACTATAGTCAGAGTCAGTCTATCCGACTGTGGACGCTTTGACTGTGAAGCTCTCAGCAGGATCGGAGGACATCAGAAGAGCATGTTCCTGGATATCGAGTGTGAGTAGTATGAATCAGTTGTTCTTAACAGATTTTGCTTAGAACCCAGATTTTACCAAAATCGAACAGAAGTAAACAAAAATGTACTGAGAATTAAACACTAAAATTAATGAAACTTTAAAATATTAACATGAACTGCATAGCCCCAACAATATAACAATTTTCGATGTACTGTAGCCATGGGCTAATTCGTCTCAGAAAACAAATGTGTGTGTTTATCTATGCCTCAAGTAAACCTGTGAATCACAAAACACAGTGGCAAGAAAATGTGTGTGAACACTTTGGAATTAACTGGTTTCTACATTAATTGTTCATACAATGTGATATCTTCTTCATGAAAGTCACAAGTATAGACAAAGCACAATGTGCTTAAGTTAACAACACACAAAAAATGATTATCTTTCATGTCTTTATTGTACACATCCCATTAAATAATCCCAGTGCTGTGGAAAATGTAAGTGAAACCCTTGGCTAAAGATGACAAAAAAGCTAATTAGAGTCAGTAGTAGGCAAACCTGGCATCCCATTGATGAAACTAGATTGGAGGTGTGGGTTAAAGCTACTTTAACTTATAAAAAGCACTCAAACATTTTGAGTTTGCAATTCACAAGGAGCATTTGCTGATGTGGACCATGCCTTGCAAAAAAAAAAGACCTACGATCAAGAATTGTTGATTTACATAAAGCTTGAAAGTGGTACAAAGTTACCTCGAAGAGCTAAGATATTCATCTGTCCACAGTTAGACAAATCATCTATAAATAGAAACGAATTAGTACTGTGGCTATTCTCCCTAGAAGTGGCCGTCCAGCTAAGATGACCCAAAGGGCACACCACAGAATGCTCAATGAGGTTAAAAAGAAACCTAGAGTGACAGCTTAAGACTTCAAGGAATCAATAGGACTGGTTAACATCTCTGTTCATGAGTCTTCTACCAAGTGACAGATGAATTTGCACCTAAATACTGTACAGTTTTCTTGAAAGTTAAACGTTAACAACAAAATATAAAGGAGGCTTTTCTCACTTGTTTATAAGCTAATACACATATTTGTTACTATTTTAAAAATGCAACCTTATCAGAACAGACCTGCGACTAATGTTTGGGTCACAACCCACCAGTTGAGAACCACAGGAGTACATTTTAAATGGGACCTGCCCAGTAATGATGGGCATGATAAAGATAAATCTCATTATGTCTTCACCAGTGGTTTTATTTGCTATCATATCACACAATTCATCTGTGTTGCAACATAGCATATCATAGACTGCAGATCATAGTGGTGGGAGTTGGGGATGACCAGATGCAGCAGCAGGTTAGATATATACCTCATTGTAGGGTGCACTGAAATGGACCATTTAGCCGAATTGCTAAAATACTCATTCATTCAGTTTGAATTTGTCACAATGTGACACTGTGGGCTACATAACTCTTTGATGGAAAAAATGTGTGTGTGGTGGGGGGGGGGGTGGGGGGGGGGGGTGGAATTGTAAGACTGAGAAATCACTCATATTGCAGCATTTCCCCATACCACTCTCTCTTCCTCATTGCATCTCTCTTACACACTACCATATTAAATCTACCACCACCCACCATGTTCACAGTGAGAGAAGTGGGGGCTGAAGTGGGGGCTGTGGGAGAAGTAAAAATGCCTCAGAATCTGTTTTATTAGGAGTCAATTTGCAAATGCTCCATGATTAAACTTTTGTATTTGTGAACATGTGGAATTTCATACCTGGCTGGTACATGCTAGGATTAATTTAGGCTTTGGGAAGCTAATCTTGAATAAATTAATATGATGGATGAATGTTAGTATAGCCAACATACACGCTGCAAAGTTTTGGGAGTGACAACCACATTTAAATGCAAGAGTGAATCACCAAAATTATCGATCAGTGAATGTACAGAAGTCAGAAGTCACACCTGAAATTGCAATGATTTGAGGTCTCATGGCTGTCAACAAGAAACATGGATGCAACAGTTAAACATGTTTGACCAAAGTAATATAAGCAACTGAAGATGTATTACTGTCTGGCAATTTTTAGTTAACTGTCATCGACAGAGACATCAAAGCTGCTTTTAAACATCTTCCTTTCTCTTGACTGTAATGTATGGGTTACCCCAAGACAGCAGGGCTGATTGGGAGGAAATACATTACCTACTTGTCCAATTATATTGTTTTTTGTTTTTATTTTAGTTAATGGAAATTTTTTCATTTAGTTTTTGTTGCTCATAAGAGAAGTGAAAATCTTATTTTGATGATATTTTTACCATTCCTTCACAGATGCACCGAAGTTCCAGACCAACCACACCATATTTTTCTCATGGGAGGGGAACCCAGTCAACATCAGCTGTGATGTTATATCTAACCCTCTAGCCACAATGCTGTGGAGACGAGACAAGCTGACCATCCCCAGTGAGGGCGCTGGAAATATGCGTGTACACAGTATGCCTGGGAGATCGCTGCTTGAGGTAACCCACCCACTGCTCATTCACATAACACCCAAGGAGATTTAATATACTTTTTTCATTAGCATTTCTATTCATCTAAATGACAGTTGCTCAGCTAGTGCATTCAGCCCCAGAAGCACATGACCTGGACGCTGTCATCTTTGCTTTATGGGCACACCAAAAAAAAATTTGTCAGTCATCTTAGACATAAATGTCAAATGACTTACCATTCTGTATTAAAACTCATTGCACCAGATGCTGAGAATTATGTTGTGTCCTCCAAAATAATTGGTCACTAGTGAAACGGCTTCTATAATATGATAACTTTTTTGCAATTTATCCTCTCTTTTTGTGAATGCAGAAGTGATCAACAATTCATAACGGAAGCCTGTTTTATTTTTCCTGTCCACATTTGAGAGTTTCAAAAAAATAAGACATTTTAGTGCCAGCCAATGTGTCAGGGAATGAAAAAAGTTTGCCTGAAAAATATGGTCATCTTATTTCTGTTTAATTTGTGCTGTAACACATTGGACAATGCATAATAATGTGATATATGTTGATCAGCCACAACATTAAAATCACTGACATAACATTGATTATATCGTTACAATGGCACCTGTCAAGGGGTGGCATATTTTAGGCAGCAATTGAACAATCAGTTCTTGAATTTCATGTGTTGGAAGCAGGAAAAATAGGCAACCGTAAGGACTTGAGCGACTTTGACAAGGGCCAAATTGTGATGGCTAGACAACTGGTTCAGAGCATCTCCAAAACAGCAGGTCTTGTGGGGTGTTCCCAGTATGCAGTGGTTTGTACCTACCAAAAATGGTCCAAGGAAGGACAACTGGTGAACCGGTGACATGTTCAAGGGCACCCAAGGCTCATTGATCCGTGTAGGGAGCAAAGTTTAGCCCATCTGGTCCAATCCCACAGATGAGTTACTGTAGCACAAATTGCTGAAAAACATAATGTTGGCCATGATAGAAAGGTGTCAGAACACACAGTGCATCAAAGCTTTTTGCTGATGGGTTTGCATAGCCACAGACCTGAGAGAGTGCCCGTGCTGACCCCTGTCCACTGCTGAAAGCACCTACATTGGGCACATGAGCATCAGAACTGGACCATGGAGCAATATAAGAAGTTAGCCTGGTCTGATTAATCACGTTTTCTTTTAGAAAACCGTCATGTGGACGGCCGGGTGCATGTGTATCGTTTACCTGGAGAAGAGACGGCTGCATGATACACTTTGGGAAGAAGGCAGTGTGATGCTCTGGGCAATGTTCTGCTGGGAAACCTTGGGTCCTGGATGTTACTTAAACACATACCACCTACCTAAATATTGTTGCAGACCACGTACACATCTTCATGGCAACGGTAATCTGTGATGGCAGTGGCCTCTTTCAGCAGGATAATGCAACCTGCCATAATGCAAAAAATTTTCGAAATTATTTGAGAAACATGACAAAGAGTTGATTTGACCTACAAATTCCCAATCACAATCTGACTGAGCATCTATGGGATGTGCTATAACCAACAAGTCCGATCAATTGAGGCCCCACCTTGGAACTTAAAGGATTTGAAGGATCTGCTGCTAATGTCTTAGTGCCAGATACCACAGGACACCATTAGAGGTCTTGTGGAGTCCACGCCTTGATGGGTCAGAGCTGTTTTGGTGGCACAAGGGGGACCAACATGATAATAGGCAGGTGGTATTAAATTTGTGACTGATCGGTGTAGGCTAATAATGACACAATCAAGTCAAATGAACTAAATGTGTATAAAAAAAAGAAAAGTCATTCATGGAATTTGTGTCTAATTGAGAAAAATATTCAACAATGGGGGCAAAACGAAACAATTCAACTGCAGTTTGCTGCATATATATTCATTTCTAAAATAAATATTACAATAAAAAATCAGAAGGTTGTGTCATAATTTCTCACAGCTTGAGAAATTAAAGTTTCCCTTCTGCTTGAGATGCACATAAGCCTAATATCCTTCTCGTCTAGAAGACAGCTATGCAAGGCGGTTTTAATGTGAGTCTGAAGTGAGGAGCTTCTCACTGCGGGCATGCAAAACTGGAATAACGCAGTCTGCTTTTGCCAGTGTGCAGGATACAACCTGCTGTAGATGCAGATTAGGACTTCGCAACCTTCTGGAAGATTTGAATCTCATTGGCATGGCGTCACACTGTACACTTGTGGCATCAACAAAAAGAGTTGCTTAAGCATTGTGTTAATATTTTTACTGGTGTTACGTCCCCTAGGGTTAGGACGCAACAAGGTAAGGAATGACTCCCTCGCAACCGTCAGACCAACAGAATATAAATTCAACAATAGTTTTTATTGTTGTTAACAATTAACATTAATAGCAGCAGAAAGGTCTTCAGGGTGACCCCTGGCCCAAAACAATAAACAGAATTAATCTAGAAAAAGGAAATAAATAACCTAAATGTATACAAAATAAAGATACAACAAGACTTATCTAACTATTGTAGCAAAACAGGAACAAACCATATTCAAACAAAAAGGGTCTGCTTAAAAGACAGATAACTAGTTGAAGTTTCAAATGTGAAGTCACACACTGCACATTAAGTACAGCGTCTAGACAGCAAATGAACATATTATTAGACTGGCTGATACTAGCACTGTCACAAGAACTGGCAGTTCAGCACAGGGATATTGTCTTAGCTCATCTGGTTTCTCTGGGTCTGAGACTCAACATCAAAAAGAGCATTCTCCCAATCAAATGTATGGAATTTGATCATGATGCGGGCACAGTTGTCTCCCGCTCAAATAATTTCCATTCAGAACACCCTGAGCAAAGTCAGGCTAAGCCAAGGTTGCACTGTTCATCACTATCAACGAATACTAGGTCTCATGGTATCTATGTCCTCGGTGATCCCTTTGGGCCTTCTGCACATAGGACCATTTCAGTTGTGGCTCAATGCCAGGGATTTCATCCAAGGGCCAGGTCCCCTAAGGCAGATAAGGGTTACACGCCACGTGATTCGTACCAGTTCTATGTGGTTCAGACCCCGGTTACTCACTTTGGGTCCCACTCTAGGTGCGTCTTGCCGTGGCAAATTGCTAACAACAGACGCCTCCCTGACGGGCTGGGGTGCAGTCTTAATAACGGTAATTTTGACCCCACGCATTTCAGCATTTGCTACGTAAAGGAACAAAGGGCGCTGTTCACCATTGAGGTGCTGAGAAGTGACAATGCAAAGCTCACAGTCTATCAGTGCAAAAGAAGGAAAGCGCTGTCCATACAGCTGTTGCCATCACAAGTGGCCAAAAGGCTAAACCATGACACTACAACAGAACCAAGTTCGGAGTAGATGTGCTAATTCAAATGGCAAGGAAATACTATGTGAAAGCACCCACACGTAGATGGCCAGTGGCTGTGTTTTATAATATCCTATAATATCTGGCTGCGATAAATGCTTCCATCATGTTCAAGAAATGCACAAATGAGAGAACTTCATAATGCAACTGGCAAATTAACTTCGCTACGGTCATATGAGAGCAAAAGCCACACAGCTGATGGTGCGAGGACCCGGGCAGGAGCAGCTGCAGATGGAGAGGGGAAGGCAGTGCCAAGTGTGGAGAAACTGCAAGAAAAACAAAACTAAGGACACTTGTGACAAATGTCAAAAGGTAGTGTGTGGGAGCTGCACATGGAAGGTAGAGAGTTCCTGTGTTGATCGATCCACAAGCATCAGTGAATAATGTGCGGTGTTTTCCCCCCAATCAACCAAAAATTTGTTCAGAATGATTTTACAGCATAATATTTTCATTGTAGTTTTACAGCATGATATTTTTGCTCACTGTGAAACAAATATCGCTTTCTAAATAAGTATGTTTTCCCACAGTTTAGCGAATGTTCATATTCTTTATTAACCGTTTTGGCCTATATGTGTTTCATACATGTCTAAGGTTTTTACTATGCATTGAAATACACATTGGTGATGTTTTTATAAGCTATTGTATTGATTTGTTTTTATTTTACAAAGAAAATAATAGAATATAAACAATAAAATTTGTATCTGTAATTAGCTACAATAGCAGGTTCTGTGGTTGTCGATGAACTAATACATTTTCACATTCATTAGAATTTAAATTTCGTGTCCTGGTGTTTATTATTAATATAACAGATTCATTTATTCATGGATTTTGATTCTTTGGTGGCTGCATAGGATTGTTTCCAATTCGTGTTCAAACATTTCCAATAACTCCAGAGCGTTGTAAAGTTCAAAAGATGATGTAATAATTTCCAAAATTCACAACATGTTTTTATCTAACTAAATATTCTGCCTCAATCCATGTTTGCTGGCGTTTAGACTTTCAAAAACATTTTCACTGTGGTGAAAAAACTTGCTAGACACAAAGCGAGGCACGCACCATCCGGGGCAGTCTAGCTGCTAATATATATATATATATATATATATATATATATATATATTTTTATAGTCTAGCACTATTATATATTACAAAAAAGATCGTAATATGTAGGCCTATCTGCGTTCGCTTGGCGCTCCATTTAATCCATATTATTCTATTTTATTCAAATTGAGGATTTTGTTCGAGGATTTTTAAATTTTTTAGGGTGATGACAACATAAAATAGGATGACAGACATTAGAAGCTTCATTCTAAAACCTCAATAGAAGTTTTGAATGTAAATATGACATGAAAAAAATACATTTAGTACAGTCTAGTATGAACGATCAGAATGACCGCTATGGCCATTCTAGTAGATATAGAATTCCGAGAGTTCTAGTGTTAAGGGGTCATCCAGCTTGAGGGGAATGGGAGGGTCATCAGCTCAATTGGCACATCAACTGCCTCGAGTTGGTGGTAGTATTTCTGGCTCTGACAGACAGAAAATACAGACGTGGGAGTGGAAACTCAACCCGAGGTAGTGGAACAAATCTGGGTGAGATTTTACAGAGCAGAAGTGGACTTCTTCGCCTCCCAACAGACAGCGCAATGTCCCGTCTACTTCTCTCTGAGTCACCCAGCCCACCTGGGTCTGGACACGATGGCACATACATGGCCCCGAATGCCCCGGGAGTCTTGGCCAGAATTCGCCAGCAAGGGTCCTGCCTCTTTACTGATAGCGCCGCGTTGGCCAAACAGGGTATGGTTCTCAAAGAATACGTCTCTCCTCGATGGCTTGTCTTGGGCAATTCCGGACAGGAGGGACCTTTATTCCCAGGTGCAGGGGACAATATTTCATCCTCGGCCCGAGCTGTGGAACCTTCACGTTTGGCCCCTTAAAAGTACCAACAGAGGTACACTGGGATTTCACCTGAAGTTATCAAGACAATTCTAAGTGCTAGGGCTAGACGTTAGGCCAATAAATGGGGTGTCTTTGAAAGATGGTGCAGTGCACATAAAGCAGATCCAGTTAACTGCCAGATTGCTTCAGTTCTGGACTCTCTGCTGAATTGTCAGCAGGCACATGCCCCACAACTCTCAGGGTTTACGTGGCCGCTCTATCTGCTTGCCACGCCTTGATTGATGTGATGCCGTTGGGGAGATATCCTCTGCTCGCTTGATTCGTTTGTGGAGCCATGCGACTGAAACCTCCTGTTAGGACCAGGATCCTTCATGGGACTTAGCAGTAGTCCTTGAGTGTCTGGTTGAGACCCCCTTTGAACCTCTAGAGTCAGCGTCTGATAAACTTCTGACTCTCAAGATGGTTTTTCTTATGGCAATTACTTCTCTAAAAATAATTGGGGATCTACAGGTTCTGTCTGTCTTGCCAGCCTGCTTAGATTTTGCCCCAGGAATGGCTAAAGCAATTTTGCACCCTCATCCTGACTACCTGCCTAAGGTTCCTTTCTCGACTGTACATATGGTCACTCTCGAACCCTTCTGCTCCCCGCCGTTTACAACGCCAGAGTAGGAAAGACTTCACAGACTTTGTCCAGTCCATGCCTTTCAGACTTATTTCCACCGTACTAGCCAGTGGTGTAAGTCAGGGCAACTATTAATTTGCCATGGGGGCCGCAACAGGGGGGCAGCTGCCACCAAGCAGACTATTTCGCATTGGGTGAGGGACACTATTGCCCTGGCCTACAAGGAGCGAGGTCAAGCTTCGCTACTAGGTATCAGGGCTCACTCTACCAGAGGGGTCACCTCCTCTAAAGCCTTGGCCAGAGGTGTCCCTCTGCAGCATGCTTGTGATGCGGCAGGCTGGTCCTCTCCGCACTCATTCATAAGATTTTTTTTAGTTTGGATGATCATGCCACTCCAGGCTCTTATGTCCTTGAGTCAACATCACAACCTCATGTCTGAGACCTCTCGCGCTCTTGTGAGCACAACTACACAACCATAAGGGGTCCGGACATCCACAGTGTGGTGGCGTGGGTATTCTCGTTCCCAAAGCACTAAATCAGCACAGCATCAACGTGTAGCTTTTTGACAGGGAACGTCTCGGGTTGCTTAACTGTAACCCCTGTTCCCTGATAAAAGCGGAACGAGATGCTGTGCTTCATTGCCGCACTGGGATGCCCGAGGACTGCTCTTCAGACAAAATACTTTACGATGCACCTGTGATGCATCTTATTTATAGCCCTGCTATATGATGTCACCAGCAGAGTCTTTAAATTCTGGTCAATTTCATTGACGTGTTGCACACATATTCACAGCTGGTCACACCTAAAGTTGTTCCCAAAGCGCTAAATCAGCACAGCATCTCGTTCTGCTTTTATCAGGGAACAGGGGTTACAGTTAAGTAACCTGAGACATTGTTGTGACAGCCAATAACTGCACAAGTTGAGCCTGAACTCATTTTTACTTCAACAAACTCTTAAAATGTTTGTTGTTCTCTGTCTGGAACTCTCATATTGGTTGTTTTTACATTGCTTCTTTTGGAGACCAGGACTAGAAAACATGCCAGTGGCATTTATAATCATCATGGTGGCACCAATGGTTAGTTGGGAAAACTGGATATTTTACTCACCAAATATTTGATTTACCCAGAATCCATGGCAACTTGTGAATGGCCATTAATGGGGAAAGAGGCGTTTTGCCCACATTATAATATAGTTATGGCATCTAACAGGCACCAGCAGGAGTGCCATGCTAACAAGCCAAAGCACATACCTGAAAGGTGTCTCATGTTATCACAACAGAAAGCATGGAAAAAAAATAGGTCATATCATACTTGGAGTCCAAAAGTCTGATATCATATTGAAAATCAGGGTTTTAGGATTAAAAAAAAAAAAAATTAAACAAAGAAATGTTATGATATTAAATGCAAAAAAAAAAAAAAAAAAAAAAAAAAAAATTAAGGTTTTACACTATTTCTAGATCAAGTAAGCAAATTTGTGAAATTAACCCTCCTAGCATGGATCATCACATTTTGCACAAACTTGTGGAGTCCAAGCCATCTTGAATGCATGTTGTCATTAAAGAAAAAGGGGCATACAAAATACTTAGAAGCTCAGAATATTATGGAAATTTTTCAGTTAAAATTTAATTAATGCAAGATAGCAGCATTTTCAAAAATGGTACCAAACTTTTGGACCCCACTGTCTAAAAAGTGTGAGAGAAACAGGCAAAAAGTATTATTAACCAAACACAACCTTGTGTGCCAACAGGTCACCCCTATGTCAGACAGAGATTTTGGCCGTTATAACTGTACAGCCAGGAACAACATCGGGATGCGCTTCCAGGAGTTCATCCTGGCACAGGCAGGTGAGTGTTTACCATAGGTGTCTTATTCAACTAATCTATCTCATCTTGGCATTAGTCAAAACATTTGCAGTTATATAGCAACAAATGCACAGTTATGACAGGCTTGCTTTTTTAGTGGTTCTGCATTGTTGATGTAAATACACTGCTATGAATACTTCCAGTGTTAAGCTTGAGGCAGTATTCCACTAGAGTTACATTCTAATTACTCCACACTGACTATAAAAATAAAGATGTGTTTTAAAGGTGATATGTTAAAGGACTTTCTCCTGTCCCAGTTTAACACAGAGAAACAGACACAAGTCGGTCATTTGTAAATTGACTTCTCAAAGAGTGTAAAAATTGTGGCACCACCACAAAGTCAAGTTTGCAGAAAACCTGCACACTTAACAGGCAAACGTTTTGGTCACAGATGACCTTCCTCGGTGCATAAAGGGTCATCTGTGACCAAACACATCTGTTACAACAAGATAACTCATAAGTAAAAGCTACTATCTCACAATAAGTGGCCTGTGTATTTTTCTGTAATTATAGTGTGCAAGCTTCCTGCAAATCTTCTTTTTTAATTGTTTTGGCCTACACTGAAAATCGTCTCATTACTCACCCTCATGCCATCCCACATATGTATGACCTCCTTTCTTCTGCGGAACACAAACAAAGATTTTAAAAGAATATCTCAGCTCTGTTGGTCCATACAATTCAAATGAATGGTGACCAGATCTTAGTCATTTTTTTTTTTTTTTTTTTTTTTTTTTTTACAAAAAATCTTCACTTTTACTTTCACTTTCTGAATGTGAAAGCCAAATTGGAGATTTATAGTCTATAGTATAGTCGCTGTCCTTTTCTGCATATCGCGGTGCTGTTTTTTGTTCCGTTCTGCATAACGCGGTAGCTCATTGTTGCTTATCGCGGCCGGACCACCAGCCCACTTGTTTCTCGCGATTGACATTTCGCCCCTGATCTGCCCAGCTGATATTTTTCTAGAAATATTGTTTGAGTTCAGCAGAAGAAAGAAATTCATTCATATCTGTGATGGCATGAGGGTGAGTAGATGAGAGAATGTTCAATTTTGGGTGAATTATCCCTTTATGGCATTATAGTGAGAAACGCATTTGGCATCGATTGAAATTAACTGTGCCTCACAAAAAAACACTAAAGTATGTGGTGAAACATAAGGTGTGTATTTGTGTGTCTAAGAATGTCAAATATGCCTCCCTCCATCCTTGGGGCACCAGCTGAAGAATTTCACTTTAACAGTATACATATTATCCAAATGGATCAGTCAATACATTCGAAAAATGTGAATTGAAGGGATTTGGTCATCTGATTAATCTGAAGGATTTGTGAGATTACATCTAACCTTTAGAGCACTTTTGTATTGTCAACACAAGGAAGACACAGTTGGAATAAAATGTATTTTATTTACAAAAAGAAAATACACAAGAAAAATTAACAACTACTAAATGGTACTCATATGCTAAAGGATGATATAAATGAAAAGGTAAATAAAGTGCATAAAATGGAAAGATGCAAGTGCCTGAATTGAGTGTAGCAATGACAAAGTATTACTATTATTATCTCATGAAAAGGAAAACTGCTCCTTCTCTGTTATTAGTAAAGTGAAAACCTTATTTCTAATTAAACAAATAACTCAAATAACTCAAAAGGAAAACTGCTCCTTCTCTGTTAATAGTAAAGTGAAAACCTTATTTTTAATTAAAAAAAATAACTCAAAGATTATTTACTAGACATTTGATACACAGGTTATGCAATCTAAAGAACATGACATTGATAGTATAGTGGATACTAGATACTATAGATAGTATACGTGAAGACTCAGCACGTTGGATGGTCATTCTATTACATCTCCTACCATGCAGGCAGGAGATTCAAAACAAGGGTGGTTTGTATTCTGTTATAGGAGATTTAGAATGTTAAAGGGATCTGTTAAAGTCTCCTTCAGAGACTCAGAATGTGAAGTATTATGTTTTGTGTTCTATTAGCTCCTCCTGCCTCGCTGGTCTCAGAACGAAGGTGTGGCTGATTTTTTAAGAAAGCTTTATACCTTCCTGATGAGGAGGAGATTTGGCTCCTTCCTGTTTCATGGTCATGATTGGCTGCTGACATCAGAGTGGGCCCACCCAGTGTGGGCCACCCTCCTTTCTCTGTGTGGGCCTTATTTGCATATTTGAAAGGACACAGTTAGATGTTAAAGTTTTACCTATGCATTGTTCAATTTGCAAGCCACTTCCAGAATATTCTTGCCATTATTCTGATTGCATAGAGTCTAACTATTTTACTGAAAGTCACATATTACCCATGCATTCATTTAGAACTTAATAGTTCAATTTGTGTGGACAATTGTTCTAATTAAACAACTGCAACAGTTGCCTAAAAAAAAAAAAATGTTCTGTGAACAAACATTGAGTGGATGTGTAGCAGTTTGTGTCCATTTAGGTGTAAAAGTGTGTACATGAATATTTGTCTTTGTTTCAGCTTTTGCCATATGGTGAGTTAACGCTGCTTTGATGCACAGGGCCTTCTAAAGTGTATGGAAGTTGTCTGAGCCACTTATCTGATGGCTGCTTGGCAACTGTTTGTGGTGGTCCACAACGATCCAATCAAAATGGAGTCACTTTTCCTTGCCTTGACAGTTAGGGAGGGGCTCTGCCATAAACTGGCTCCAGGAATGTCATCTGGTCCGATTGTTCGCCACAGCATGCATGGAAATTCCAGCCAGTCTTTCACTTGTCAAAGCCTGTCCAGTACACAAAAGCTCCTCACAAAGCTGATCTTTTCACAGATTATAATGACTTTTGGATCAGACTGAATTATTTGACAGCATCTGAAGTAAACATGCTTACCTTTCAAACAGCCAGTTATAATTTTTGACAGGATTTACAGCAGCAGCCTTTTTGAGTGTACCACAGATTGCTCAAACCTGGATTCAGGATTGTTGTCCACTATTGTTATATTGTTTGTATCTTTATTTAGGGTATGTCACTTGCTAAAACACGCTGGAGACACAAGTGTAGTGGATTGTTTGTGTTAAAAACAGTTACACATTTTTAAGAGCTATTCTCATTGTAGAGAATTAATCTGCATATAACATCAGGTATACTGTATAATCATAAAGAGATTCTTGTCAAAAGTACAGGTGATAACTGATTGAGGCGCCTTCTTGTGGTTAAATTAAAACAGATCAATCCAGTCAAAAGAATAAAATTCCAGTGCAATTTGCACCAAATTGTTTTCTAGTTAATTAATCTTATTTTAATTTTATATCTTAATCTAACAATTAATCTTATAATTAAAAACTGATAACCTTGTGAGGTAATCTTATAAAGAATGGACGGTCAAGTCAAGTCAAGTGGTTTTTATTGTTGTTTCAACCATATACAGTTTGTACAGTACACAGTGAAACGAGACAACGTTCCTCCAGGATCATGGTGCTACATAAAACAACATAGGACAAACACAGAACCACATGAGACTACACAGACTAAATAAAAATACCTGTATAAAATACCTATATAATACCTATATAAAGTGCACGTGCATTCTAATCTTTCTTTTAATCTCAAGAACAAAAAGAGGATAAATCAAATCAAATCACTTTATTGTCACACTACTGTGTACACGAGTGCAACAGCAGGTGAAATTCTTGTGTGCAGTTCCGAGCAACATTGCAGTAATGACAGTGACGAGACATAAACCACTTTACAATAACAACATTTACACAACACAATTTACATAACAAATGTACACATACCTACACAACAATTTACATATCAAATGTACACAATACACACAATGTAGAATACACATACACAAGATAAGGGTATAAATATATATATATATATACACTAACTGAATTGGGAGCGAGAATATATTGACAGAGTGAAGATTAATAAAGTGCAGTGCTGATTGTTGATCGTGAGAGATCATGTGTTCAAAAGTCTTATTGCTTGTGGGAAGAAGCGGTCATGTAGTCGGGTGGTGCGGGTCCTGATGCTGCGATACCGCCTGCCTGATGGAAGCAGTGAGAGCAGCCCATGACTCGGGTGGCTGGAGTCTTTGATAATCCTCCGAGCTTTATTCACACACCGTCTGTTATATATATCCTGGAGGGAGGGAAGCTCACCTCCGATGATGTTTCTGGCCGTTCGCACCACCCTTTGCAGGTCTTTGCGGTTGTGGGCGGTGCTATTGCCGTACCAGGCGGTGATGCAGCCAGTCAGGATGCTCTCAACAGTACAGCTTCTAGGCTGTAATACAGCCTAGAATACAGCTTCTAGGTAATACAGTACGTACAATAAAACAATGTTCTGTAAACTTAAACTCTCATGAACAACAAGAGGATAATACAGTATGTACAATAAATCAATATTCTGTAAACTTTTAAACTCTCAAGAACAATATGAGGTTTCTAATAAGCTCTTGATTAATTTTCCTTCTTAAATACTTTTACAAGAACCATAATTCACAGGTCCATTTTTAAATCAGATTAAGTCTCCTGTTTTGGTGATGACTAGCAAAAAGTTGTATAAACTTGTCCATGTCAAGTGACTTAGCTCTTCTAGCCTCAATGCTAAGGACACTCAAGTTGCTCATTCTGACGTCTGTCATAGTTATGTGTAAATGGGTCTTGATCAGTGTAAGGAGTTCAAGGAGGACACGAAGACAAGTTGCTCCGCTCAGGTAGGGATCTTTAATGGGCACGCAGCAGTGCTCGCAACTTCACGTAACACAAAACTTACAATAAACACAACTCAGATAAATACAAAATTCTCTCGACTCAGGGAACACATCAACACTGGACTGACGTATCGCTCTCCCACTCTGGAGGTTCTGTGGCCGTTTTTATGCCACTCTCTCCATGCTCACTGAAATTAGAGACAGGTGTTAGACATAATTTAGCTCAGGTGCAAGCACCCTTACTGCTTTCTTCCCCGGACAGGCGCTTGACCATGCCCCCGCTGCCACAATCAGTTTAAGAGCCTAGAAGCTGTGCTCATATGCTGCACTGCTTACTGGCAGGGCTATGGCTATCTCACACAGATGAAAGTGCTCATGAAAAACATGCTTATGAAGCTCAAGGAACACTACAATTTCAACAACACTTGACAGCTCTCATCAGGTCACAGTTATCTTTGGAGAAGATCTAACTCTCCAAGCATGATTTCCACAAATAGAACATTGTCTTCCTAAAGTTATCCTTGTCACCGGTGTTACATTTGTGCTCACCTATTGTAGATGTTATGATAGACCCATCAAGTCTGGAGCTAACATTTTGAGACCTCTTCTTCTCTGTATTTTTAATAGCTATTCTGCAATTTGTTGCAGTGTCTACAATAACTTTCCACAGAGTGTCAACAAATGACTCACTTCTGTACTTCCGAGTCTTTAAGTGCATTTGCTAAATCCACAGCCACAGATAGGTCAAGTGAAGGAGATTGGAGGGTGTCAGATAGCAGCTTTGCATTGCCAAGGAGCCTTCGGAAAGTTGAAAGAAGACTGACAAAGCCTAGGTCTAACTTTGAAAGTAAATCTCGAGCATCTACAGATCTTTCTCCACTATTTTCTATAGCAATTTCATGCAGAAGATGAAGCACAGCAGTTAATCTGTCCTTTAGATTCCTGCAAGCCAAGTATCTACATACCCATCTCATATCACTGAGCCTCTGCAACTCCCTTGGCTGACATCCATACATTTCTTTTTGCACATCCAGCCTCCTCTGGTGAACACTGGACCCAGACATGTACACATAAAGCTTCTGTAGTAAAGAAAAAAGCAATCAGCCTCTGGGACTGCCTTAACAGCATCAACGAGTACCAAGTTGAGGCAATATGCATTATAATGTACATAAAATGCATGTCTTTTGCATCAGTCTTTATTCTGGCTGCCACTCCAGAGTGTTTCACACTCATTACAGATGCTCCATCATAACCCTGTCCAACAAGATTGGATTTGTACTCAAGTCCATATCTTTCGAAGCAGTAGATTGTTTTGTCCTTTAAAAAGTAAAAAAAAACTTTCATGCACTTCTCCATTGTAGTAGTAGCGAAGTACCAGTGAGAGCTTTCCCTCTTTTTCAGGTCTTTGGGCTCATCGGCAATCACAGAGAAAACTTCACTTTTCTTCACTTCCTCAATTATGTCTTCACAGACCATATTTGCCAAGCATTCCAGGATTTTTTTCTGTATTACAGAGCTTGTATACTTTGCATTGTTGCTTCCCATAATTTTTTCTGTACCGCTGGGTCATGCTTTGCAATCAACTTCAATATTTCTGAAAAGTTCCCCCTGTTATTCTGTCTCACGGTGACCTCGTTGGGCAGTTTTTTGTGTTGCAGTTAAAAGAAGTACTGTTTTAATGTACTTTTAGATTCTCTTGGACCTTCTTCCTGTATGCCTCATTAATGGCATCAAATATGGAGAAGTCAGTGAGTACTGCCTTCTTGTGCTCACCCCATGCAAACATAGCATTGACATGACCCTCTGACTTATCATGTGCTTTGAACCTAGCATCTCTGTACATTGCCTTTTTCCAATGATTGAAGCCTTGCTGTGACGTGAACACAGATGCTGGGGTATTTGGCAGAGAGAAATGCCTACATGCATAACAGTAGGTAGAGGCTTTGCTTTGAGAATACCAGTTTATACCATTTATACCAGTCACTCTGGAAGCACCTCTTCCTGTTACCTTGCAGTGTTTGAGGAAATACTTTCAGATGAGGCTGTGTTGGATCTGCTGCTCTGGGCTGTGAAACATCTGCAAATAATAATAAAAATCAGTCCATCACTGTGAGGTTATCTGGTGCAATGTATTAATGCATTGTTAGATAATTTTATAAAGCATGTCATATGAGCAAGAATGTAACATTCAAATGACATTAAAAAGGATTAGTTACAAAGTTAATAACAGTCAGTATTACAACTTAATAGTTACATAATTACATAGAAGGCACTCATAATGTTGTTTAGACTGAAAGATTAAATATCAAAACATGCCTTGAGGTCTGGGTGTGGCAGCATGTGCTTTTTTAGCCTGAAGAGCCTCTTTGTCAATGGTGTCAACATCACCTCTTGTAATGACATTAGAATGACTTTCCCCACTAGATGAAGAACCTGAAGTGATAAAAATAATAACCATCACATTCATTGTTTGCTCATGGACACATTGATGTGACTTTTCTTCCTGTATCTTTTTATGTTCTGTATTGAGATATCAACAATATTGTGTATGCTAAAGTGTGGGTTTGCTCTTTATTAGCAAATGAATATCATACACTGAGCAAAAGTGGATCACCCTTTTTAAATTAAATCAAATATGAGCACAAAAAAAACAAGTAACTATTCATGGAACTCAGAAAAGGAAGCAACTGAATTTGACATACTGTTGTGAGGTGAGTCAGGTGAGGTTCCAGACACTCCTGGATCACACTCATCTCCCACAACTTTCTGTTGTGAATGTGGCCAGTCAAATGAAGTTGAAGCTCAGTGTCTGAATACAAAGAGACATGAGGTTGGAGGCTTTCCTCTATGTCTGTTGCTTTGTACACACTCTCTCTCTCTCTCTCTCTCTCTCTCTCTCTCTCTCTCTCTCTCTCTCTCTCTCTCTGCATTGCCGATGGAGCTAGGATGATATTTGTGTGTGTGTGTGTGTGAGGGGGGGGGCAGGTTTAAGTGGTTTATGAGGAAATTTTTTTGGTTACAAACTGGTAATTACAAGGGTATTATGCTATAAATGTGGTTTATGAGGACATTTCTAGTGTCCCCATAATTTAAATCGCATACTAAATTATGTTTTATTGAAAAGTTTTTGGCGAGGGTTAGGTTTAGGGTTGGGGTATAGAATCTATAGTTTGTACAGTATAAAAATCATTATATCTGTGGAGAGTCCTCATAATGATAGCTGCACCAACGCGTGTGCGTGTGCGCGTGTGTGTGTGTGTGTGATTATTTATATTAAAACTATTTATAACTAATCTTCTGCTGCAGCGATATTTGATCAATATGACTGTACCTGAGTGACAACTTGAATGTAAGAGTACATGTCAAATTCATATATGTTCATCCAGAAGTCACAGGGAATATCTAACAGGACTTACCGTACTGTGCAGGGGGAGCTGACTGATCACTGCTGTATCCAGGCAGTGAGTGGGCTTTTCCACTGCTGCTGGAGGTAGCTGCAGCTGGATCTGACTCCTTTCTTTTTTTGAAGAAAAAGATTTGAATATCTTTGTTTCTCTTCATAGCTGTTATCCTGGGGGAAATGCAATTCAATCAATTACTCATTCATTTATTAGCTATAACTGCACTGTCCAGCAGATATATTGTTAAATTGGGTACAAAATCAGTGTGTGAAATTGGCTATGAGGGCTTATAGGTGTCTGTCTGGAAACCCCAAAATTGCAGATTGAGCTCTGTATATAGTAAAAAAACAACACTCTATTTTCTTTCTTGTTTGAAAAAAATGTATGCCCCTAACTTGGGAACTGAAAGTATAGATCTTTTTTTATAAATTGGCAGACATTGTAAAATAGCAACATGTTGATGATTTTAATGTGTTTGGGGGTTATTGGAACTGTACGGTAAATTTCACATTAGACAGAAATGGGGAAGAACATCATGCTTAGTCTGCTATATGTTTAGTCAGAATTGTTGAGAATTTGGATTTCTCATATGTATGGAGAGAATGTAATCCTATAGCACAGCTGTATACATGGATGGAAGTTTGATATAGAAGGGTCTTTGGTGCCTATATTTTATATATTTAAAAAAATATATAAGAAGTAAGGTTGTTAATACAATGATACATTCCTTTCTGACCTTTAACTTATTACAGTTGGCTGCACTCTTTTTAAAAGAGCCCATAAGGTTTATTATTGCAATTTTAATATAAAATGTTTGAAAGATAATCAGTTTTGTGAGTATTTTAAATTATTTTGGGAGACCTGGAAAAGTGTGTGTGTGGGGGGGTATGAAAATATTATCCAGTGGTGAAAAAAATTAAAGGAGCTTTGGTAAGGAGCCGTTTTTCAACAATGATAGATATGGAAGCTCCTATCTCCTTTTTTTCAACTTGGAGCAAAAATCAGGACAGGAAAAACAGATGTACAAAAGAGACAATAATGGAAATAAAGCATCCAACCCTGTGGCAGTGCGCAAAATTGCAGTGGATTTTATTCTAAATTCTATGAAACGGTCAACTCCGATGAACAGTCCAGAAATTATTTGCTTCAAGATCTTCCTGTTATATATTAAGAACATAAACAATCCTTAGAAACTGAATTTACCTTTGAGGAGGTTACTGCAGCTTTCATGGGATTATTTTCATGTTTTATGCCAGGTCTGGATGGATTACCTGCTGAATGTTTTAAGAACTTTTGGACTATTTTTGGTGCTGATTACTTTGAAGTACTGCAAAAAAGCATCAGCGAAGAAACACTTCCAAAGAGTTGTCAACGCACAGTTTTAACGTTGCTTTCAAAAAATAATTTTACACTTATAAAGATCTGGAGACCTGTAGCTATTTTATGTGCTGAATATAAGATTCTCTCAAAATATTTGGCTAATAGACTGAATAATGTATTACATTAAATTATACATAAGGATCAGTCATATTGTATAAAGGATTGATCTATTACAGACAATTTACACTTAGTAAGAGATGTTTTTGATTTTGCTTTTTACAGCAATATTAATTTGGGATTTCTATAATTACACCAGGAAAAGACTTTTGATAGAGTTGACCACGCTTTGATACTTGTTTTTGATTCATTAAAGTCCTTTGGTTTTGGGAATAATTTTATTTATAATGTAAGGCTTCTATACTCTGAAGCCACATGTATGCTAAAAATGGCTAG
This sequence comes from Moxostoma hubbsi, assembly GCA_032164185.1. Classification (NCBI taxonomy): domain Eukaryota; kingdom Metazoa; phylum Chordata; class Actinopteri; order Cypriniformes; family Catostomidae; genus Moxostoma; species Moxostoma hubbsi. Next base: position 15,035,731 of record JAVLUX010000065.1, read on the forward strand.
TGGTCTAAACTTGCCAATAAAAGTCCAAAGGGATATTGGATGTGGTTTTCCCCTATCAGGGCAACTCTATAGTATAGTGATTGAACCCTTATTGTGTAAGTTGAGAAGAGAATTAACAGAACTACAGGTCCCAATTACCAATTAAACTGTCTGTGTATGCAGATGATGTAACTGTTTAATCAGAAATAATCATGATGTTCAAATTTTAATAGAGGTCTTGGAGTGTTATGGGAAAGCATCTTCTGCTAAGGAGAATTGGGGCAAAAGTGATGCTTTGTGTTGTGGCAGGGACTGAAATGGTCCAATCTCTCCCTGGTGGTTTGCAGTGTGGAAAGGCAAGTTTTAAATATATATATAAAAAAAATAAAACTGGGAGGGAATAGTGGAGAAAGTGTGTGCTCGGTTGTCTAAATGGAAATGGTTGCTACCCCAGCTATCTTTTAGGGGAAGAGTTTGGTATGTAACAACTTGGCCTCATCATTATGGCATAAAATTATCATTCTTGTGCCTCCAGAAGACCTAGACCAAGAAATTCAGTGGTGCCTTGTAGATTTATTTTGGTCGGTACAGCACTGGCTGAAAGCACAAGTTTGGTATCTATGCATACAGGAAGGAGGACAAGGAGTGGTTGATATCAGATCAAGAGTCAAGGCTTTTAGACTGTAGACTGCACAGAGACTCCTCTATGGGGAAAATATTAGTTGGGCTGATGTAGCCTGTGGATTATTATGGAGAGCATGGGCCTAGATCACAATTTGTTCCTCATGGACATTGATAAACTGAACCTGTCTGGCCTAACATCATTTTACAGATCAATGTTAAAATCTTGGGCACTTTTTTGTTTCTCTCATGAGCAAAATGGAGTAAATAGTTTGTGGATGAATGAAGAACGACTTCTTTTCAACAGTGCATTAGATCTGGACATTGTCAAATCAATATCTTTCAGAAATACTCTATGGTCTGCAAACATCACCAAAGTTGGACAGTTAATGTGTGAGGATGGATGGATGTCTGCTGAGACTTTAGCTTCAAAGTTGGGAATAAGGTCAGAGAGGTTGTCACAAAGACAGCAATTAATTGAGTTACTATCCAATGATTTTAAATTGGCTTTAGAGTCACCTACTGAAGAAGAGGATACAGTGGCCTTCCCAGAACTAAATTTCTCTGCTGAAACTGGTTGTTGCCATGCACTGGAGGGTGGCTTGTTGTCCTTTCGAACGCCTCAGCTAAGACACTTCAGTGATGCTGGAAAGAAAGCCATTTATGTACTGTGTGTAAAACGATACGCCTAAATGCGCTTGAAGATGTGAGAGAGTCTAAATGGCTTGAGGTGTCTGGGCCAGATGTTTCCCCTAAGGGTAGCTGGAGGACCTTGTATAAACCCCACATTGAGAAAATTCAGGTGACCTAAAGTGGAAGATTGTGCATAGTATAATACAGTGCCTTGCGAAAGTATTCGGCCCCCTTGAACTTTTCGACCTTTTGCCACATTTCAGGCTTCAAACATAAAGATAGAAAACTGTCAGTTTTTGTGAAGAATCAACAACAAGTGGGACACAATCATGAAGTGGAACGAAATTTATTGGATATTTCAAACTTTTTTAACAAATAAAAAACTGAAAAATTGGGCGTGCAAAATTATTCAGCCCCCTTAAGTTAATACTTGTAGCGCCACCTTTTGCTGCGATTACAGCTGTAAGTCGCTTGGGGTATGTCTCTATCAGTTTTGCACATCGAGAGACTGAAATTTTTGCCCATTCCTCCTTGCAAAACAGCTCGAGCTCAGTGAGGTTGGATGGAGAGCGTTTGTGAACAGCAGTTTTCAGCAGTTCTTTCCACAGATTCTCGATTGGATTCAGGTCTGGACTTTGACTTGGCCACCTGGATATGTTTATTTGTGAACCATTCCATTGTAGATTTTGCTTTATGTTTTGGATCATTGTCTTGTTGGAAGACAAATCTCCGTCCCAGTCTCAGGTCTTTTGCAGACTCCATCAGGTTTTCTTCCAGAATGGTCCTGTATTTGGCTCCATCCATCTTCCCATCAATTTTAACCATCTTCCCTGTCCCTGCTGAAGAAAAGCAGGCCCAAACCATGATGCTGCCACCACCATGTTTGACAGTGGGGATGGTGTGTTCAGGGTGATGAGCTGTGTTGCTTTTACGCCAAACATAACGTTTTGCATTAACACATCTATCAAGTTCAGATTCATTCAGGGCTGGACTGTCTTTTGTACAGAAGAATATGGTTGGTAGGGGATATAGTTTAGACTTCTTATTTGAAGATTGTAGAAGACTGGCTGACTTGTTCAGACTAATGACAATGTGACAGTGGTCTGAGAGACATAGTTGTAGCAACACTGTGAAGTCATTGGTCTTGTTTTGATCTAGATATGTGATATGCGTAGTCCACTGTGCTACTACCTAAAGAAGAGCAGCAGGTAAATCGACCCAGAGAATCAACCTTTGTTCTGCCATTCACTATGTAGAGACCCAGGCTTTTACAGAGCTGCAGAACTTGTTTTCCATTTCTTTTTATTGTGTTTTCATAGTTCTTTAGTGGAACGCTTATTTCAATTCTACTTATCACCAACTGAAGTAATATAATCCAGTTCTTTTCCCGTTCTTGCATTCAGTTCCCCCATTATCAGGACTGTGCCAAGAGACTGAAACTGAATGATCTCAGATTGTAATGTTTTAAAGATCTCCTCACTATAATAAGGTGATTCATGTGGTGGAATGTAGGTGGCACAAAGGTGTAGGGATATTTGGTTGTATAAATGTACACAGTACAGGTTAAAATACCCATGTACCTCCATCATTATGTAAAGAATTTATAACAGAATTAGTTGCATTCAACAACCATTATAAGAAAGATAAATGACAAATATTTACATTATTTGTTTGAATACAATTCTCCACCATTAAATTCATAATTCAATGTCTGGTATCCGCTCAAAATTTCTATTGTAAGGAATAGCTTTAATAAGGCAATTGTGAATAATTCACTTGTTGGAGTAATATTATCATGGTTTATTGACAATAATATCACAAATATGTTAGATATAGTTTGAGCTTTGTTGCGCAGATCTTTGAAAATCAAGTGACAAGATGATTTATCACAATATACCACAGTCAAATTATCTTTTAATACAAACAAGGCTTTATTGCTAATCATTTTTTGCTAAACATAAAACTAATCTAACGCATACAAACATGTATCAGGTTTGTGAGTAAAGTGACAGAATGTGAATTAAATTGTCCGTACAGAGAAATGAACTTACTGGAGTCTGTAGACAGTGTCCTAAGAACCATTGTTACTTAATTCAGTCTAACTCGATTTGCAGTCGGGTAACTCCAGTTATATTAAAGAGACCACCAGTACTTTCAGCAAAGTCTGGAGATGTGCTTGCATTTCCTTGCATTTCTTGGTTCATTTTAATTGCATTACATTTTTTTCCAGTTTCATTTGAATTGTTTGTTAAAATAAGTAACAAATAGTTAAAAGTCTGAAATCTTGCTTTATTGTGTAGGTTTACCCCTAACGCTGCTTAATGAAAATTACCCCATAGTACCACCTAGCGTCCAACCAGCAGTAATACTGGTGTCTGTTTGAACATTATGAAACATAATAAAATAGTAAGATAATGTTCAGGGTTATCATCTGTATAGGGTCCATATTTTTAGTATAATCCTACACTTGTATGTTTATTTGGATTGTAGTGAAATAGAAAAGGCCAAGGCTGAAGTTAACTGTTAATGAATTAAGTTTCATGTGAGCTGGTGAGCTGGAAACTTGCCTCCTGATTAGTATAATAGTTTTAAATGTGGAGAGTTGGTTATGTTGAAGAACACTAGGTTTCAAACAATAGGAATAGTTTGAAGGAGTGTAGGTATTAGACTCTAATCGACTACATGTCTCAAGTGATGTTATGATATCTAAACTATATAAAATATTTACAAAATCAGGGTCCTTGATTTTTTTTCTCCAAAAGCAGCAGAAATTATAGCCTGATTGTTGTAGCTTGTGATTTTAACCAGAAATAAAAATGTATGATTACTGACCCAATCGTGTAATGAAATATACGGAAATAAATGAAGTACCTTAGAATATACTGTATAACAAAAAGAGAAGATGCAGTAAAACAATTTATATATATATATATATATATATATATATATATATATATATATATATATATATATATAAAAATTCTGCTGGATATATTATCTCCAGCTCTTCATTTCTAAAAGATGGTACTGCCTTAGGCAGGCCCAAGCTGTGATCAACATTTTTAACTGCTATGGAATGTAGCTTGACTTGCATTTAGCTTGATGTTTAGGTTATATGTAATTTTTTTATAAGATGTAATCTTTATGTTTCTTAAAAATATTAAAAATATTCTACCTCTTTTGTTCTTAGTTTATTTTCCAATCATTTAAGTTGTGTTTGAGTCATAAAAACATATGTTCTCTGTCAAAAATTGAATTTACAGCAGGTGCTGTAATTTTTTGCTACCAACTGCCATCGGAACCTCTCTCTGGCACTGTATGTCCATGATCCTCTATAGCACACCTCATTTTTCCCTCTCTGGGTCTGTTCCAAAATGTAGGTAGATGTCCCATTGCCTACTGCCTACATATGCAGCTGCCGTTTAAGGTAGTATCCAAATTTGGCAGAACATTAGCCTCAGTTACCATTCACTTTAATCAATTTCTTTTGAATATAATGGCAGTGAATGGTGACTTACAGTCATACAGGTGTGGAACAATATGAGATTAACATAGGCTAATCTGTATCAGAGCTACAATCTCTCTCCTTCACTTCCTCTTCATTGTCTTTCATAACACACACCTAATTTGTTTCTTTGTCTTCCTGCTGCGTCTACCTGTTTCACTGACTTTTTCCATCAACTGTCCTGGCTCACCTATTCTCTCTCGTTTTCTTGCTTGAAGAGCCAGGTGCTTGTTATTCAGGGCAGAGTGTGTTCTCTCACTTGGCATGGTAAAAAATTAAAGCAGGGAAAAAGGCAAGGAAAGTACGAAATCTGCCTAGGAGAAGTTTGGGAGGCGCAACATGTTTTGGAATCAGATTGGCAGTATAACATGTTACTTCTTTGACAGCAGGCTAATATTATTGCTTTTGTTAAACATTTTAAATGCCTATCATTAATAAAATTCGACAGATCCTCCGCACCTTGTTTGATTGTTCCTTAAAGGGATAGTTCACCCTGAAATAAAAAATCTGTCATCATTTACTCATATTTCCTGAACCTTTATGACTTTCTTTCTTCCGTGGAACACCAACAGATCAATTAAGCAGAAGATCTGAGTTGCTCTCTTCCATACCATGAGTTCTATGCAAAGAATAGGATGAGGACCAAGAGGAATATAAACTAAGCTTAAAACAAACTAAAAACATAATAAAAGTAGTCCCTATAACTCACCATATTTAGAGTCTTTTGAAGCCCTATCATCACCTTGTGTATGGAACATACTGAAATTTTAATAATTATTTGCTGAAATCTTGCCTTAAGAATTTAGTTTGACAGCTAAGGTCACCATTCATATTCATTTCATGGAAGAGAGCCGCTTGGAACTCCTTTTGTGTACCACAAAAGAAGTAAAATCATATAGGTTTTGAAAGACATGAGGGTGAATAAATAATGACAGAATAAAATTTTTTGCAGAACTATTCCTTTAAATCTTTTTAGCAGATTTGATCAAGCTGTCAGCTACCAATAAGAGTATAGTATGGTTATGAATGAGTTTTTAAAAGTCTCTTATGCTTAGAGAATTTGGTTTGTAAGGTGCTGAAAGCAGCTCTAACTGTGTTCCACGCCTCAGACAGACACACAAGCAGCCCATTTGATACTCTCAGAGCCTATGCCTCAGCCCATTAAAGGAGACGTTTGTAACTCTCTCTTCCCCTGACCCTTAATTTTTCTGTCACAGATGTTCCCTCAAACCCCTACTCTGTGCGTCTGAGCTCCGTGGCCCAGCGCGTAGCTACAGTTACCTTCACGAAGCCAGACTCCCATGGTGGCGTACCCATCAGTCACTACCTTGTCAAATACAAAGACATCAGCTCACAGGACTGGAAAGATGTGAAATCACAGGGGACACAGAGTAAGTACAAAGGATGTACATTGTTAGTTTGATCATTGCCCATAGTAAACCACTGACTGAATGATAGATGAAACAATGGTTCCCTATCAATAAGCTACACTTTGAGGGTGCGCTGATTTAGCGCTTTGGGAACGTCTTTAGAAGTGGCCAGCTGTGAATATGTGTGCAACACGTCAATGAAATTGACTAGAATTTATAGCCTCTGCTGGTGACATTATCAGGATGCACCTGTAGCAGGGCTATAAATAGATGCGTCACAGGTGCATCGTCAGGTCTTTTGTCTTCAGACAACTCTATGTGTGTTGTGCTTCTCAAGCTGTCAGAACTTTCTTTTCCTCTGTTAAGAGTTAGAATTTGTTAGGCAGTGTGCAGAAAACCTTTTCTCCTTTCCAAGAATGAGTGTGAAGCAAAGCAAGCAGTGTGTGTTTCCCGTGTTTACGCTCTATGGCTGAAATGGACACACACAAGTTTTGTTTTGTGTGTTTGGGGGAAGAGCATGCTGCTCTTGCGTTGGGGTGGGGCGGGTGCAAGCATTGCGATCTGTTTACAGTCAGATCCAGCTGGTTCTTCTCATGAGCCTGAAGCATGCTTCGGCACCTCTTCGGTTCACAAGGGGGACGCTGAATCTCTTGAGTCTGCTGACTTTGAGCTACCCACCTCTGAACATTCCACACACAATAATAAAGCGGCTGAGGAATTTCTCGAGGTGGTTACTCGGTCTGTGGCCAGGCTGCAGACTGTTAGACTGGCCACGTGAACAAGAGACCCCCAAATGCTCCAAACTAGAAGACAGATTTATGTCTGGTGGTCAAAAAAAAGGAAGGGAACGCTATATCAGTCTCTTCCTTTCTTTGATGACCTCCATAACAAGCTTTCTCATTCATGGAGGAATCCTTATACTTCCCATGTCTTAGTGCCCTCGACATCGACATATTCGACAGTCATGGGTGCTGAGACACTGGGTTATTCCACGATGCCGCCGGTAGAAGAGACACTCGCGGGCTATCTCGCATCATCTCTTATGAGACCCACTCTCCCCACAAAGCCGTGCAGGACCACCTCCACGCTTGTGGGAAAAGCTTAACAGGCAGTAGGTCAGACTGGTGTATCAAGCTGAGCTGCTGAAGGACTTGAGTGCGGGCAGTACGGTCGAAGAAGAGGCTTTCGCCGAGGTTCCTGGCAGTAGTTTCTCTACAGACCTGTCTCTCCGGGTGACCAAACAGACGGCTTGTGCCATTGGCCGGTGCATGTCTGCTTTGGTCAGCACAGAAAGACTAATATGGCTAAACCTTTCAGGCATCGAAGACAGAGACAGAGTGTTCCTCCTCGATGCCCCAGTGTCGCCTTCTGGCCTATTTGGTGAAACCATGAACATGATTATCACCAGGTTCCAGGAGGCGAAAAGCCATGTGGAAGCCTTTAGTCAATTCCTCAATCGCTGCGCTCAGGGGGAGGGGCCGCCGGCCACCCAGCCCTGCCCCGGTCCTTCTAGAAGGGAGGCTCAAAAACAGAGCGTGGCGAATCATGTTCCCCCGCGCAGAGACTGGGGACCAGCTCGTCGCCCTCAGCAGCCCCCAACGCAAGCCCTCAGGACCGTCAACTCTAAGAAGAGAAAGCCCTGATGGTCTTGCGCCCAGCCATGGGGGTAGTCCCCCCTTGGGACGGGTCATGTAATACATCCACCTATACCCTCCCGATACTAACAGGAGTTAGCGGATTCCAGCGAAATGTCGGGTGTTCCGTTGCTTCCTGCCGCAGCCCAGGACGTGGGACACTCAACTTCTCCTCAATAGGCAGTGTCAGAATTTTTTTTTTTTAAAAAGGGCAAAACACATCTCAGAGAACCTGCAGCGTGGAAAATACTCCCAGGTGTTTCTATGTGGGCCCTAAGAACATTAGAAAAAGGCTACAGAAATTAATTAATTCAACGTCCCCGCGTTTCCATGGCGTGGTTCCCACTACCGTGAAACCACAACATGCATGTCTACTGTGGGAAAAACTGCAAATCTCTTGGTCAAAGGGTCCATAGAACATGTTTCCCTTCCAGAGAGAGAGAGCCAGGTTACTAAAGTGATACTTCCTGGTCCCCAAGAATGATGGAGGGTCGCGTCCGATTTTAGACCTTCGAGGCTTGAATCGCTCAGAGGGCTTTCAAGTTAAAGATGCTAACAGTCAAGACGGTCGTGTCTCAAATCCAACATCGTGATTGGTTGGTCAAGATCGATCTCATGGATGCGCACTTTCATACATAAAGTCTGCCACAACACAAGAAGTTCTTGAGGTTTGCTTTTGGGGGCGAAGCTTTCCAATAACAGGTTCTTCCATTTGGTCTAGCCTTATCACCCCACACATTTACAGAATGCATGGATACAGCACTGGCTCCTTTACGACTCCGAGGCATTTGCATTCTGAATTACATAGACAACTGGCTGATACTGGCATAGTCACAAGAACTGGCATTACAGCACAGGGATATCATCCTAGCTCATCTGGTTTCTCTGGGGTTGAGGCTCAACTTTAAGAAAAGCATCCTCTCTCCCTATCTGGGGATCTTATGGAATTCGATTACAATCCGGGCACAATTGTCTCCCGCTCGAATCGAGTCCATTTAGAACACACTGAGCAAAGTCAAGCTAGGCCAAGGTTGCACTGTTCGTCAGTATCAACGATTCCTTGGCCTCATGCCAACTGCATTCTCGGTGATCCCCTTGGGCCTTTTGCACATGAGACCTTTTCAGTTGTGGCTCAAAGCCAGTGGATTTCATCCAAGGGCCAGTCCCCTAAGGCTGATAAGGGTTACGCGCCGCATGCTATGTACCCTTTCTATGTGGTTCAGACCCCTGTTCCTCACTTTGGGTCCCAATCTAAGTGTGTCTTGCTGTCTCAGGTTGCTAACGACAGACACCTCCCTGACGGGATGGGGAGCGGTCTTAAGTGGTTGTCCAGCTCAAGGGGAGTGGGAGGGTCTTCAGCACGATTGTTAAATCAAGTCTCGAGTTGGTGGCTGTTTTTCTGGCCCTGAAATACTTCCTCCAGAGGCTGCCATGTCTTGGTGCGTATGGAAAACACAACGGTAGCCTCTTACATAAACCATCAAGGAGGTCTACGTTCACGCCATCTGAACAGACTGGCACGGCAGATTCTCCTTTGGGCCAAGGGCAAGTTCCTGTCAATCAGGGCAGTTTATGTCCCTGGATGCCTGGAAACTCCACCCGAGGTAGTGGAACAAATCTAGTTGAGATTTTATAGAGCAGAAGTGGACCTCTTCACCTCCCAACAGACAGCGCAATGTCCCCTCTACTTCTCTCTGAGTCACCCAGCCCCCCTGGGTCTGGACGCGATTGCACATACATGGCCCAGAATGCGCCTGTAAATGTTTCCTCCAGTTTCTCTGCTCCTGGGAGTCTTGGCCAGAGTTCGCCAGCAAGGGTCCTGCCTCTTACTGATAGCGGCGTGTTGGCCGAACAGGGTATGTTTCTCTGAGATAATGTCTCTCCTCGATGGCTTGCCTTGGGCGATTCTGGACAGGAGGGACCTTCTGTCTGAGGCACAGGGGACAATATTTCATCCCCGGCACAAGCTGTGGAACCTTTATGTTAACTGAGGGACACTGGGCTTTCACCTGAAGTTATCAAGACCATTCTAAGTGCTAGGGCTCCCTCTACTAGAAGAACTTATGCCAAAAAATGCGGTGTCTTTGAAAGATGGTGCAGTGCACATAATGCAGATCCAGTTGCTTCAGTTCTGGACTTTCTGCAGGAAATATTACCAGCAGGTACATGCCCCGTCACTCTCAGGGTTTTTGTGGCCACTCTATCAAGGCTTGCCACGCCTTGATTGACGGGATGCCGTTGGGGAAACATCCCCTGCTCGCTCGCTTCGTTCATGGAGCCATGCATTTGAGATCTCCTGCTAGGACCAGGATCCCTTCATAGGACTTAGCAATATTCCTTGAGGGTCTGGTTGAGACCCCCTTTGAACCTCTAGAGTCAGCGTCTGATAAACTTCTGACTCTCAAGATGGTTTTTCTTATGGCAATTACTTCTCTAAAAAGAATTGGGGATCTGCAGTCTCTGTCTGTCTTGCCATCCTGATTATATTTTGCCACAGGAATGGCTAAAGAAATATTGCACCCTCACCCTGGACTGTGTCCAGTCTGTGCCCTTCAGACTTATGTCCTCCGCACTAGCCAGTGGCGTAAGTCAGGGCAACTATTCATTTTTTATGGGGGCCTTAACAAAGGGGCGGCTGTCACCAAGCAAACTATGTCACATTGGGTGAGGGATGCTATTGCCCTGGCCTACGATGCGCACGGTCAAGCTTCACCAGTAGGTATTAGGGCTCACTCTACAAGAGGGGTTGCCTCCTCTAAAGCTTTGGCCAGAGGTGTCCCTCTGCAACATTTTTGTAATGTGGCGGGCTGGTCATCTCCGCACTCATTCATAAGATTCTATAGTTTGGATGTTCATGCCACTCCAGGCTCTTACATCCTTGAGTCAACATCACAAGCTCCCACAGTGCAGCGGCGTGGGTATTCTCATTCCCAAAGTGCTAAATCAGCACAGCATCAAAGTGTAGCTTTTTGATAGGGAATGTCTCGGGTTACTTAAGTGTAACCCCTGTTCCCTGATAAAAGCGTAACGAGACGCTGCTCTTCATTGCTGCACTGAGGATGCCCCAGGACTGCTCTTCAGACAAAATTCCTGACGATGCACCTGTGACGCATCTATTTATAGCACTGCTACATGTGCATCCTGATGATGTCACCAGCAGAGGCTATAAATTCTAGTTAATTTTATTGATGTGTTGCACACATATTCACAGCTGGTCTAAAGAAATTCCCAAAGGGCTAAATCAGCATAGCATCTCGTTCCACTTTTATCAGGGAACAGGGGTTACAGTTAAGTAAACCGAGACGTTCTTCTTAAAAGTATAGTTCACATAAAGATGAAAATTATCTCATAATTTACTCACACTCGTGCCATCCAAGATGTGAATGACTTTCTCTCTTCTGCAGAAAACAGATTTTAGAAGAATACCTCAGCTCTGTAGTTCCATACAATGCAAGTTAATGGTGTCCAGAAATTTTAATCTTCAAAAATCACATAAAGGCAGCATAAATCCATATCTTCAGAAGCAATATGATAGGTGTGGGTGAAAAACAGATGAATATTTATGCCCTGTGTTTTTCTCTAAATTTCCACCGTTGACCAGCCCTGACCAGTAGGTGGCAATATGCATGAAGAATGTGAATTGCCAAAAAAGTAAATAATGTGAAAGTGGACATTTGTGGTAAAAAAAAGGACTTAATATGATCTCTTTCTTTCTCGCCCACACCTATTATATCGCTTCTGAAGACATGGATTTAACCACTGGAGTCTTATGGATTACTTTTATGCTAATTTATGTGATTTTTTTTTAGATTCAATGTTCTGGTCACCATTCACTTACATTGTATGGACCTACAGAGCTTATTCAGAGATATTCTTCTAACAATATTTGTTTGTGTTCAGCTGAAGAATAAAAATTATACACTCTGGGATTGCATGTTTGGTGAACAATCTCTTTTTCTTCCCTATTAGCTCTTTATTAGAGTATTTATGAAGGAGTAAATGATTCAATACCTCAAAACCACAATATTGCTCACAGGTTAATAGCAACTGATTAATTAATAATTACCCTTTGATTTTAAGATTGAAGCAAAGTAATAACATTGTGAACTGCATTTTAAGCTATGCATGGTTTTGTTTGGTTATTTCATTTTCATCAAAACACTAAGTGGTGAATTCACAACAACCTATACCCCATGAGTACTATGTAACATACCTACATATATAAATATTGATTCAAATAATGAAGACAATGATTCAAAAATGAATATAGCCTATATTAAATATAAACAGAAATATAATAAAGAAAGTCTTTATCAGTGAAAATTACTGTAAAAAATAAAGCCAAATAACCATGGCATTCTTATTAAAGTAAATAAGCCTTTATTATGACAGGGCTGTAGGCAAAATTATTAATATTTCAGAATTTGTGTACAGCCATGAATTAATAAAGGCTTTTCAATGTAATATGAGTGCCATGGTTATTTTGCTTATTTGGACTATTTTGATCCCTTGACCACAGAGCACCTTAACTTTACACCACACTTTTGTAGCACTCTATGTTATATTCTATTTAAGAGAAAACTGCACATTTTCTAATTGTTAAATTGCAAAAAATACAATACAAATTAGTTATGCATATGTGTCACATGATTTCACATCCATAACAAGGCTACCTCATTATACCTGGGCTGAACCAAAATGCTGGACCTTTTTGCTGATCAAGTAACTTAAAGGGTTAGTTCACCCAAAAATGTAAATTATCCCATAATTTACTCCCTCAAGCTATCCAGTGTGTATATGACTTTCTTCTTTCAGCCAAACACAATCAGAGTTATATTAAAAAATATCCTGGCTCTTCCAAGCTTTATAATGGAAGTATATGGTACCTTAGATTTTGAAGCCCAAAAAAGTGCATCCATCCATCAAAGAAGTAATCCATACGACTCCAGGGGGGGTAAATAAATGCCTTCTGAAGCGAATCAATGCAAGATAAATGTCCATATTTACAACTTAATAAACTATAATCACTGCCTTCCGGTAACGGCCATCCGTGCGTTCACAAGAGAGTCAAGTTCCAGCGTATGACGTAGGTGAGAAGTGATGAACGTGGATGTGTGCGTTGTTTACAGCAAAGGAAAAGGGTGAAAAGAAATTAGTTGTTTTAGCTCTACTGTAGATTTGTATTAGTCTTAAAATGGTGCGTTCATGCGTCTATCCGGTCATTCCAAACGTCCATTTATGGCAGCAAACACTCTCAGCCTCTGTTGGCATTACCTCGCATTTCCTGCATGAGCACCACCACGTCTCCCATACTCTCCGTCTACCAGATTCTTTTGTTTGTGCCGCTGCTGCAGCCTTCTCCATCTCTCGGAGTTGGTCGGTGTACTCCAGTTCAAACAAATAGGGCTGTGCAAAAAAACTCAATCCTCTTCTCTTATATCGAAATCCTCTGACATTTTTCTTTATAAATCTTTGTTGTTGTTTTCTAATTCGTAACCAGCATTTTGTTTCGCTCTATCCTCTGCGCATCCGTGTTCATCACTTCTCACCGGAGCTTACACTATGTCTACGTCATACGCCGGAACTCAATTCTCTTGTGAACGCGTGGATGGCCATTACCGGAAGCCAGTGATTATAGTTTATAAAGTTATAAATATGGATATTTTTCTTACAAAAATGCATCGCTTTGCTTCAAAAGGCCTTTATTTACCCCCTGGAGCCGTATGGATAAGGTACCATTGTAAAGAGAATTCGATGGGCAAGGAGAACCGGCTTGACAATATAAATAATAGTATAATGAGAAACTTAAAACAAAAGACAAAGCACACACATGACGGACATGTCCGTAAATGATCTCTCTCCCACACCATCCTCTGCAGTCTGCCTTTATCCCTCTCGGAGGCTTGATTAGCCTAATACGGGACCGGGTGTTAGGATCACGACCCGGACCCGCCCTCCGCCCTGCCACAACCATATACTCCCATTATAAAGCTTGGAAGGGCCAGGATATTTTTTTTAATACAACTCCGATTGTGTTTGGCTGAAAGAACAAAGTCATATACACCTAGGATGGCTTGGGGGTGAGTAAATTATGGGATAATTTTCATTTTTGGGTGAACTAACCCTTTAAGCATGTGTTTTTCTTTCTTAGTTAATTCCCCCTAAATGTATTCTTGCACACAGAAACAGACCCTTGTTTACTGATAGTTGTCCTTCATTAAGTGTTGCTTTATAGAGAATGTAAATCAATGTTATAGTGTAAATGAAGGTCAGTGTGTACAGATTCATCCTTGTTTTATTGTGTAACCCTTGCCCAGACCTTCAGTCTACAGCAGAATAATCACTCTCAAGAGAGAAATTCTCACAGAGAATTTACAGTGCTATAAGATTCCAGATTGATATTTCTTTACCCACAACACCCAGAAGAGTTCACTGGAACTTTAAGGACAGATCAGATAACCAGATAAGCAGGTTTGACTACTTGAAGGACTCATATGCACAGTGCTGAAAAGGCGTGTGGCCAAGAGCATGATTGGAGACAGCAATCATTTAAAACCTTGTAAATGTTTAGGAGACCAGTAGGTTTTTTAGAATCATTTCCAGATCTCTTTCTCTCTCTCATCTTCTCTCTCTCTCTTTCTTTCTCACAGCAATTGTGTTGCTCACTAACCTTGAGCCCAACACAACCTACGAAGTGCGAGTAGCTGCGGTAAACGGAAAAGGTCAAGGGGAATTCAGTCGCATAGAGAGCTTTCAAACTCTGCCCATACGTGAGTGTCCTCTGCTCTGACCTATAAAGGGATAGTTCACCCAAAAATGAAAACTCTGTCCTTATTTACTCACCCGCATGTCATTCAAAACCTGAATGAAACACAATAGTAGATATTTGCTAGAAACTGTATGCAGCTCTTTTCTATTCCATAGAACAACCAGAGCTGTCTACGATAAAAAAAAAAGAAAAGAAAAGCACCATACATATATAATAAAGGTAGTCCATATGACTCATTCCAAGTTTTCTGAAGCCATACGATAGCTTTGTGTGAGGAACTAGGGCTCATTTACCAAAAGCAACATAAGCATAAGTAGATCGTAGAATTCATCTTACGATTCATCTTAGTTTTGCTGCCTATTTCCCAAAAGCATCGTAACTTAAGTAGTACTTGAAAATGCTTGTAGATTAACGAGTGCTCTGGAGTACTCGTACAGCGTTAAGAACATCGTAAGCACACAGACTTATGCAGACACCTGCAGGACAAATGCAAAATTACACCTGATACAATTTAAAAACCCAGAGCTTCAGTTTATGCTCATTTAATATCAGTATACTTTCATTTTATTTTATTTATTTTTTAACTGAAAAGGCTAATAATAATAATAAATGCATAAAATGGTTAGTCAATATTGGATTAACAGACAAATGAATAAGTAAACAAATAAAAGTTATTTTGGACTAGTTGGTAACAACTAAGTGGTGGGATGATTATTGCAGAGAACTATAAAATTACAATCAGAGAGAGATGGAAAAAAGTCAATAATTTGCTGCCGTGCATGAAAATCATCCGTACTGTATATTGGCTCCTTATCCTCGTCTCCTCTTCCTCTCTGACACCTAAGGTTGCTCTCGCCCGCACTACATGTTGAGTTGTACCGCACATGTTGTGTAGCATTGCTGTAACTGTTATCACTTTTGGGAGTAAAAAGCAGATCTCCCTTTGATTGATGAATGTTCCTAAAGCACAGCTTCTCTGCGTCTCCTTATTTTGCGATCCGCAATAACACGGTGAACATTGTTATATTCAATTAATGCTTGTTGTCATTAGCAGGACCATATACAGGGTCTCCGCTGTCTTCAATGATCCTGGAAGATTCATTTTTGACCCATAGAGCAATTTTTTAAAATGAAATATTAAAATGCTCGTCTGATGAACGAAACAGTGATTGTATAAAATAAATCAATTGTTCTACACAAAACGTTTGCAAAACAAAATGCAATTATGTAGTGAATATCATATCAATATTTTTAAATATTTCCAGTGAGGTAAATTACAAACGTTTTTAAAGTTACGCAACAAATATAATGAAATTGCGATGACAAGCAGCACAATATGGTCACATTTCAGCAGATCAATTTATGGACAGCGTCTCTCCTAAAGCTACACTATGTACATTTTTTTGTTAAAAAATAACAATGTTATTAATGAGTGAGAGAGTGCAACAAAAATCCATCTTTCAAACCATGTCTAAACACTAAACACTCTACACTTCCAAGTACACTTTGATAAACTTATAATAATTATTTCGATTTTAAAGCTGTCGCGATGGATTTAGCTGGAAATTGCATACATACATCATTTGCCCATGCGTGTTGACGTCATATCCATACACAGGGAAAATATGCTCTGGCTGTTGTAGTATGTGTATGGTGTGGGAGTTGTGTGAACCTGAAAGTTTGTTGTCACAACGCACAAGAAAAATTAAACATGGATCATTCAAAGCGGCAAACCTCCAGGGAACCACTGGTTGTACAAAAAAGAAACCCCTTACAGAGCAGAGTCTACAAGCAAAAAGTGAAAGCGGCAGAGTCCGTAAAATAACCCGAAAACAAAATCGGCTTGGCTTTTCAGAGGTGGCGACAACTCCGACATCTTAAAGGATTTCTAAGCCACCCAGAGATGGCTTTTTTCTTACTCAACAGGTAAGATATTTAATTGATATGATTTATGTATAGATGTGTAATCACACACACACACACACACACACACACACGTCTGTGTTTTTAGTGAAATACAATAATTATATTGTAATCGGTGCAGAACTTTTCACTTGCTAGCACACATGTATTTTTCTTTATAAAAGCAATAATTTATATAAATAAATCCTTTAGACCTAGGCTTGCTAAGGACATGCGACTCTTGAAATGATGCTGACCACTGCTTGGTAACAATAACAATCTATAATTTAGTTACTGCCATGTCTATCTGGCCAGAATATCCTGCAGTTATAAAAACTTTACAGCGTTTGACCTTATCAGACTAGCAATCATTATGTCTAATGTTAAACGAACGTTGTCTAACTTTTGTAACGTCATTTATTTCAAAATATTAAGGTTTCCAATAAGTAAAAACAACAGCATAAGATATGGCACTTACCTGCTCAGATAACATGTTTTCGAATATCCGTTTTTTCCTTTCTTTCGTTATTTATTTGTTCATTCACTCTAAGATGTCCTGTATCCAAGTGTACACCGGTACTTCGAACCACATTCTTCTGCGCAGAGGAGCAGAGTGAAGCACAACCAAAACAAAGTTCTTCCGCAAGACACATGCAGTTTTATTTTTTAAACACTAGAGGGCCAAAAGTTACATAGTGTAGCTTTAAGTAGCACTTAAAGAGCATCCTCAGACATTCATGTTAAGTGCAGTTATGGGAAATGCACGTAAAAAATAACAAATGTTCGTAAAATCACTTGTAGAAAACACAAGAACCAATGGCGTTTTGGCATCAATGTCATTATACCTGTCAGAGTGCAGCACATTAATGCAATCATATGTCTTCAGAAGACTTGGAATATATCGCATAAATCATATCAACTATTTCTTGACATCTGTGGTCACTATGAAATTACATTGTATGGAAAAGAGCTGTGTAAAGATTCCTTTTGTGTTCCAGTGCGAAAAATAAAAGCTTAAGTTTTAGAACATAATGAGGGGGAGTACATAATGACAGAATTTTAATATTTGGTTGAAATATTTCTTTAAATGTGTGGCTTTGAAAAACCACTCACTATTGCAGTATTTAGCTGACCATCAAAATTGAAATAATAATTTTGAATATGTGTGTGGGACATTTCTCTATTGTTTTGTCTCTTTTGATATTCAGGAGAGCCTAGTCCCCCGTCGGTTCAGGGGCAGCGAGGGGTGGGGAAGGCTTACCGACTTGGTCTGGTCAAGCAGGACGATGGAGGAATGCCCATCCTGGAATACATTGTCAAATACAAAACAGTGAGTTATCTGCTTTTAAAGCCTCTACTGAACCAATGCATTCTCACAAGGGAAACCTTGCTGTAGTGCTTTATCTGTGCAGTATTTTTATGTTTTCACATAATTTCAGTGGGTTTTGTCAAGCCTTAGTGATCTTCGAATATACATTGGATTCCAGAATTCTGAGACCACATTGAAAAGCTAAGATTTTTTTCATATAAACAAATGGTTTTAGGATGGAGAGAAAAAATAAAAAAAATAAAAAAATGTTGTGATGAAGAATAAATATTACAAATGTGTGCATTAAAGTCACTAATAAAATGTAAGCACATTTGTGACATTGACCATGATAAATCAATTGTACAAAGATCTGATTTGCATGCTAAAGCACACAGGATGCTCTTTGGAACATTTTCAAATCATTTTGGAATTACTTGGATCTTCAGGATTTACACAAACTTTAAGCAAAAGAAGAAAATTCTTGTAAATATTTCAATTAAACATTTGACTTAAATTGTTATGATTAAAATGTATAATGTAATTGCAAAATAGAAGCATTTTAACAAATGGTCTCACTCAGACTATCAGACCTCACTGTAGAAATGGCATTGCAATTATAGAATGGCCAAACTGGAATCTGAAGAGATTTGAAGATAACCAAGGATTTACGAGGTCCTCTGAAACAAAGTATATTCAGAGTGACGTTTTTTTACTTGTTAGAATGTGTTGACTAAATATTATCTCTTTAACAATATATACATTTATACGTTTATCAAATGTTAGACGCTTTTTATCATGACGTCACTTGAATAAGTAAAAAAAAAAAACATTGTTAGGTTATTTCACTTCAGTAGGTTAAAAAATAAACAACAACAACAACTTTGTTAGTTTGTGTCCATCACCACAGCATTTTACAAATTGTAATGTAATTAGTCATTAACTAGCTGGAGAAAAACTGCATTGAACAGCATCCTGTGGTTTTGCTGTGTGTAAGTTCAGATTGTGATATTGTGCTGGAATGCAGAGAGTGTTATTCCAGTAAACACGCAGAGACGAGTGGGCGATGTGTTTGTAATGAGCAGTGAAAATACATCTCTTTCTTTTGTGCCCTTGCCCACTTTTTTTTTTTTCACCAGCACAAACTTCAGCAAACTAATTCCTAGATTAGATATTCTCACTGTTCTGCTGTTTTAGGGCTCTTATAGTGAAAATATCATGGTGCGGTACAGGTGTAAATGCATTAAATTGTTCTATTGAACTGCTGATGATTTTTTTTTTAACCAGAGCTGTCAGCTTTCCCAATACATCCAGCTTATGCATTCATCCCTTCTTAAAACATTTAATCTGTCAAACACAATACAAACGTGCATGTCTGGAAATAAACCCAAAATACACTACATGAACAAGCCCTTCTATTTATAGATTTGGCTATTTAAGTTACACCCATATAATGTCTGTAGTGCACTACGTTCAGGTGCGGGTTTGGTTATTAGCAATAATTAATAATTATCAAAGATAATTATCAATTATTAAAATCAATAGAACATTGATTAGAATTAACACTAGTTTATTGAACTTATGTCATGTTTGAGGGGCGTTCTGTTGTGCGCCTCATCCAATAGGGGTTGAGAGTTCGATCCTTTGGAATTTCACACATACGTGAGCAAGGCTTTATGGGATTTGTAGTCTGTTTAAAACACCTTCTGTTTGATTTTGGCACGTTTTTATTAGTAAGATTTATGACTGTGTGTGTAGGCCTGCCTTTGTCTTTTATCTGAATACATGAGGCCCAACATGTCCTTCTACATTTTAGTAGCACGGGGCATACTTTTCCTGTTCTGGCATGACAATGCCCCTGTCCATAAGAGAGATCCATAAAGAAATGCTTTAGTGAGTCTGTTGTGGAAGATCTTGACTAGCCAAAACAAAACTGAGACCTGAACCCTACCGAACACCTTTGGGTTGGAGCACTGAATGTGAGCCAGGCCTCATCAATCACCAACTCTGTCTGCAAACCCCTACAGTCATGTTTCAACATCTAGTGGAAGGCCTTCCCAGAAAAGTGTGAGGTTGAACTCCCTATTAATGACCATGTTTCTGAAATGAAATGTTCAAGCACATACAGTATGGGTATGCTGTTCAGGTGTCCACATACTTTTGACCATATAGTGTAGACTTTTACAAAGATAATGTTCTATCATTTAAAAATGTAGTGTTCTTTTAATAATTGCCATGTCATCTCTTCTAGACAGAATTTAGATAACAGCAAAATATCCCAATTAAAGACCCTTCTTCTGTCTGCCAAAGTGTTGAACTTATCAGTCTTAATGCTATCCCTTGATTTGTTTCCAGTCCATATTAGCTAGTAGTATGAAATGAGATGGTTCAACATCAAGACTTTGAATAAATCTCACTTGGGGCAAACACTGAGCCTCTTGAGGGTATCAACGCGCTAAAAAGCCCAGTGTAATGCAACAGGCTTTGTTCTGTGTTTGTCGGGGGGTTGCTATGACACAGCTTGTTTACAGGATGCGAGAGGTTGTTGAGTGCTGCCTCACAAGCACGTCCATAGATTCACCACAGCTCTACAGAGCATCTGGGTCGTTCACTCTTTCCCACAATCCCTCTGTTTGTTCTCCTCCACATGGGCTTCAGCGTTTCCTCATTTACTTGGTCAAATCTGATTGTCTCACTCTGTTTGTTGATGCCTTGTTTCCTCCACTGCCTTAATAGCGTCCGCCGGCATCATTTCGCTCTCTCTTATTTGTACGCTTCCCTCTTTCCCTTTTATTTCTCTCTCTGTCTCTCGTTTACTCTCTCTCTCTCTCTCTCTCTCTCTCTCTCTCTTTCTCTCTTTCTCTCTCTGATTCCCTGTGCATGTCGAGGTGAGAACAGACGAAATGGAGATGTCACAGCCTGGGGAGACAGCACGCCTAAGGAGTGTCAACATGTGAAATGCACATCCAACTATTTAGCCCTTAAAGAGCTGAGGCATTTTGAAAATGTCAGGATATGAAAGCAATGACTTTTGAGGCAGCATGTGTATGCTTGGTTTCCAAATATTAGCCAGTGGAAAAGCCTGCTCTCTCTGTCTCACACACACACACACTTTAAATTATACACACTCATTCTCAGTCGCTCCGCAGGCAAAGGCAAAGGAAATAGTGGATGCATTGGTGTATTTCTGCAGTCTTAGTGTGTGGGAAAAGTTTGAGAATTAGAGAAAAGCATCTCTTTCTTGTCTCTTGCACTGAGGAAGAAGCAGCATATGGCCTCTCAAGCTACTTTCATCTGCGATTCTATTAATCACTCTCTTCCCATCACAATTTTGAAAGATTTGATCTTCTGTAAAGCTGCTTTGAAATGATGTGTGATGTGAAAGGCGCTTAACAAATAAACTTGACTTGATTTTGCTGAGAAAAGGCAAGTATTGTGTTTATACTGTGGTTTTAACACAGATGCTTGCTGATGCATGTAGAATCAGCAGACAATATGAAAATTTTATGAAGTATGAATAATGGATTTAATTAAAAGATTTAAATCTTTTAATAAAAGATTAAGTACAGAATTTCAAAATATGAAAACGAATAAATGGTATCTCAGAGGCAGAGAGAGAGAGAGAGAGAAAGAGAGAGAGAGAGCTAGAATATATTTAACATAAGTAGTGATGTAGAATTTACATGTAGATGTGTCTGATTAAATGCATCATGAAATAAAAAGTAAAGAAAAGGTGCTATACATGATTTCAGTCGTTTTGATCATGTCTGCCATTTTGGAAATTTCAACCACACACTCTCTCCTAAACCCACCCTTGTCAGCAAATCTAAACAAGGAAAATTATCCAAAAAGCGTTTCTGATTGGCTAGTTTTTGGATTGATTAAAATACCTTGGGATGCTCACAGAGAGCTGTGATTTCTTTATTTCACTGATATCTGTCAAGTATTAGGGACATTTTTTGCATGTTAAAGAATTTATTAATTTAAATTGAAACAATTTTACCGGCCAATTAACATCTGTGTGAACTTGCATAAATCATTTACATTTGTTCTTAAAATGCAAATTCATCCAAGACATTGACAGACAAAAAGAGGTATGAATTATATGAAACCCATAATGCATTGTACTATAATGCAGTCATAATGTCTCATATTACACCTTATAATATGATTGTAACGTGTAAGGATGGGCAAGGAGGAGGCGGGAACCGGCTGAGCAGTCAACAAAACTTTTAATGACAGAACATAACTCAATCAATATAGCTGCAAGCAGCAATTAATGGGGTTCAAGCATTTAAGGTCCTTTAAGGTCATGTTCAATAGATATTAAGCATACATTCTATACCATTTCTGTGTGAGGTATTTTTTATATTCCTTACTGTTATAGCACCACCAAGAGACATAAGTATGCATTGTTCCCCGTCTGTCGCTCACTTCGAGCGACAGACGTGTCAAAGAAGCGACACTAGGGGTCTCTCTTGAGCGCCAAATATGCCTCTGATCTATGAAAAAAGGCCAATGAGTTGGCGAACAGTATTTGCATACCCCGCCCCCGGACATATGGGTATAAAGGTGAGGAAATACTACACGTTCATTCAGAAATTTTCTTCGGAGTCAATGGTCGTGTATGCAGTCAGCTGTGAGTGACACACCAGAATCCTGCTTCTATCCTCTGACGCTCTGTTTGCTGTTGGATCTACAGCACACTTCAGCTGCTTTCTTCTTCTCTGCATGGCGTGCAGTTTGCCCCTGGGCGCTTCGACAGCGCAGAGTATTTAAAAGAGTAATTTTCTCTATAAAAGAGTTTATTTCTCTAAAAGAGCAATACACAGGGGCGTTGAACGTCCTTTTCAGGACGCGTCTTTTTAAAGATGCCATTCCTCGTGTGTCTGGGCAGCGATCACACCGAGGCAGAGTTTGTGGATGGTTCATGCTCTCACTGCGAGGGCATGACCATGGCAACGTTGCGGTCGCGGCTTGCTTTCAACAGTTAAAAAACAGTTAATGTTTTTACTGTTATAGTGCCACCAAGAGGTGGAGATTCACAATTGTTTTTGTGTATCCTTAGAATTAATTCATACATATGTATACTAAATTTGGTGACAATATCTGATTCTGTTCAAGAGTTATAACCATTTTAGTAAAAGTGGCTATGCCCATTACAAACGTTTTGGCATACCGTTTGACGATAAATTAAAATGTAAAAATTCCTTTGATTCATTTTTTATTTCGGGACTCTGGAGAATCTTTTTGCACTGGTTTGGTTCCGATCAGGCAAATGGCCTAGGTCTAGTTCAAAAAAGTAATCTTTTAAAATAATCTCAAGTTTGTATTGAATGTTTTGTTTCACACCAATCGTACTCAGGGCAAACTTGTACATAATGAGGAGATATACAATATGGTATGAATATTGTGTTTCTTTGTGTAGCACAGTGGTGTAAACTTATGTAAAACTCCTGTTTTTTCTTTCAAATTTTGTAAAGACCTCTTGGGCCAAGAGAAACATAAGCCTACCAAGTTTAGTTCCGATCAGCCTTATGTTACCCTATATAAAAGCTGCTGCAATTTTTTGTATGTCCTCAGAATGACCCCATACATACGTGTCCCAAATTTGGTGATAATATCTCATTCTGTTAAAAAATGTATAACCATTTTAGTAAAATGGACACACCCAATACGAAAGTTTTGGCATACCATTTCAGGATAAATCTAAATGTTCAAATTCCTTTGATAACTTGGGATCTCTGCACTGGTTTGATTCTGATCAGGCAAATAGCCAAGGATTAGCGGGAAAACAAAGGGGCTGAGCCAAAAATGGCAAAAAATAATTTTGTATCTATCCCTCAAGTTTCAAGAGTTATGGCCCAAAATGTGCTTTTTTTGTTTGTTTTTACTATAGCACCATCTTTGAGCCATTTGAGCCGATTCAATGCGTAATGCAAGCCAGCCGGAGTACTACCATCCCTGAAATCTCTATGCCTTACAGTTTGGTATGCACAATATTTTTTAGGGCAGAACAATAACAATAATAAAGCAAAAAATCCAATACAATAGGGTTTCAGCCTTTCGAGCTTGAACCCCTAATAACGTTAAAGTGCTTTGCAGCAACCAAAACAAAGATGCACACACGCAACATGTGCATCTCTCTCTCTCTCTCTCTCCCGAACTGATGTCCCTGCCACTCCTTATCTCTCTCTGGCTGATTAGTCTTCTCACACCCCATCACAGGCCACGCCCTACTCCTCCTGTCTTTTTCTGCATATCGCGGCACCGTTTTGTTGCCCGTTATGCATAACGCGCCGGCTCATTTTAGCTTATTGTGGCCCAACATACTGGCCCGCTCGGTTCTCCAAATGGCCAGTCCGCCCCTGATTACCCCCAAAGTGCATCGGGCCACGAGCTCATTTTAGCTTATTGTGGCCCATTCGGCACATTTCGCGGCTAACCTACTGGCCCGCTCGGTTCTCCAAATGGCCAGTCCGCCCCTGATCGCCCCCAAAGTGCGTCGGGCCACCGGGAAAATGCCTGTTATGCCAGTTTACCAGTCCTTTTGCAGCCGACCCACCGGCCTGCTTGGTTCTCCCGATGGCCAGTCCGCCCCGATTGGCCCCAAAGTGCTTCGGCCCACTGGGAAAATGCACGGTAATCCAGATTACCAGTCCAGCCATGATCATATATGTAGCCAAATGGTTGATACTTCTTATTCAAAACACACCCAAGAATCCAAAAAGTCTGATTCCATACTGGACTCTATTCTGAAATGCACATTTACATTTAAATATACTAAATAAAATAAATATGAAAACAATTATTGTACTGTACAATTAAGACATTAACACAGACATACTGTACAATAAATCACTTTCCTCAAGTGACTAAAAGTTTTTAAGGGAAATTCCACAAGGAAATCTTGTTAAGTCTCAATACTCCTCTTGGTTTATGATTTATTTTATGTTTTATTATATATTTTCATTAGGCCTATGGTCTATGTTCCACTTAAAAGGATTGTTCACCCAAAAATGACATTTCTCTTATCATTTACTTACCCTCAGGCCATCCCAGATATTTATGATTTTCTTCGCTGAACACAAAAGAAGATTTTAGATACATTTCTCAGCTCTGTAGGTCCATACAATGAAAGTGAACAGTGGCCAGAACTTTGAAGGTCCATGGAGGAACAGAATGTGTGTTAGGAATTAAATTAAACTGTCTGCATTCTACGTTATTATGTAGGGAAATTTATAATGTAATCAGTCGCATTTGACAACCATTATAAGAAACATAAATGACAAATAATTTGATTATTTTTCTTAATAAAATTCTCCACCAGTAAAATTGTAATACATTGTCTCGTTGTATTCGCTCACAAATTATATTGTAAGGAATTCACTTTAATAAGGGAATTATGATTAATTCACTTGTTGGAGTAATATTATTCTCATGGCTTATTGGAAATAATATCACACACATATATGTTAGGTGTCAGCTTTGGAGCCAGATCTTTTAAAATCAAGTGACAAGATTATTTATAGAAATATACCACAGTTAAATTATCTTTAAATACATATAAACTTTGTTGCTAAAATAAAAACTAATTTAACACAAGCAACATGAAACAGGTTGGTGAGTGAAGTGACAGAATGTGAAATAAATTATCAATACAGAGAAAATGAATTTTATAGCATCTGTTGACAATGCCTTAAGAACAATTTATCCTTCTTTGAGTATAGATCAATTTGCAATTGCAATTGGGGGCCAGGCATGCATAGTCACAAGGCATTATAAATATGGGCTTCATAGAAAGTGTTTCCCTAACCTATCCTGAATCTAGCACTGCTTTCTTGCAAAGTCACAGCATGAACGTGTAAGGTCACATATTTTTATACTGAGTGACATGCCTGTGCCTTTGAATATCGATCTCAACATTTCTCATACTCTAAGTATATATTATAGTAATATGTCACATTCACTATTAGTTGTGAACCCACAAACACTCATGCAACAACTTTGCTTAATGTCATACCAACATGTTGTCATTTACAGATATATTATAAGTAAAATGAAAATTGTTTTTTCATAGTATGTGTGCTTTTTTTGTGTATGCTTACACAAATTCACTTTCCTAAACACTCCTGGTTTTGTGCAGGATAAGGAAGAACAGTGGATGACAAAACTGGTTCCAGGTGTGAATGATTTTGTACTGCTACAGCCGCTTCAGTGGAATACGCAGTACGAAGTGGAAATCACCGCCCGTAATGTCAAAGGCCTGTCTGAACCCACGTTTGTGAAGTTCTCCATGCCACAGAAGCCCGATATCACAGGTACACGCACTTCCACAACACACCCAACGTATTATAATGTCTCTTTCTCGTACAACAAATTGAGTCTGATTCCCTACAGCACTTCATCACCCACTCACAAAATCTATATAATCTTTATATCTCTCCTCTTTTAATTACTTGCTTGTTCAGCACACATACCAACTACCCACAATGCTCATGTACCGCTCATACATCTGAGATTCACAATCAAATGTACAGTGTAACCAAACAGCTGTAACTTTTTCTATATCATAATTAGGGGTATTTTGTGCATGGAGGCAAAGGAGCCAGTGCTTTCTCAAAAACAATGGGATGGGAAAATAATTGACATTACAAAAATAAAACGAAAAAATATTATAAAAAAAAAAATGTATATATATATATATATATATATATATATATATATATATATATATATTGTTTATTTATAAATAAGTAAAAAGTCCAACAGATATTGGTTAACAGGCTTCTACTTCACAAAATTCTGATCACACTTTTGAACCAATTATTTTCACAGTTGGTTCGCAAAGCAGCTTGGTCCAACAGTTGGAATCGGTTGAAATAAATGCTCATTCACTCAGTTGAGTGAATCAGTTTAGCCTCTTTCAAGTATAAATAAACCGAAAAGGAAGCTGGTTTTAATAGTGAGCTCTCTTCAAAAAGAAGCTGAATCTTTGCTGTCAGGGATGGTTGACAACTCTTTTCTTGAATTTATGCTGCATCTCAGACCCCGTTTCCATCTGGTATTACGATGCATCTCAGGTGATCTGATCACATGTGGTAAGGTGAGACATAGCTGTTTACAGCTGGTCACTTAAATGCGTCTTCTGTGACCACAGGGTATCTGTTTCATGATGACATACTTCAGTGTGTTACTGCGTAATATTAAAGCGCAACAAATTCAGAAAATACGAAGAAAGCGCAAAAAAAAAAACCTGGTTCGCTGTTTCTTCCAGATGTGGTTGACATTTAATCTATGCACAAACGCAACATGACAAGCAGATTTATCTGTTATTTTTGCAGGTTGCCTGTATTAAAAGTGCTGTAAGCGATTTTGGTATTCTGAAGCTTTCATGTGACTAATTTGATGAATTAGCCACGATGCATGGATGCATTGCTTAATTTTAAAGGCTTGTTTATAAATTCAGCAGGTTTACACATCATGAATGTGAGACCAAACCTTGCGTTTCTTGAATTCAAGCAGATGGAGGTCTACAGTAAATCTGGGGCTTATAAAATGAAAATGTGAATACAGAAACTAATAATAAAAGTGATATTGTTCATATATTTTACATTTGCCTATTTAAAAATTTTAATTATTCATTAATTATTTATTTGTATAGTTTTAACAGTGGTATTTGTAACAAGACCAAAGTAAGCACATAGAAGCATGGATCTTCTTCACTACCATGCTTAGATGTAACATGATTTCTATAAAACAAGCTAAAGCATTTTTCTAATTATAAACAGTAGACCTACTCTAAACACATGTAAAAACTTATAAATATTTATAAGTTGTAACAAAAATTCTTTATATTCCCTCACTGTCCTAATGTATCCTATGACAAATTTAATAGAGCTGAAGTAGTGATATGATCATATATAAAATCAATCTATTTCTGTCTAAAGAACAGTTAGTTAGCTTATTACAGTTAGTAAATTCAAGGGTGGTGATGTAGAATTCGGTGCTGAATTCAAATGGTTTCCGCTTCTTGCACCTTGCTCTTGCACTAATTCTCACAAAGCTGCAAGTTTAAGAGCTCGATCTTTAAGAGTTTTGCTCTTGCGCTGCTCTCTCCATTGAGCCGTATCCATCTACAGAGCCATACAGGTGCATTAGCTGAGCTTGTGCCTCCACCTGTGTATTTGACACTGCTAAATTAGATACTTCAGATACATCGCTAGACTTCAAAATCAGAAGAACCGCGGTACAAATACCAACCTGTATAATTGAGAACCAAAGAGTAACTTGATGATAGATTTGATTATTATGACTGATAAATGCCCCCATTTGTAACCTAATGCTCCCTCTCTACTAATTTGCTCTCAGTGCCCCCTCACATAATGTTAATGCCCCTTTTGAGAACCCCTGCAGTAGCACATCTTTTACTTATTTTTTTTATACCCATACACTCATGCAGATGTTTAATTCTCAACAGATTTCTACAAAATTATGAACACTTTAGAATACATTTATCACAAGAACAGGCAACAACAAAGAAAACAATGCCACATTGTGCATGCTTTAGTGGTCTATAAAATAAATAATCATTAAAAATTAACAAATCTTTAGACAAAATTTAAAAAAGTCGTTCTCTGAATAAATAAATTAATAAACCAACCAATCTAACCTTCAAACTAAAAAGCAGGCCTATATTCATTTGCAACAATTAGGCTAAGTGCATTCTGTGTACTTTCTCTTGCTTTTAAATTAAAATTAGATGAACAGTTAAACTTTCAAATCTGAGCTTGTAAAGGCCCTGGACTATTGTTTTGAAATGACAATTAGTTGGATTGCCTACAATTACCAGTAAATTTTGTGTCCCATGTGTATGAATCGGTAATTTACTAGGCTATATCTTAAAGCTTTTGCTAATCAGTATGAGCATGTAAACAGTGGACAAATCATATATTTTCAATTTTCTTGTGATGGATGACAGGTTGGATAATGCTTCTGATATAAAAATATGATTGACTATTAACCATGTAATGCATATATATTTGTTTCATTTGCCTGACATAGGAACTAGCCTACCGGAGTTCACTCGTTTTTCATTGACGGCAGCATCACAACGCTATTTTACGCCAATGCCAGACTAGCTTGCTTGTTTTTTAAGCTTAATTGAGGGATATTGCCTAAATTTGACTTGCTGTATTGAGATGTTTTAATAGTTTAATTTTACAACAGTGACAAACAATGCCAAGCTTAGGGCAAACACTATTGTTGCCTGGCTGTCACCAATGAAGTCAGGTCAGGGAGACGTGGATGCTGCTCTGCAGGGTGCTCGATTTGCGTTAACTGTGGTGGCTGTGACAAAGGATGTCGAAGAGAATTAGAACTCAAATGCAGTTGTCGGGCATTCCAGCATGTTTTAACTGAGAATTGATGCCATTAGCCAAATTTAAAAACTAAAATATAAAATTCTTGCAAAATGGGCACTTAACTAGTCAAAGGCCAAAAGAGCAGGTGCTTGAACACCACCTGGGGTCTATTTGTGCATGAGTGTGCTTATAAGGATAATATAGCCATTCAACTGCAAGTAGTAATAATTTTGTATTTTATTTAATACAAGTGTTAAAAAATTATTAGTATTGAGAGTTTAGTGTGTCTTTTGGTTTTGTTACTGACTGGTTGTTTGACGAAATACATTCAAGGTCATGCATTAACAATGGATTTTTAAAACACTCTATTACAAACAAAATATGACAAAAAATTGATTGATTCATTTATGGTTTACACAGTAAACCATAAACTGTGTAATAGTATGACCCCATCTAAGGTGAGTCTGCAGCATAAAGTGGTTGTATGGAGGATTACAGATTAGTCAGACATGACTTTGCTGCTCTCTGTGCGAGACTGAAACATTCGGAGATGTTGTTGGATTTTATAAAGGATTCTGCAAGAGTTTTGTCCCCATTTGGTCCCCTCTTACTGATGTCACAATTCCCCAACCCCAAAAAGGTTTCATTATCTCCTCATTTTAGTAGAGTACCACACTCCACTGGTCCGAATAGACACATGACCATTTCATTAACCTGTTAACATTAATAAATAAAAACTTAAGAACGTACATACCCAAACTATGAATCCTTTGGACTACAGGCACAATTGTGGCCTATTTAGAAAGATGGCGTGCTTTTAGAAGAATCATTTTAACAGAGTTTCAGGGTCTCAAGAGGTCATCTGTGGTGATAATGAATTCAGGAATACTTCAACAACCAATCAGAGGTTTTAAATAGCTGTTGGGGACTCTGATTGGCCTTTGCAGTAGCTACATCAAGGTTAGTTTACTGGACACATAGCAAAGTGGATCACTGAGGAAGGTGACTAAGGGCATCAGCCACAGAAGAAATAAGCAGAACAGATCCACAGCAGTGCAGATGCTTTTTAAATGGAGTACGATTGTGAGGGTAAACACATTTGGAGCTTGGTCGATTGCATGTCAACTTTCATTACTTCAGTGTTTATGGACAGAATCTCAGGAAGGAGACAGTTTTCAATTTCCAGCCATAAATGAGTTAGAACTTCTTTTGTTATCAGTTTAAAGTATTGCTAAAATTACAGGCACCTCATCCATTGCAAAAAAAAAGAAAGAAAAGTAGCTTCTGTTCAAACTAATAGCCAAGAGACATTATGTAAGGGTTTTTAGTTGCCTCAAAAACATGTTTTCCACCTGAAGGGCGAGTTGATTTAACTGTGAGCAAATTTTGATGCACTGTGAAATGCAAAGAAAAGAAAATTTAAAGAGAGCTTTAACTCTGACGTAGGATTTACATTATGATTGCCTGGTATTATAGTATATGATTGCCATGCATATGGGCTAGTATATAAATATATGTCATGTAATAAAAATTATCACCATTTGTAAATATGCATCATTCTGATATGCATGTCCCCGCAGATGTACCCCACCAATTTGCCATTTAGATGTAATCTGCTAAAGAGCCTTGAACAATATCAGACCTTTTGTTTTAATACATTCATTTTAAATCTATTTATTTGATTGTAGTAGAGAATTTGCTTATGTACATGTAATAACTGGAATGTCAACAATTTATTGTTAACATTCTGATTAGAAATAAAATGTACTAATGTAACAGTTAGTTGAGGGCACACTCTTTCTTTTTCGCACTCAGATTAACATATTTTTTGTTGTAACTTCCATAAATGTGCTACAGTTGGACCTTGGATTGTGTCATTCTGTGGATAAACACTTGGATCAGAGTATATAGTGTAAACATGGCCTGGTGGTCTCAAAGTAAGATCTTTGATTTGAGTGTGAACAGTCCTGAGTTTAAACCCACACTAGTAATTTTACTAATGCTTTAGTAACCCCCAAAAAATTGGAGCTGTATGTCAGCGGATGTAAATCAGGATTTGTTTGCATGCTATTTACCGTAAATAATGTGTTTTTTTGTTTTTTAGAATACCATCTATGGAGAAGGATTTGTTTTTCTTCTGTTAACAAATGATACCAATAACTGAAATGCTAATCCGAAGGCACATTCATATTTATGAGGAAAGCTCTACCTGATTTGTTAGGGTTAGGTTTAGTGATTGGGTTATAGTTACTCTTACCAATCAGGTAGTGCTTTCCTGATGAATATTACTGAATTGTTGAATCAGCTTTCACTTTATTCATGAATATAAATGACTCTTCCCCCACCATCCTATGTTTTCAGAAACTCGCCAGTGGGTGTGGAGCCCAGAGCCCAGAAAGGGTGAAATAGCTCAAATGTACTTTGCATATATTGAAGGTTACTTTAGCAAAAATGTCATCTTCATCAAAATGGCCTTAAAATATAACAGAAATACTAGTGCTATGAATATTCATTTAAAAATGCACACTTTGAACTATGTTACAGCTCGACGTAGGCCTATTGTTGCACATTTCTAAAATAAAAAGTTGCTTATGAGGAGATTATCAACAACGTCGACAATAAAAAAATTGTCAACAAAAATTTTAGTTGTCAAATAATCGTTTGATCTCATTTAACTTAACATGAGATCACAGTAAACTCTAATGATGATGCGTGAGAGCAGCACTGCTGGAAGAATTACACAGCTCACTGTCCAGATGCACTTCTGGATTCACAGCTTCAGGTGATGTAGATCGCAAACTGTGAGGGAATAATAATGTAAAAATACTAAATAAGTAAATACAGAAGCGCTCTCGTTATGGAATAAGTGGAGCTGGAGCTCTTTAAAGACATCTTAAATGCAGTTATATTTAATGCGTTATAGCTTTATTAAAGGTCAAATAATATGGAAGCAGATCATGTAAATAAATACAAACTCCGAAACTTGCATTTCTCTGTGCGGTCCACGCCTATTCTATGAGTTGCGCGAATGTCCTGATCTATGGTGGAGAGACTGAAACTGCACTCGGCTGATGCACACTCTGTTGCGGGGATGGACAGCTAGATTATAACGTGGTGGCTCATGACTTATTGTATCATAAAATATGTCACTTTGCATTTCTTATCATGAAGAAAATTGGCAATACGCAGCATTATTAATACGAGAGAGTTTGTTTTTTAAAGTGAGTTAAAGATGGATTGAAGTGAGCAGAAAGGTGAGAGAGGGTAGTCTTCACCCCATTATACACTGCAACAAAATATGTTTTTGATTTTACATTGTTTTGGCTTGTTTTCCAATATAAATATCTAAAACTTATTTAAAACAACGTACATTTTCTTTAGCAGCTACACTGCCGAAGAAAAAGTTGTTATCTGAGAATGTTGAATATAATATTAAAAATACAAATATTTTAAAATATCATAAAATATAAGAGATACAATCACCTGATAAGCCGTAAATAAGAGATTTAAACTTGTTTTACAAGGTCCGGCCATTTCAGCGGCTAGTACAGTGTTGTGGCAAGAGGGACACAATGTCTCATTTCCTCCATCAGGGAACAGAGGTTACGGAAGTAACCATGACATTTCCCTTCTGCCACTCACTCGACGTTGTGTCGATGTAGCGACACTAGGGGTCCCTATAGAAAAGCGCGATAACAGCTGAATCGTGTTACATGAACTGCTGATGCAAGTGCAAGCAAGCTGCTGCGTGCATAATAGCAGGGGCATCAGTCTGCACGTAACCTCCCCAAAAGACGTCATGTAGTTCCCCACATCCCTGAGGGGGTGAAGCGAACTCCTCCTCCAAACCATAGGGCTAGGGAGGAAGGAAATCAAGGGTCCACGACTTTGTAAATAGCATGGGAGCAGGCCGTGGCAGACGTAGCCTTTTCTATCTGTTTTTTCTCTCCACAGAGTATTAGATTCGGCTGGGGCCATCTAACGCTATCATATGCATCGGGAAGATGTTCTTTTCCTTTCCTATTCTTTAAGGGGGAAAAGACCCTTCCCCATATTGGGTGTTGGGTGTTGCCCAGCCCGCTGCTCTGCAGATGTCTGGTAGAGAGGTGCCATTGGCCAGTGCCCACGAGGATACGACACACTCCTTGTAGAGTGTGCTTGAACCCGCAAGGGGGCAGGCAAGACCTGGGTCTGGTAGGCCAATGCAATTGCCTCCATGATCCAGTGGGCCAGCCTCTGTTTAGATAAAGTGTTCCCTTTCCGCTGTCCACCAAAGCAGACAGAGAGCTGCTCAGAACGTCTAAAGCTCTGTGTCTGATCCAAGTAGGTGTACAAAGCACGCACCGGACACAGCAATGACAGGGCTGGGTCTGCCTCCTCCCGGGGCAGTGCTTTCAGTTTCACCACCTGGTCCCTGAAGGGGGTCATTGGGACCTTGGGCACAGTGTTGGGGTCTCAGAATGATGTGATCTGCCGGACTGAACTCCAGGCAAGAGTCGCTGACAGAGAACTTGATGAGAGAACTTCCTCTTGATGGAAGTGAGCGCAATCAAGAGGGCCATCTTCAAGGAGAGGGCTTTCAGCTCGACTGACTCTAGTGGCTCAAAGGAGGCTCCCCGAAGGCCCAGGAGGACCGCAGAGAGGGGAAGAGTTGTGGCCTGGGAGGATTCAGCCTCCGGGCACCTCTGAGGAACCTGATGATCAGGTTGTGCTTTCCTAGGTACTTACAGTCCACTGCATCATAGTGGGCTGCTATAGCGGCTACATATACCCTCAAGGTCGAGAGGGACACCCGCCCCTCCAGCCTTTCTGGGTTGTCCATCTTAGGGGCGCATAGGAGCCTTCCGGGTCCTCGTGCCGGCCCATTGGGGGGGGGGGGGGGGGGGGGGGTTTCAGATTCCTGCAGGGGGCTCTACGCTGGGGCTGAGAACTGGGCTCGGGTTGAGGCGGAGCTGCCTGGGCTTTCTCTGCCGCAGGGGGACGCCCTCGGTGAGCTGATGAGGTATGGGATCTTGAGCCGTGAAGGGGAAAGATGTGCTGGATGGCCTCTGTCTGCTTTTTCATCGCTGAAAAGTCATATCTGGGAGATGGCCGTGTTGAGAATGCAGGCTTTGTCATGTCCTTCATCTGGACCCGATTCAGCCACAGGTGAGACTCCTGGACCACCAAGGTGGACATCGCCTGCCTAAGTGCTTGCGCTGATACCTTTGTCACTCAGAGGGCAAGGTCGGTCACCGAGCACAGCACCTGCAGCACGTCGGGATCAGGACTACCCACATGCAGTTCTTTGTGGGCCTTGGCCTGGTGTACCTGCAGGATGGCCATGGCATGCAGGGAGTGGTCATAGCGGTCAGCTCTGCGTCAGCCTCAGACTGGGCGGGCAGACCCCAAGGTGGCAGCCCAGTTGAGTCATCAGCGTCCGGCATCGCCAGTGCACTCTCTGATGCAGTGATTGAAGACTCATCCTGCTCGCATGCCCTGAAAGAGACATCATGCTGGCCGTGAGGTGGGCTGATCTCATTTCGGAACCTGACGGGAGCAAACAAGCGCGCTGGGGAACAGGGAATTACCCAGCGAGACCACGCACATTGAACTCCCCAAATCGCCTCCAGTGCCAGCTGGGCTGGCCTCATACCCCTGGGTAGAAGGCACAGTGCGGGGGGCAGCTACAGTGTCTTTCCCCCAGAAGAAGGGAAGCCGTGACCGCAACGCTGCCATAGTCATATTCTCGCAATGAGAACATGAACCATCCACAAACGTGGCCCGTGGCCATCAGAAGCGGAGAGATAACAACCTTCATCCATGAATTACACAAAGATAAAAAGGCATCCTATAAAGACATTCAATGTCAATGTGTGTGCTTTAATAGAGAAAATATACTCTTTAGCAGGAATATACATTTAGTGCTGTATATAAGCTCCCAGGGGCGAAATCTGCACTCGTCGTGCAGAAGTAGAGAAAGCCGATGGAAATGTGCCGTATATCCAACTACGCTTCTTAAGAGGTGAGCGGAAAACCAGTTGTATTCAGCTCGCTGATAGTACAACCGCTCGGCTTGGAAGAAAAAATCTGAATGGAGTGGGCATTCCACTCGCCAATTCTCAATGGCCTTTTCTCAAAGAATGGGAGGTTTTCGGGGCTCTCAAGACCGACCCCTAGTGTCACTACATCGACACAACATTGAGTGAGTGACAGAAGGGGAACTTAAATATAAGATACATTCTCTTAAAGCAAGTCTAAATATCTTATATGTTGATTCTCAAGTAAATGTATCTTGTTTATAGTATTTGTAGTCTATTTTAAATGGAAAACAGGACAAAAACACTTGTTAACAGTAGGATTTTTGCAGTGAATTTCTTTACTGAATTAAACTTAATAAAAAGGTTTTTTTTCCATTTAATTCAGTGAGTGTCATTTAGAGGTATTTTTTAAAGATGATTTTGGCCTCTTTATTGTTAGTAAGCTTGTTTATTACAACATTTTAAGTCATGGCACAAGCTGAATAATTGGTTAAGAGCTAATGATTAATCGTTGCAATAATTGCAGAATAGTCGAATAATCTTTCTAATACTCGTTAGATTAATTGATTATCAAAATAATCATTCATTTTCCTCTCCTAATTTTATACGTTTCCATGGTGACCTATATGCACTACATACAC
Organism: Moxostoma hubbsi; assembly: GCA_032164185.1. NCBI lineage: Eukaryota > Metazoa > Chordata > Actinopteri > Cypriniformes > Catostomidae > Moxostoma > Moxostoma hubbsi. The sequence goes on from JAVLUX010000065.1 coordinate 15,071,474, forward strand.
TGGGCTCGACTAATTAACAATTTGTAGTCGTTCAACCCAAAATATGTAAATGTTGGTTCTTTCAGTGAAAATGGTTTTTCACTGAACCTAAATTGCTGCGAAGAAGCTTTAAAAAACTATATTCACCACTGTTATTGACCCAAAAATATTTTGTTTTATTGTTTTAGTTTTTTTTTCGTAACTTTCTTAGCTTTCTTAGCTTTCCATTCATAACCAAAAAGTAACCCATTTGTAGGCCAAAAGGGCTATGCTGACAAAAGATATGATATTGATAGATGATATTAAAATTCTTTCCAGACATGCCCAATTAAACTGTATGTGATGTATTAATAGAAACTGTGCCAGTGCATACAAACATATGCATCTGAATGTGAGTGTCTGTGTATATATTCAGTATCTTTGTGTGTAACGTGACAGTGCTGCTCCTCGGCAGCTTGGATTTACACTGTTAATCAGGTGTCATTTGTATATTCTCTCCCACCTCTTTCTCATCCTTTCATCCTTTTCTCCGCCTCTCCACCTGCACCCTTCCATCCCCACTGGCCCACGCTCTTATTTGTAATTCTATTGTGCTTCGTCTCCGTTGTTTCACTCTAAACAATCCTGCTCTCCAATTCCCAACTAATGAATTATGCAACACATTCTGGGCCACATCGCAAATCGCTGGGCTTTTTGTTTTGCAATGGACTGCCACTAAACTTCCGTATCTGTGCGTCTGTAAATGCCCCCTGATCTTTTCAATCACAACAAACCTACTTTACATGGATACTTGTTTGGACGGCTTGCTCACTCCTTATAATTGTTTCATTATCCCATGCATCAACATTACTCACCCCTGTTTCTTTTTTGAACTTCACCAAAACTATTTGTTTATCTAATTTTCACTCCTTCGCATATCTTTTTCATTTTGTCACTGCTTTTTCATTGTGAATAATCTGACATTGTGTGACCTTCCGTGAATGTAATCATTACTGCCCTAATCCTGCACCCTTTGCTGGCTCTGCACACCTACTGTATGTCTTCCCCTCTTCCCTCCCACTCCCTTCCCTTCCATCTCATTGCAGATCAGTGTTGTGAGCCCCCTCCAACTGGATGTGGACATCCCACCGTGCAGCCCATCCATACAGGGACTGTCTTCGGAGCTGCTCTGTCACTGTTGCTGTGCTTGTGTCTGTGTTGACATTATTCCATCTTCACTTTGCCTGGAATGAGCCCAAAAGACTGACTCAGGAACTTCCCCCTGTTCCCGTTTCCCCCACCAATGGTCTTCGTGCAGTGGGTGCAGCTCTTTGACATACCAGTTCATTGTCCCACTCTGACGGTGTTCCTGAAATCCATGTGACAGTGACCGAGCTCCTGTGCTTCTGAGCTGATCTCTCCTGTTTCACTGTGTGACATCATATCCAGCTCTCCTCCATGCAAAAACTAGCCTGCTTTTTTGTCCAAAAGGTTTTAAACATTTTTGAAAACAAAAAAGGGGTCTCTTTTCACTAATAATTGCTTTAAAGCGTTCTTACGTATGTCCAGCCAGATATAAAACAGGTTCAAACACACATACATTTGTTCTTACCCTCATTCTAATGTTAATGAATCTTTGGTATTCTAAATTAGGAAGAGTATGTTTGCAGTTGGAAATTATCATAATACATGCCCAAACCATCTCCACATAAGGGCTTTCCACACGACCTCACCTGGACAGCCACTGGTCACTCTCTAAAAAACATTTCCTCACGCACTCTAAAGATGCATTTCTCCCACTTTATATAAGGTGTCTTTAACTATTATGCTCTAACATTAAAATACATACAACAGAGTAAACGTTTTGTGTAATTACATGTTGTTCTGCAAAATTATTACAAGATTCACATTTGCTGCTACTGAGGTTGAGGTACGGGTAGGTTTTGGGGTGGGGTAAGGATTGAGATTAGAGTTAGGTTTTAGGGTACAGATTGGGGTAGGGTTAGATGCAGTATTAAGGGTATGGGTAACAGTTTAACAGTGTAAATACAGATGTAATGTAAAAATGCAGGTACTTTAAATTTAAGTGCAGTACATTGCAACAGTGCATACAGTATGTAAATAATAAGTATACTGCATCAAATTCTTAAGTACATAGTAGTTAAAGACACCTATTATAAAGTGGGTCTGATGCACTTTTGCCTAAGAACATGCATTAGACCCTCAATTGTATGCTTAATGAGCTCCTTTTGCTGGCGTGTACAGAGAGATTTTCCGTCTTCTGTGTATCCACAGGCTTTTTTGTTTTGTTCTATTATGACTATGGGAAAGGTTGAGAGAATGATTTTAATGATGTTGCTTATACGTGCACAAAGAGATATACAACACTGCACTTATTAAATTGAGTCAAGTAGGATTTCAAATTGATGTGACTTTTAAACACTGGTATCATAAATTTAATGGTAATTCTGTACTTCCTGTTGCTTGTTATGTGAGAAAAATAAAACATGGTTTCTCCCTCCCACGGAATGAAAATATAATGCACATTAATTTTCATTCAGTGGGTCCACCTCTGGCAGAGGACTCTTCACTTTATTGTATTTGCAGTATTGATGAGAAAATACTGTATCCATCCACAGTTTGTAAAGAAGAATATTTGTGTAGATTTTTGTTGAATGTTGCTGACTAAAAGGAGGTGTTGTATATGAATACAGTGAATTAAGCTAACAGTCATTTGTAATACGTGTCATTGTACAGGACTAAAATCCCCTGAATTGTATTTTAACCTGTAAGGTAGTGAGAATGGACACACTTCTGTGTTTTACAGAATGCTACAGTATTCAAATCTGATAATAGATACATTTTAAATTATGTAGTCTGATTTTTCCTAAACCTGCTCCTGGAGGCGCCCCAACACTGCACATTTTGTTTCCCTAATCAATCACACCTATTTACACACATACTGTAAATGACCAAGTAAAGTCATATTAACCTGTGGAAAACTTTAACCAAGTTGCCAAATTGTGCCGTTGGAATGGGTGTGCCAACATTAAAGATAGCGGAAAGCAATTCTGCAGTGTATGGTAGTGCATGATTTTACAAACAAATTTAAATTTCAATGCTGTATTTAATAATATTAAGGTATTGTATACTACAGAGTATATACAATATACTCATAAATTAATTTAAAACTCACCCTTCACACTTTGCTTTATGCAGATTCATTTTTTGTTAGTTTTGTAAAAGAGTGTTGTGATGCATGTGGTAACTTTTGTTTCATGACCCAAATTAGACGTTGGACCTTTCCACATAGCATCATACCTGAAATAGGTGTCAGATAACTGAGACATATAAAATGTGTTCTGTTAGGGGGGCCTCAAGGAACAGGGTTGGGGAAAACTGTTGTAGTCTAAATAAGTGGAGCTTATTTATTTTTTGTTGTCTGAATAATATATTTTGAGATCCTTGAAATGTGAACTACAAAAGTATAGGTTGTGCTGTCCTGATGCTACATGTTTAATAACTTGTTTGAATCATTCTATCAAATACAATGTTAAAATCAATGCAGGGTCTTTATCAGAATTTCAAAATAAACTTGCTTTCCCTGATACAATAACTACAGCCTCTGAGCACCGATTCTTAATACAAAGTATGAGTTATCCTTGAATTTTTTACCAATAAATCAATTTACCTAGAATGTAAAAGAATAAGATAATTTGGTTTCAGGTCATCAAATACAAAATCATTAGATTAATTAAATCACTATACTATGCAATACTTTAAGAAGCTAGGATGTAATTATTGCCCAGTAAAGCAATAATCAAGAAAATATAAACATTGGTTAAATAAACTTTTCGCAATATTGAAGAGCTATTTAGCAGGTTTGGTAATGAAAGGTTCTTATTTTTCACTGAAACTATTAAAATGATAGTTTTAAAGTTTACTGAGTGATCTGAACTTTAAGTATAGTGTATAAAAGTATATAGAATGACATTAGACTTACATCTTCTTATGCTTGGAAATTTCACTAAGCACCATCACTGTCAACTGTTATTCACACAAAATACCAATTAAAGCACTTTTCATGGTTTTTTTTTTCCTTCCAGAGAAAAAGGTTTTAAGCTTGCAGCAAAGGATGCAGATGTATAACACACATCCACTTAGTGTGATGTTTTTATGTTGTTTAAAAGAGAAACATATTCAAAATTAACTGCACAGAATAACAAACTTTTATGACCTCATACTGCTTTACAGTTTTGAGTTATAAATTGTATATTTCTATAGGAATATTTGCAAAATCTTTTAATATCCTCATTACATACCTGACCTTATTAAGGCAATCGCCAATTTCTGACTTCATACTACCCCTATTATCAGAATTCGATTTAAAAAATAGGCAGAGGCTATTTGCACTAAATGCATATAGTGTTAGATACCATTTGCACTGCTAATTAAAAAAAAATAACATACATAGTACAGGGACATCACTTTAGAATGTTTATTGTGTTTATTTATAATCCCACAGACAACCCCTACCCCTAAACCTAACCATAACCTTCCCTAACAAAAAAATTACCATGGTTTAAATACAATAACCTTAGTATCTATGTATTGTATAGTATAATATGGATCTGTATTTTGTAGAAGTCATATTTACCACAAAATTAAACATTATTACTATATTAACACCATATTACTTTAGTAACACAATACATTTATTGCATTAAAACTATGGCTTCTGCCAAAAAAATATGGTAAGTTCAATATTGCTATAGTAAATTTGTGGTTAATTTTACCCGGATCAAACCTTTCTCTCATCTCCCTGACCTTCACCATGAACAAATCACTGCAAGGAAATCAACCTTTACATAAATGTTATTATCAGTAGTATTAAAGTAAATATCAAGTGTGGAGACAGAAAAACAGGATGGGGAAAAGTGGGACAAAATGGGGAATTGAACCCGGGTCATCCGCATGGAAAAGCACATCCACACCGTCTAAACACACTTACGCCATCACAACAACACTTGGGAGTGCAGTTTGTCTTTAATATCTGTTTTTTCACCTGACTAATGGAGTGCAACTATCCGTGCTGTGTGGCAGGTACTACTTAAACCTAGTTCAAACAGTCACTCCATTAAAATATGTATTACAATCTTGTCGATGTAGATGATTAATTGTAATCATCTCTATTTGCTGCCCCCTCCATTCTCTCATTACACCTTAATATAATATTGCATTTCATTTATGAGCATGTCAAAAACCTCAATATTGTTCTCATTAAAAGAAAGCTAGACCATTAGGGCCTTTATTTCCAAATATGACATGGTTTCTTATAAGATTAGAATGGCTTTTTGTTGATGAATCCTGCTGGAAAAGATTCCAGCAAATGAAAATGGACCTGTTGTTTTACTGCTGTCATTACAGCTGATCACACGGTTAATAAATAAGCTTTTCTTTTTCAGCAAGGGAAATAAGCTAAATCTACCCCAGCTTTCCAGAGTAGCTATTAATTCTAAAGTCAGGTGTAAGAAGTCATAAATCAGAGAAGGTAACAGATATTGTATTTACAGAATACAAGCAACAATGTTCCTTTAGAATTGGCAAAGAAAATACAGCAACATTGCACAGATGGTGATCTTCTGTACTGTATACAGTCATCGTATGCATCCTGAAGATGCAGAGTATAAATTATAAATTTGACATGCTTCTCTGGTCTGTTATGGCTAAATATAATTACAAAGTTATATGAAAAACATTCTAAATGTTTTTCCAAAAGAGCGGTGATATTTGTTGTAGGAATGATTTACCTTCAAATTGATTCTGCTGTTTTGTTTATTGGCAGTTATCCACCTTTTTCCTATGTCACGTGATGCTTAGTGAGAAATATGGGAGTTACTTCCGTTTTCAAGTAAACACAGCTGTTGTTGCGGCGTACGTCCATTCATTCTTTTATTGTGGTGTTGGGATTTTGAAAAGAGCGTGTATGATTTAATATGGACATACATCAATCACTATATCAGTGTTACTGAATGATAATAAACTGCAAAAAAAAAGTCATGAAGACAAAACCAACATGAACAAAATCGGTGTGCTATTTCTCCCAGATGCAGTTGAGATTTAATCTAAGCAAAAATTATCAGTTGTTTTCGTTGAGAACCTTTGTTAGTTCAGCATCAAATGTGTGTTCTTGTCATCTTGTCACCCTGCATGTTCAAATCAGATAGACATACTGAGGAAGAGCTGTTAGGTTATCATCCTTGGGTATGTAATTGCTTTTTCAAATTTTCAGATCGGACAGTTATTTCCTTTTAAATCTGCGCATAAATTTAAAACATATTCGGCACCGGCGGGTGATTGACTGGTGAGAGGTGGTGCTTTGCTGCTCACTGGGACCCATCAGGATGGCATTTTAAACCTCAAATGCGATGTGGTATTTGACTACCTATCTATGTGTTTTTGTGATCTAATCAAAAAAAAATTGCACTCTGTTTACAACAATATACAGTGCTAACCTTTGCAATCAGATTATCTGAAATGCATCTTATTACCATCTGTAAACAGAGTCAAAAATGACTGCAGTCAGAGCTAGGGAATGCTGTAGAACATATTTCGGCAAAAGTCCATCCCACATTCGTTTCCCCAGTAAGACCCCCAGGAAAAAGATGGATAGAACGTCTTGGGTTACGTAACTGTAACCCCTGTTCCCTGATAAAAGCGGAACGAGATGCTGCGCTGATTTTAGTGCTTTGGGAACAGCTTTAGGTGTGACCAGCTGTGAATATGTTTGCAACACGTCAATGAAATTGACTAGAATTTATAGCCTCTGCTGGTGACATCAATTGGATGCACCTGTAGCAGGGCTATAAATAGATGTGTCACAGGTGCATCATCAGATCTTTTGTCTGTAGAGCAGTCCTGGTGCATCCCAGTGCGGCAATGAAGTGCAGCATCTCGTTCCGCTTTTATCAGGGAACAGGGGTTACAGTTAAGTAACCCGAGACGTTCCTTGTCAAAAAGCTACACTTTGATGCTGCGCTGATTTTAGCGCTTTGGGAACTAGAATACAAACGCCGCCACACTGTGGATGTCTGTGGATGCTCACAAGGGCACAAGAGGTCTCAGACATGAGATTGTGATGTTGACTCAAGGGCATAAGAGCCTGGAGTGGCATGAACATCCAAACTAAAAAATCTTATGAATGTGTGTGGAGAGACATGCTGCAGAGGGACACCTCTAACCAAGGGCTTAGAAGAGGCGACCCCTCTGGCAGAGTGAGCCCTGATACCTACTGGCAAAGCTTGACTGCGCGCCTCGTAGGCCACCGCAATAGCGTCCCTCAACCAATGCGACAGTATGCCTGGTGGTGGCCGCCCCCCTGTTGCGGCCCTCATGGCAAACTAATAGTTGCCCTGACTTATGCCACTAGCTAGTGCGGTGGATATAAGTCTGAAGGGCACAGACTGGACAAAGTCTGTGAAGTCATTCCTGTTCCGGCGTTGTAAACGGCGGGGAGCAGAAGGCTGTGCAGTCGAGAAAGGAATGTGCAGTCGAGAAAGGAACCTTAGGCAGTGTAACACGGGGTTAGGATGGGCAAGGAGGAGGCAAGAACCGGCTTGTCAATATAAATAATATTTTAATGAAAACTTAAACAAAAGCACAAACAAGCTCCGGGATTGAGCTCTCTCTCTCGAACCGTCGTCACCAGCCGCCTTTATCCCTCGCGCGCCTCATCAGGCCGATTGGGGACCGGGCGTGCGACATTCCAGCCCGGCCACGCCCCCGCCCCCCTCCACTCCACAGGCAAGTAGTCAGGATGAGGGTACAAAATTGCTTTAGCCATTCCTGGGGAAAAATCTAAGCAGGCTGGCAAGACAGACAGTTCTTTTTAGAGAATTAATTGCCATAAAAAACCATCTTGAGAGTTAGAAGTTTATCAGACACTGACTCTAGAGGTTCGAAGGGGGTCTCATCCAGACCCTCAAGGACTATTGCTTAGTCCCATGAAGGGATCCTGGTCCTAGCAGGAGGTCTCAGTCACATGGCTCCATGAACGACGCGAGGGAGCAGAGGATGTCTCCCCAACGGCACCCCGTCAATCAAGGTGTGGCAAGTAAAACGTAAACCCTGAGTGTGGCGGGGCATGTGCCTGCTGACAATTTTTCCTGCAGAAAGTCCAGAACTGAAGCCATCTGGCAGTTAATTGGATCTGCATTATGTGCAATGCATCTTTCAAAGACACCCTATATTATTGGCGTAACTTCCTCTAGTAGAGGGAGCCCTTGCACTTAGAATTCTCTCGATAACTTCAGGTGAAAGCCCAGTGTCCCTCAGTTGGTACCCTTCAGGGGCCAAACATGAAGGTTCCACAGCTCAAGCCGGGGATGAAATATTGTCCCCTGCGCCTGAGACAGAAGGTCCCTCCTGTCCGTAATCGCCCAAGACGAGCCATCGAGGAGAGACATTATCTCCGAGAACCATATCCTGTTTGGCCAGCGCAGCGCTATCAGTAAGAGGCAGGACCCTTGCTGGCAAACTCTGTCCAAGACTCCTGGGAACAGAGAAACTGGGGGGAAAGCTTACAGGTGCATTCTGGGCCATGTATGTGCCACCGCGTCCAGACCCAGGGGCGGCGGGGGGGGGGGAGGCGGTTTGGGTGACTCAGAGAGAAGTAGAGGGGACATTGCGCTGTCTGTTGGGAGGCGAAGAGGTCCACTTCTGCTCTTGTAAAATCTCAACCAGATTTGTTCCACTACCTCGGGGTGAAGTTTCAACCCCCCGTCTGTATTTTCTGTTTGGACAGTAAATCTGCTCCCATTCAGGCATCCATGCATATAAGCTGCTCTGATTAATAGGAGCTTGCCCTTGGCCCAAAGGAGAACCTGCAATGCCAGTCTGTTCAGCTGGCGTGAAAGTAGACCTCCTTGATGGTTTATGTAAGAGACCACCCGCACCAAGAAATGGCAGCCCCTGGAGGAAGTATTTCAGGGCCATAAATACAGCCATCAACTCAATACAGTTAATGTGACAATCGAGCTGAAGACCCTCCCATTCCCCTTGAGCCGGACGACCACTTAAGACCGCTACCTAGCCCGTCAGGGAGGCGTCTGTCATTAGCAATTTGCGACGACAAGACGCACCTAGAGTGGGACCCAAAGTGAGGAACCGGGGTCTGAACCACATAGAAAGTGTATGTAGCACACGGCGCGTAACCCTTATAAGCCTAGGGGATTGGCCCTTGGATGAAATACCCTGGCTTTGAGCCACAACTGAAACTGTCTCATGTGCAAAAAGGCCCAAAAGAGATCACCGAGTACGCAGTTGCCATGAGACCTAGTAGTCATTGATACTGATGAACAGTGCAACCTTGGCCTAGCCTGACTTTGCTCAGGGTGTTCTGAATGGACTCGATTTGAGCGGGAAACAATTGTGCCCGCATTGTGATTGAATTCCATACGATCCCCAGATAGGTAGTTTTCTGAGTGGGAGAGAGGATGCATTTCTTGGCGTTGAGCCTCAACCCCAGAGAAACCAGATGAGCTAAGACGATATCCCTGTGCTATAATGCCAGTTGTTGTGACTGTGCTTGTATCAGGCTCACGAGAAGGATCAGCTGGATCTGTGGAGAGAGCAAGCGATAGGGACGGACCCGTCTCTCGCTCCTCAGCCAGATCAATGCGAGAACCCCACGATGAAAGAGTGGGTGCTGGCTCTTGGAAGTAAGCAAGATGAGGGCGAAGCATTTTGACTGTAAACAGATCGCAATGCTCGCACCCGCCCCACCCCAACACAAGAGCAGCATGCTCTTCCCCCAAACACACAAAACAAAACTGGTGCGTGTCCGTTTCAGCCATAGAGCGTAAACACGGGAACACACACTGCTTGCTTTGCTTCGCTTCACACTCATTCTTGGAAAGGAGAAAAGGTATTCTGCGTACTGCCTAACAAATTCTAACTCCTAACAGAGGAAAGAAAGTTCTGACAGCTTGAGAAGCACAACACACACAGAGTGATCTGAAAAGAATCTGATGATGCAACTGTGACGCATCTATTTATAGCCCTGCTACAGGTGCATCCAATTGATGTCACCAGCAGAGGCTATAAATTCTACGTGTTGCACACATATTCACAGCTGGTCACACCTAAAGCTGTTCCCAAAGCGCTAAAATCAGCGCAGCATGAAAGTGTAGCTTTTTGACAGCAAACAGATAGAAATCTGATTGAATGAGCCATGTTTGTGCGTAACTGACAAAGGTAAGTGATGTTCATATGCATGACACAAAGAATTTAGCAAAAAATTTGTTTAGATCCTCAACTTGAACATGAAAATGTTAAAGATTGCAAATATTCATACGTATGTTCATTATCACATAGAAAATATCTTAAAATTAAATGGTAACTGAATATGTCAGTTTTTCTGGATACATAACAGGTGTCAGAAGAAATTCTTCGACATGCTTGGAAATAATTGTAATCTAATCTTCAACCTGTATGGAAATGTGGCGTTAAATTGGTGCCACTTTACACCCATTTCATTCGTTCTGACCCATCAGTCCAACCCCATGCAGCGCAAAGACATCTTTGCCACTGATAATGGCTATCCTGTTGGCAATCGGTCTATTAATCGTCTAACGGCCAGAGGGTCCCTTCTGCTTGTCGAGCATACCATCTTAATGATCGTCAGAGTTTTTAAAAACATCATTATGAAGTCATGCTTCAATTGTGTCTTCTGCGTAGGTAGTTCAGGGATTGCTGGCCCAGCGTAGGTTGAAGGGAGGTGGAATCTCAAACCTAGGACCTTTGCTCATAATTGCTAATGCTTTAAATTACCTCAAGAACCCAGAAGAATATAATTCAGGCTAGAGATAGTGTTTCATGGGTTTTATGGGTTAATAAGAACAAAGGAGCAAACGGTCACCTGTCAGCTGAATGTATCTACATAATATAACTGGGAAAGCTATGATAGCGATTGCTGAGGTGGGGTAAGCAAGTTTTTCCCAACCAGAGGTATGCATACCCCAGGGGGTACCTAAGCAGAATTTGCTTTTGCTTTGTAAGATCCATAAAAACAAGGATTTCTGGTCTAAAAAATACTAGGGGTGTCAATTGATTAAAAGTACTTATAAAGCTACCAATACATCTATTAATAAATTAAAATGAGTATTCAAATGAAATTATTAAACTAATTATGATGAATATCAGGACTGCTTTCAATTAATTTTAAAGGAAAGAGAAAAAAGGGAATGTGTGTAATTGTGCAAGTTTTATGAATTTTTGTGGACAAAACTCATTAAGTTACTTGGTGAGTCTGTTTTTCACGCTCAGTAACCTGTTGATAATTTTTTGTTTAAAAGTGACCTTTATAATATTAATAATAATGTTACTGATGGGGATAAGACAAAAAATTAAATAAAATAAAAAATTGGGAAACAAGCCTAGGTGGTTACTTTGGACATTTAGTAGCTTCTATAAAACACTTTGGTTACAAAAAAAAAAAAAAAACATTTGCCAAAAACAAAATCTTAACTAGGAGGCTAATGACTAGTGTGACAGAGAGGTAGTACTTAGGTAGTTTTTTCATAGCACATCAAATGCATTTGTCTTAAGGCAAAACCGATTGTAGAGCTATTCCTGATTTAATGGTATTATTTCCACAGTATTTATTATAAAATGAAGCTTGCTCAGAACAGATTCATAGTATTATTTGACTGAATTCCATGTTTAGTCCTCTTCCTGTCCAAAACCTTCCCAGTTTTCAGAATTTAATGGCGTTCATAGTGCAAAGATAAGTGTGTGAATGAATCATCACAACATAGGCTGTGGGATATAATTCAACTTTGAAGAGATTGCATTAACATGGTCTTTCTGTTGCCTGTGCTTCATTGTATACATTTTTCATACAAAGGTGTTTCCATAGTAGAAGACCTTGAAACTGTTTAAGCCCTACTTTGTCATGTATCAGCATGACACAGCCATTAAGCCCCACACATGATTATAAGCTTCATTACCCTGTCAATCATCTACTGGGAGCCCACCCCCAAACCAACCCGCAGAGTGTGGGTGCAGTCCAGGCACAATCAATTGAGCTTAAATCATTGCTGCTTATTGCAGAGTCTCAGTCACTGTTCAGACCTAATTAATTGAGTTCGTTGAACTCCGATGTGGATGGATCACGCGCATTTGTGAAATGCAGGATAAGTGACATTAACTATATGCTAAATTGAGCTTCTAATGACTTTATAAATCATCAACAAGTCAGTTATAGGAGCCCGAGACACAGTTCCCAGGAAGGGCAGATTGGCGAAAACAGATAAATTGGCTAAGTCACATTGGAGGTGGGTGGCCTTGTGTCCAGGGGTGGAAAGAGTACTGAAAAATCATACTCAAGTAGAAGTACTGTTACTTCCCAAAAAATGTAGTGTGAGTAGAATAAAAGTAGCTGTCCTAAAAACTACTCAAGTAAGAGTAAAATAGTAGCTCATTTAAAAGTACTCATGAGAAGTGAGTATTGAGTACTGAGTTGCAAGACCTATGCCCCATTATAATGAATACTGTATGCCAACTTTTAAAATAATTCACTTATCTATGATAAACTACATGAATCTGATTCCAAAAAATAAATGGGAGACATGATATCAGAAATGAAAAGATTAAAAAGTTATTTTCAATACACAGATCACCATTTTAAATCGTAATGTATGAAACAATTACATTAAAATCAGTTTATGTGTATGGTCTAAATTACCCTTAATGCTGATGTGCTAATGAGTGTTATTGTTGTGCATAAAACAAGTTCAAACAATGCAAGGAATGCAAAAAATATGCTAAATAAGCAGGATCACTTGACACGTCATGTCCCGACAATAGAGGAGGTAGAGCAGTATGGGAAAAGTTGTTTGGTACAGGGGCTTTATCATGCTTAAAAAGGAATAATTCACCCAAAACTGAAAAGACTCGATCGAACACCCCTGTTCTAGATGTATAACATAGGCTAAATATAGAAAACTACCCAAAAGTTTGATCGAGCACATCTCTCTTTTTTCAGATTAACATCTAGATCAGGGGTCAGGAACCTTTTTTCACTAAGGAGCCAATTTTAAAATTTTTGGTTGATGCATTTTTTCGAAAGAGCCATACCACAAACGAATAATTTACTATTTTCAAAAACAACGTTTTTCAATCAAATAAAATGTTTATATTGCCCATAGACTACTCAAAAACAAACAAATATGCCAATATTATTATCTAACATGTTGCAATATGGAATTGAGTACACATGTTTGTGCGGGTCTCCATAAAATTACTTAATTTTACTTCATAAAAAAGGTACTTCCCTTTTGGGCTTGACGATATGTAAAAAAACATTTGAATGATAATCGCATTTAAAATATCAATATTCGTTTATATGATCAATCCCCAAGGTCAATGAATATTCATAACATCCTCTATATAACCACCAACCCAAATCCAAACATTTACCGTCTCCAACGGCTCCATTTGGCATCACGCAAGTATCAGTATGCAGCAACAGGTAAAAATTACTAGCATACAACTTAAGAACTAAAGACAATTATAAATGTAAAGATAATTATTATAATTCATAATAAATAAGCCTAAAAAATTATTGTGTTCCCAAAAAATGTGTGTTCTTATCAAATGTGTTTGTATTCCGTTTTGGTCATATTTATGCTGCCTAAAGAAAAAAAAATAGAACTCAATTTTAGGATCAAGGTGAACATGTCTAGTATTACCTTATGATTTAGTGCAATGCTCTTAACAGCTAAGATCAATAGTTATTGGGAAACGAATCCCAGAACTCTATGAATGTGCTTGTCTTGGAGAAGGGCTTTCATTGCACTCAGAGCTCACAGCGCACACATCAAATCAGACTCGCATCGGCGGCTTTTTTTTTGTCTGGTCTTCAAAATATAATCACGTTTCATCAAACGTGCGTCTTTGTGTCTAATTTATTGTAATATATCACTCCAAGAAGTCTTACAGGTCACCTTCTATAGTGGCTGGTATATCAGCAAAATACTCTGCATTTGGCGGGTGTTCATTTCAACCCTTGTTCACTAGAAAGGAAATCAAAACAGTGACATTGACTTCAAGCTTTGCAATCGCACCCACACTTTCTGTTGGAAAGGTCTCTCTGGAAATTTTTAAACGTTCATGTGTTGGTGAATGGTGAGAGACCCGGCGAGCCACCTGATTTATAACAAAGAGCCTCATGTGGTTCATGAGCCGTAGGTTCCCGACCACTGATCTAGCATTTTATTGCCCATCCCTACTGATAACATTGCATTAAACTTTCACAGCAGCCCAATAATGTCAATGATAGATTTCTAACCCTCTGGGTTAACCCTGAGGGTGTTTTGGGCCCTGGAAAAGTTTTTACATGCCTTTACATTTGTTCTTTTTTCAGTTGCTTAAAAACATATTAATAGCTAAAGTCTGATAACACTGTGTTCCCAGGACACAACAATAATATGTGAGCAACATGTATGTACATGTTTGTATTTTTGAGACAATAACGTTTATGCATGGTTTTTGAAAAAACTAAAATTTTAAGTCATTGAAATAAGGCCATATAACACATAATAAACATTTGTCCAGAATACTTTTGAGAACGGGATCTTGTAGCTTAGAGTTTTTGCTACAAAATGATTTGAAAACCATCCTGATCACTCATTCATACAAAACAATTTAGTCATTTAACTTCTGTAAGACACTTTTAGTGTTTGAAAAGTCATATGCGAGGACGCGTGAATTATCAGGAATATTGATGTAATTCACACCTGAGGAGACAAAGACCCCCTCCCCTGGGCCAATCAATGAGGAATGTGACATAAAGTGAATGAATGCGAGGAGACGTAATGATCAAAATAAAGTAGTTAAAAGAAGTAAGCTGACTATACATTTTCTTTACATAAAGACTTTACTTAATTTTAGACATATACAACAGTTTAAAAGAAGTCTCTTCTGCTCACCAAGACTGAATTTATTTGATATAAAATACAGTAAAAACAGCTATATTGTGAACTCGTTTTATTCTATTTGAATATATTGCAAAATGCAATTTGTGATCAAAGCTGAAATTTCAGCATTATTACTGCAGTCTTCAGTGTCACATGATCCTTCAGAAATCATTTTAATATGCTGATTTTCTAATATGGGCATATTTAAAGTGCATTTTTCTCATTTACACCTGAACACATATTTGCAAGCACAAGCTTTGTTGATGAAAATGAGGCAGCATAAACATTAGATAAAATATAATCTAAACATTCATATTATTTTTATATCATATTACATATCATATTTATATCATACAGCATACAATTTAAATACCTGCTTTAGCCAAAACAGCATTTAAATGTAACTAAAACTTGCCTATAGGACATATTTCAAATTTCAGTACTCTGTATCCTGGCTGGCAAGTCTGGAAACAGTCCCACTAGTAAAATATGTACATGTTTATATACAATAGCATGTCAACTAATATGTAAGTAAAAACTAAATTACTTAATTATCCAAAATTGTATCCTCGGCTAAATCAAGTCACTCTTCAAAATGCAAAGGAAAATGTTAACTCTTTGTCACTATCCAGGAGTTTCCTCACTTGTGCATTGTGCTATCTTTCAAATGCGCGGAAAAGTGAATGTCTTCGTTTTTAAGGCACAGTCGGGGGCATTTACCATTTGCATTAATCGCCTCAGCACATTAGCGTATGAATAGCACCTTCTGCCTGTGAGGGTGATCATATTAGGGATAATTAGCTGAGCCAGGAGAAACTGTACATCGCTTTGTTTCATACAGATTACATTGCAGGAGAATATTTGTTTTAAATTTGAATTGTTTTATTTAAAATTGACATTTTAAGGTTTCTTTAGACATATGTTTCATGTTTGTGTGATATGTATTGAACTGATGAGTTTCAGTTCATTTTTGTGATGTGTTTCAGAAATATGCTCGCACACACAGAGACTGCTGAAAGCCACCCACAAGATTTTGTTGTTATTGTGAATGTACACAAATAAAAGTAGACACTTTATAGTCTCTAATGATGTCTTAAACTTATCTGTATTCCCCAAAATGATGGAGCATTTTAAGTTGTTTCCACTGTAATGACGAAAAAATCCAGCGGTACACGCCGGTGCGTCCGTCGACCCCAGAAGGTTAAATTACAGGCTATGTTATAGACACACAGAATCTAGTAAGCAGAAATATGAAATTTGCCTCGATAAGTTTCTTCAAATTAAAGGCAGGATTAATGCTGATATATGGCTTGAGCAAGTTAAACTCACATGACACGATCAAAAAATTGGCCTTTTTCACTGCAAAAGCCCTTCCAGGTGCGGCCGTGATATTCAGATGTAAACTGTGCTTGAGGCATCCAGCAGATGGCTCCAAATCTGCATCTGTCGTTCAAGTTTTTTACGTGTGTTTTGATTTGACAGGAGTCACAAGACTACCTAGCCAATCATGTTGATAGATAAAAAATAAAATCAGAACAGGGAAGTAGCGAACAAAGATGGTGGGAAAATAGCGCAGTAAAAGTACAGTTACAGCACTTAAAATTTACTCAAGAAAAAGTAAAAGCATAAAATGTTTAAACTAATTAAAGTACAATTATTGGGATAAAGTAGTTAATTACAGTAATGTGAGTATTTGTAATTCATTACTTTACACCCCTGTATGTGTCACAAAGAAAATCATAGGTCTTACTATAAATTTGAGTACTTTGAGCATGTATCATGATGTAGTGTTGAATAGCGCCATTATAAAAAGTTTAATATACCCATTAGCATTGAACAACAACCAAAGATCTGAAGTTTTGTTGAGGTGAATGTGAATATGATTATTTATAATTATTGTTATAATTCACATTGGCTACATGTACACTGCTGCTAAATACGGTTGTCGTTTCTCTGAGTCCTTAGTATCAAATTGGTAGTAGTATTACACTCGTTTACATTTAGAAACGAGAACTTTATGTAATAAAATTACTTCTTAGTGGCACACTTCTGTGTTCAAATTTGAAGGCTACTTTTTGGATAAATACAGGTAAACAGCATATTATGTGACTACGCATTACTGTGCAGAGAGCTTATGACCTACTAGCTAAATGTTGCCTTAAGAATAGGTGGTGCAAACAAATTAAGCACTGGCTATTTACTAGCTATTAGTGTGAACTTAACGTCCCAACTTAAGTCTGTTTGCTTTGTTTAAGAGGGGTTTAGGCGAGTAGTTTTCAATATTTTTGATGTCAAGGATCACCAAATATGATGATCCCTTGTGTAAAGGCAGATATATATTTTCTTGTGTAAAGACCAGTATATACTGAAGGAAAATTTTAAGTGATATTAAAAATCTTCAGTATTTTTCATCTTCAATATATATTATTTTGTATTATGAAAACATTGTAAACCTGAGGAGAAACATTTTCCTTTAAATAAATTTTCTAGTCTTTATAAAGTAGAGCAAAACAGTAATAATGTTAAATTCACAAAGTGCTGAATATTTTTTTTTATTGAATTTATTTATATTTTTACATTTTGAACTTTCTCTCCAGCAAGTTTACGATGGATGGATGGATATAAACAAAACACAGCACCCTTATTATTGTCAGTTTACAAAAATATTGCATGGTGATAGGTCATCTCCTGATGCTAATATTACTTTAAAAAATAATAAATATAAAACAGTTGTAGGTATTTTTGTCCATGTATCTTGTTTACTGCCACGAGTTGCCATCATGTTGCTATGGTTATCACTGTGTCAACCATGATAGGTTCAAGACTGACTTCTGTATTCAGTACACACACAAAATGATAATTTAGGGGATTCACTCCCCTTTTTTAAATGCAGCAGCCACTCTTAAAACTTTTCAGTGTGGACTTGGCATTTGTAAATCTAAAAGGTACTGAATTGCTCAATTGCTTCTGTTTAGTATACCTGTCCACCCTGCCATCTAACACATGTTTTTTGGGGTTTTTTTTCCCCACTCTGATCTCCTTTCACCACATCCAGATAAAACCACATTTTCTGGGATGCTTTGCTAATGGCTGTGCCACACTCAACAGCATGTGTGATTGATGGGTTTAGGGCAATGCTATTGCCCAGAATGTTCCTTCAAAATGGATGTTTCTTTCTGAATGGCTTCCCAGACAGCCTCATTTCCCCATACAAATTCTCAGCCATGGAAGTTGAAACAAGGTCACCAAAGTTGCATCACCTTAAAATTCTTAATGCAAACTAAACCTGCATTGTTAAAAAGTGGCAAGTCATCTTTCATGAATGCTTGAATTGATTTTCTTTAAATGTCACCCTCTTACTCTTGATCATTTCAAATGTTCTGACAAACAAAGATTTCAGCAATCACAAAACATAGACTAAATTCAATTAGTCAGGGCATCTATCTCAAAGAACAGAACTTTTGCTTTAAAGAGATTTCCCTTATTAGAGCCTTAGGTGTTTTTTTGTGTATTTATTGCTTCACTTAAAAGTGAGGTTTATAATTAATTTTATGCTAGTGTATATTAGTAAATTAGGACTTATATTTAAGTATCAATTTAAGGCATGCTACTGTGTTCACTCTATACTTGAATCCCTTATATTTAGTTTTAAAGAAGTGTACTAAAAATATAAATATCGATTATGATATTCATTATGTCCTTCAGCTTGCCCTTTCAATCAAATCTAATTGATAAGTCTAAAGTCCAGTGCTGCTAACGTCATCCCCCATTTTCAGTATATTCTAAGTGCAATATACCCTGTTGAACAAAAACTGTTTAAAGGTATAGTTCACTCAAAATTATAATTAACTCATCATTTACTCACCCTTATGCCATCTCAATCTTGTCTGACTAATTTTCTTCTGTGGAACAAAAACATAGATGAAATATGAAGGATATACAGTACTGTATGATGTTTTGCCCATACAATGCAAGTCAATAGGGTCCAAAAATTACATAAAGGCAGTTACAAAATTTGTAACTTTATAGTTTTGGACACCAGTGACTTGACAAAAATTATTAACAAAAACACATTATATATCTTGCAAAAAAAAAAAAGTATTCCACAGAAGAGAGAAGTTTGAGACAGCATAAGGGTGAGTAAATCATGAGATAATTATAATCTATGGGTGAGCTATTCCTTTAAGACATGTCCTCAATAAAGGGCTCCATAAATGAGCATATGCAGTATCAGGGGCCAATAAGTGATGGTTATGTGTGCATCCTGTCTCAGCAGATTCACTGTTCAGCGGCCTGGGTCTAGGTGCAGTGGTGGGGCTGGGTTTAGCTGGCCTGCTGCTGCTGCTTGTTCTAGTGGACGTCAGTTGCTTCTTTCTGCGCCAGTGCGGTCTGCTCATGTGCATCACCCGCAAGCTCTGCAGCAAAAAGACCGCCACAAGCGGCAAGAGCAAAGAGCTAGAGGAGGGCAAGGCTGCCTACCTGTGAGTATCCCTTCAGTTAGCATTGTTATTTGCATTTGCAAGTATTCATTGGGCAGATACAGAGTGATTTATAAAATCAAAATGAATGACACAGCACAAGTGATTTGTCATAAGGAAATAGTAGCATAAAAAGTGCCACAACACAAAGTCCCCAAATTGGCACGAAAGTTGCAAAATAATTCATAGATGTAGGTCAAGCAGGATTATTATGGTTTAGAATTTGTACATTTAGTATTTATTCTACAGTATTTTATTAATTTTTCCTTTGAATCTAGTTTCATTTTTTTTTTTTTTTTTTTTTTTTTTTTTTTTAGTATATTTTGTTGTTTATTTCATTTTTGTATTTTATGGTTGCTAAAGTTAATTCAACTCATATTATTAAAAAAATGTTTAATGCGGTCACATTTATTTAATCAATCTACTGGAATTTTGCTATATGCACATTACAGACATTACAAGGAAAACTTACATAAACATACTCTGAAAGCATACACACTGTAAACAGTGAATGTATCTTGTAAGAATGTGCAGTGTGGCAAGGCACACAACAGTACAAGAGTTGCCAAAATTTTAAGTGATAATGACTCTGTGCACCCATAAATGAATGGTTATATTTGTGGTGGTGCTTCTGGTCATTGAAATTGTCTCTTTGGTAGCAAAAACTGTAAACATAGTAATAAAATGAACTGTAAAAAATAAGAATATTGTGCAAGGGGCTAGTACAAGTGCAAAATCAGGTGTTGTCAGTCATTAACACAGGTGTAACAGTTCAACAGAAGAGAGTTATTTTTTACAGACTGTTTGTATGTGTGTCAAGTTAGTGTTTAACACACTCTATATACTAATTTGACTGACACAATCTGAGGTTTATTATTTGTTTTGCTATTTATTGCTCTACTTTTTTTGTTCCTTTTTTGTAACTTGACAGTTCCTGAATTAGTTCCTTGACTTGCTGGGTGACTGATGTTTAGTTATGCATGACCAGTGTGGATGTTTCCCAGCTGCAAAAATTCTAATCCTGTCATGTTTCCTTGGCTCAGATTCAAAGAGATAATGGCCAAGATTGCCTTTAGCCCCAGTAACCAGCAGCATGGCTTCATGAGATTCTTTTGATGTTCTAACACACAGACTATGGCATAGCTAGAATCTGATATGCTACCCACACCTTCCCAATGGCCCCAGCCAAGAATCTTAATAACCTTTAAAGTAGAGATAATGATGATCTCAGGGAACAAAGGCTGTATGATGAAGAGCCACTCAGGGGACTTTGAGAAAATGCAAAGTCAGATGCGTTGGAGTTGTCACTGGGCCTTTTGCGCTCTCAGGATGGAAAGAAAATGTGTTCTCAGGAGGGAAATAAAAACACTCTCAGAACACAATTTATAAATTTTCATAGTGTCATTGGCAGCCCATTTTACTTACATAAAAATACATATTTCTGAGTCAAACAGGATATTGAATGATAAGAAAGTGTGTGTGTGGGGGGGGGGGGGGGGGGGGTTGAAAAGTAAGAGGGATTGGTGGCAAAGTAATTTAAGTGGTGGACCAAGTTTACAATTTATTAAGGATTTTTCTTTCGAATAATGCACACCAATAAATAATTTACAATAAGATCACACTGTTTTTGCATGGTTATGCCAGGGTTCCCACAACTTTTAACCAATTCATTTCCATATTTACATGATATTTCCATGACTTTTCCATGATTTTTCCAGTCATTCTGATTACTGTATAATGATTTTTACAAATATGGTACCACTTTATAATAACTTTCATTAATAAACCATTAACAAACATAATTAAATGCCTTACAGATCATTACTAAATGTGTATTCAGATAGATAGAAATAAAGTGTATATAAATAAAGGTAATAAATAGTTTTTATTGTTCTCGTTATTATGTGGTGTTAGTGAGGTCTGTATCAAGCATAGAACTAGACATAACAAACCACTTCTTTCACAAACTTTGTTACAGTAGCTCAAAGTTCAATGCACATAAAGGTACTATATAATCATTAGTAAACCTTTATTAACATTTATAATGTTATTAATAGTTTCCAATTTAGAGTGGGTACTGCAAAATATGAACAAATAATTAATAAATGATTTGTAAAAATTTGTAAATAGTAAAACATTCTTACATCAACAAACAAACAGTAAATGTGCAGCTTTTACAGTCATTGGTTACTAATTAGACATTGATAAATCATTTGTAAACATGAATCAAGAATGGAGTGGTAAAAAATATTAATAATTTCTGAAAACATTTGTAAATGTAATAAGTGCATGAGGTTATTTATAAATGATTTATGAAAAAGTTTGATTACATATGTAAGCATTCAAATGTACTTTAATAAATGGTAATCATTATACATAGCATTTGTAAAAAAAAATAAAAATAAAAAAAAAACATTTGCAGGTGTTATAAATTGCTAGAGATATATGAATGAAAGCTTAATGACATTTGTAATTATTTTAATTTACATTGAATAATGCTTGCCCCGGCCTTTCTGTGTGGAGTTTGCATGTTCTCCCCGTGTCTGCGTGGGTTCTCTCCGGGTGCTCCGGCTTCCTCCCACCATCCAAAGACATGCAGGCTAGGTTAATTGGTGTCTCCAAAAATTGCCCTAGGTGTGGATGTGAGTGTGAGTGTGTGTCTGTCTATGTGTGGCCCTGCGATGAACTGGCGACCTGTCCAGAGTGTACCCCGCCTTTCGCCCAATGTTAGCTGGGATAGGCTCCAGCCCCCCGCGACCCTGTACACAGGATAAGCGGTTGACGATGGATGGATGGATGGATGAATAATGCTTAAGAGATTATTAGTTAATGTTAGTTATATTAACAAACTTTAACAAGCACATTATTTCATATTTCCATAGATGTATCTTAATACACATTAATTAATGACCTGTCAAGCATAAACTGTTAACAAAAAATCCTTTTATAGAGCTTGCACTCAAAAAGATCAATTTATAGCCAATTAAACATTTTAAAGCAGAGCATAACTAGAATAAAATATATTCTCCATAGAAATTTCCCTGACTATTTTAATATTTACATAACTTTCATGACCCTATTTAAATTTTCCTTGATATTTAAAGTTTTTCCATGACTGTTGGAAACCTGATATCCTGACATACACCAAAACATAATTTACCTGTATAAACCAGACTGGACCAGCATGGAAATTCATGGTGGTCTAGCAGATCTTGTCAGTGGGACAGGAAGAAAGCGAACAGGGGACATTTTTATTTCAAGTCTCCTCTCAAGTTGGCACAGCACAATGGACCCATAATATCCTGCACCTGTTGTTAATTGAATTACAAGGAAAATATGCTTTTTAATTAAATGTGTATTATAGTGGGTATAGCATTTACCTCCCCTCTGTTCCCATCCCACAGCAAATTGCCACTTAAAGAGGAAAATGGCAAGGAGATGCTGAAGCCGGACACGATCGAGATCAAAGTTCACGGTGACAACAGCCTACACATGATGCAGGAGGACAGCAAAGCATAACGGGGGCCCTGCTGTACACTAAAAGAACATGCAAAATGAGCCACCCTGAGATCAACAGCAAGCAAAATAATGAGAACACAAGCAAGAACATGCCAACCAATTGTAATATCCCTTGTTTGTGGCTCCTTGTCAGGGTATCAGAAGAGGCCACATGATAATTGCTTTGTGAAAAAATGTTTTGGAGGTTGCCACTCAACAGACAGGCACCTGTTTATTTGTGCTTGTTCTCGCTTTGTTTTGTTTTTTGTTTTGTTTTGTTTTGTTTTGCTGTTGCTTTGCGTCTGATTCTTTGATACTTAAAGAGGTTGAGTCTACGCCTAAGCTCCACTCTCTCTTACTCTCTCTCTTTCTCTCTTGTCTTTTTGTCTTGCTCTTTCTCACACTCTTTCTTTGGAATCCGACCGTAGCACTTTTCCAGTATGATTGTGCATACACATACAGTAGCTTTTAATGCAAAAATACAGAATGTGTCATATCACAGTCAAAATTGTATGCGTGGACACACCTCACCTCTTTTGCTGTCTGTGTGTTGTTGTTTTGGGTAATTGTAATGTGTTTATGTTCTAGCCTTTCTATCTATCTCTTTCACCCAAACGTCCAATAAATTACAGAATGCTCAGCCAAGAGAGGATCAGTCACTCTTGATCTCAATCTGAGTAGGGTACATGGGTGGTACATTTAGCACTAATGCAGGCCCAACTCTTTGGCCTTTAACTTGACAAATGTCTCATAGATTACAAGTGTTTTGTGGATGAGAATACGTCTGTTGACACCTTGTTTTTGACACTTGTTTCATCAGAATCAAAGGAACATAGTATGTGACTTTCTTTCATGTTGAGACATTCTGGGGAAAAAAGTTGTAAGTTTGTGACATTGTCTGTATGTGGGTTGCGTCTGAGTGTGAGCACATTGTTTTTGAGTGGGTGTGCCTGCTAGCAAGCATGGGGGATTCCAAGTCAGAGTGAAATATAGGTTTACGAAAATATGAGAAATACCTATTCAAGTGCACCGGTGTAAATAAATATACTTATTTCTTTGGAACATTTTAAAAGATGGAAAAAAAATATTAATTATTCACACATAACAGATTCCAGGTTGCGTTTTTTGCCACAACAAAATAGGCAGTTTTTCAAAAATCAATGTAAAGATGTTCTGTATAACTGATGTACAGTATCACCAAGAGCTAGAGAAAGGAAAGAGCACTTTTTCAAAGATGGGCTCAGATGTATTACACAGGTGTTAGCTATAATATGAGCTGTGTTTTAGTGATCAAACCTGGCCCATTTTGTCAGCACTGGAGGAAAAAGCTTAAAAGATTGTATGATAGATCAGGGGTCCGCAGGTTTGATTTTAGAGTTGCAATAAAGATGGAAATGGTATAAGCTTAAGAAGCATGCCCAGTCACAGTTTGAGTAAGAAGTCTTCATACCATGTTGTTCATGTTCAGCATAACATTGACACTTTGGTATGGGCCAAAATATTCCTCCACACAACTCTTTGCATTATTTCAGCATTGTGTTTCATAGACATCAGGCTCTCAATACAAGTGCAATAGAACATTGTGGAATGTTGCCCGTTTATTTTCAACAATCCAAAAGGAGCACTCCATCAGCCCAACTGTAATTGTGAAATTCTTGTAATCCAATGTAATTTTTCTTCTGTAAATAAAGTATCAGAATATAAAGGTTTATGCCATATGGACTCTATATTACATTTTTAAAGCATTGTACACATTTGAATTACAAATCACATTACATATAGTCAAGTTTGGGGATTATAGAGGATCTTACCCATCCTCTACACAGTCACTTTCAGTTTTTACCCTCAGGGAGGAGTTATAGGCAACCACGGGCTATCAAGAATGTGTATCAGATGTCATTTGTGCCAAATACAGGGTAAATATGTGGGTAGGTATTTGAATATGCCAAAAGAGGGTATACTTTTAATGGATAATATTTGTTTATGTTTTATGTGATGTGCTGATGTTTTTATTGTGTATGGTGAAGCCAAAGAGAAAGTTCCACATTGTGGATTACCAAGTCTCTGAACTGAAGTCCTTGGCTCGGTTTTGAAATCTAGTGAGCTGCCTATATACTGTACAGTAGGCTGCATTTTAAGGCACAATAGGCACACTCCTGAAATGCTTTTCCAAAAGGTAGGTAGTATAATGGTGCTGTATTATGGCTGCCCTGTAAGATACCATCTTTTGGCTAAATTCTAAGGCAGCGTTGCATGGATACTTCGTGGAGAAGATAATCCTATTTGTGCCAAGCATTTTTTGCATTGCGATATAAAATATAAATATACAAATTTATAAAAAATTATAATCTAATTAAAACACGATCCCTGCATTCTGTTGAGCTCAGCACAGCTTTATTTGCGCAAATAGCGGGTCATTTCTGCCGGCTCTCCGGTGCCCCATCTCTTCTGCTCTCTGCTGCTCTCATGACTGCAGCATGGTTCCTGGGGTTGGTTTTAAGAGAATGTGCAGCCTTTCTGTTTCCTGTTTTATACAGTAATCATGGAATTATGGGTAATGTAGGACTAGGTCAATTAGGCCTTCTGCTGAGGAGCAATCACTGTTTATAATATATGTATTGTTAGATGTGGTTATTTATAATGTATGTGTTATTTTCTGTATTTATGTTGATAAATATTTTAAGCTTTTATGTTAATTGTAGCACTGTCGCCTCACAGCAAGAAGGTCGTGGGTTCAAACCCCGGTTGCCCCGGCCATTCTGTGTGGAGTTTGCATGTTCTCCCCGTGTCTGCGTGGGTTCTCTCCGGGTTCTCCGGCTTCCTCCCACCATCCAAAGACATGCAGGTTAGGTTAATTGGTGTCTCCAAAAAAAAATTGCCCTAGGTGTGAATGTGAGTGTGAGTGTGTGTCTGTCTATGTGTGGCCCTGCGATGGACTGGCGACCTGTCCAGGGTGTACCCTGCCTTTCGCCCGATGTTAGCTGGGATAGGCTCCAGCCCCCCGCGACCCTGTATGCAGGATAAGCGGTTGACGATGGATGGATGGATGGATGGATGTTAATTGTTAAGTTTGTTTATTTATGTATTTATCTTGTGTTTTGTTGATGATTTTTCCCCTGGGAGGGTAAAACAGTGGGCCCACCATGAGGAGGGTCAAAGGTTTTAGCAACTCTATTGCAGTTTGTTTTTCTCCTTTGTATGCATGTTTGCCAAAGAGGAAAAATGGTGGCAGCGGTGTGATTTTTCCAGAAAGGGGGCAGTGCAAAGGGGGCACTAAATCTTCAAGTGTGATGGCACCATAATGGGCAGCACGTGTTGAGACGCTAGCCCAGGTGGAACCTGGTTGAGATGAAGAAGAACTGCCAGGTGCTAGTGGAGGTGCTGCAGAGCATATATCCCTGGAGAGGCCTTCTAGAGATATTGTTGAACTAAATTATATGTTCCAGAAATTTCTGGTGGATCAAGAAAAAAGACAAGCTTGTCAAGAACAAGAAACTGCGTGATTACAAACAAGATGAAGGTCCTTGCAACATCCATTTCGGTTATGGATGTAGCAGAAGTGAATGATTATGGGTAGGTGAAAGAGGATATACTGAAGAAATATTCCATCAATGTTGAGACCTACTGACAGAGGTTCCGCTCCATAGAGTTGTTAGTGGAAGAAACTCCTAAGAAATTGAACGTTCAGTTGAAGGATTTGTTCTAAAAGTGGGTTTAACCTGCAGTATAGACAGTGCAGCAGATTGGAGAGACTATTGTTTTGGAACAGTTTTTTAAGAATGTTGTGTCCTGAACTGCAAACTTGGATTAAAGAGCATGATCTTTAACATGATCTATAACATGAGGAGGCAGCTCGGCTTGTAGATGTCTTTGTGGCAGCTAGACGGAGGATGGAGCTTTGGAGTTTTGCCCAGTGGAAAGGAATTGAGAGGCCTCCTTCCCGCAAGTCATCCTTCCTACCAGAAGGGGGTAAGAGGATGTGTGAGGGACATATGAAAAAAACTGAAAAATCTAGTTTAACTATAGTTGGGACAAAAGGTGTTATAGTTGTGGCCAGGCCATAAGAAACCAATGTGTCCAAACCTGTCTAAAAAGCTTACTACTGTTTATGTTCCTCGTGTGATAAAACCTGATCCTACAGTAGTATTTTTCCTATGCCAAGTGATGTTACAATTCCTGTGGAATTGAATGGTCAGAAGGTAGTTGCTTTGGTAGATACAGGTTGCACGCAGACCTTGGTAGAAACCTATCTTGTATCTGAATGCTTCACAAAAATGTATTGCCCTGTCATGGTTAAATGTATTCATGGGGAAGAATAATCTTATACAACTGCAGAGGTATATTTAGGGGTTAATGGTCAGTCCTATTTAATGAAAGTGGGAAAGTAGTCCCAAAATTGCCATACCCTGTGATTATTGGTCATGATTGTCCTATTTTGATGAATTTATTGCTCCCCAATAATACCTGAAATGTGGCATTAACACAGGCTAAATCCAAAATGTGTCTGAAAGTGAACAAAGAAAACCCTTTGACTTGTCTACCTTTTTATGATTGTGATCTACCAACCCTTTCAGTGAAACCTGTTAGGTCCAAAGCATAGAAGAGATTAAACAAGTTCCAGGGAACAGTGGTACAAGTGACTGACAGGGAGGGTCCAGATGACTTAAGCACTGAGTGGGAAATACCTACTGACTGAACTGCAAAAATCAGATTCAGAAATTTCTCAAATATATGCCAAAGCTGCAAAACAAGCAGAGAAACGGTATGGAGACAGACTCTTTTAGAGGTTTTGCTTTTTGTTTAGACAATAACATTCTGTATCATAAGACCGAAGTGATACAACAAATGGTTCTTCTTCCGAGTGTACGTAAAACAGTGTTAACAATGGGACATTCTATAACCTAGGTGTAACGAGGACTCAGACAGATTTGGATCCATATGCAGTCTTTTATTGAAAGGCTAGAATCAGGTCTGGGACGGGCTTGGTCAGGTTGGGGCAGACAGGAATGTAGCAGGCGACAAAGTTCGATGTCAGGCAGGCTTTAGTCGGGACAGGCAGCGGGGCTCGTAATCAGGCAAGCGGTTTAGTCGGGACAGGCGGCGGACAGAAGAATGGTCAAGTTCGGGCAAGGTCAGTTTCACAAGGATCGGGATCAGGATTTGAGTTTTGAAAGTGCTCAGTGATGCAGCCGGGGCAAACAAGACTTCGCAGTGAAGGCACGGGAAAGTGAGGTTTAAATAGAGGGAAAGTGATGAGAAACAGCTGTAGGGCAATCAATGCAGGTTAGAATTCAAGTGAGCTGGATCTCCGGTGATCGGCTGTGGGCGCGCCTTCACCGGCGTTCGTAACACTAGGCAGGTCAACTGGGGCACCGTAAAATGTATCACAGAATAGGTAAACACTTTTTTTTTTGCCAGGAATGGCCAAGGAGATAGCAAAATTTTGTTAAAAAAATGTCCAGAGAGCCATTGTACTGCCCCTCGATGCCCCCCGAAAGCTCCTTTTAATGCCTTCGCCTGTAATAGATGTGCCCTTTCAATGATTGTGCATGGATATTGTAGGCCTTCTAGAAAGAAGTAAAGCTGGTAACAAATATACAGTATGTTGGTTGTTTGTGATCATGCAACTCGATATCCTGAGATTTTTCCCATGAAGAACATGAAAAACAAATCTTTAGCCTTCTGTTTGGTTAAGTTTTTTGCTAGAGTGGGGTTTCCCAATAAATACTCACTGATAGAGGGTCTAATTTCACCTCAAAGTTATTGCGACAGATTTATCTGTTGTCGGGGATAAAAGGTTTGAAGACCACACCTTATCATCCAGAAACAGATGGGCTTGTAGAAAGATTTAATCAAACTCTTATTCAAATGCTCTGTAAATTTGTGAGTGACACTGGGTGCAATTGGGACCAGTGGTTACCATATTTATTGTTTGCAAATAGAGAAGTTCCTCAGGCCTCTACAGGTTTTTCCCCCTTTCAGTTGATGTATGGTCATGAGGTGCAGGGTCCTTTGTCCCCGTTGAAAGAATCCTGGGAACAGAATTCACAGAAATCAAGTAAATCAAGTAGAGCTGATGACAAATCTGGCAATTACCTACAGAGTACAGAGTAGGCAGAAATGTTGGTATGATCGGAAGGCTAGACAGTCAACTTTTGAACTAGGACAACAGGTTCTTGTGATGCTTCAACAGAGGAGAACAAGCTGATGGGTAAGTGGCAGGGACTGTTTGTGGTTACCAAGAAGTTAGGGCCCACAACATATGAAATTGCCACTCCAGGGTGTTCACGATCTCATAGAACCCTACATATTAATCTCTTGAAGGAATGGTACCCAATGCAGAAAGAGGCTGCAGTGGTAAATTGAATTAGGGAGAACAGTATTAACCTGTCTCTCAGAATTATTTTTCAGTTAATCTTGATCACTTGTTAGAGGAGCAGATAAAGCAAATTAAGGAGTTATATGATCCTGAATTGTTCAAAATTACTCCAGGTTGCACCACTCGAACTCAGATTGTGTTGAAACCCAACACTCAGGTGAAAAGAATGAGTTATCGTATCCCAGAAAGAATGGTTTCAGCTTTTAGAGAGGAAGTTAAGTTGATGCAAGTGATGAGTATGGTGGAACCTTCTCAAAGTGAGTGGTGTAATCATGTTGTGTTAGTACCAAAAAAGGATGGTAGTTTAAGTTTTTGCATTGATTTCCGTTACCTAAATTTTGTCTCCAAGTTTGACTCCTATCCTATGCGCTCTACTGAGGAACTGATTTAGAAGCTAGGGGAAGCCAAATTTATTAGTACCATAAACTAATGTAAGGGGTATTGGCAAGTTCCCCTGGCCACTGAGTATCGAGAATTGATTGCTTTCCATACCCCTACGAGCCTTAGGCAATTTCGTGTCCTTCCTTTTGATTTGCATGGGGCTCCCCCTACCTTTCAAAGGTTAATGAATGATGTTTTGCATGACCTGGAAGACTTTACAGCAGCTTATCTCAGTGATGTAGGTATATTTTGTGCTAATTGGGGAAATGCATCTTCACCATCTTGCAACAGTGTTTCAGCTAATTAAAGAGGCTGGATTGACTATCAGTTCGGCAAAGTGTTCTTTGGCAAAGGGAGAGACAGAGTATTTGGGCTATGTATTGTGTAATGGTGTATTAAAACTCCAAGTCCAAACGATTCATGCCATTCAGACCTGTTCACTTCCGGTCACGAAAACACAGTTTAGGTCTTTCCTGGGCTTAGCAGGGTGGTACCAGAGTTTCATACCTAATTTTGCCACTAGAGCAACCCCGTTAACAGACTTAATAAAGAAGTTATGCCCTAATCAGATTCTGGAAGATTCAGATCCTACAGGGTTCTAGTCAAGCTTTCAAGGATCTGCGGGATGCTATAATGAAGGAAACAAATGAAACAAGTCTTGTTTAGTCCTGATTTTGAAAAAAACATTTGTGCTTCAGACCAATGCCTCTGAGGTGGGACTA
Source organism: Moxostoma hubbsi (assembly GCA_032164185.1). NCBI lineage: Eukaryota > Metazoa > Chordata > Actinopteri > Cypriniformes > Catostomidae > Moxostoma > Moxostoma hubbsi. Next base: position 15,101,868 of record JAVLUX010000065.1, read on the forward strand.
AGGGCAGTTCCACAAGAGCATGGAAATTATGTGCATCCTGTTGATTATTTAAGCAGAAAACTGTACCCTCGTGAAACAGTAATAGAAAAGGAATGTTTAGCACTTAAATGGGCTCTTGATTCCTTTAAATATCACTTGCTTGGTCGAGACTTTGTTGTTGAAACTGATCATAGAGCCCTCAAATGGATTGATAAAATGAAAGATACAAATGCTCGTTTAACTCGTCGAGTTTGTCAATGCAACCCTTTCATTTTGTTGTGAAACATCATCCCGGGTCTGAGAATGTAACAGCGGATTTTCTCTCTCGCCTCCCTTGCGAGAGATCAGGGGAAGGGGAAGATGTGACGAAGTGATGGGTTGCCTTTGAGTCCTACATGCCCATATTATGTTTGAGAACTATGTTGTATTAAATGCACTTGTTGTCTAAGGGTGCACATTAGGCAAGAAATATATACAACAATTTTTCTTTTGCTTTATTAATTTGAAGTTTGTTTGATTTTCTTTTTAACTGTCTCTGAGTTCATGACTGTAGCATGGTTCCAGGGATGGGTTTTAAGACAATGTGTGGCCTTTCTGTTTCCTGTGTTATACAGTAATTATGGGTAATGTAGGACTAGGTCAATTAGGCCTTCTGTTGAGGAGCAATCATTGTTTATAGTATATGTATTGTTAATGTTAGATGTGGTCGTTTATAATGTATGTGTTATTTTCTGTATTTATGTTGATCATATTTTATGTTTAATGTTAATTGTTAAGAGTTTGTTTATTTATGTATTTATCTTGTGTTTTGTTGATGATTTTTCCCCTGGGAGGGTAAAACAGTGGGCCCTCCACGAGGAGGGTCAAAGGTTTTAGCAACTCTATTGCAGTTTGTTTTTCTCCTTTGTATGCATGTGTTGTGTTGATGATTTCCCCCTGGGAGGTTTAAAAATGTGGTGTCTTTGTCTTGCTAGTCAGTCCTGAAGTGGGCCCTCCCCTTTTAGCAACGCTATTGCAGTTTGTTTTTCTCCTTTGTATGTTTGTTTGCCCTATATATATATATATATATATATATATATATATATATATATATGCAAAGAGGATAAAATGTTTATGGACATTTTCTTCTGATGCCTTTCTGGTCAACATCCCACAATTTGATTACAAATTGAAATATTTTTATAGACTGATGAGCAAAAACATTATGACCACTCACAGGTGAAGTGAATGACGTTAAACATCATCTTAACAAGGCTACGTGTCAAGGTCTGGGTAGATTAGATGGTAATGAACAATCAGTTATTATAGTCAATGTGTTGAATGCAGCAGAAATGGGCAGGAGTAAAGACCTGAGTGACTTTGACAAGGGCCAAATTGTTATGGCCAGACGACTGTGTCAGAGTATCTCTCAAATGGCAAGGCTTGTGGGGTGTTCCCAGTCAATATTGGTGAGTATCTACAGACAGTGGTCTGAGGAGGGACAAACCACAAACCGGCGACAGGGTGTTGGGCAGCCAAGGTTATCCTGTCTGATCCGAACTGACAGAAGGCCTACTGTGGCACAAGTCTCAAAGTTTTAATGATGGTTATGGGAGGAATGTGCCACAACACACAGTGCATTGCACCCTGTTGCGTATGGGGCTGTATAGCCGCAGACCTGTCAGAGTGCCCATGATGACCCCTGTCCACCGTCATAAGTGCCTACAATGGGCACGCAGAACTGGACCTTGGAGCAGTGGAAGAAGGTGGCCTCGTTTGATGAGTCCTCTTTTCTTTTAAACCACGTGGACAGTCATGTACATGTGCGCTGTTTACCTGGGGAATTGATGGCACCAGGATGCACTGTGGGAAGACAACATGCCGGTGGTGGGAGTGTGATGCTCTGGGCAATGTTCTGCTCGGAAATCATGGGTCCGTCCATTCATTTGGATGTCAATTTGACATATGCCACCTATCTATACATCATTGCAGTCCAGGTACACCCCTTCATGGCAGTGGTATTCCCTGATGGCAGGGGCATCATTCAGTAGGATAATACACCCTGCCACACTGCAAACATTATTCGTTAATGGTTTTAGGAACATAACGAAGCGTTCAAGGTGTTTCACTGGCCTCCAAATGCCACATATCTCAATCTGACTGAGCGTCTGTGGGATGTGCTGGACCAACAAGTCCGATCCACGGTGGCTCCACTTCGCAACTTGCAGGACTTGAAGGATCTGCTGCAATGTCTTGGTGCCAGATACCACAGAACATTTTCAGGGGTCTTGTAGAGTCCATGCCTCAGCGGGTTGGAGCTCTTTTAGCAGCACGCAAAGGACCAACAGCATTTTAGGCAGGTGGTCATAATGGTTTTGCTCGTCAGTGTAGACTATGTTTTAGGCTTATTCATTTAATGGTATTAGCTTTCAACATGCTAACTTCTCTGTTGAAGTTAACTGTGAGTCAAATATATCATGCGCTTTGCATCAGGAGCACTATTTCCACAGTTTCTGTCTATGTAGAATGTTCCTAATTTGGCTCTTATCTTTCAGTTAGGATGCCTATGAAGGATTTAGAACAGAGTAATTGAATATGTGTTGTGGGGAATGTAGTTTGGTTGGATATATGCAAGTAGTATGTTGTATGCGGCTTTTAAAATTTCTGTCCTTGTCTTTTAGTCAGTGACTTGTGGAAATAGAGAGCACAAGATAAGAGAAGGAGAGTGTAAATCTCATGCCTGACCATGTTTGAAAGAAACCTTCCACTTTTCCTTTAAGGAGTCCTGTAAGTCCTAGAGATGTAGGGATCACAGAGTCACCCTGGCATTGGTGTCCTTACCCTTGGTTATCCAATGAACACACATGGTCTGTAATCAAGGTGACGGGAGAACATTGTAGGTCTACTCTACTTATAATAGTTTTTCAAATGCACTTTCCATGCCCCTCTCAGGCATTTATAATGGGTCTGGTTTGAGAAAGGATTGTATAAAATGATGTTCAGACCAAAGCACCTTTAATATCCATCCAACCTTGTGCAAGCGCCTAAGGACACTTATGGTGTTTTTTTTTTTGTTTTTTTTTAATTTTGCAGTATTTGCCTAGCCTGGTCAATTCAATGGCTAGTTAAATTCCACAAGTTGAAGTGTAGGTTACCATCCAGTTAGCAGAGTGGATGAGTGCTAACATTTTGAAGACTGATGTGGAATATTCCTACTTGATAGCTCTGTCTGATTATGCAAACTTTCCTACAATATAACATGCCAATGGAGTAGGGTGTCCAAATAAAAAAGTAGGTGAGAAATACCTGGATGACCTACTATTTCTGGCGAGATTTTAAAGTTTGCACTCTCTTGCACTTTACTATCGCATAATGCATCGGAGCTGATGTCAGGTTTAGAACGCTTAATTAAAAAAAAAAACACAGAGAACTGCGAGTTGGGTGGCTCTTTTCAACTATAAGTGCTAAATTGTGCTTGTTTGTATACAGTTGAAATCAGAAGTTTACATACTCTTGTAACATATGGCACTCAGACACAGGAATAGTGTTAAACCCGGAGGTTGTGTTTATTGACAGAGAGTGTTAAGGAAAGGAGAGGAGTTTCAGAAGTGTGTGGAGCTTGGGCTGACTTCACTGGAGTGAATGAGCGTGGAACTGGAGAGTGATCGCAGAGCTTGGACGAGCGTGGAGCATGGGGTGACGTCACTGGAGTGAATGAGCGTGGAGCTGGAGAATGAGCGCAGAGCTTGGACGAGCGTGGAGCTTGGGGTGACGTCACTGGAGTGAATGAGCGTGGAACTGGAGAGTGAGCGCAGAGCTTGGACGAGCGTGGAGCTTAGGTTGACGTCACTGGAGTGAATGAGCGTGGAACTGGAGAGTGAGCGCAGAGCTTGGACGAGCGTGGAGCTTGGGATGACGTCACTGGAGTGAATGAGCGTGGAACTGGAGAGTGAGCGCAGAGCTTGGACGAGCGTGGAGCTTGGGATGACGTCACTGGAGTGAATGAGCATGGAACTGGAGAGTGAGCACAGAGCTTGGACGAGCGTGGAGCTTAGGTTGACGTCACTGGAGTGAATGAGCGTGGAGCTTGGACGAGCGTGGAGCTTGGGAGATCGTTGAGCTACAGAGATCGTTGAGCTTCCGAGATCGTTGAGCTTCCGAGATCTCCGCTGGAGTAAAAGGAGCGAGGAGCTTGGGTTAGAAGGAGCGAAGGAATGTGGAGATGGGAAGTAAACAGGAACGAAGGAGCGTGGAAATAGCCAGATCACAGGAACGAAGGAGTGAGTCTGTATACGATAAACCATTAACGATAAATGCTTAACGCTTAACGAGACCAGACCAAGAGTGAGGGGAGAACAGAGTATTTAAAGAGTGGAACGGAAACAAGAGACAGGTGCAGGTGATTAGTGATTATTGAAAAGGGAGAGTGAAGCATAAAAGCAAGGAAAGACAGGGAGATCTGTGACAACTCAGGTTGAAGTCATTTAAAACTAATTTTTTAACCACTCCACAGATTAAATATTAGCAAATTATTGTTTTGGCAAGTCAAAACATCTAAGCAAGGACATCTACTTTGTGCATGACACGAGTAATTTTTCCAGCAATTGTTTACAGACAGGTTGTTTCACTTTTAATTGACCATATCATAATTCCAGTGGGTCAGAAGTTTACATACACTTTGTTACTATTTGGTATCATTGCTTTTAAATTGTTTAACTTGGGTCAAACGTTTTGGGCAGCCTTTCACATGCTTCTCACAATAAGTTGCTGGAATTTTGGCTCATTCGTCCAGACAGAACTGGTGTGAAGACCTCCTTGCTCTCACATACTTTTTCAGTTCTGACCACAAATTTGCTATCGGATTTAGATCAGGGCTTTGAGATGGCCACTCCAATACCATGACTGTGTTTTCCTTAAGCATTTTGGCACAACTTTTGGAGGTTTTTTTGAGATTTTGCATCAATATATATCCACATCATTTTCCTTCTTGATGATGCCATCTATTTTGTGAAGTCCACCAGTCCCTCCTGCAGCAAAGCACCCCCACAACATGAAGCTGCCACCCCCTTGCTTCATGGTTGGGATGGTGTTCTTTGACTTGTAAGCCTCACCCTTTTTCCTCCAAACATAACAATGGTTATTATGGCCAAACAGTTCAGATTTTGTTTCATCAGACCAGAGGGCATTTCTCCAAATAGTAAGATCTTTGTCCCCATGTGCACTTGAAAACTATTGTCTGGATGGCAGTTATGGCAGTTTTTGAGCAGTGGCTTCTTCCTTGCTGAGTAGCCTTTCTGGTTATGTCGAAGTAGGACTCTTTTTACTGTGGATATAGATACATGTCTACCTTTTTCCTTCAGCATCTTCACAAGGTCCTTTGCTATTGTTCTGGGATAGATTTGCACTTTTCGCACCAAACTACATTCATCCCTAGGAGACTTCCTGAGTGGTATATTGGCTGCATGGTTCCATGGGGTTTATACTTGCGTACTATTATTTGTTTAGATGAACGTGGTACCTTCAGGCATTTGGAAATTGCTCCCAAGGACGAATCAGACTTGTGGAGGTCCACAATTCCTTTCTGATGTCTTGGCTGTCTTCTTTTGATTTTCCCATGATGTCAAGCAAAGAGGCACTGTTTGATGGTAGGCCTTAAAATACATCCATAGGTACCTCCTATCAGAAGCTAATTGTTTAAAGTCTTGACATAATTTTGTGGAATTTTCCAAGCTGCTTTAAGGCACAGTTAACTTAGTGTATGTAAACTTCTGACCCACTGGAATTGTGATATAGTCAATTAAAAGTGAAACAATCTGTATATAAACAATTGTTGGAAGATGACTTGTGTCATGCACAAAGTAGATGTCCTAAACGGCTTGACAAAACTGTAGTTTGCTAATATAAAATTTTAAATCTTGTTAAATAATGACACCAAAGTGCATGTAAACGTCTGACTTCAACTATATATATATACAGGTATATATATATATATATATATATATATATATATTTTCTGAATGTGAAGTACCCTGACACTGTTTCTGTTAATTACATGACAACTGACAAGATATCGCCATTCTATTCTCTCAGCTCTCTGTGGCAGCAGGGGTATTAGAGTAAGATTACAATGTTTATTTGGATTGTGTTTATCTTTAGCTGAAGCAGTCGTTATTGCTTCTGTTTCTAATGTGTTTCAGCCACAGACATGCCTTAAGGGAGTTCTCGATAACAGCCTGAATAAAGTGCTGAGTAAATCCCATTCGGCTATCACAATTTGGTCTGCTTTTACTGCTGTTTTAAATGTGTTTGCTGTTGTTCTAATTACACTCTTGTAATTATCCTAATAAGAAACAAACATATACCTGGGTTGTAAATTGATGGTTTACAGTCATTAAGAAAATTTTAATTCTTTGTAATTGAAAATATATTATTTTAAGTAACTTTGGCGTTGTGCTGCCAAAGGTGGCGATTAAGAGATTTTAGCATTTAAATGAGAGAGCAGGCCAAGAAATGGCACCACAATGAAGCAGTAAGCAAGTGGGGACTTTGTGGTTTGCCCCATTTTCACAGCAGTATGATAGAATGGCTTATTACTGTCAGTGGGAATCAGTGGGAATGACTAAACATAATGACGGATGATAGCAATAATGATAAAACCGCTGTGGGCTCACTGGGTAGAAGCCAGTACATCACCTCTATGGTATGGTATCTATGGTATTTTATTACTAATATACAGTATGAATATGATTTATCAATAAACTTTTTTGACCCAGAATTTACTTAATGTATTTCTTCTCTACCGGCAAAATAAATCATGGTTATATGGCCAGATTCTATCCAGTTATGTTAATGGTGTTTTTCAACTGTTCAGCTTGAAAAGACTGATGGGAATATTCATATTCAATTAATCATTTGTTACTCAGAATTTAAAGAGTAATTGGATGATAAGATGATCTCATGGATGATTGTTGGTGCCAGACGGTCTGGTTTGAGTATTTCTGTAACTGCTGATCTCCTGGGATTTTAACACACAACAGTCTCTAGAATTTGCACTGAATGGTGCCAAAAATAAAACAAAAAAATCCAGTGAGGGGCAGTTCTGCGGATGGAAATGCCTTGTTGAGAGAGGTCAACAGAGAATGGCCAGACTGGTTTGAACTGACAAAGTTTGCCGTAACTCAGATAACTCCCATTCTGAGATGCGGGTTGGTGCTGTTTTGGGTAGCACGAGGGGACCAACACTTTTTACAAGTTTAAGACTTTTGGACCCCATAGTTACTGTATATGTATGAAGTTTACCACACTTGCTGACACACATGCCCTTGCATAATCCAAAAGCAGTGAACGTGAAGCATCACAAGTGTCCTTGCAGACTTCAGTGAGCAAATCCTGCAGTAAGCCTTAGAATCTATTAGAATCTCCCATGATGTTGTGGTTTGTTCGGTGCGCCTCCTCACCTGTGATAAGGTGTGCATAAGGAAAATACGGAGATAAATGCTTAATAATTAAAGAGATGGAGAGGCGTGTCATGGGCTCTGTGCAGTTAATGCATCACAGGCTGCGAGGATGAGAACATTAGCCACAGCAAAATCACAGCTCTTCCAAACAGATGGGTTAGTCTCCTCTGCCTCTTTCTCTCCCTCTCTACGTATTCATCCATCTCTCTCTCTCTCTCTCTCTCTATCTGTGAGTGTGTGTGTATACCTCACTCTCACCTACTGACCACGAATCAATAAACCATGAATACTGCAGAAAGAGCGAGGCTAAAACTTAAGAGGGCCGAAAGTTTTTCCATTGTTTTTATTAATATAACCACCTACACTCCAGTTTAACCAGGTGTTGATATAGTGCTGCACAATATTTATATTGCAGATGTTGTGATGTTAGCCATTATAGAACTTCCGCTAGACTTATGATGTGTTCACATCATGTTGGAATTACTGTAATTATAAGATTGCTTCTTAACTGTTCATGTCTTCGCAGAACTTGTAATTACAAGTGAATTGTGAAAACTGTGAATTGAATGAAAACTCTGACATTTCTTGTGATCATGGCAGAAGTTATTGATCAAATGATGGAGAAGAGAGTTATAACTGGTGTAGATCCTGAAGCAGGGTGTAGTTGAGCATACTTTGGGCATTTTTAAGTACTGATTCAGGTGGCTGGATCGCATTGATGGACTTATGCTGTACATTCCAAGCAAAGTATGCTGTAGTCTGCTGCCTCCTTCACAATCTATAACTCTGAACTGGCCAACAAGATCTGGAACATTTGTGGACGTGTTTACACCATCACCCAAATTGGGTGCTAAACAATGCAGACAGTTCATGCAAATAAATGGTGTTTTAAGTGGGTTTTGAGATTATTCTTGCGTCCATTCTCAGGTGAAATTGCCGCCAGGTAATTAAGTCTGTTGGCATAAGAGAGTTGAAACCAATGGTCTTTGCACCATTACATTCTAGATTTATTAAAAAGTAAAACCTCAAAGAGAATGTGTTTAATATGAAAATATCTAAAACACTGTTATCTTTTTCTTTGAGGCTTGCAGGTACCCTCTAAATGTCAGTGAGTAAGTGTCCATTAAAAACAAACCCTGGGTGTATCGCTAATGAAGTATATGATTGCAGTAAGTTGTCTGTCAGGAGCTAATGCATTCAGAAGCTCAGTGTGATCTCATCAACATGAAGGACATGAAATAATGAAAGCCTCTCCCACTTAAGCAGAGCAAGCAATCAAATTTATGTCAAACATATTCATCTGTTTATTTCTGTAATAATCTTTTGCAAACCTAATTTGCTTGCACCAGGACTTATGTAGCCTAATCAAAAGGTACAACATGCTAAAATAATGATTTAAATTTTATTAACGTGGTTTAGGAGAGTGAAAATGCAAGAGAGACTAATAGAGGACACTCCAGGGTCACTTAAAATAATAAAAAAAATGTGCTAATGACTGGTAATGCTACCTAACATTCCCTCTTGTTATTCAGAACCAAAGACCATTCAAATGTGTAAATGTGTATTTAATAGTAGTTCATACCCCTGCTGAACATTTTTGAAACATGGTTGCTTTCTAGCTTGTCTACACTATTTATAAGCTAGTCATTAGCTTGTCAGTGCTATTCACTAGCTTGTCTAATATGGTCATTAGCCAGTCTAAGTTGATCATTAGCTTGTCCAAGCTGGTTAAGCCGGCACCACACTAGCAGACTCAAAACAACTCAACTTTGGCAAAGAGTGTCACACATCACACAGACTGTTTTGCTGAGATTACTCTCTCTTCAGTCGGAGGTATGACACACTTGCTGATTAAGAATCGTGGAGGGGTGATAGACATACCAACTCACCACAACCGCAAATCTGATTCCCTGTCAAGTGCAGCTCACCATAATAACAACAGGAGTACCAAGTGAGCATATACAATTGTAAGAGAGTTATTTAGAAAGTGATTCATACCTTGTGAAAGTGTGATTGCGTATTTATCCCATCAAGGCTTGCCGTATAATGTGTATGTCCATATGCAGCTTTCAGTGAGTTAAGAAATTATATTCAATAAAAACAGACTGTTTAGCATCCATTTTCTGTTTTCGTTTCTCATTTATGTTTTGAAAAATGCTTTGTGACAGAATAACTATGGATTACAATCAGTGTTTGTGATGATATGCAGCTGAGTGCAATGAAAACATTCAAATGACAAACATCTTGTCATTTTTCAGGAAAAGTATAAGCTCATTTGTCATTTGACAAGAACACATTAGTACGCCTTGGCGACAGAACAATTTTTTCCTGTCATGTTGGATCCTTATTTCCTGTTGCTGAAACCATTAACTGAGCAGGGTGTCCCAAAGGTCAAGGGATTAACAACTTCCCGCTGTCAGACGCTAATGTGCTTAGTATCCCTCCACATGGCCGGCGATTATGTTTCTAAAGCTTGCACCTAAAAATCACTGAAAAAAGCGGTAGTAGTAAATATAACATACTTTGTGTCAAAATGATTGACAGGTGATGATTGATGACTTAATTGATCACCTTTGACCTTTCCCCCCTCCCACATCCCCACACCCCCGTCATACTTTGTGCCAAAAAATGATTGATGATCTATGATTGATGACATGTTTGGTGCCCCCTTTGACCTTTCCCCCCCCACCCCACCCCTCCCCATCCCTCCCCATCCCTCACCCCTCCCCATCCCTCACCCCTCCCCACCCCGCCTCACCCCGCCTCACCCCTCCGGCAGTTGTACAGGCTGTGGTATGAATTGGTTGGTCAGCTGTTTTGATGCCCTCCCAGCGCTGTACCCGGCCCATCTGTGTATTTAAAAGAGGTTAGGTCTGTTCATTGCAACAAGTACGTATTTTGTGATTCCCGCTTGAGCAATGGCATCCCCCAGAAGTCCTAAAACCCTGTTGGTAAATGATGTAGAAACAAATGCTAAGCTAGATTGGGCTCCGAGGAAAAGATATGGGGCATGCATAACCAGGGATCTCCATGCTCCTTTAGGAGCTCTGAAATGTGAATTTCATCTCGACGATGGTCGTTTGTGCGTGTACGACTTTGACAGAACATCTCATTCTGTTAAGTTATTCAACAGGGACGATGCAATGCATTTCACGGAAAAGGACTGGGATGTGTTTTACAATCGTGTTTGGAGGGGTCTGGATGATTCTGGAGATGCACCTTTATTCATTGCAGAGGATGTTGGTGACCATACTATCAAGAGGCTGGATGACCATGGATACGTACTTACCAGGGACAGAGTGTGTCCTTCCACAGAGACAGATCACATGAAGTTTTTATTTCAATGGAAAGATGTGTCTATCCTGAATGATGTTTTTTCAAAGATAGACAAACTGTTTAAATGGAATGATGCATATGACCAATACAATATAATTAAGGTCAGACTGTTTGACCCCGAAAAGTGTGGGGAAGATCGCAGGACGCCGCCCTTGTAACACCGCCCACATTCTATAGACCTTAAAAGCGGGATGGTCCCCATTCTCATTTCAAACCAAAAGAGCGAATCATCATGTCTCAACACGATACTACAGAATCTGCTGGGGCCTTCGCATCATCCGATGATGCATCTACTTCAGCAAGGTGTAACCCCCCTGGAGGTGATCCTATCATCGGCCATTGGCTCGACAAGTTTTGCATGGATCTTGGCTATCACAATCTAACGTTCATTTCATCTCGCGGACCAGGACACACGCTTCCAGATGCATCGTCTCTGAAGGAGGGTGATGATACCGATGGCGTTGTTGATGTAAAGAGCGTCAATTTTATAAAAGCAGTCATAGTGGTCATTCTGGAGCATCTCCTCGGCTTGAAGTTAAAAGAGTTGTGCTACGGTTGTGAAGTAGATCACCCCAGTCAGGTACAGCACACGTGTTTGTATGATCCTGACAAGTATTTCTTTTTCATACATTTTGAAGAAATTTGTAGTAAAGTGTTTAAACCGATGTTAAAACAAGTCATCGGCACTGCTTTGAAATCATTTGGATTGACGCTGACTCCTCAGAGAATCCATGGAATTATCGAAACCGTGTTGTGTGAACTAAGAGAGGAGCCACACATTCTACAGAGACTGCGTGAAATCCGTGAGAAGCTGGTGAATGATAGCGGTGAACAGGCTGTCTATGACACAGTGGACTGGTGGAAAGACAGTCCGACTGGCTCCTTATTTTGACGCTAACATGGGGATCTGCTACAGTGTTACTGGACTGCTTAAATTTATTCTGAGACGTCGTCTTCATTGTGAAATTGTCAACATGCTGTGTAAGATCATTAATGATAATAGTTCTGGACAAAACAAGCTTGTAAATGACCCCTATATTAACAAACGGGTGATTTGTCTAAAGAAGCACATGGATATAGTCAGAGGTATATCAAACGAATGGACTGAAATGATACAACGCTGTGTCTGCCAGAATGATTCATCCTGTGTGTTTCTTAAAAACATCGTAAATTCATTGTTTGAATGCAATAATGATTGTAAAATTGGCAATATAATATGTTTATGTACATATGTAACTGATATGTGTGTGATATTATTGTCAAGAAACGATCAGAGTTCTAGACATGTCTTTGAAAATGTTAATATTCTGGTAAATCACCTGATTGATAAAAATTCTGATACATGTGTTAATTTCCTACAATATCTCGACAATGCATGATGTTGGTCTTTCTATTTTAAATGTATAAGCATGCTTTGTACTGTGTGATTACCCTGATTTAAAATAAAAGGGGTGTTTTATAGAATCACTGTCTCATTATTTACACGTGTCTGAGGTGGTAACATGACCGAACAACTGCATAAGGTGTACTACACACCATCTAACCCCGGCTCTTTAGGGGGTGTAAATAGATTAAAACGCGGTGTATTAGAGGAAAGTGGTGATTTGCTAAGTGGTAAAGATGTTTCAGACTGGTTAGCCAGTCAAGATGCTTATACACTCCACAAACCACTACGTCACAATTTTAAAAGGAATAGAGTCGTTGTTTATGGTATTGACACACAGTTTCAAATGGATCTGGTAGATATGTCAATATATTCTATGGAAAATGACAATACTAAATTTCTGCTTACATGTATAGATGTCTTTAGCAAATATGCATGGGTGCGTTGTATAAAGAACAAGACTGGATTGGCTGTGGCCAATGCGTTTAATTCAATACTACAAGAGGGTAGAGTCCCTCAGAAAATTCAGACTGACAAGGGGAAGGAGTTTTTTAACAAGCATTTCCAACAACTAACTAAAAAGCACAACATTTACCATTTCAGCACAGGGAGTGAATTGAAGGCAAGCGTTATTGAACGCTTTAATAGAACATTAAAAGGACGGATGTGGCGATATTTAACGGCTATAAACTCTAAACGCTACATCGACGTTTTACAAGACTTTATTCAAGGATACAACAGTAGCTATCACAGAAGTATTAAAATGCGCCCTGTAGATGTCAACAAAGAAAATGAACCGATCGTCTATGACAATTTGTATGGTAATGTGTGTAAGAAGAAGCCTATATTTAAATACAAAATCGGCGACGTGGTTAGAATATCAAAGATGAGGGGCCCTTTTACCAAGGGGTATGAACAAAACTACACGGATGAATTTTTCACTATAACCGAGTGTATGCCACGTCAACCACCAGTCTACAAGCTATCTGATTATGACGGGGAGGTTATCGACGGCTCATTTTATGAAGAGGAGCTACAAAAAATTATTATGGACAAGGACAATGCTTTTAAAGTAGAAAAAATATTAGACAAGAAGAAGTGTGGTAAAAAAAACATGGTTCTCGTACGGTGGATGGGATGGCCTCCGAAGTTTGACAGTTGGGTCAATGAAAAAGATGTTGTAGATCTACAGAGCTCTTTAAGCATATAAAGAAAATACAATTGACATCTGAGTTCATTTCTACAGTGAACGGTCATGGATGATGCAGGGTTTTATGTCACATTGCCATGCAATGCTTCATTAGCTCTTTACCCCGAAAACCAAATTTCGAATTACAGAACAAGATTAGCCAGAACTATAAACTTAAAAGGTAATTGGGAGGTGGGTCTGGCCGAAATTGAATACCCTAGATCGTGGTACACTATTGATGATGATGATGCGAAAATCATCTTGAGAGATGTTGGCGACAACAAAAATTTTGTGACCATAAATCTGAAAACCGGATATTATGACAAAATAGCATCTGTAATTAGGGAGCTAAATGTTTCTCTACCTAGTCATGTACGTTTCGGTTACGACCTTGTGAAAAACAAAGTTTACATGACAGCGCCACTAGGAGTAGCCTTAACATTCTACGGTAAACTAGCCATTATTTTGGGTGTAATACCGGAGAAACCATGGGAAGCTGTAAACGATCATAGTGAAACCACTTTTACAACAGTGTATGCACCACATCAAACCGACATGAACGGAGGATTTTACAGCATATATGTGTACACAGATGTTATCGAATATCAAACTGTGGGGGATGCACACGTTCCGCTTTTGAGATGCGTACATATAACCGGGTCGGGTCGTGAAATGATCAGTGTGACATATGACAGAACGCACTACGTGTCAGTGAATAAAAATTCTATTGGAGAGATTTGTATTGAACTCAAAGATGACAGAAACAGGGGGGTTCCATTTGCTTACGGTAAAGTTGTCGTTAAACTACACTTCAGGCCTGTGAAACAACCGATCCTTTAAAATGGTGTATTATAACCCGTACCAAATGGATCCTGCTCATTATGTAAACTATTATAAAAATCAAGCAGGCGGTGGCCTGCCGGGGTATGCGGGTGGAGGGGTTATGTATGGGGCAGGTCTCGGAGGACTTTTCAGGGGGTTGTTTAGAATGGCTCTTCCATTGTTAAAAAGAGGTTTCAGCATTGCCAAACCACATCTTAAAAATGCTGCTAAAAACATAGTCAGCGATGTTGTCACCAATGCCATGTCACATACCTTTAATAACAATAAAGCCCAAGATGGGTCGGGGTTAATGGTTATGTCACGAAAACGAAGGTCTAAACCACCAGGAGTGAGGAAGGTGAGGAGGAGTGGTCAAGCGGTAAATAAAACCAGGAAACAACCTAAGATAACTGCAGTTAGACAACAAAGACGAAAGAGAGCTGTGAAGCGCGGCTCATCTGGATCGGTGAAGAGCTCTGTTAAAACGATATTCTAAACCATGGCTCTGCTACATACCATGTCCGAAGAATGTATTAAATCAGAACTGGATCTGTTTACGGTACCGATGACTCAGACGGCTATTGAAAAAAACACATACGTTGAAATACCTCCTCTATCTGCAATATCGAACACCACCCCCTTGGAATTTTTCATAGCAGGGAATGGTGAAGATTATGTAGATTTAAATAATACACTGCTTTACATGCGTGTTAAAATCACAAATCCGGACGGTACAGATATCAGAGATGGGACCCCTGTTGGACTGATCAATTATCCAGGAAACACTATTTTTTCACAGGTTGATGTATCACTTGGTGATAGGTTAATTTCACAGAGTACAAACACATACCCTTATCGATGTATTATAGAATGCCTTTTAAACTACGGTAAAGATACCCTGGAAAGCGTATTCTCAGCAGGATTATTTTACAAAGACTCTGCAGGACATATGGATGTAGGCGACCCAGCAGGGGCTAACATTGGTCTGACAAAGAGGGCTGCCTTTAGCAACGAAAGTGCCGTAGTCGAACTTTTATCACCCATACACAGCGATATTTTCTTTCAAGAAAAACTCATGCTTAACGGGGTGGACATTAAAATCCGGTTGACAAGAGGCAAAGATGAATTTTGTCTAATGAGGAGTGACGCTATAGCATACAAACTAAATATTTTATCAGCGTCTCTGTTTGTTAAAAAAGTATCAGTTTCACCAGGAGTGAGACTGGGACACGCTCAAGCACTTCTCTCAACAACCGCTAAATATCCAATTGATAGAGTTTGTCTGAAAAATTTTTCCATACCAGCTGGAAGCCGTGTATCAAACCAGGAAAACCTATTCTTAGGAACACTCCCCAAATCTATCATATTGGGCATGGTCGATAATGATGCTTTTACAGGGGCATACGATAAAAACCCTTTTGCATTTAAACATTACGATCTGGAGTTTCTAGCTGTTTATGTGGATGGACAGCAACACCCCTCCAAACCATTACAACCCAACTTTGGATCAGGCACAGCCGTACGAGAGTTTTACCAGCTCGCGCTTTCGTCTGGAAGACATCTAAAAAACCAAGCACTGGTAATCGACAGAGAAGATTTTCTGCAGGGTTATACACTTTATGGTTTTAACCTCACACCAGACGAAGAGTGTGGCCAACACGTCTCGCTTGTTAAGTCTGGAAATATCAGACTAGAAGTACGGTTCAGACAACCGCTTCCAAGAACCATTAATCTAATTGTTTATGCTGTTTTTGACAACATCATTGAAGTTTCTAACCGAAGACAGGTGCTTGTTGACTACTATTAATTAAAAACATGAACACCATACAACTTACCGTAGCTATGGAGAGAATCACACAAAACACGCATTTTCTTGGTGTACTACCAAGTGATTATTTACCAAAGGATCCGTTAAGAACACTACCCACAGCCGTCATAATCAACACACATCCTTCGCACCTCCCCGGGGAACACTGGGTGGCTGTTTACATAAATAAGTTTGGCTCAGCATTTTTCTTTGACAGTTTCGGTAATAGTCCTGATTTTATTCGTTTTCCTGTATCAATCATTGAATTTCTAAAAAGGAATTCAACACGCATTCAGTATTCGGCTAAACAAGTTCAGCCTTTTATGTCTGTCACATGCGGTCATCATTGTGTTTTCTTCCTATATCATATGATTCGAGGTCGTGATTATGATGATGTTATGATGCTTTATAGCGACGATTTAATTAATAACGATGTTCTTGTAACGCATTTTGTGAAAAAACTAAGGATAACTCATTGTAATAGTACTGTATTTAAGTGTATTCAATGTGTTCAAATGGGTGAAACGTTTATGTTAAATACATGATTTGTAAAACGACTGTTTCTAATAAATAAAAAGAGCACAATGTCAAAATGTATCAATGTCACTGCTTTATTGAATATCACATGATTAATTTGCACAAAAATATGACCAATATATTATACAACATCAAAATGACAACCACTGGTTTTGTTCACGAGATGGCGATTTAAACGCCTCCGACCCCTTAGAAGAAGGTGTACTTAAATACATTCTTTGTGCCATAGAGGACGATGTAGACGGGTTGGTTTTAAATGAACTTATTACATGTCTAACCGCGTGGTTTGGGACTGTTGAATAGGGTATGTTTAAAACAGCAATTGCCTGCAAAAACTCAGTCCATCCATGAGGCCTACGGTCATTCCTAATTTTATGTGGGGATGTTAAACTCTTCACAAGATCCAACACGTGTGATCCCTGTATAGTGACGCCTTTAAATACAAACTCTCCCGAATCATTCCAAGATGAAACTTCTCTGGCTTTAGACATTTTATCCATGATGTATCTTGCATTTTTCACACTTTTCAATGGTACATTTTTCAACACTTCATCGACAATATCATCGCCCCCACCATCTTCAACAGGGGGTCCAAAGGACTCTTTGTGAGACGCATCGGGGGGTGGAAATGCAAGCGTTAATGTGTTGCTGGCTCGATCCCCTTGTTTAACTACTGTCAAAAATCTTTGTAAAACTGAGGTGTAAAGTTTGGCTTTCTCATGAGCAGCCAAATTGTCTTTATTCAAAATATTTCTTATAGCAAGATCCAGATCATCTTCCACTGTTTGTTGAATAGATTCTCGGGTATTGGACATCTTTAGTTTATCTATTTGATTTTGAGGGACTAAAAACAGCTTCTCAGCGTACTCCATCTTCAACCTTGTTTAGACGTTATCAGACTGGTTATAAAGGGGATTGCTATGCTCAGGAGCGGGAGAAGAAATCCTCCGTTCTGGTTGATCATGCGTTTTTTTCTGGACACACCAATCTTTTTACTGGCTATGTATTTAATCTCAGTCCTTTTTCTCTTCAACCGGCGATGTTGCTGCGTCGTTAGCGGTATTGTGCCATAGAGCACATTAAGCGCTACCTCACACAATGTTAAAATGAGATCGTCAGATGCTGATTGCATAATAAGACGTCTTTGCGTCGGGGTCGCTTTAAATAGCATTTTTAACAGGGGGAGGTTTCTAGACAATCTAGTAGACATTTCACCAAAATCACTGCTTTCTTTTTTGAATGTAAACTGCTGGTTGGGTTGAAAGTAATCCCGTTCTGAGACGAAAATGTTCAGGGGTTTTTGCTTTATAGTCTATCATGAGGTATCCAAAAGGCTGGTTGGTAGCATCTTGATAGCATTCCATAAAATATTTTGTATTTCCGGGGTACATTTGTTTCCCCAACACATTAATCTGATTGTTATCACGAGGATTCTTAAACAATATTAAATAATTTGTATTCAAGCTGATGGTTCTGCTGGATTTACCTTGGAAAAATAAATTCTGCACAATATAAATAGCGCTGAGGTTTCTATGGTGAACATATTGAGTGAACAGTTTTTCCACTTCAGAGTTTCCACTGGCCTCCTTCATCATGTCGTCAATTATCAACAGATTAGTTTTATTGACAGGTAATAAATCATCATCATTCAGAGATTGCGGTATTCCTTCCACAAATTTAATGTTATACATTTTATACAGTTCATCATACAGCGGTTGCCAACAATCATAAATGTACACAATGTTTTCAATCTTTTTAGAAATCATATTTACAGCATTTTCCAACAACATTTTTACAAAATAAGACTTTCCAGAATTTGAAGGTCCGCTTATCACACATGAAAAAGGATGTTGGAAAATGCTGTAAATATGATTTCTAAAAAGATTGAAAACATTGTGTACATTTATGATTGTTGGCAACCGCTGTATGATGAACTGTATAAAATGTATAACATTAAATTTGTGGAAGGAATACCGCAATCTCTGAATGATGATGATTTATTACCTGTCAATAAAACTAATCTGTTGATAATTGACGACATGATGAAGGAGGCCAGTGGAAACTCTGAAGTGGAAAAACTGTTCACTCAATATGTTCACCATAGAAACCTCAGCGCTATTTATATTGTGCAGAATTTATTTTTCCAAGGTAAATCCAGCAGAACCATCAGCTTGAATACAAATTATTTAATATTGTTTAAGAATCCTCGTGATAACAATCAGATTAATGTGTTGGGGAAACAAATGTACCCCGGAAATACAAAATATTTTATGGAATGCTATCAAGATGCTACCAACCAGCCTTTTGGATACCTCATGATAGACTATAAAGCAAAAACCCCTGAACATTTTCGTCTCAGAACGGGATTACTTTCAACCCAACCAGCAGTTTACATTCAAAAAAGAAAGCAGTGATTTTGGTGAAATGTCTACTAGATTGTCTAGAAACCTCCCCCTGTTAAAAATGCTATTTAAAGCGACCCCGACGCAAAGACGTCTTATTATGCAATCAGCATCTGACGATCTCATTTTAACATTGTGTGAGGTAGCGCTTAATGTGCTCTATGGCACAATACCGCTAACGACGCAGCAACATCGCCGGTTGAAGAGAAAAAGGACTGAGATTAAATACATAGCCAGTAAAAAGATTGGTGTGTCCAGAAAAAAACGCATGATCAACCAGAACGGAGGATTTCTTCTCCCGCTCCTGAGCATAGCAATCCCCTTTATAACCAGTCTGATAACGTCTAAACAAGGTTGAAGATGGAGTACGCTGAGAAGCTGTTTTTAGTCCCTCAAAATCAAATAGATAAACTAAAGATGTCCAATACCCGAGAATCTATTCAACAAACAGTGGAAGATGATCTGGATCTTGCTATAAGAAATATTTTGAATAAAGACAATTTGGCTGCTCATGAGAAAGCCAAACTTTACACCTCAGTTTTACAAAGATTTTTGACAGTAGTTAAACAAGGGGATCGAGCCAGCAACACATTAACGCTTGCATTTCCACCCCCCGATGCGTCTCACAAAGAGTCCTTTGGACCCCCTGTTGAAGATGGTGGGGGCGATGATATTGTCGATGAAGTGTTGAAAAATGTACCATTGAAAAGTGTGAAAAATGCAAGATACATCATGGATAAAATGTCTAAAGCCAGAGAAGTTTCATCTTGGAATGATTCGGGAGAGTTTGTATTTAAAGGCGTCACTATACAGGGATCACACGTGTTGGATCTTGTGAAGAGTTTAACATCCCCACATAAAATTAGGAATGACCGTAGGCCTCATGGATGGACTGAGTTTTTGCAGGCAATTGCTGTTTTAAACATACCCTATTCAACAGTCCCAAACCACGCGGTTAGACATGTAATAAGTTCATTTAAAACCAACCCGTCTACATCGTCCTCTATGGCACAAAGAATGTATTTAAGTACACCTTCTTCTAAGGGGTCGGAGGCGTTTAAATCGCCATCTCGTGAACAAAACCAGTGGTTGTCATTTTGATGTTGTATAATATATTGGTCATATTTTTGTGCAAATTAATCATGTGATATTCAATAAAGCAGTGACATTGATACATTTTGACATTGTGCTCTTTTTATTTATTAGAAACAGTCGTTTTACAAATCATGTATTTAACATAAACGTTTCACCCATTTGAACACATTGAATACACTTAAATACAGTACTATTACAATGAGTTATCCTTAGTTTTTTCACAAAATGCGTTACAAGAACATCGTTATTAATTAAATCGTCGCTATAAAGCATCATAACATCATCATAATCACGACCTCGAATCATATGATATAGGAAGAAAACACAATGATGACCGCATGTGACAGACATAAAAGGCTGAACTTGTTTAGCCGAATACTGAATGCGTGTTGAATTCCTTTTTAGAAATTCAATGATTGATACAGGAAAACGAATAAAATCAGGACTATTACCGAAACTGTCAAAGAAAAATGCTGAGCCAAACTTATTTATGTAAACAGCCACCCAGTGTTCCCCGGGGAGGTGCGAAGGATGTGTGTTGATTATGACGGCTGTGGGTAGTGTTCTTAACGGATCCTTTGGTAAATAATCACTTGGTAGTACACCAAGAAAATGCGTGTTTTGTGTGATTCTCTCCATAGCTACGGTAAGTTGTATGGTGTTCATGTTTTTAATTAATAGTAGTCAACAAGCACCTGTCTTCGGTTAGAAACTTCAATGATGTTGTCAAAAACAGCATAAACAATTAGATTAATGGTTCTTGGAAGCGGTTGTCTGAACCGTACTTCTAGTCTGATATTTCCAGACTTAACAAGCGAGACGTGTTGGCCACACTCTTCGTCTGGTGTGAGGTTAAAACCATAAAGTGTATAACCCTGCAGAAAATCTTCTCTGTCGATTACCAGTGCTTGGTTTTTTAGATGTCTTCCAGACGAAAGCGCGAGCTGGTAAAACTCTCGTACGGCTGTGCCTGATCCAAAGTTGGGTTGTAATGGTTTGGAGGGGTGTTGCTGTCCATCCACATAAACAGCTAGAAACTCCAGATCGTAATGTTTAAATGCAAAAGGGTTTTTATCGTATGCCCCTGTAAAAGCATCATTATCGACCATGCCCAATATGATAGATTTGGGGAGTGTTCCTAAGAATAGGTTTTCCTGGTTTGATACACGGCTTCCAGCTGGTATGGAAAAATTTTTCAGACAAACTCTATCAATTGGATATTTAGCGGTTGTTGAGAGAAGTGCTTGAGCGTGTCCCAGTCTCACTCCTGGTGAAACTGATACTTTTTTAACAAACAGAGACGCTGATAAAATATTTAGTTTGTATGCTATAGCGTCACTCCTCATTAGACAAAATTCATCTTTGCCTCTTGTCAACCGGATTTTAATGTCCACCCCGTTAAGCATGAGTTTTTCTTGAAAGAAAATATCGCTGTGTATGGGTGATAAAAGTTCGACTACGGCACTTTCGTTGCTAAAGGCAGCCCTCTTTGTCAGACCAATGTTAGCCCCTGCTGGGTCGCCTACATCCATATGTCCTGCAGAGTCTTTGTAAAATAATCCTGCTGAGAATACGCTTTCCAGGGTATCTTTACCGTAGTTTAAAAGGCATTCTATAATACATCGATAAGGGTATGTGTTTGTACTCTGTGAAATTAACCTATCACCAAGTGATACATCAACCTGTGAAAAAATAGTGTTTCCTGGATAATTGATCAGTCCAACAGGGGTCCCATCTCTGATATCTGTACCGTCCGGATTTGTGATTTTAACACGCATGTAAAGCAGTGTATTATTTAAATCTACATAATCTTCACCATTCCCTGCTATGAAAAATTCCAAGGGGGTGGTGTTCGATATTGCAGATAGAGGAGGTATTTCAACGTATGTGTTTTTTTCAATAGCCGTCTGAGTCATCGGTACCGTAAACAGATCCAGTTCTGATTTAATACATTCTTCGGACATGGTATGTAGCAGAGCCATGGTTTAGAATATCGTTTTAACAGAGCTCTTCACCGATCCAGATGAGCCGCGCTTCACAGCTCTCTTTCGTCTTTGTTGTCTAACTGCAGTTATCTTAGGTTGTTTCCTGGTTTTATTTACCGCTTGACCACTCCTCCTCACCTTCCTCACTCCTGGTGGTTTAGACCTTCGTTTTCGTGACATAACCATTAACCCCGACCCATCTTGGGCTTTATTGTTATTAAAGGTATGTGACATGGCATTGGTGACAACATCGCTGACTATGTTTTTAGCAGCATTTTTAAGATGTGGTTTGGCAATGCTGAAACCTCTTTTTAACAATGGAAGAGCCATTCTAAACAACCCCCTGAAAAGTCCTCCGAGACCTGCCCCATACATAACCCCTCCACCCGCATACCCCGGCAGGCCACCGCCTGCTTGATTTTTATAATAGTTTACATAATGAGCAGGATCCATTTGGTACGGGTTATAATACACCATTTTAAAGGATCGGTTGTTTCACAGGCCTGAAGTGTAGTTTAACGACAACTTTACCGTAAGCAAATGGAACCCCCCTGTTTCTGTCATCTTTGAGTTCAATACAAATCTCTCCAATAGAATTTTTATTCACTGACACGTAGTGCGTTCTGTCATATGTCACACTGATCATTTCACGACCCGACCCGGTTATATGTACGCATCTCAAAAGCGGAACGTGTGCATCCCCCACAGTTTGATATTCGATAACATCTGTGTACACATATATGCTGTAAAATCCTCCGTTCATGTCGGTTTGATGTGGTGCATACACTGTTGTAAAAGTGGTTTCACTATGATCGTTTACAGCTTCCCATGGTTTCTCCGGTATTACACCCAAAATAATGGCTAGTTTACCGTAGAATGTTAAGGCTACTCCTAGTGGCGCTGTCATGTAAACTTTGTTTTTCACAAGGTCGTAACCGAAACGTACATGACTAGGTAGAGAAACATTTAGCTCCCTAATTACAGATGCTATTTTGTCATAATATCCGGTTTTCAGATTTATGGTCACAAAATTTTTGTTGTCGCCAACATCTCTCAAGATGATTTTTGCATCATCATCATCAATAGTGTACCACGATCTAGGGTATTCAATTTCGGCCAGACCCACCTCCCAATTACCTTTTAAGTTTATAGTTCTGGCTAATCTTGTTCTGTAATTCGAAATTTGGTTTTCGGGGTAAAGAGCTAATGAAGCATTGCATGGCAATGTGACATAAAACCCTGCATCATCCATGACCGTTCACTGTAGAAATGAACTCAGATGTCAATTGTATTTTCTTTATATGCTTAAAGAGCTCTGTAGATCTACAACATCTTTTTCATTGACCCAACTGTCAAACTTCGGAGGCCATCCCATCCACCGTACGAGAACCATGTTTTTTTTACCACACTTCTTCTTGTCTAATATTTTTTCTACTTTAAAAGCATTGTCCTTGTCCATAATAATTTTTTGTAGCTCCTCTTCATAAAATGAGCCGTCGATAACCTCCCCGTCATAATCAGATAGCTTGTAGACTGGTGGTTGACGTGGCATACATTCGGTTATAGTGAAAAATTCATCCGTGTAGTTTTGTTCATACCCCTTGGTAAAAGGGCCCCTCATCTTTGATATTCTAACCACGTCGCCGATTTTGTATTTAAATATAGGCTTCTTCTTACACACATTACCATACAAATTGTCATAGACGATCGGTTCATTTTCTTTGTTGACATCTACAGGGCGCATTTTAATACTTCTGTGATAGCTACTGTTGTATCCTTGAATAAAGTCTTGTAAAACGTCGATGTAGCGTTTAGAGTTTATAGCCGTTAAATATCGCCACATCCGTCCTTTTAATGTTCTATTAAAGCGTTCAATAACGCTTGCCTTCAATTCACTCCCTGTGCTGAAATGGTAAATGTTGTGCTTTTTAGTTAGTTGTTGGAAATGCTTGTTAAAAAACTCCTTCCCCTTGTCAGTCTGAATTTTCTGAGGGACTCTACCCTCTTGTAGTATTGAATTAAACGCATTGGCCACAGCCAATCCAGTCTTGTTCTTTATACAACGCACCCATGCATATTTGCTAAAGACATCTATACATGTAAGCAGAAATTTAGTATTGTCATTTTCCATAGAATATATTGACATATCTACCAGATCCATTTGAAACTGTGTGTCAATACCATAAACAACGACTCTATTCCTTTTAAAATTGTGACGTAGTGGTTTGTGGAGTGTATAAGCATCTTGACTGGCTAACCAGTCTGAAACATCTTTACCACTTAGCAAATCACCACTTTCCTCTAATACACCGCGTTTTAATCTATTTACACCCCCTAAAGAGCCGGGGTTAGATGGTGTGTAGTACACCTTATGCAGTTGTTCGGTCATGTTACCACCTCAGACACGTGTAAATAATGAGACAGTGATTCTATAAAACACCCCTTTTATTTTAAATCAGGGTAATCACACAGTACAAAGCATGCTTATACATTTAAAATAGAAAGACCAACATCATGCATTGTCGAGATATTGTAGGAAATTAACACATGTATCAGAATTTTTATCAATCAGGTGATTTACCAGAATATTAACATTTTCAAAGACATGTCTAGAACTCTGATCGTTTCTTGACAATAATATCACACACATATCAGTTACATATGTACATAAACATATTATATTGCCAATTTTACAATCATTATTGCATTCAAACAATGAATTTACGATGTTTTTAAGAAACACACAGGATGAATCATTCTGGCAGACACAGCGTTGTATCATTTCAGTCCATTCGTTTGATATACCTCTGACTATATCCATGTGCTTCTTTAGACAAATCACCCGTTTGTTAATATAGGGGTCATTTACAAGCTTGTTTTGTCCAGAACTATTATCATTAATGATCTTACACAGCATGTTGACAATTTCACAATGAAGACGACGTCTCAGAATAAATTTAAGCAGTCCAGTAACACTGTAGCAGATCCCCATGTTAGCGTCAAAATAAGGAGCCAGTCGGACTGTCTTTCCACCAGTCCACTGTGTCATAGACAGCCTGTTCACCGCTATCATTCACCAGCTTCTCACGGATTTCACGCAGTCTCTGTAGAATGTGTGGCTCCTCTCTTAGTTCACACAACACGGTTTCGATAATTCCATGGATTCTCTGAGGAGTCAGCGTCAATCCAAATGATTTCAAAGCAGTGCCGATGACTTGTTTTAACATCGGTTTAAACACTTTACTACAAATTTCTTCAAAATGTATGAAAAAGAAATACTTGTCAGGATCATACAAACACGTGTGCTGTACCTGACTGGGGTGATCTACTTCACAACCGTAGCACAACTCTTTTAACTTCAAG
The DNA here is from genome assembly GCA_032164185.1 of Moxostoma hubbsi. NCBI lineage: Eukaryota > Metazoa > Chordata > Actinopteri > Cypriniformes > Catostomidae > Moxostoma > Moxostoma hubbsi. The sequence continues at coordinate 15,127,203 of JAVLUX010000065.1, forward strand.
CCGAGGAGATGCTCCAGAATGACCACTATGACTGCTTTTATAAAATTGACGCTCTTTACATCAACAACGCCATCGGTATCATCACCCTCCTTCAGAGACGATGCATCTGGAAGCGTGTGTCCTGGTCCGCGAGATGAAATGAACGTTAGATTGTGATAGCCAAGATCCATGCAAAACTTGTCGAGCCAATGGCCGATGATAGGATCACCTCCAGGGGGGTTACACCTTGCTGAAGTAGATGCATCATCGGATGATGCGAAGGCCCCAGCAGATTCTGTAGTATCGTGTTGAGACATGATGATTCGTTCTTTTGGTTTGAAATGAGAATGGGGACCATCCCGCTTTTAAGGTCTATAGAATGTGGGCGGTGTTACAAGGGCGGCGTCCTGCGATCTTCCCCACACTTTTCGGGGTCAAACAGTCTGACCTTAATTATATTGTATTGGTCATATGCATCATTCCATTTAAACAGTTTGTCTATCTTTGAAAAAACATCATTCAGGATAGACACATCTTTCCATTGAAATAAAAACTTCATGTGATCTGTCTCTGTGGAAGGACACACTCTGTCCCTGGTAAGTACGTATCCATGGTCATCCAGCCTCTTGATAGTATGGTCACCAACATCCTCTGCAATGAATAAAGGTGCATCTCCAGAATCATCCAGACCCCTCCAAACACGATTGTAAAACACATCCCAGTCCTTTTCCGTGAAATGCATTGCATCGTCCCTGTTGAATAACTTAACAGAATGAGATGTTCTGTCAAAGTCGTACACGCACAAACGACCATCGTCGAGATGAAATTCACATTTCAGAGCTCCTAAAGGAGCATGGAGATCCCTGGTTATGCATGCCCCATATCTTTTCCTCGGAGCCCAATCTAGCTTAGCATTTGTTTCTACATCATTTACCAACAGGGTTTTAGGACTTCTGGGGGATGCCATTGCTCAAGCGGGAATCACAAAATACGTACTTGTTGCAATGAACAGACCTAACCTCTTTTAAATACACAGATGGGCCGGGTACAGCGCTGGGAGGGCATCAAAACAGCTGACCAACCAATTCATACCACAGCCTGTACAACTGCCGGAGGGGTGAGGCGGGGTGAGGCGGGGTGGGGAGGGGTGAGGGATGGGGAGGGGTGAGGGATGGGGAGGGATGGGGAGGGGTGGGGTGGGGGGGGAAAGGTCAAAGGGGGCACCAAACATGTCATCAATCATAGACCATCAATCATTTTTGGCACAAAGTATGACGGGGGTGTGGGGATGTGGGAGGGGGGAAAGGTCAAAGGTGATCAATTAAGTCATCAATCATCACCTGTCAATCATTTTGACACAAAGTATGTTATATTTACTACTAGCGGTAAGTGTGGTGCTGGCTTTAGCTGAACAAAGCTGGTCATTAACTTGTCCAAGCTGGTTCAAGATGAAAATTAACTTGTCAAAGTTGGTCATTAGCTGGTTGACTAGCTACCATGTTCCAAAAACCACCTTGACCAACGATGGTTTGACCAGCTGGTAGATGGTTTGTTGCTGGTCCAAGATGGTCTACCTGCTAGAAACCAGCTACCATGTTCCAAAACACAAAATTTTCTAATGTTAGTAAGACGAACATGTAGAGACTTTATTTTGACCCCCACTAAATAGATGCACTTGAAAAAATAAAGTGAAAACGTGCACACTGGAAAAGTAAGACCCAAATATGCCCTTCTGTCATTAATGTCAACACAGAAATGTGGATGTAGAGTGGGCCTGTATATTTTTGGTATGAATATGAATGGAGTTAGTCATCCATGCCTTGCTAATAAGACACAGGGAGTAGCCAGTAGACAGCACTAATTAATTTTCTGCTGACAGTTATAGATAATAACCTTATGGTGGGTATCAGGCTTTATGAATATACATGGAACACCACAAGAGTGCTAGATAATATGAAAGAACAAATATATACATCCGCTTAGGTCACTGTGATTTTGCTAAGTAGGACATGTTCCTGGATCAACATCATTTGTTGATCCTGGAATAACATTTCTGTCAACCAATCACTGCCCTTTTATGTCATCACGGTGTGCCGATCAATACCGCATCTGATTCATTTCAGCAGTTCCCTCCATTTTAACCACCATTCAGAGGTGTTGTTATTAGGTGCTTCACTATCTCTGCATTTCATTTTGCAAACAAAAATGTATTGTTAAATATATTACCCCTGGAGTCGTGAGTTTGAATCCAGGGGATGCTGAGTGACTCAATCAGGTCTCCTAAGCAACCAATTTGGCCCGGTTGCTAGGGAGGGTAGCGTCACATGGGGTAACCTCCTCATGATCACTATAATGTGTGGTTCTCATTCTTGGTGGGGTGCGTGGTGAGTTGTGCATGAATGCCACGGAGAATCGTGTGGGCCTCCACACGTACTATGTCTCCATGTTAACACGCTCATCAAGCTACATGATAAAATGCATGGATTGATGGTCATAGATACAGAGGCATTTGATGCAGAGATTAGTCCTCTGCCACCTGGATTAAGGCCAGTCACTATGCCACCACAAGGATTTAGAGCACATTGGGAATTTGGCATTCCAAATCGGGGAGAAAAAAAAATCCTGGGAAATTTGCTAATGTTGATCCAGCTCCATTATCATTATTCACATAAATTACCATAGTAGTCATGGTAACTTAAAATACTTAAGATACTTAAAAGTACTAAAATTATTGTTATAACAGTTATTAAATCATTATAAATTAAAATGGGACCTGCTAATGTTACTCTACTGCAACTCACTCTGGCATAAGAACTTTAATCTTTGTATTTGCTATTATTTATTGTGGCAAATTATTTTAAACTAATAAATTTGAAAGTAAAATAAGAGGAAAAAAAATACAAAATCTGCCAATATTAGCCCATAGAATGATGCTGAAATACTGTGCATCCTAGGAATTATTTAATAAAACTGAATCACCATGACTTGATTAGTTTAAACCAAAGAACATTGTAAGAAGTTTCCAGTTCACCAGTAGACAGAGGAAGTGGGGGACGGCAATGTCAATTCCAAAGTAAGTTTGATTGTTTTCACACTTAAAGTAAATCTTTACACACATCAGAGATCAAGTCAGCTCTCTCTTCCTATCTACTGCTGATGCGGCCCCTTTATCCCCACTGCTGCTCACGACAATGTAAATCAGCTTTTAGTCAAGTCCCTAACAAGTGTAAATCCTTTCCACTCACCTCTCCCGGCCTCACTCTCCATAGATCGGTGCTCGACCACGCCTCCGCTCCCACAGACATTTTTTTGAAAGGATTTGATCAAGTAGAAATAACCACTTAAGATAATGACTGCACATAACAACTTTTTATAATGTGTTGTAACTAATTGTATAGGCACTGTAGCATTACTATACATATAGTATAACATATAGTACTGCTAAATTGAACCCAGGAATTAAATGTTTATGATGATAATAACTTATGACTCAGCATGTCTGTTATGAGTACATTCAGTGTTTGATGTCATTAATGGAGATTTTTTTATTGTGTAGTTTAAAAATACAGTGATAAGAAAAAGTATGTGAAATTAGCTTGTTTTTGCCATTAATTGGTCATAAATTGTAATCTCATCTTCATCAAAGTCACAAGATAAAACACAATGTGCTTCAGCTAACAACATACAAACAATTATAATCTTTCATGACTTTATTGAGTACATCACCTTAAATATTCACAATGATGTGGAAAAAATTAAGTGACATCTTGTAATAACTGGTTGATCCTCCTTTGACCTCAGCCAAGCGTTTACAGTAGCAGCGGATTAGACCTGCACAATGTCTAATGTCTCAGCCATATTATAAGGATTCTAGTGTGAATGGCTCTCTTGAGGTCATTCCAAGCATCTCTATTGGATTAAGGAGTGTTTCGATATTTGGGGTCATTGTCCTGATGCATCGCACAACTTCTACTGGGCCTGATATTATCCAGGAGGATATCTTAATCTTGGGAATGAATTTTTCCCTCAAGGATGGCAAATGGCCCCAAAGGCCCCAAAGTAGCAAAGCAGCTCCACATAATGATTCTCCCTCCACCACACTTCACTGTTGGGATGATGTTTTTATGTTGGTATGTGGTGCTCTTTTTACACCATACATAGTGCTGCATGTGCTTCCCAAATAATTAAACCTTAACAAAACATTTTCTCTGTAGCGTTGTGGAATGTCAAGGTGGTCTTTGGCAAACTTCAGGCACGCAGCAATGTTTTAGTTGGAAAGCAGCAGCTTCTTTCACGGTGTCCTGCCAAGGACACCATGCCTGTTTAATGTATTTTGCATAGTAGACTGATGAACAGAGATGTTAACCAGTTCCAGTGATTCATGTAAGTCTTTAACTGTCCCTCTAGCATTCTTTTTTTTTTTTTTTTTACCTCATTGAGCATTCTGCTGTGTGTCCTTTGAGTCATCTTGGCTGGCAGGCCACTTCTATGGAGAGTAGCCATAGTATTAAATCTTCTCCATTTATAGACAGTTTGTATAACTGTGGACAGATGATAGCCTAAGCTCTCTGAGATAACTTTGTAACCTTTTCCAATTTTATGGAAATCAAAGGTTCTTGATCGGAGGTATTCTGAGATCTCTCTTATTTTTTTTATTTTTTTTTTTTGCGAGGCATGGGCCATGTCAGCAGATGCTTTTGTGAATAGCAAACTCAAAATGTTGGAGTGTTTTTAGAGGTCAGAATAGCTTTAATCCACACCTACAATCTAGTTTCATTAATTGGATGCCAGATTTATCAACTCCTGACTCCAAGCTTTTGTTCACATACTTCTTCCAACCTACACTGTGACTGTTTAAATTACATATTCAAAATGTACAAGAACAATACAATAATTTGTGTTATTAGTTAAAACAGATTTTGTTTGTTCATTATTAAGTAAATTTAACGCATTCATTTCTGATTAATAATTTGTTTAACACATTATAAAATGAACACAATTAATGTACATTTGCATTTATGCATTTGGCAGACGCTTTGATCCAAAGCGACTTACAGTGCACTTATTGCAGGGACAATACCCCGGAGCAACATGGAGTTAAGTGCCTTGTTCAAGGACACAATGGTGGTGGCTGTGGGGATCGAACCAGCAACCTTCAGATTAACAGTTATGTGCTTTAGCCCACTACGAGTTTTGTAGTTCTTTTTCTTTGTTCATTGGTTCTTGTGTTTATAATTTCCAGGTGTTTCTTGTTGAGGGTCATTAGTCTATGTCCTCCTGTTCTCCCAGTCTTTGTCAGTTCTTATCCTTTGATGGCTGTAATGGTTTGTTTAGTTCTCTTGTGTTACTAGTTTCTTGTTTCTTATGGTTATTTTTGAGTTTTCATTAAAGAAGCCTGCATATAGATCCAGTTCTTCTCATCTCTTGTCTCTGCAAGCATTACAGAAGAACTGACCGCCTGTTTCCTCGTCGCTGCCAGCACTCTCGGCCATGTAGGCCGTTCCCCTGCCTCTGCCAGCACTTCCGCACTGGTTTCCTGGTCCACGGCGGTCTCTTGGTCCTACACCAGCTCTGCCTTGGTTTTCTTGTCCACATCAGCCTCTGGTTCCTCCGCCTGCTGCACTCCGGTCTCCTGGTCCACATCGGTCTCCAGGCCCTCCACCCACTCCACCCTGGTCTCCTGTTCCACGCCAGTCTCTGGGTCTCCGGTCTCCCGTGGTCTGCAGCGCCCTCCAGTCCCCTGTGGTCTCTTACTTCTCCCAAGAACTTGTGTTTTAGGAGCCACTCCTAAAACGGGGGGGACCATTTCAGGGATTCCCTGGCAACTTTTTGTCAAATATATTGGGATATCAAGCCTTTTGGGTCCTCATTTTAAGGTACTCTTTGACCCAGACTACATAGAAGATGTGGTGAGTTTATTGGTTGCATTTATCAGAGATGCATATTAGAATATGATGACATTTTTCCAAGTTCTAACTAAAACACTGTTATAAATAGTTTATAGATGCTCTCATTAGTTATAATTGCTATTATCCTTTTTAATACCCTTATTGGAACTATTAAGCTCCTTATCCCTTTCTCTGTAGGAACTTCCAGGATGTGAACCTTTTTTGCACACAATCCATGTCAAATATATTGTTAGGATCACTGAGAGCAAAAAGGCTCTAGGTGCAGTAAATGATTTCCATTTAGAAAATAATAAATTGTTTAACATAGAAACTGCAGTCTAATCTTTAGTGATTTTAAAGCACACATGATAATCCATGTACAATTGTTTATTAAGAATAAAAGTGGACAAAATAAAAAAGACTGTGGCAAACTGGAAAAAAAAAGTTTCTTTTGAATTAGTTAAAAGTTCTCTCTTCCAGTATTAAGTGAATGGAACCCTAAAGAAAGGAAATCACTGTACAATTTTGTGAGCTAGCCAAGTTGTAAACAAACCATTCCAGACAAATTACAAAAGGTATCATGCTTAGAACTGTACTGTAAACAGATTGGGCAGTAATCTTAATAAAATGCACAATGTAAAAAAAAATGTTTTATGATTAATGTTTGAAAGTGACATTTGGCCATACTTTTCCTTTTTCCATACAGGTTTGGAACAACATGAGGCTGAGAAAGTGATGACAATCAAAAGTGATGAATTAAGCATTGCATTAGTTTAGGCAGGTCATGCTAGTCAAGAAGGCAATCCATTGACTTGTGATGCCTACCAACACAATTCAGACACCTATGAGAGCTATTCTTTTTAAATCCTCCATCATTTATTATTTCAGTTGCCTTTATACTGCATAGGTGTAAGTTACAATTAATACCCTCCTATATCCTGAGATCCACATCTTATGTGAGAACTCTAACTTAGTCCTCTAAACATCTTGGGTGCTCTTAATTTCTGAATTTGTGCATCCACGTTTCCTCCGTCCTCCCTCCTCAAGCCTGTGACCTGAAAACTGTGACTATCATGAAGGATGAATCAATTCTCTACATGCACCTCAAGGAGGCAAGGATTGAGGAAAGAGGAAGCTTCCCAGGAGACTTGAGCAGGAAAGCAAAGGTACATCCTGCACCAAATACTTTTTTGTTGAAGCACCTGACACACGCATACATTTTCCTCCTCCATGTATGACAAAGCCGTTTTAATAATTTTTTAATTCCTTTGCAGTCTAAATTAACCATAATTCTTGAATACTTCAACTTTGCATCTTGAATTTTTAGGTTGTATACTATTTTAAGTGCTGTAACAGTACTTTTACTGTGCTATTTCCCCACCGTCTGTGTTTGCTAATTCCCTGTCCTGATTTTATTTTTATCTATCAACATGATTGGCTAGGGAGAGTCTCGTGACTCCCATCAAATCACATGTAAAAAACTTGAATGGCAGCTGCAGATCTGGCACCAACTGTGGAGAATGCCTCAAACATAGTTTACAGCTAAACATCACAGCAGCATCTGAAAGTGCTTTTCGCAGTGAAAAAGGCCAATTGCTTGATCGTGTGAGTTTAACTTGCTTAAGCCATTTATCAGCATTAATCCCGCCTCTAATATGAAGAAACTTATAGAGGTAAATTTCATATTTCTGATTACTAGATTCTGTGTGTCTTTAACGTAGCCTGTAATTTAGCTATCTATCACTGAGATTATTGGGCTGCTGTGAGAGATGAATGCAATATTATCAATAGGGCTGGGCAATAAAACAATCTAGATGTTTACTGGAAAAAAAATAAAGAGAGAGATGTCCTCAATCAAACTTTTGAGTAGTTTTCTATAGAAAAATATATATAAATTATAGATATTTAGCCTATGTTCTACATCTAGAACAGGGGTGTTCATTATATCAATCACGATAGCAAGAGCACCGCTGGTTGGTTGATCTAGATTAAATATAAAAGATTGACTTTTTTATTTCCTGAAGTATGTAGCTGTGTGCTGTTTGATTTGCAGGCGGCTAATGTTTGAGCGCTAATTTGATAATAAATGATCAAATACACTTTATAATTATGCCAATGCCGGTCTTGGTGAGGATTTAATGTATACACAGTCGTTTATGTCTAAAGTGAATTTAAACAGTGGGACAAAAAGTATTTGCATCAAAATGTTGGATTTGAAGTGTACATATAACCGAATTGAGCACTGTCTTGAAGGCTATTTCATATAAAGTCTATTAATCAAACAACAAGGAAATGAGAAAATCACTCACTACTTTTGGCTGAATAACATGAGTAGCTTTAAAAGTGTTAATGTAATAGAATAAAACAGTGATATTTATAATTATAATATTTTATTAATTATATTGTTCATTTTTTAATAATACTGACCCCTGATGTAGAGAGTGTGTTAATTGGTATAATAAATTACCAGGAACGTAGAGATGATATAATAATGTATAATTATGCTTAGCCTTTATAAAGATAGAAAAGTATTAACATTGGCGGAGCAATACTTCAGCAGAACATTCCACCAGTCACAAACTTCAGAAAATTGTGAATCATAAATTAGAATGAGAACACAACTATTGCTGGGCTTAAAAGATACAAGAACTAAATCAGTCTTGAACATTGTATCTCAAAAGGAGGACAATTTGGCCCCCCATGTGCTATTTAAAGAAATAATTCACACAAAAATTTTAATTCTCTTTTTTTTTTTACTCATGCCATCTGTCTATAACTTTCTTTCTTCAGAACACAAATTAAGATTTTTAGAAGAATATTTCAGCTCTGTAGGTCCATTCAATGTAAGTGAATGGGTCCCAAAATTTGGACGCTCCAAAAAGACAAAAGTAATATATACAACTCCAGTGGTTTAATCCATGACTTCAGAATTGATATGACAGGTGTGGGTGAGAAACAGATCAATATTTAATTCAATTTTTGCTAGAAATTCTTCTCCCTGCCCAGTAGGTGGTGATATACATGACGAATGTGAATCACCAAAAACACAAGAAGGAAGTGAAAGTTAAAGTGGAGATTGACTGAGCAGGGAAGTGAATTAATAGTAAAAAAATTAATTAAATATTGATCTGTTTCTTACCTCATCTATCATATCGCTTCTGAATACATGGATTAAACCACAGGAGTCACATGGATTAGACTACTTTTATGCTGATTTATGTGATTTGTGGAGCTTCAATATTTTAGCACCGATTCACTTTCATTGTATGTAAAATAACACGTCTTTACAGTATTTATGTGTCTTGTTTATGTTAATGATATACATTGTGTTATATACCTATAATATAAGCTGTCGAATTCATGGTGAACAAAAACGTTACCCCCAATGCTGAAGAGTCTTACCACGGAAACGGAAGACTCGCTGAAACTTCAGCATTGACTGCTCTGATTGGAAGATCGCTTCAGGTATGGTTCCATCGAACGCGCCGCTGGATTTTCAAAGAAGTATGAACGGACCCAACATGGAAGAAACAAAGTTGTAAATTAAGGACTACACTTTTTTTTTATGGAAACATGAGAAGAGTTCTCCCATGCAAAACGTATTTGACAGTTTTCCATTATTGTGTATGTTGCTAAAGATTAATTTTCTTCTGCACAATTCTGAAAATGTTTCTCAGAACTATAAATGTGGTATTGATTGTTGATTCAATGGTGATTCGATATTTTAATGAATGTGTTACCTATGCTATGTGTAGCCAAGTGGATACATTTAATGTGATTTAACTCTGGTTATAAATTGGAAATGTGCTGGTTAGAGACGTGAGACGTGAGAGCATGTGTTCCCAGTTTTGTTCATCGTTTGAGAATTCTTTGGATAATTATACAATTTTACACAGAATAATTATAAATTGCATTAAATATGTGTTCTGAAGAGTTATATATTAAAATTGAGTGTTTGTTATGGATAATTTTTGAAGGATGCATATGGATTGCATGTGTTCAGTTTAACCACGTGTTTTGCACAAGCAAGGACTGGCTATGTAAATTTTGAAATAATAATATCTTATTTAATAATTTATTGCCCAGTGTTTTCCAGTTTAGTGAATGAGTAAAATACATGTTATATGTGAAAACATGTTTAAGGAGAATTGTATTGTTTAAACTGTCATACATGTCCTTCAAGCCTGGTTAAAAATGCATAAAATGCTTTGTGTGATTTAAGCATGTGTTAAATGCAAAAAATGCTGTGAATGATATAAGCATGTATTAAGGTGATGTATGCTGAAGCATATTGCTCTGTTTGTATTTATTTGGACATAAGCCTCTTTTTTATAAACGGTTGTCATAATAAAACTCTAAAATATATTTTTGTATCCTGTGTTGTTTCTTTACAATGTATCGGCTACATATTCAATGCTAACAAATGTCCTGCAAATGTTTGTAACTTGTATTGCTTTACAATAAGGTCTGTCAATACATAAAATGTGTGCTTTTTTTATTGTTAAATAATGTTAGTAAAAAACCTACAAACATTAGGTAATGTTGAAATATGTTAAACTTTATAATAAGGTTCACAAATATGCATAGTAAATACTTAATTATCATTATTTATCATTAATAAAGAGTCTCCAAACATTAGTAATGCATTATTTTATGATAATCAATGGATTTTCACTTTACAATAAGGTTCACAAAACTCAAGAAATATAAATATTACCCAGGAACATAGGTGAGTGAGGATACTTTCGGTATCCCCTCAACTTTCTTCTCCACAATGAATGTTGCAACAGTGGCTCGGTTCAGCAACGTGGCTGGGAGAACACAACATCTCATTCCCTCCATTAGGGAACAGAGGTTACAACAGTAACCTAGACATTCCCCGTCTGTTGCTCACTTCGACATTGTGTTGAAGAAGCGAACCGTGTACATGCGCTGCTGTCACAGGTGCGGGCAGGTAGTTTGCGTGCCAAAACGACAGGCTGTGCCAGACTGCACGTACCCTTCCCCAACGCCCCAAAAAATCTTCAAAACCTTTTGGTTCCTTACGCCCCGATATGGGGGGAACAAGGCGATGTGCCAAGCATGGGAGCAAGCTGCGCCAGCTGTGCCTTTTCTCTCTCTACGTTTCTCACATAGAGTTAAAGCGGCTGAGGCCATTTTAACGCTATCACGCGCATCAGGGAAGGAACCTTGGGCACGTAGCCCGGTCGTGATATTAGGATCACAGTGTCTGCTGGACCAAACTCAAGGCAGGTATCGCTGACAGAGAACACTTGCAGGTCCCTGACCCTCTTGATGGAGGCGAGCACGATCTGGAGGGCCGTCTTCAGGGAGAGGGCCTTGAGTTCAACTGATTCTAGCGGCTCGAAGGGGGGTCTCTGAAGGCCCGAGAGGACCACTGAGAGATCTCAGGAGGGGAACAGGCTTGGCCGGGAGGGATTCAATCTCCGGGCACCTCTTAGGAACCTGATAACTAAGTCGTGCTTAACCAAAGACTTGCCGTCTGCTGCGTCATAGTGGGCCGCGATAGCGGCTACATGCACCTTCAAAGTGGAGGGGGACAGCCTCCCCTCCAACCACTCCTGCAGGAATGAGAGCACTGACCCGACTGCGCACCTCTGTGGGTCTTCAGCCCGGGACGATCTCCAATTTGCGAACAAGTGCCTCTTCATTGCGTAAAGTTGCCTGGCAGAGGGAGCTCTGGCTTGGTTGATCGTGTCTACGACAGCAGGTGGTAGGCCAGCTAGATCTTCCACATCCTGTCGAGGGTCCAGACGTGGAGGTTCCAGAGGTCTGGGCGCGGATGCCAGAGGGTGCCCCATCCCTGAGAAAGAAGGTCCTTCCTCAGGGGAATTCGCCAGGGAGGGGCTGTCACGAGGAGCACGAGATCCGAGAACCAAGCCCGAGAGGGCCAATAAGGGGCCACCAGAGTGACATGTTCCCCGTCATCCCTGACCTTGCATAGCACCTATGCAAGAAGGCTCACTGGGGGAAATGCATACTTGCGCAGCCCCATGGGCCAGCTGTGTGCCAGCGCGTCTGTCCCGAGGGCAGTCTCCGTTCGGGTGAACCAGAGCGGGCAGTGGGAGGTCTCTCGGGAGTTGAATATGTCTACCTGTGCACTTGCCGAACCGTTCTCAAATCAGCTGGACCGACTGGGGGTGAAGCCTCCACTCTCCGCTGACCAAACGCTGTCACGATAGATCGTCTGCTAACACGTTGAGGTTGCCCGGGTTGTGAGTGGCACACAGCGACTTGGCGGGTGAGTTGTGACATGTAACGGGAGCATACGCCACCTTGGTGATTTATGTATGCTACCGTGGTGGTGCTGTCTGATCGGATCAGAACGTTAGGCAATTGATGTGCCAGTGCAGTGGGGGCCCTTTCCAACGGTCCATTGCACATGGAGCCTGTTCTGCCCCCACTTTGTGTTGCATTAGAGACATCTAGTGGTGTAAAGTTGTATTGCATTTGAGTTTTCATATTTAGTCCCTCCTCTCTTGCCATTGTTTTTTCCTGTTTGCTTCTGACTCTGGTCTACTGAGAGGTCATGCAGCAGTTACTCTTTTCTCTTGCCTTTGGTAGTTTTTGAAGGTCTAAGTCTGTAAGTATTTCTGTAGGAAGTATATCTACTGTGCTGTAGTCTTTGTGTATTGTCCGTTTTAGCATATGTATGTTGTATTAATAGATGCTAATCGCGATTAGCATTTCTCCATAGACATCCATGTTAATGTTAGCTTAAATGCTTACTAGTCCTGCAAGTCTCATTATAATGGCTAATTTTTCTTATGGGATATCTATATATGTTAGACTTGAGTTGCATATTCATGTATATGTATTTATGGGCAGTTTGTAATGCCATATTATTATGTTTTCACAGTTTTACAAAATTGGAAAGATTTTTACTAAAGGCCTCTCTATACTCCGGTTTCCTGGGTCTTGATTTCATGGATCTTATGTTAGCTATCTGCTACGCTAACCTGTCAAAGCAAGAGCAGAATAGCGCCCCAACCCTGTTTGGAAGTGTCTGTGGTGATCAGGACGCATCGGGACACCTGCTGCAAAGGGACTCCTGCCCGTAAAAAACTGAGGTCTGTCCAGGGTTTGAAAGTTTGGCGGCAGGCGGGGGTGATAAACACACGGTGCGTGCCGCAGTGTTCATCTTGGGACTCGAGTCTGGAGCTGACCACTGCAGAGGATGCTATATGCCCCAGGAGCTTTTGGACATGTTTTAGGGGGACCCACGTGCCTGGCCTGAAAGAGGTGAGGCATTTCAGCACTGACTGCACACGCTCGTTGGTGAGGCGTGCTGACATTGAGACCGAGTCTAACTCCATGGCGAGAAAATAAATGCTCTGGACCGGGGCTTACTCTTTTCCCAGTTGACCTGAAGCCCATAACGGCTGAGGTGCCTGAGCAACTGGTCCCTGTGGGTGCATAGTAACTCTCGGGAGTGGGCCAGGATGAGCCAGTCGTTGAGGTAGTTGAGTATGCGAATGCCTGCTTCCCAAAGCAGGGCAAGGGCTTCCTCTGTGACATTCGTAAAGACGCGAGGGAACAGGGACATGCCGAAGGGGAGGACTTTGTACTGATTCGCCAGGCCATCGAACCGTAGAAAGGGACGATGTCGAGGCAAGATTGAGACGTGGAAGTACATGTTCTTCAGGTCTACTGCTGCGAACCAATCTAGATGCCGGACGCAAGTTAGGATGTGTCTTTGCGTGAGCATTTTGAACAGGAGCTTGTGCAAGGCCCGGATGAAAACTCGCAATCCAAGATCAGTCGTAAGCCACCGCCTATGACAGTAGAAACCCTTCTTCATCTCGGCTGGAGGGACTTTGAGTAAGAGAGTAGCGATTTAAAGCGGACGCCCCCAAAGGGGGGAGGAGGCCTGGCAAACTGAATTGTGTAACTGAGTCAGATGGTCCTGGCCAGCCAGCGTGATGGATTTTGAAGCAAAAGCCAAGCTCCATTCTAGGGGCACTAAGGTGACGATTCACAGCTAATATCCTCTGACTGGGCGTGCTGACCTGAGGGTGGCAGTCCTGTCGAGTCTTCCGCATCAGATGCCAGAACACTCTCCGATGCAGCGACGAGCTCATCATCCAGCTCAGGGGGCTCAAGAGGATAGGCGGTCTGGCTGTGAGGCGAGCCGCTGTCACCCTGAGCCCGGGCGGAAGTCTAAGAGTGTTTCGGGGGGCAGGAGGTTCCTGGGGACATACCCGGCAAAACCGAGCCTGCTGCCATCCCCAAATCGCCTCCATCGCCAGCTGGGTCATCCTCAATCCCGTGGGAAGAAGGAACGACGTGGGGGGCGGCAGGAGTGGCGTTCCTTCTTAGGAAGGAAAGCCGCGACCGCAATGTTGCCATGGTAAGGTTCTCGCAGTGAGAACAAGAACCATCCACTAACGCTGCCTCGGTGTGATCGCGGCCCAGACACACAAGGCAGCGCCTATGACTGTCAGGAGCGGAGAGATCTTGGCCACATCCAGGAACTACACAGGGGCGGTAAGGCATCTTTATAAAGACGCGTCCTGAAAAGGACGTTCAACACCGCTGTGTATTGCTCTTTTAGAGAAAAATAGTCTTTTAGGGAAAATTTCTCTTTTAGTAGCGCTTTCGAAGCACCCAGGGGCAAAACTGCACTGCCGTGCAGAGGAGAGATGATGAGGAAACAGCTCACAGCTCACACAACTTGTCGGCTCCGAAGAAAATTTCTGAATGAACAGACGCATTTCCCTCCCTTTATACCCGTATGTCCGGGGGTGGGACATGCAAATTCTGTCTGCCAATTTCTCATTGGCTTTTCTCAAAGTTCAAAGATGCATAAGGCTCTCAAGAGAGACTCTTAGAGTCGCATCTTCGACACAACGTCGAAGTGAGCGACAGACGGGGAACACATCTATTATCAGTCAGTGGCAGAGGCGCGTTGTGAGGCAACAATGGTATCATATATTCTGCTGCAACTATTTCGATATCCATCTTATTTTCAGCTAACCAGGGCGCCGCCAGTATCATCTTTGAATGTAGACCTCTTCTGAGATTAGCCATTCCAACTTTAGCAATAAGAGGCATTCATCATGCTGCTTTATAGTACAAGCTGGTAATAAATATCGACATGTTTACGATTTCATAAACTCATTGGTATATAGTTACCATTATAGCATTTGCTTCGTTCCTCAAAGGTTTGCAGGCAGATGCAGGAAATCAGGTGCTGACAAGGACAGTCCTGGGCACCGTCTGACACGCCCCCAACTAACTCTACAAGCAGAGAGGAAAATCAGCCAGTAAATTTTGTTCATTAAAAAAAAAAAAAAAGTTTATTCTCTGTCTTGTCAGAGAGCATTCTCTCTCCTAGGAGTGCATAGTAACAGTCACGCAGATATTGCATCAACATGGCTTATTAACATCGTTTGAAATAAAAATTTACAGAGGTATTATCGGAATTATGCAAAAACATATATATGGGTTACATGGAGACAAGAAAGTTGTAGAGCCTCCCTCTACTTCCTTTAACTGCAGGAGAAGGAGAACAACCCCCCTCCTCGCCAGCTACCTTCCATATGCATTAGTCTCAATTGTATATTGTTTAAAGCTTTAGCTGGGCTAGTTTCTGTGCACTTTGCTTTATGTACCAGGTGACAGCTGTCATTACCAGATCTTCTAATTTATCGCCTTCCGAGCTACCCCTCTTCATATCAGGAGTCTCATTTCCTTGGATATTCTGCCAAATGTTATGATTTCCTTGCTGATGTTCCAATATGGGGTGGTCGGGGTTGTTGTAGAGCCTCCCTCTAAAGTGGTCCTGACTGAACTAATGTTAACAAATCCAAACTTACTGTAAAGTGTTACCAAATTATTATTTACCCAGGAATGATGTAGAGTTACTATTATGCAAATGAACAATTGTACCATGTTGTAATGTTGCTGAGGAGAGGGTTGGTGGTTGGGAGATTCACTGCTCTCACTGGGTTATCCATGCATGGCTGAATGGATGGACAAGGAGCTTCCTCAGAATAGAACCATACCACCAACACCAACCGATTGCTTGAAATTGTCACTTGTACATATACACTTGAATGAAAGTGGTCATGACTGAATTTTCATTTTTGGTAGAACTATCCATTAAAATGTATCATGGTCTTAACCAAAACATAACATTTTGACATGAAAACCATAAAAATACCTTATGGAGAGTATAAAGTAATATAAAAAATTGAAATGTTATTATTTTCCAGGCATTCCTCATAATGTTTATATACTGTTAGTTACATGACATGCGAGTTTGCATTTTCCCCAAATTTGCATTTTCCACAAAATATTTTTCACTAACATTATCTACTTTTTGATTTGATATCAGGATGAATTTGCTGAAAATGGGCATCTTCAGAGAGATCTTGCCCATTACGTGATATTCTATGTATAATAACTCTATTCATTCAACTAATTTCTTACTTAAAATAGATTGATGCTTTACTTTAGGGGCCGTTAGGGTTGTTCCCATACCAAAATTTCTGGCTTTAGTATCATACCAGCCTTGGTACCTCAGTTTTGATACTAAATCAATACTCGGCAGTGTAGACTAAAATTTTCACGCTGATTAATATTATTAAAGGGTTACTTCAGGATTTAGCATTAAGCTTTGAATCAGTAGAAAACCAGTAGTATTTTCTAATTACCGAGCTCCCCCACCTCATATCCCCCTGAGAGGAGAGATTTATTTATTTTTAGTCTGGAAAAAATCCTCCGATGACGCAAAAATCGTCATTTTGCGTCATCGGAGGATTTTTGGTCCAGAGGCTTAAAACTACAGCCAGTATTCCGCATGTTTTCACCACGCCCATATGGGGCGGGATCTCACTCACAGAATGTGAAGATAGTGTCAGCCATCTTTCTGTAGAAGCTAAGAAAACAGGCTCTTGCTCTGTGTAGAAAGTTTGTATACAAGTAGGCTAATCACGATGGCGGAATGTAGTTTTGAAGTTGAAATGGCAGAAGGGGATTTCGAAGATCTGTTGCGAGAATCTGATGCTCGCGCTACCTGTATGAGCCGCAATACAGCGATGAACAGAGGCTGGAGCAGCTGCTGTAGCAGGGGAGCAAAACCTGCTTGGCAGGCAGGAGGAAGAGAGTGTTAAATTATATTCAGACTCGAGTTGGGGCGGACTGGTGGTGTCAGTGCTCTCGCTGTGCGCCTATGGAAACAGATAGAGAGTCCTATTGCTGTCGCAAATTTCAGCGATACTGGACGAGATCGCTGAATCCACTGATGAAACTGCACCAATAACATGAGCATGTATAACTGAGCACCCAAGTTTTGTATCACACATGGACAGGGGAGTCCTGGAAACTTATTTTAGGATCCCGAAGATAAATTGGAAACGCCAGCCAAAGCCCGCAGGGACAAATGGACGGCTTAGTGTAAAGTGAGTATTTTTTTTTCTTTTTTTCTTTATTGTTACTAAGACGTCATGTACAGAGTTTGGACACACGGAATTATCATAATGTTCTTCCTGCGTAGTCAGTCAATTTATCAACTAACTCACGATTTATAGAGTCACGATGTAGCATAGTTGTATCATATTTTCAGATACTGCCGCCTGTAACCGGTAGGCGTGGTTTGGGAGTGGCCTCGTAAGGGCAGCAAAGCAAGTGCATTCTGGGAGTTGTTGTCTTTCAGCCACAAGTGTAAAAAATACATTTTCTGCCTTTTCTCTGTCTAGAATGCTTCAAATTCAAAAATAATTTCACATTTATACTATATAAATGACCAATTTTAAATACACATTCATCTTCCCAGAGGTGAAGTATCCCTTTAATCATTATTAGAATTCATAGTCATTTAAGTGTATTATTTAATTTTGTAGTATCATGTATAATTTTTAAATATGTTGTCTTTGTTTGATCACATTTACTTTTATATGATTGTATACATATAGAAGCTCATATAGATTCCATTTATCAGCTTCATATTATCCGTACCTAAACTTGCCCAAGAAGCATATTCCAGACAGAGTATCTTGTTCCTGTTTAAACAAAGGAACGTCTATGTTGTTTTTCCTATGGATGGACTTAAATATGGCCTGCACGAGTATGCTCTTCAGAGAAAGGCAGAGTGAGACTGAGAAAGATGAAAAAGTCTGCTCTTCAGAGAAAGATGAGAACGAGGAGAAATATAATGAAGACCATCGAATAACGCCTTTATAATAAAAAATGCACTTTC
This sequence comes from Moxostoma hubbsi, assembly GCA_032164185.1. Taxonomy (NCBI): domain Eukaryota; kingdom Metazoa; phylum Chordata; class Actinopteri; order Cypriniformes; family Catostomidae; genus Moxostoma; species Moxostoma hubbsi. Next base: position 15,145,293 of record JAVLUX010000065.1, read on the forward strand.
TGTCCTATGTCTGATAACTAAAAGATTTAATAAATTAACTTTTTCTAGGCAAATTTAACTGGTGTGTCTCCGTGACTTCACAACGGTGAAAAAGACATAAATATAAAGTCTTATAAAAAGCCTTATAAAAAGTCAAATATAAATTACACAGAAAATTACAGAACATTGGTCAGAAGAGCTGCATAAAGTCTTACAGATACCAATTCTGCATTTTCCATTTAAATCTTTCTGGATACCTTGTTAAATGTTTTAATCAGATGGTTTTTAATACAATTATTACGAACAGTTATAATCAAATGAAAATAAAATAATTAATTTTTAAACAAAAAATTGCGATTAATTTTTTTATAAAATTAAATGCTACACAACAGAGCTTGTGGTATTAATAAAACATTAATGGGGGAAAAAATCTGATTACCTTAGGCACAAGGCTGCTATGGCTGAATCACAACATTCAGTACACTTGCTTTTGTGATATTGCGTACAAATCCTAATAATAATACAACCATTTAATATAATACTTTAGTAGTATAGTATAGTATTATTGCTACATTTTGAATATTACATTTTTATACAATAGTTATATTTTAGTCTTCTTAAATTTCACACATCCAGTTGAATAGAGCATTCATTTTAGCTGGGCTTTTATTTTGACAGACTTTTTAGTTATCCCTTTTTTTGAATTTCATTCGATTCTATATTGATTAATATATTTCAGTTACAATGTCCATTAGGCTTCTAATGATTAAGACTAAAGTAATAATTACTGTGGTTAGATCAGTGCAAATAGTCTTTTTAACACCTGCCACAGTTAAAATAATGTATAACTCATTATTTAAAAGTATTACATTTTATGATTTTACACTACTGTAAAATCATAAAAATTTAAACAAGGGTTATATGTAATTTAAAAGAAAAAAAAAAAAAAAACTATTTTGCCACATGAAAGTGAAAGGGCATGATGTAATTTTTTTCCTCGTCAGAGCTCAATAGAATGTCAGGGCTGTCCCACTGTTTGAGAAGTTTAACTTCATCAATAGCACATTAAGCTATAAATGTTCAGAATTCAAATGGATTGTAGGCAAAGTTTTGAAGTGTGTGCCGGGATTTTTAAGGTAAGCCTTCCGATCATCAAAGAAGCCGCTGTGATATCAAGTGATCAGCTCTGCAAACAGATCAGCACCATCTCATCTCTGGAGCGCTGTTTCCAAGGGAAGCTCAGTTAAAGCGCGCTCCGGTATAACGCTAACTATAGAGTGCATCACTTGCACAAATTTCTGTGTTGTCTTATGCCACACACACGTGAAAACCAGGCTTCAACTGCACCACTAAAATGCGTTTGAAGCATATCAATAGCCAGACACCAGCTTTAGCAGCCCTATTGCACAAAATTTAGTCACACATGGTTGTGCTTTACTCAAATCAATCTTTTGATTTAATAATCTATATGGCGATCATTCAAATGAAAATCACAATACATCTGAAAATATATTTTTTTACCCACCCCTAAATTAAAATCACCACCACTAACATATAGAGTTCCTATTACAAGTTGTTTGAGCCAAAGGAATCGCTGTGATGTCAGATAGGGATATATACAATGACAAAGTAGGCCTCTCTTAAAAATAAATATATAAATACAGTAACATTACCAATATTGAAATCATATTCTGTGAATGGATTCCATCCACTGGTGCAATTATGGTGATTTTAATGGTCCTGGGCCAACATGGTGGTAATGATGATCTACGATCAACATGGCAACAATTATTGTCCTGGAACAATATCAGCAAATCTACCCAGGACTGAAATGTTTGGGATAGATGGTCCAGGTCCAACATGGTTACAGTGATATACTCATGTTTTAAATGATTATGATGGTCCAGGATCATCATTGTGTCCATGATGGTCAAGGATCAAAATGACAACAATAATTATCCTGGGTCAATATCAGCAAATCTAACCAGGATTGAAATGGTAATGATGGTTGATCCTGGACCATCCTGGTGACAATGATGTTCCAGGATCAAAATGGTTACAATGATGGTCCTAGGTAAACATCAGCAAATCTACATAGGATTGAAATTCTTATTATGTTCCAGGATCAACATGTGAATATGATGGTCCATCATGTTGATCCTGGACCATCTATTCACCAGGTTGATCCTAAACAATCATTGTCACATGTTGATCTTGGACCATCATAATCATTTTCTTCAAATTTCATCAAATCAAAATGCACATTCCTAGGTAGATTTGCTGTCGTTGACCCAGGACCATCACATGGTGAAAATGATGGTCCTGGGTCAACATCAGCAAAACAACACCGCATTGAAATGATTATGATCGTCCAGAATCAACATGATGACAATAAAAAATATATCCTGAATTAATATCAGTGAAATTATACTTATGATGAACAAATATTCATGATTCATGTTTACAAAGACAGTGGAGGATACTTCAGTATCTTTGATAAAATTAAAAATATAGGCCTATTTAGAACCAAAGTTTAAACATGATTTACTTTTTAAAAATATATCCATACCCAAACCACATAATAAGGATGGATATTATGATTATTGAACATACATATTTTGAATACATTTTATTAATAAAAAATATATATATTAGTAAAGATACATTTGTGTAAAACTGTATGAAGCTAATAAGATTTTAAGGATTTACCAAGGTAACTATACTTAGCCAGTTAGCTAATTAGCACATGACTGTTTTATGTAATTGGCAACTAGGAAGTTCATCGATATGTTACACTAAGTCATATAAGAGTTTAATTTAATTAATTTTAATTTAACAAATGAATTAAATAATACATTTTTGTTTGCAAAAAGAAATGCAGAGATAGTGAAGCACTGAATAACTTACCAACACCTCTTGAATGGTAGTCGTCAAAATGGAGGGAATTGTTTGAATTAATTGGAGGCAGTGTTGATTGGCACATGATGATAACATCAGAGGGCAGTGATTGGTTGACAGAAATGTTATTCCAGGATCAACAAATTATGTTGAGCCAGGAACATGTCCTACTTGGCAAAATCACGGCAACCATCAGCTTAATACCCTGCTGGGTCCTATATCTCAAAAGTTCATCGCAAATTAGGCACACATTTCTTGCTATTTTTTATATTATCTATGTTAAAAAAAAAAAAATTCAAATTCACCAGTCATTAGTTGCAGGAGCCTCCCCACAGCTTTACCACTGCTGTCTGGATGTCCAGCCACTCTGGCCCATCAGTGGTTTTGACCTAGGGTCTGTGTGCAAGTTAATGGAAGTATACAGCTATTTCCTACAGGTTTTCCAGTGGTCGTCCCTGCATACATTAATTAGATCTGACTGTGCCTATTTGGTGCAGTCGCAGGTTGAGTGATGGTGCAGGGAAATTGCTAGTATCGTATAGTTTAGGCTGTCTGACTTGCAATCATGTTTGTGATTATGAAACACATGTTGTCTCCTCTACAGAGCCAGATACCAGCGGTGTATCGTAGCTGTGGTTACAGTGCTTTGTAATAAGCTGTGTAAGCAGGTGATTCTGATTCCAGTCACTCTTAGCGACAACACAGATTGCATTTAAAACCAATAAGGTCTGATGAAATTGCATTTGGTCATGACTGCCATATGCAGGTTATTACTTGCAGTCTCATACATACAATTTATATGAGAGCCATATTTAAGACTAGGTTTGATCACAAGTGTGGTCTCTACTTGGTGCACAGAGTTGCTCTTGGGGTTTATGGGTGAGTATGGGAGATGGGCCTCCCTTGTGCCTGGTAATTGCTTGGATAACTCTGTCATTTCCCCTTTGTAAACGACACGGTCAATAAATCAAATAAATGAGGCCTTTAGTAAGGTTAGATGTGTTGCACAGTGCAGAGTTCAGCCTTTTCTATTGTCTGAGATTTCTAACAAACATCTCGCCATTGATCTTTTCAAATGTACATCAATAACTGTGAGAGGAGAAGTTGTGCTCATACTGTGCAGAAAAGTGTAAGAAAAATAATTTTCCTTTGTTTTTTTTACAGTAAGTTGCATTCCTACTGCAGTTAAGGTGCTTCTAGAAGTACTGTAGTTTTGGGAGAGTAAAAGCGTTTCATGAAGGCTGGATCTAGTGTGTTACTTGCTAAACTGCTAGTAAGTTGTAAAAGTTGTATTTTCACAAAGAGAGAAAGGAGCCACTTGGAGTTCTGAAGAAAATAAAACCTAGATAAACTTCTAATGATACATGTTCTATTGAACATAAAGTGGAGTACACAAAAGATTATTTATTTTGTTGATAGAATGTCTTTGAATTGATTGCTTCAGGTTCTAATTTTTGCAGTTCAACTCTAATGTTATGTTGCAGTTCCTTCAAACGTTACCAGCCAACTGACCAAAGCCCACTTATATTAGGCACTAGCTGGGCCATAGCTAGAGGGGTGAATGGTAATGATTCTATGGGCCCATATGTCCGAGGAGCCCCACAAAATATTCTAAACAGTTATTTTTTAATAGGATAGGAGCCCAAAGCAATATACAGTCATGGGCCCCAGAATATCCAGCTAAGTCCCTAGTCACTATGAAAGTGTTAATTTTGAAACCATGGCTGTAATTCGTACTATAAGGCATCCTGAGAACCTGATTGCTTTTGACACATGCCATCCATCCCTGGGACTCACAGTTTTGTGAAAACCAACCCTACTGTTCCACTGGAGAGCTTGACTGGAAAAAGTGAAACTCAGCCAGTGCAATTTAATCCATGCCAATACGAGTGACAGAATTTTTTTATTTTTTTTTTTCATTCCATGTTAAGGAATGTTGTTTATGTTTGTATGTACAGTATGTTTTTGAGAGCTGAAACTCAAAGATAAGCCCTAATTTACCATTTGATGGTAAAGATTGGCCAAACCATGTTACTGGCCCACTGGATAAATGTGATAGGATGGAAGGATAGAAGAAATAATCTTGAGATGGGTTGTGGCATCTGTGAAGCCCTGGCTGTGGTGAGGAATGTTCACTGCTTTTTGTTCACCCAAAGGAAATTGTTTTGCCTAAAGGTTGCTCTTTCATCATTCAAGAGACTTAATAGAGTTCTCAATTATTTTTTATTTAAGTACCAATGTTTATGCAAAGTAAAAGTATAGAGATAGAACATTAATGTGAAAATCATAGCTCGATAATTTAGCCTTTAAAGTATTTGATGAGAAATTTCCAGATTCATATTGAAATCTCTAACACTTGATGCAGACTGTTATCTTGGCAAATCTGTGCATAGTATTTTTTGGGATCTTTTCTGAAACTCTTAAGCTGACACATGTGAGGTCTTTTTCTCAGGAGAAACAAATGGAAAAGCGGGAGATAAGAAAAAATCCTCATTTCATCTAACTGCAGTTGGAGAAAGAATTGAGATATTATATTGAAACATCTCATTTCAGGTTTTGCTTTCCTATGGTAGCTAATGCCGAGTTTACACTACACGATTTTAGGCTCGATTTTCACTTGCCGACAGTTTTGTGGAGATCGCAACAACAGCCCGAAATCATAGGCAAATCAGAGCTCACTCTCATGAGTGAGGAATGCAATGTATGAATTATCAAAGATGGGATCTGAGAGAAGTGCCAATGTGTCGCCAATGTCAGCAAGATATCTAGCATGTTAAATATCTGAACCTGTCTGCAATTCCAAATCGCACAATGTGAAATGTGTTTTGACTGATTACAACTGCGGCGTTGACCTACAGCCAATGAGAGAGCAAGAACGGGGCACGGGAAGTTTCAGTGGGAAGAATCCTGATGTACCTGCAACAGAACATCAACTAACATAATGCCTCTGTGGTAGGGCGGAGGACGGGGCAGGATCGTGATTCCTTACACCCGGCCCCTAATCAGGCTAATTTGCCCTCAAGGGGGAAAATGGCCAACCAAGGACGGCAGTGCAAGAGAGAGAGAGAGAGATTTATGGACAGCTATCCGACATCTGTTTGTGTGTGTTTGTCTTTCATGCCGCTCTCCCCATGCTCACTGGAATTAGAAACAGGTGATAGGCATAATTTAGCTAAGGTGTAAGCGCTCTTACCACTTTCTCTTTCTCTGGATGGGCACTTGACCTCGCCCCCACTGCCACAGCCTCCTACACACTACACGACTTTCAAAGACATCATATTGTGGTACCATTCATATTACACAACTGTCTGTCTTGTCATGGAAGTTTTAGGGTTTTCAAATTACACGTTATAAACATTATACGTTTCACAACAGAGTACACGCAAGAAGTGATATGAGAATTATGCAAGATCACACTTGAGTAGGTGTTCTCATGCTTGTCTGGGCAGGGTTTAGAAAATGGCAGACTGCAAGAAGTTTGCGATTCAATTTGTGCACTGATTTACAGCGAAATGTTGCAATGAGTGCAGATAACTGCCTGCTGGTGTTTGTTTTTCCCGTGCCCTGTTTCTTGCTTTCTCATTGGCTGTAGGTCAACGCTGCAGTTGTATTAATTCAAAACACATTTTACATTGCACAATTTGGAATCGCAGACAGGTCCAGATATTTAACATTCTAGATATCTCGCTGACATCAGTGACACGTCGGCACTTCTCTCAGATCGCATCTTTATAATTCATATATTGCGTTCTTTGCTTATGGGAGCGAGCTCTGATTTGCCTACGCTTTCGGGCTTTTGTCCACGATCTCCACAAAACTGTCAGCAAGTGAAAATCCATTCTAAAATCATGTAGTGTAAACTCGGCATAACAACCACAAAAATATCATTAAACACCTTTAGCACCCTTTAAAAGTGCTTTGTTTTCTTTAGCACCTAGTGTACTTAAAGGTTTTGTCTGTATTTTGCCCATCAACATGGGATATTTATTTACAGTAGTATCAGTTTAATCATAAATTACAATAACAGAGTGTAACTGGCACATATAATTCCAGCATATATTATGTTAGCACATTAGTGCCATGAATGTAGAATGTAAACATGACAAAATGCACATGATCTACTGTATACAGTATATATTACTTTGAATCATTATCATCTTTTACTTATCTTGTGTGAATTCTAGTCATAGAATTGTGGCTTGAAGTCATGGATAACACATTTTAATGTCACATTAGTAAAGGTTTAACAAATAGTCTTGTATGCCCTTAAATTTAAAGTGGTCATGTCATCAGGAATCACATTTCCCTTATATTTTGACATATAAGAGGTCTTTCTACTATAAAAACTTACTGTAAACTTCAGACTCACCAGTGCAATAAAAGCATTTATTGAAACCAAGCTGCAAAAACACCTCATTTTCTATTTCTGCAGCAACCCTACATCATTTGGAGTAAATTAATTCATGACCACCTCTACAGCTCAAAAACTTTAACGCCTACTTAAAATCATTGCATCCTTGGCCCCACTCACTGGTGCTTCAGTTCTATGCAGTTCAAACTATGCCTGGCTATTCTATTCCTAACTATTCCTAATACCAAAGGGGACACATCTGGACTATTTTAAATTATTTTTGCATTTAAACATGCACAGACAGACGTCTTTGACCGCTTTATACATATCACGGGACACTTTTAAAAGACACAGTGTCAAGTTACAACTCTGAAGAGGAGAATCTACTCTCTGTCATTCAGCTGATGCCTCTAGCTGTTTTGAGCACAAACACATCATGGACACATTCTTTCACTCATCTGCACTATTTTTAATTGTTGGTGTATGTAAATATCTGCCGGATGGATGTCTTTGAACGTTTAGATGTGTTTCTGGCAATGTGCATTTCACTGCAGGATGATACTGGAAACTGGATGTTTTTTCTGCTTATAATAATGTGGATTGCTTACGAACAGTCATAAAACGGTTCAAGCTTTGCAAAGAAATTTTTACTGAAGGATTTGGCAGTTAAAAACACTTGGACCCAATCAAAAAAAGGAAATAAAAAATTTAATTCATGAATATTTCAAATGTCAAGACTGTTTGTTAGTTTATGGTGCTAGGCTTTTTTGAGATGCCAAACGCCTCACCTTGAAAGTAGATGAGAGTTGGCTGGTGCAGTCGGGGGGAAGTGAAATAAAAGCTGTCAAGTTGGACAGTTCTCACTTCTCGTAATGGATGTCACATATGAGATCAAAGGCAGATATTGCGGAATTCACGTTCATACACTGTTGCTGCTTCTTCTTCTGTTTTATTGGCGGATCGCAACTTAACAGTGCATTACCGCCACCTGCTTTAATGCGCTGTTGCTGATAAAGTGGATATAATTTAAATTCTGTTTCTTTAAAAGTAAAATAAATATTATGAAAAAGACCATAATTTACCATAATTTATTTTCACCATAAAACGTGTCTTTTTATTTTAAAGACACACATTTTACATACACTGCTTGCACAGTTATTAGGCAAATTGTATTCCTCGGGATTAATTTTATTGTTGAACAAACACAATGATCTCAGTCACTCCAAAATTTTATTGAACCTCAAACCTGAATGTTTAACAAAGGAAAAGTGAGATTTGTCTTTCTCAGGGGAATATATATGTGTGCACAATTATTAGGCAACTAAATAACAAAAATAATTTCTCCCAACTCAATTGTTTATTCTCCATTTGTAGAGTAAGTGCAACAAATAAGTAACACAAAATGACAAATAAATAAAATTTTTGGCCTTTCAAATATATTCAGTGACCAATATAGCCACCCTTCAATTCAATAACTGCCATGAGCCTTCCATCTATGGAGTCTGTTAGTTTCTTGATCTGTTCACGATCAACCTTCACTGAAGCAACCACAGCCTCCCAAATGCTGTTCAAAGAGGTGTATTGTCTTTCCTCACTGTAAATCTTACATTTGAGAAGGGCCCACAAGTTCTCAGTAGTATTTAAGTCAGATGAGGAAGGGGCCAAGTCATTATTTGGGCATCTTTGAGGCCCTTGCTGTCTAGCCAAGCAGTGGAGTACTTGGATGCATGCGATTGAGCATTGTCCTGCATAAAGATCATGGCTTTCTAGATTGCTGAGGACTTCTTCCTGTACCACTGCTTGAACAAAGTACTCTCAATAAACTGGCAGTAGGTTTGGGAGTTAAGTTTCAGTCCATCTTCAACTTGAAAAGGTCCAACTACCTCATCCTTAATGATGACTCTGTGGTGCCTGACTTGAAGTGGTGACCTGTGTCCATTAGTTATCCAGCCATGGGCCCATCCATCTTGTCCATCAAGAGTCACTCTCATTTCATCTGTCCTTACAATCTTTGAAAAATCTGTCTTCAGGTATTTCTTTGACCAGTCTTGATGCTTCAACATGTGAATATATTCAGTGGTGGTCGTGTTTCAGCCTTCTTGTCCTTGGCCATGTCTCTGAGCACTTGACACCTTGTACTTCTGGACACTCCAGGTAGGTTGCAGTTCTGGAATAGGGTGGAACCTGAGGATAATAGGTTACTGGTAGCTTCACATTTAATTCTGTTCAAGTCTTTTGCAGTTAATTTGCACTTTTTTGCACAAACAAAACATTTGATTGTCAGGTGGTCACGCCTCAATTGTTTAGCTATTTCATGAGTGTTGCATCTGTCTGAAAGGCGAATGAAAGTCTTTTTACAATTTTTGACTTTTCAGAGTCAGATAAATCTCTTTTTTGGCCCATTTTACATGAGGTAATGAAGCTGCCTAGTAATTATGCACACCTTGATATAAGGTGTTAGTCACTTTCACCACACCCTCCCTCATTACACAAATACATATCACCTGAAAATGAAGTTTATAGGGTTTGGAGTTGGAAAATTTGTATGGAAAAATGATAAGATCAGAATACTCACTTGCTTAATAACTGTGCACACAGTGCATTTCAAAAATATGATAATAATCACCCCCAATATGATATAATTCATGCACATAAATATTATTGGGGGAAAAAAATCTAAAATTTTAATAGAGAATAAAGTATAATGGTTGTTTAAGCCAATGAGCATTGAGCTTTGTCATCAGCAAGTCTTTCCATCATGCCCATGTCTGCAGTTGCTCTCCCCTGACTGTCCTACCTGACACGGCTACATCGCCTCAAGCTTTTTGGCATACGTCAGAATGACATCAGAGCAATATGGACCACACTCTGACACTGGCATGCACCTTGATTAGTGATCACCGGTGATTAGTGCTATGCATATTCAGCTAATATCAAATGAGCCTGCTGACACTGTATACACTTGGCATGTCCATTGACACGACATGATGCAACGGCTTGAGGCCGTCTACATTGGGCGTGTCAACACAAACTTTCTAAATTGTTTATTGTGTTGTTGGCAGAAGTAGCACCAGTGCATGCCGCGCAAAATGGAATGGGATATCTGTTTACTGTTAGTGCACCGCATCGCACCGCAATCGATGCTTCCATGGTAGACACCATCATTGATTGTAATGGGTTCTATTGTTTTTGACATGGCGTGACTCTCACATCCAGTTTTGACAGGGTGTGAATGTTAACAGTTATGCTTGAGATGAACAGTTTAATATATTCAGATGCAATATGTTGGATGTGCATTATGTGTAACCCCTGAAACTTAGTTTTATAATGTTGTAGATCTTTTCAGACTGAGTAAGTTTAAAAAATGGCAAAATTTTAGGGGCTGCACAATGCTAGCCAATCAGAACACTGACTGTTTACATTGAAGTTTTAAGGAAGCGCTTATACCAAAACTGAGCATTTCAGACAGAGGGCCAGAGACAGGGTGGAAAATGATCATATATTACTAAATTATGACTGTATAAATGCAAAATATTACTAACATTATCAGTGGACCTCAGGGAAGATAATAAAACTATATAAAAAAGAAAATTTCATGACCCCTTTAAATCCTCTTCTCAATACATTGGTGTAGCTGGTGTCAGAATGTTTGCATACAGTAAGCCTTTGCTCAGTTGTTTCAAATTTCTTTTTGGCTCTGAGAGAAGAATGAAGAAGAACTTCACTGAGAGTATACTAGGGCCTTAATACTGTGATTTCTTTTTGGGTATTTTTACAGTCACAATCAAATTGCTTCCATTTCGCAATGGTACTAACCACAGACAGATCACTGTTCACATATGAAGGGTAATTAGAATTCCTTCATGCATGATCGGTGTTATTCCACTGCAGTCACAAAGGTCCCTTCATGAGATGTGCACTGCACTTTTCTAGATTTTCTCTATATGCCTCCCATCAATTATGCTTTCAAACCCAGTCATACTCTCCATCACAATCATTGCTCTGAAAGTCTTCCCATAAGAAAATTCACAGATCTCTCAGTGCACACATGGTCATCCAAGCTTCTAGTCTATTTGTAAAAATGGTTACAATTAAGCCTTGTCTCGTCAAGTAAGTGGGCACTCTTCTAGGCAGTTTGTTCAGTTTCAGCACCACTTCAAAGCAATTTGGAATTAAGTAAATCAATTAATCTGGAACACACTTGGGGGTAGTGTACATTAATCAAGGGAAAACTTTAGAGGCCATTACTGATGCATCACTTAGGACCTAGTTAAGATCATAGCCTTATTTTACACTTTTACAATCTACACTTGATTATACACCGTACTGCATATGAATCAACATTCATATAGAAGTACACCTGTCTATATCTGATTGATTGTCAGGGATGTAGGACATTTCCCAGGTAATTTCATCTATTTTCCATAATTTAATAAAATATAAATTCTTGTTCAGTTATTGTTAAAGGAATAATCAATTTAGTTTTTGGTGAGAACATACGAAAATATAACTCCTTTTTCACAATAAATCTCACCAGCAGTCTCTTTGGCGAGCATGATTTCAAGCTCGATTACACTTCCTAGCACCATCTAGTGCTCTGAGTATTTGTCAAGCAGAAAGTGTAATTAGGCTTAAAATCATGATCATAACTGCAAAGGTAAAATGCACTGTGAAAAAGGAGTTACATTTTAGTCTCTTCTCGCCCATAATTGATTCGATTGCACAAGAAGACATGGATTAACTAGAGTCTTATGGACAGGGTTTGGAGGATTACTTTTGAAATGTATTCACTACACTACAGATTACAGAATACATGCTGTAAAATATTCGTAAAATATCGTAACATATTCTAAATACTTTGGATTACTTCAGCACTGGTAGATTTTCACTTGTTTTGACTGTAAAAACTCAGTACAGTAAGACAAAATACATTTTAAAAATACATTCTCTAAAAAACCTAAATGTCTTATGCAGTATTATTTCTAAAACAAGATCAATCTAATTGATCTTGTTTTAAGGATTTTTCGATATTTTACAGGAAAACGATACAAAAATGATTATTAAGAAAACAGTTTTTGCCCTAATATCAAAGGAAATCACATTATTCGCTTAAGCAGCATGGTGTAGTGCAGCATCTTTTGCAATATAGGATTTAGCAACATAAAATAATGGACTACTCTCCCATTGTTTGAAAAGACACATCTGTCAAACTTGATGCAAGTTACACACACAGTAACAGCACAGTAACAGCACGCACAGTAACAGCACACAATCTATGGTAATTCTGACTGATTTCCAGATGTTTCAAGCAGTTTATGGTTACACTTTGGGGTTTGAGTTCCATTTTGTGTAGATTAATTACTATGATGATGTAAATGTGTTCCCCCTCCTCATGTTAATTATTCCATGACAATCAGGCTTGAAATGGTTCTCCATGGCCTTCTCCTGATAACAATTTCATAATTTTCTGCCATTATCAAAGGAGTAAGCAGAAGTCAGTTTGTTTACTGTATATAGCACAGCTCTTTTACACAGCAGAAACACAGTCAGTGTGAAAGCACACCTGGACTCAGGTAAAACCTATTTTTGGGCCTGTTCGCTAATCTGAAACCTTACTGAATGTCAAAGGTTTAAACTCCTTTCCGCACAGCAAAAGCTACAGGAAACATCTGTTCCACCTCCACAGAGGGCAGAGATGCCTTGTGGTACCAAATCTTCGATTTTATTTTTCATCTTTGTGAGTGACATGGTTTTGGCACAGGTCATCTTTGGTTGCTTTGGACCATATGTTGGAGGCTGGGTCAGGGATTGGGCAGTCAGTCTTTACAGACCCACTTACTCTTGCTTGGGCTGGATGGACAGCACCATCTGTTTCTGAATGTAGCAGGTCTGGGCAGTTGCCTTGCGGAAAACCCAGAGCACAATTCCAGCCGCTCACTCTGACATTCTGCAAATTTGAACTCCCACTCAAAGAGAAAGATGAGGAGGAGAGGGTTAGTAGGAAAGAAGGGGAGAAGCAAAGGGTTGTGGGTCATTCTTGCCACCCTGACCTCAACTTGTGGAGTTGCATTAGAGGTGGAGGTGGCGTAGTGGCTAGAGCACAGGGCTGCTAATCAGAAGGTCGCTGGTTCGAACCCCATGGCCACCACCATTGTGCCCTTGAGCAAGGCACTTAACTCCAGGTTGCTCCGGGGGGATTGTCCCTGTAATAAGGGCTCTGTAAGTCGCTTTGGATAAAAGCGTCTGCCAAATGCATAAATGTAAATGCATTAGCATGGTTTAGGTCCTATTTAGCAGACCGCTACCACTTTAACTATGTAAATGAGGAATTGTCAAACCAAACAAAAGTAAAGTATGGAGTTCAACAGGGATCAGATTTAGGGCCTCTTTTCTCCTTGTATTGCTTCCCCTGGGAGATAGATAACAGTTTCCACTGATATGCCGATGATACCCAACTTTATATTTCTTCAAATCCTGATGAGATTTCACAATTCTCCAAATTAGCAGAGTGTATCAATGAAATATAAGATTGGATTCCTACTCAATTCTGACAAAAAAGAGGTACTAATTATTGGACCAAAAACCTCTAAAAAATAAGCAGCTAAAATATACTTTGTCTCTTGATGGCTGTACTGTTACATGATCTTCAACAGTGAAGAACTTAGGTGTCATATTTGATACCAATCTGTCCTTTGAAAATCAAATTACCAATGTTTGTAGAACAGCATTCTTCCACCTAAGAAATATTGCTAAATTATGACACATGCTCTCTGTTGCTGATGCTGAAAAACAAATTAATGCGTTCATTACCTCAAGACTAGATTATTGTAATGCATTACTGGGAGGATGTCCAGCAAGATCAATAAATAAACGTCAATTGGTTCAAAATGCAGCAGCCAGAGTCCTGACAAGAACAAAGAAATATGATCATATTAGCCCCATTTTATCATTGTTACATTGGCTACCTGTTAAATTACATATTCATTTTAAAATTCTGTTAACTACGTACAAAGCTTTGAATGGTCAGTTTCTGCAGTACTTAAGTTACCTTCTACCACGCTATATTCCATCACGTTCATTACGATTGCAAAATTCTGGTTTGTTAATAGTTCCTAGAATATCCACAAAAGGAGGTAGATCCTTTTCATATTTGGCTCCTAAACTATGGAATAGTCTCCCTAACACTGTTCGAGATGCAGACAAACTCACTTTAAGTCTAGAGTATAGAATTACTAAATATAGGATAAATGAACATTTGGTTGTTTCCTTATTTTTTGTAGGTCTGATTGGTGACTGGGGCGTGACTTAAGCACACCTGAAACTCTTCATGGCACCTTATTTAAACAACGTGCAGATGTGAATTGGTGGCTTCTAAGCTGTTGCTTGGGCAGTTTGCCTGAGCCGCACTCCAGTTTTGGGAACCTTTGTTTTGATTTAACTTAGTTTTGTTGTAATAAATTATTTTGGGTTAATATTGCCATGTCGCCTCCCTTTAATGTCGCGTCTTTGAGCCAGGTGTGACATATGGGGGCTTTTCCGGGATTGTCCCCCTCACCTATTGTTACTCCATCTCCAATTCCTGGACCAGTTACTGATATGGTTGAGGATGCATCTTGTGTTGTGATGTGCTCAAAGACTAAAATACTACCTGATTGTGACCCTAACTTGCATGAGATCGGTAGACCGGTTAAGTCGTTCACTCCGGTATTGTCTCTCCTGTTGTCTTCTTTTTCATTTTCATTTACCGATCTTATGGCTGCTCAGAAGGATGATCCTGGGCTGAAGCCTTTTTTTGCTGCGGTTCTTCCACCAGAGGATGTGGAGAGTGCGGGTGGATACCTCATTGATGATGGTGTGGTCTTGCGTAAGTGGCTTGCTCAGAGTGAAGACTGCGGTAGTGAGTACATTGTCCAGGTTGATGTGCAGATTTAGCGATAGTGAACTCCGGTTGGCCCACGGTGATATAGCAGGTCATTTAGGGGTGAATAAAATATATGACAGAATTTTGCGCCACTTTTATTGGCCGTTATTGAAGAAAGACATTTCACGGTTTATTCAAATGTATCAAACCTGTCAATTGACTGGAAAACCTAATCAGCCCCTGAAACAGGTTCCGCTCTGCCCAATACCTCCTGTGGATCAACCATTTGAGCATCTTTTAATTGATTGTGTCGGTCCATTACCTACCTCAATGTAGGGAAATAAATATTTGTTGACCGTAATGTGTCAGAGTACTCGTTATTTTGGAATACCTAAAGTCATTCAGTGTGACAAAGGGACAAATTTTACGTCAAAAATGTTTGCGGAGGTGTTAAAGCAATTGGGAATTCAGCATCACCAGTCCAGCGCGTACCATCCACAGAGTCAGGGGGGTACTGGAGCAGTTTCATCAAACGTTAAAGGCTCTTTTGTGTGTGCATTACGTTGAATTGAACCAAGACTGGGAGGAAGGAGTTCCATGGCTTGTTAGCTGCCAGGGAGGTTACGCAGTCTAGTTTGGGGTTTATTCCAAATGAATTAGACTTTGGACTAAACTTTGCTGTTTTACATGATCATTTAAAGGGAAAAGAACCACCAAACAGTTTGCTGGTGTATGTGAATGGCTTTTGAAAACGGTTATTTTTAGCCGGTCAAGCAGCACGAGACAATTTGGGAAAAGCTCAAATAAAGATGAAAAGGCTTTTCGATCGCCAGTCTGAGCAGCGTGTATTCAGTCCGGGTGATCAGGTCCTGGCCCTGTTGCCTTTACCTGCCTCCCCAATTTGTGCAAAAATTTGTGGGGCCTTACACCAATGTGTGGTCGTTATCTGATCTTAATTATGAAATTTCAACTCCAGACAGGAAGAAATCTAGTCAAGTTTGTCATGTAAATCTATTGAAACCCTACTTTTCCCGTGACTGTAATCAAATCAAGGTTAAATCAACCGTGTTGGCTTGTTCGGTGTTGGGTGGGTTTGTTCAACCTTCTGGTTCGCAGCGGGCTGAGCTGTCACAGTTAATATATGATTTCCCATCACTGTTTGGGGATGTTCCATCGTGAACCTATTTAATAGAGCATGATGTAGACGTGGGTGACACTCCACCTATACGTCAGTGGTTTTATCGTGTTCCTTTCGAAAAACGTAAAAAATTTTATTCTGAGGTTCAATATATGTGGAGAATGACATTGCAGTGCCTTCATGTTCCAGTTGGGCATCACTGTGTCTATTGGTGAGTAAATCGGATGGAACATTTTGGTTTTGTACGTATTACCAGAAAATTTATAAAATCACAAAACCTGATGCATTTCCACTTCCTAGGATGGAGGACTGCATTGGCCAAGTGGGCTCTGTGAGATATGTCAGTAAAGTTCACTTGCTGAAGGGTTACTGGCAGGTGCCTTTGACATCTCATGCACAGGAAATTCTTACTTCCGCTTTTATTACTTCCTCGGGTTTATACTCATAATCTGTTATCAGTTTTGGGTTGCTAAATGCTCCAGCGACCTTTCAAAGTTTAATGAAGAATGTAGTCTCTGGCTTGGAGAGCTGTGCAGTTTATCTGTGTGATGTTATCGTTTATAGTGACAGCGGGGATAAGCATGTGAACCGTGTCTGAAACTTGTTCCAGCATCTAATGGAGGCTAGGTTGACTGTAAACCTGTCCAAATGTGAGTTTGCTCACGCAATAGTCTCCTATTTGGGAAAGGATGTGGGTCAGGGTCGAGTGTGTCCTTTGCGGGCTAAAGTGCTCGCAATAGAACATTTCCCATGCCCTGTACGAAGAAGGAGCTTATGAGATTTATTGGGATGGCTGGCTACTATCATAGTTTTTGCCCTAATTTTTCATCGTCGCTTGTCCTTTAACTAATTTGTTAAAGAGTTCTGTTAAGTTTGAGTGGTCTTCGCAATGTCAACGAGCATTTGAGAATATGAAACTGTTGATGTCTGCTGCTCCTGTGTTAGCAGCTCCACAAAGTGATAGTCCATTCAAAATTCAGGATGACGCAAGTGAAGTCAGAGTAGGAGCAGTTATCCTTTAGACTCATTCAGATGGGGTGGTACCTTCCAGTTAGCTCTTTCTCATGTAAATTTAACTCTTATCAGAAAAATGACTCTGTTATTGAGAGAGAGACACTTGCATTGATTTGGGCACTTCAACATTTTGATGTTTACGTGGGAGGAGGGTCTTTAGTTGTCATCTATTCTGATCATAATCCTTTGACATTCCTCCATTCATTGCAGAGTCCAAGCCAACGGTTGATGAGATGGATTCTTTTCTTACAGCCTTATAATGTGAGGATTGAACATATTAAAGGGACTGATAATGTATTAGCTGATACCCTGTCACGTGCGCCTGTGGTGGAGTGATGAGGTGGATATATGTAAATGTGTATATATGTATACACTACAGTATGCATGTATGTTATGACCCAGTTGTTGTGGTTTGGTTGTTTCTTTGTTTTTTGTAGGTCTGATAGGTGACAGGGGCGTGACTTAAGCGCACCTGCAACTGTTCATGCCGCCTCATTTAAACAATGTGCCGATGTGAATTGGTGGCTTCTAATCTGTTGCTTAGGCAGTTTACCAGAGCCGCGCTCTGGTTTTGGGAACCTTTGTTTTGGTTTAACTTTGTTTTGTTGTAAAAATTATTTTGGGTTAATATTGCCATGTTGTCTCCCTTTAATGTTGTATCTTTGAGTCAGGTGTGACACATTGTTTTCCTTAACTTGCAGTCTTTCACTGTGCTCAGATATTCTGCAGTTGTGTAATTAGGGCCAAATAACTTTCACGTTTACTTTATTTTTGTTTTGTTTCAGTCCAATGAGTCAGATAACTTTCTTTTTGTGCTTTGATCATTTGGTTAGGCAGAATTTTGTGGATGAGGGTTTCAGTGTTCTGATGCTAACTGTTGTTAGTTATGTTAGTCGTGTTAGTCTGTTTTTTCAGCCTCATCCATCTGAATGAGGGGGATTTCATGGTTTTTAAGGACTTTAATAGTTGGCCTAATTCTGCCCTGCATGCTTTGTTTGGTGTGTTCCACTGCACTCTGAGGATACTTTCACAAATCCCTGTATGTAGTGTCTCAATCAGGTTTTTGTCCCATTGTCAAATTCATGATTCAGAAGAGGACCGCATGCTTCGCTGCCATATAATGCAATAGGTTCTGTAACTGATTGCAATATATTGAGCCAGATTCGAATTGGTATTTAAAATGATTGTATATTTAAATTATGTATGGATTTTTGTATAAATCTATATAGATCTCTCTCTCTCTCTCTCTCTCTCTAGAACAGTCAATCAATACTGGGACGGACTGCACCACTTAGTGATATTAGTAATGATAGCGATCTTTAAAACAAATATTATTTGAGTGCTAATTGTTAACAAGGCCTTTAACTTAATTGATTTTTCTTTTTTCCATTTCCATTCAAATCATAGCATGTTTCCCTATGGCTCAATTCATGCTGATAATTGTAGAATAGTTAATATGTAAAACGAGGTTGTAAATTGTCACAACAACTATAATCCGTTAGAACAGGAGCAATTACATCTCCATACACACATGGTCCAATGTAATTCTGAACTCGTGACAGATTCACCAAGCAGGGGTGTAAAGTAACGAATTAAAGTGACTCAAGTCAAATCAAATCACACGTAAAAAACGGCAGCTGCAGATCTGGCGCCAACTGTGGAGAATACCTCAAACACAGTTCAAAACCTGAACATCACAGCAGTACCTGAAAGGGCTTTTGCAGTGAAAAAGGCCAATTACTTGATCATGTCATCTGAATTTAACTTGTTCAAGCCATATATAAGCTTTAATCCTGCCTCTAATTTGAAGAAACATATCAAGGTAAATTTAATATTTCTGCTTACTAGATTCTGTGTGTCTATAATGTAGTCTGTAATTTAGCTATCTATCACTGAGATTATTGGGCTGCTGTGAGAGATTAATGCAATGTTATCAATAGGGCTGGGCCATAAAATGATCTAGATGTTTATTGGAAAAAGACAGATGTCCTCAATCAAACGTTTGAGTAGTTTTTTATATTTAGCCTATGTTCTACATCTAGAACAGGGATGTTCATTACATCAATCATGATAGCAAGAGCACCACTGGTTGGTTGATAAAAGATTGACTTTTTATTTCCTGACGTATGTAACTGTGTGCTGTTTGACTGACAGGCGGCTAATGTTTGTGCGCTAATGAAGGTTCGTGCCTAAATTATCAAATACACTTTATAATTCTGCCAATGCCCATCTTGGTGAGGATTTAATGTAAATGCAGTTGTTTATGTCTAAAGTAAATTTAAACAGTGGGACGAAAAGAGTATTTGTATCAAAATGTTGGACTTGAAATGTACATGTATCCGAATTGAGCACTGTCTTATAGGCTATTAATCAAACAACATTAACAAGGGAATGAGAAAACCACTCCCAACCTTTGGCTGAATAACTTGAGTAGCTTTAAAAGTATTAATGTAATAGAATAAAACAGTGATATTTTTAATATTAATATTTATTTTAGTAACAATTTAATAACAATTTTTGTTTTTTAATAATACTATTAATAATAAATTACCAGGAAAGTAGAGATGATAAAATTATGTATAATTATGCTTAGCCTTTATAAAAAAGAAAAGTATTAACATTTGCAGAGCAATACTTGAGTAGAACATTCCACCAGTCACAAACTTCAGAAAATTTTGAATCATAAATTAGAATGAGAACTATTGCTGGGCTTAAAAGATACAAGAACTAAATCAATGTTGAACATTGTATCTCAAAATGAGGACAGTGTGGCCCCCAATATGCTACTTAAAGAAATAATTCACACAAAAATAATAAAATTCTTATCATATACTCACCCTCATGCCATCCGTCTATGACTTTCTTCAGAACACAAATTAAGATTTTAATGCCAAATACCAAAATTTGGATGCCCCAAAAAGCACATAAAAGCAGCATAAAAGTTATATATACAACTCCAGTGGTTTAATCCATGACTTCAGAATTGCTATGATAGGTGTGGGCGAGAAACAATCAATATTTAAGTCCATTTTTGGCTAGAAATTCTTCTCCCTGCCCAGTAGGTGGCAATATGAATGAAGAATGTGAATCACCAAATACACAAGAAGAAAGTGAAAGTAAAAGTGGAGATTGACTGGGCTGGGAGGAGAAAAAAATTGTAAAAAAGGATTTAAGTATTGATCTGTTTCTCACCACATCTATCATATCGCTTCTGAAGACACCATCATGGTAACACATGTAAGATTTAAATAATGCAGTAAACATGAACTAAATTACATCAACTATAACACAGAACACCCCAGTGTATGTAACTGATATAAAAAATATGATGAAACATAACTATTCCCATAAAATATAATGAAATGTAATGGGTCACGCAGGGAATTGTGGGAACGCCCGATTACTGTTTTTTACTGTAATTTTAACAATAATTTACTGTATAAAAGTACATGTACTCTCTTGTTCTTTTTACCATTAATTATACAGGAAAATCTTAATTTTTACATAATTTTATCGGAAAAACTACTGTATTGTCTTTTAAAATATATATAAAAAAATTACTGTATATTTTACAGTTAATATTTGTTAATCAATTAACATTTTATTTCTCTATTTTTACAGTATTTTACTGTTCAAATTACTGACATTTTTTACAGTGCTGATTTTAATGTAATTTTTCATACATCACGATTTAAAATGGTGATCAGTGTATTGAAAATAACTTTTTAATCATTTAATTTCTGTTATCATGTCTCCCTTTTTTTGGAATCAGATTAATTTAGTGTTTATCATAGATAAGTGATGTATTTTAAAAGTTGGCATACAGTGTTCATTATAATGGGGCATAGGCTTTGCAACTCGGTACTCAATACTCACTACTCATGATTACTTTTAAAAGAGCTACTATTTTACTCTTGCTTAAGTAGCTTTTACTCTAGTCACACTACATTTTATGGGAAGTAACAGTACTTCTACTTCAGTATGATTTTTCAGTACTCTTTCCACCCCTGAATAAAATTCTATTTATTACTGTTCTATGCTTATTTTATAACATAAGAAAAAGTTATGTACGTTTTACGTCTTACTTTCTTCTTCCAAGAAATGTTTTTCTTAAAAAGATTTTTGTTAAACTGGCCACAGGTCACTTTGAAAAAATGTGTATGCTATTAAAGAGCTGACTGATATCCTGCTCTATAAACTAACAAATTACATCCCATTATATCTTAGGTTCAAAAACGTTTAGTTACAAAGCCTAAAATTGTCACAAAAAATTACAAAGAAATGGCCTTTTGAAAAATCTAATTTCCAGATCAGTGTTTCCTGGACATTGGCTCCTGCTCAATACAGTATATCAAGCTAAACTGGAGGCATAAGATCATAAAAGATTAGATAGTCACATTCAGGATAGAGGAACACACTTGTGTGACCATTCCAGGGGAAGTGAAAAAGTTTTGTCCTATTCTTAGTTGTGTCTGTTGTTGCTCTGAAGGTTGTTTTAAGCCAAATAAATAAATAAAAAACTGTGCTTGTCATAACAATTGGTTTTAAAATGTGGTAGGGGAATTGCACAACTTGAAGGCTGTAGCTCTTTGATGTGACTTGCAGTGTGTGTAAGTTGACTTTGAGCTATTTTGATTTTTGAAATTGATTTGTTCTCCCATAGTAATACATGACAATGTCGTTCACTTCTCTGAAGCAAATGAGGGGAATGGGTTCAAAGTAATGGCCATCTTTAGCTGTGCTTGCATTGCATTTAATCATCCAATCTGACATTTCGTCTCTTTTCCAAAACTTAGTGAGCACCAATATTTACTGGCCATTTAATCAGCATCCTAACTGAAGGGGGTCCCCCTTGAGCATGTGCCACTTCAATGGCAAATCGATACAAAATTTAGCATCTTCGTACCGTACAGTGCTACTTTTAGACCAAAATAAGAGATGTCCTAGGTAATATGGGGGAGTTGGCAACCTTAATAGAGTTTGGTGTTAGTGTATTGCTAAGCAAACAATGCAATATTTCACTAACTTTTTTGCAGATTGAAATTATATTAATTGTATTTAAAATCAGAATTTCTTTCACTTCATCCGCCACCTTGGATAGATATTTTTACTGTGGTTGTCGAAAATCATAATGGGATTTTGCCTTAGAATTTGGCCAAAATAAAGTATCTACGAAGACAGCATAATTATGCTTTGTGCCATTTGGAACATCTGTCAGAAACATACCTATGATGCTTTAACATATGGGGACATTACAGTTAAAACAAGTATTTAATTTTGTGCATCAGCAATTTAGGAAGTACTTGAGAAAGAGGAAGATTGCCATATAAAAATAATACAATAAAAATGTCAATAGTCTTAGACACCATCTGGAAATGTCCCTAATTTTCCCCTGACATTTCATGGTGGGGGCAGGTCAGTTCTATCTAGGGAAATCATCCTTTCTTTTTAAAATACTAACTCTAAAACATGTCTTTTGGAGACTTGGCCTGAACAAGTTTCAATGTGTTAGTTTAACCCTAACAAATTGGTATGTTAACCATCTGACAAAAGGTTAATTTACTGATAGAACAACAGCTAGCCATGTGTTAGATGGAGTGGTCACCTGTAATGAGAATTACAGCGAGATAGATATATATATATATATATATATATATATATATATATATATATATATATATAAGCTTTTAAAAGAAAGAGACAGTAGGAAAGAATCCTGTAGGAAATGAATTTGGCCAGAGATTCTTCACCCCAGTAAAATACAGTATAAATTTGCTTTGCTCTCTGCGAGAGTCTAATGAACTCCTTAAAGGACAAACACCTCTCATATCTCACTCCTGTTTGTCTTTAAACCTCCAGCATAGAGCTTGAGCACAGGCTATCTCAAGTTTCCGCAGTGATCAGGCTTGTGGATGAATTGGTTTCCATGGTGACAGAGTATAAGACTTCATCTACTTGTTTCAGTAGGTAAAGAGAAGCAATTCATTAAAGGTGGTGCAATTAGCCTCCTCCTCCTTCTGAAAGTCATACACATCTGGGATGGCATGAGGGTGAGTAAATGATGAGAGAATTTTCATTTTTGGGTGAACTATCCCTTTAAGGGCGCTTGTCAGATCTGGATGAATTTGTCAATAAGAAGAGAGGTTTGGAAACCTTTCTATCAATTGTTACTGTGAAAATTACCCACATGGATATTATATAATGCTGAAATATAAACCAAAGCAAGATCATGCTTTATTAATGCTTACTTTCGCTATTTCATAGCTTTTAAAGTCCTGAGTAGATTCTTATTTCAGTGTAGTTACAGTTTTCAGTGTCGAAAGAATTTAGATCATTAGTTCTGTACAGCAGTACCGCCGCTCCCTAAACACAGAGTCTGCAGCCTTGGTAGGGCACCCATCCCAGTCACAGAACACATGCTGTGTCTGAAACCGCCCCTTATCATAGTAGCTGCAGAAGTTACAGATTCACCCTGAAAATTACCATCACATTATAAAACATTATTTTTAATAATAGACAAAACTATTATTTTTTTCACTGTGCAGAGAGAAGAAAGTGTTTCACTTAGTTTGAAGTGTATGATGCTGCAGCAGTGATGGACTCGGCTTGAGTGACAGTCTGTGACAGCACACGCAGCTATGTGAACTTCTGCTCAATAAATTACACTTGAATTAAAATTAAACCCTGTAATGTAATGAAAAGAGGACTGCCCATTGTAAAGAAGTAAATGTACATGTTTTCATTAGAAATTTACTTGAGTGAGATTATAAAGTACCTAATTTTAAATGTACTCTAAAAGTACATTTTAGGTAATGTAGTGTTTTACTACCCACCTTTGCATATTGCTATGCCCAAATATTCTAATGTGCTTTTAATTGACTCAATACAAAGTAATTACATTTCAGTAAGTAAACATATTGGCCATTTAATCACTGATTTATATTTCTAAAATCTGCCTGTACATCCCTACAATGCAAACGTCACTAGAGGGCAAAAGGCGCCAGTCATATATCATAGGTCAGAGACGGTGAAATGGCGGCGTTATCAGCTGTCAGTCATTGAGGCTCTATGGAAGTTGGGGCACACCAAGATGGCTGCTCGAACACTTCCGGTGGCTTTACCTCTTGCTGGCAGTTTACCGACATGTCAACTATCGAGTTCTATATATACACATTATATATCAGTAGTAACTACACATTGAACTACACAAAATCCATCCAAAAAAGGCCATAAATTAATGAGATGGGCCACTTCTATAAAAATAAATGGGAGAAATTGGAACACATAACGGTCAATGGATGTAGAAAAGAAGTCATTAATTACAAGTAAAAGAGCCAATCACCATTTAGATACATGCAGACATCGCCTGTCAATCAACTCAAGAAAGTGCACAGTGTTGCCAACTTCTTTCAACGAAAAGTAGCTAAAGCCTGCTAAAAAAGTTGCTAAAAGTTGCTAGATGACGTCATGCGTTAATTAGCATATTCATGATGTCATCACGTCGTATTTGCATTCTGCCTTGTGTCAGCCCTTTATTGTGGCCACATACTGTATTTTAATACAGCTGAATTCCCAATAAAGCTGTTCTCTTGTACATATTTGCTCTGTTTCTGTTGTCAGACAATGGAATGATTATGACATATTGACTGAAATGCCACCCATTAAGACTACATGTTAACCAGTAGTCACGTCCAAGCAATTTCCAAGCTGCTGCTCTGCACTGCTAAAATCCTTATTTTATAGCGGTTTTAAGATAAGGGCTGTGCTGTGATTTTGACTATATTTACATGTAAAATGATCACTCAGAGAGAAAGCGATAGAATGTCTTGTTTTTTTCTCTCACACAGGGCACAGCCTCCATCTGTGGAACAGTGAGTGAGAAGAAAGAAAAATATTGGTCAAATTAAATTGTTTAAATTAAAACAAAGGAGGAGCAAACCATGCAGATTATTGACATGTGCAGCTCATTCACATCTGTGTCAGCTGCTGTGCAGGGAACTGAATATGCTGCTCATCTGTCTGCCACTCACTGAACAGGGTAGACACAGAGAGAGGTGTGCCTGCGGCGGGAAATAAGACCTCGCCCTCACACGGCAGTACCGTCAACTCTTCTATGGAAAGTAGCTAAGATTTGTTCAAAAAGTCGCTAGATTTGTTGCTTGGTGCTTTTTAGGAAAAAAGTCGCTAAAGGAGTCTGAAAAGTCGATAAATCTAGCTAAATCTAATAAAGTTGGCAACCCTGAAAGTGCATGCACATTAGCTTTACAAGCCGGGAAAATAGCTTTTTTTATCTCAAGAAAAGAGCACAATTTAGCATTCCAGTGGTGTCAGATTTTACTGCTGGTTTGAAATATGTTCTTTGATGGTAATCTTGACCAACAATTTTTTAGATTTCAGTGTTCCCCCATTCAAGTAGATAGGAGCTGCACTTCCATGACTGGATAGCTTCCCAAGAGTGATCCAAATATGATGTTACTATGCTTATATCCGAAGAAAACAGAAATGGTCTGTGTACCTTCGAATAATTTGTTTTCTTGCTTTTGTTTATTGTTGCGGTTTCAGGTGTGCACGTTGACATGGCTGCAGTCAGAAAGGACATGATTTCAACAGACATGTCTATCTTTATACATTTTGTAAAGAATAATATGGGGGAAAACATTTGTGCTAACTCCTTAGGTATTATAATTATATGTGTTAAACAGAGCAGAATTAACTATATATTTTAAATGGCTACAAGGACAGTTCTCACTTCTTGTTACTAAGGAGACGGCAGCTAACCATAAACTGATTAAATAAAATGGCACACTTATTCAGCTGTCCCTCTTTAACATCTTGGCTACACGATCTGCACACAGACAAAGATGCTAGACATTTTTACTATGCATAACATTCCACCAATACACAATAAAAATAATAATGTCACGTTTAAAATTTCATGGGAATTAAGTAAAGTAGTCTTGTTGTGTGGCATTCTTGGCTCACTTGGTGCTTTTTAAGAGAGAGAGAGAACTGCCTGAATACGGGTTTTCTATAGCCACAATTATATAGTTTGTTTTTAATATTATACCCCACATGACTACCTTGGATTTTCTGCTTGATATGTTGAAACCAGCCATGATTCTCTGGTTGGATGAAACTTTTTTTGGTGTATAACATTTACCTTTTTGATACAATAAAAAAACTGTAATAAAACAAATTATCTAATAATTAGATGAACAATTAATTAATTACACTAGAGGTCATTAATGCTTTGAGTGCAAGGGGCTGGGTTCTGCGTCCAATCCAGGTAGGTTTAAGCTAAATGCAATTGCAGCTAATGTAAATGTAAATCAGGAACAATGATGTATTTGCATTTTACTTCATAAATTCACTGGAAAGTCAAGTGAGCCTCAGATAAGCGCTAAGGCATTATCATAGAATGGCAGTTAAGTCACTCCCCCTGTATCTCTCACTCCAAGTAAAACCGGCCTTCGCTAGGAAATGTATATATGTCATGAATTTAGATTTATATATTGCGATTTAATATACTGATATTATAAAATTGTTTATTTGAGAGATCTGGGAACCTTTTATCTCATGAGCAGCACATTAATATGTATTATTGTTTCTTTGCATTCCTTTACATAATGTACCTGTTTGCAGTGCATAATGCTGAGAACCTTGAAAATAAATACTGCTTGTAGAAGTGTTCATAAGGTGATTCTCATGCTTTAAAGGCAAATTTATTGTATGAAGAGTCTTTGCACAAGAACAAATATACTGGTAAAATTATATTGTATCACTATCACACAAAGTGACATTGCTTGCACTTAATTAAACTATATAGGCTTTTAATTTAAATTAATATAAAAGCTTTTAATTTTTTTTTTAGAAATATATAGATTTTTATGCTTTTACTATTAATAAGAATGTGTCTTATTGTGAACCTATATCAGTTAAATTAAACATTATATTCAGTTTGTTTTTTCTTTCGCGGTAGCAGCTGTTTCTTTATGCAATGTAAATGTTTAAATTCTTTATATTTTTATTGTTATCTTTAGCAGAGATGTAAATCACGCTGATTGTCTCGCGAGAATAAATCAAGCCGACTCTCCAAGCTTCATCCATTGGTTGTTTGTGCCAAACATCACTCATTCATGTGCATGAGCTTCAGGGTTAAGCATGAATTTTGGACCTCTGAGTTGACAGAAAACATTTGTACCGAGGCTCTTGAGATCGCTGTACCCGATCTCAACCAGTTTGGCTGTCTCTGGTTTTCTCAACATGAAACTTACTCTAAAACTCTGAGTTTGTTCAACTAGCCTCATGCAACAGGCCATAGATAACAAAGTCTATTTAGTTACAGTTAGGTCTATCCACAGCATCCCAATTCATAATCTTGCTAATTTTCCTTTTTAAAATAAAAAAGCACTGCCAACCTATCCTGCAGTGACAAAAGCGAGTTGTTGCATTCAGTGGTTGTCGTATCCAGGTATCCAGTTGCTTGATGAGATTTTAAGAAACATGCAACAGTCAAATGTTTTTAATAAATACTAATGTACTCAATTAAAAAGATTAGAACCTGCAAAAACAATCCGCAAACTTTGACTCTGGTGAACCCTGTCTAATGGACAGGGTTGAGGAAGAGATGACTGTGAGTGTTGACCAATCAGTGGAAACAGGAGTGTCAGGCCTGCCCACGTGTGCAAATCAAATATTCAAGTTGTATACTTCGTTCATACTATATGCACGAATGAAAAAAAAAAAATCTTGATTATGGCTATTTCTTTTTAAATTAAAAAACAAATTGATAAAATGTTTAAGTGTTTTCATAAGAGATAACAGAAATGTGATGATTGAATGGTTTGAAGACAAAAATGAGAAAACAATTTACAATTTTAAAAGATACACAGACCCAAAAAAAAACAACAATTTTGAATTTTTCAAATTTTCAGTGTTGCGGTCATTACAGTTTTTTACCTTTTACTTCAGGAAGGAACACCACCTGCAACTCAATCCAACCAAACCGAACTCCTGGTCTTTCCAGCCAACCCTGCTGTTGAACACAACATCACCGTGCAGCTGGGTTCGATTACAGTAACACCTTCAAAAACAATCAGAAATCTAGGGGTAACCATTGATAACAAACTAAATTTCACAGACCACATCTCAAAGACAGCAAGATCATGTAGATTTACACACTACAATATCAGGAAGATAAGACCCTTCTTATCTGAACATGCCACACAACTGCTTGTTCAGTCACTTGTCATAACTAGACTGGACTACTGTAACACACTCATTGCAGGCCTTCCTACATGTGTAATTAGACCTCTGCAAATGATCCAGAATGCAGCAGCATGTCTGGTCTTTAATGAACCAAAGAGAGCACATGTTACACCACTCCTTGTCTCTCTCCACTGGCTATCGGTGGATGCCCGTATCAAATTCAAGGCTCTGATGCAGGCATGCAGAACAGTCACTGGGTCTGCTCCAACATACCTTAAATAATTTCTGCTGAGCTACACACCCACTAGAAGCCTGCGTTCAGCTAAGGAACATTGCCTTGTTGTACCAACAAAAAGAAGCACAAAAACACTTTCTCTGACATTCAGCTTCATCATACCACGTTGGTGGATTGACCTCCCCAACGACATCCGTGAAGCAGACTCCCTCTCTGTCTTCAAAAAACGACTTAAAACGCATTTTTTCCAAGAGCACTTAACTAGTCACTAACAAAAAAAATAAATAAAATTTGCACTTGTATATGTTTTCAATACTATTCGGATGCCAGTGAAATTTGTAATATGTCTCCTTAAGATGATTCGCTTATGTTTTCCTCCTTTGTAAGTCGCTTTGGATAAAACCGTCTGCCAAATGAATAAATGTAAATGTTAATAAAATGCAGGATGGATTTGAGGATTCAAACTGTTTACATCATTTTGCAGCCCTACCTTCTGCATGTCTCAGAACTCAAGATTTGTCAGGCCAGGTGGTCACTTTCACTTGGATGATGCATCATATTCTAGTGTTTGGCCAAACAAGTAAGCTCTTTTATAATGAGTTGGAGCCATTCATGATTTGTTTTTGGCCTGTGGTTTTCATGAGCAGGTGTACCCTCTAATGAGATTATATCCTTGTAATTTCCTGTATATGTGCACTATACAGAACAGTGGCCCCAAAAAGTATTTGGGAACTTAAGGCACACTTAAAACTTGAATGTTATTGCATTACTTGACAAAATAGAAAAGCACGTGCCATCTGCATACAAATTATCTGTGGGAACGCTGAAATATGGGAAAACATTATTGGACTCCTGTAAACAATCAAAGATGGTTCTTGTCACAGAACAGGTTTCTGCTTCTCTGATTAGAATGAATGGACTTTCTGCAATTATGCCCATTATTCACTTTATGTGGCCAAGAAACACAACTCTAATTGGGAGTAAATGAACATGATTAAAAAGAATCTCAGATTGTTGGAAATGGAGCCCATTCAGTTGCTTAGTGGATTAATGAACATGGCATTATTGAACTAAATACCATGAGACAGGAACACAGAGCTTGAGTGTTCAGTGGCTCCTTGCCAACAGTACTTAGATACATATTCATCTGGGACAAGTTATGGCCAAGTTATCGTCATCTGCTTAACGTATTCAATCGCCACTTGTGCATCTGTTGCTCGTCAACTGCTCAAGTGGTCTTACAGTCTGTCCAAGCCAACCGTGGTTGCATCTGAATCCTAAGGCAGTTGCCTTGATGCCTCACTGCCTTGTCTGTCAGTAACATCACATGAAGGTTTTTTTTTATTTTGTATGATCTCTCAAGGACTTTACTTTCAGACAAGCATTCGAGGCACAACATGTCTAAAGATCTAAAAAAAATCAAGCTTTAGGCATAACAAAGCACATATTTACTAACTACAAATCTTATTTCTTCATAGAAATTAAGCCATAATTCAAAATAAAAAATAAAAAGGCGACATTTATAAACTAGTAACTGGTAGATGCCATTTTTATTCATGTATCAACCACCGAACTGTATCCACTGTATTTTTGAGATATCAAATGCAGCACAGGCTTCACCTACACTGACTTTAAAAACTGACCATTATTATCTGATTAGACAGGATGTGATGCAAACTTTGGATTTAAACGTATGACATATATGTCCACATTAATCTTTTAATTAATCATTTTAAAACTGTTTCTTTTTCAAGACGCTCTCCATCAATACTGCTGTTTTTCAAAAGTTGCTTGTCCACACTAAAACATCTGAAAACTCTTAAATCCAGTTGTGTAGTCTGTATGCTTTCTTTTTTCCCAGGGCTGTTTGCGTATAATGACTTCTAAGTATCAATATTTGCGTATACCCTTGGTATACCCACTTCAGAAGTCCATAATATACTGTTGTGTTAGTTTCCTTGTACTGTATTGGATGCTATTTTGTAAAACTGGAGATTCTTTGTTGTAATTAGTGCATTATCACTTGAATTCTACTATTACCTGCCCCGAAAACTGTCTTCGCCATTATCATCGACTGACGGAATTTATAACAATGAGTGGAGAGAGAGTGAGAGAGAGAGAGAGAGAGAGAGAGAGTCACCCTCATGCTGAAGCAGTATCAGGTAAAATTAATTAACGAAATATGCCAAATGTCCTGTAAAATAAGGAATCTTCCCATAATTAAGGGAAAATCTGTGTTCTGTATGAAATCCATACGCAATGCCATTTGTCCTGTATTTCAGCATCACACACCCAAACTGCTGAGAATGTTTCACAAATCGATAGAAATGGACCTGAAACACACACCTTTTGAGTGAGTTGTGCGAGATATCGGATGTTGCTTAAACCGATGCTACACTTGACAGAAACGGCTGGGGGAAAGATCAGTGACAATCAGTGGATGTCTTCTGTCGTGTTTTCTGTCAGAAACAAGATACTTTTGTCAAAATCATATAGCATTCTAGTGCATGTTAATTGTTTTCCACCACTGGCATTTTAAAACACCAGTATACACATCTATTCATGACATGCCATTCAATTTTATTGTACATATGAGAGCTCTTTCTAGAAGAGAGAGATAGAGAAAGAGAGAGAGAGAGAGAGAGAGAGAGAGAGAGAGGTAAGAAAAACTGCATTACTGAATTAATTCAAAATAAAAGTACAGAAGTACAGGTTTATTTAAAACACTTTTAAATGTTTTTTTACACTTTTAACACTTTTTCTTTCATTTCCCTTGTGATAAACACTATTTACTGCTAAAACAATTAAACTAATCCAATGAGAAATACACTATTTTCATTTTAAGCCTTTTCCTCTCAATTTTTCTCTTCTTTCTGGTCATTGTATTAAAGTGTTTTTCATTTTAAGTTTAGTAGGGAATGTTCATACTGAACACATTTTTCAAAGTTCTACCGGATCGGACCTGAGAAAACACGGGATGAGACTGACTCAACCCTGAGATTTTAAAATCTCGCAAAGGTGTTACGTGTTGCCCAGCCCGCTGCCCTACACATATCTGCTAGGGAGGTACCCCTACCCAGTGCCCACGAGGATGCCACACTCCTCGTAGAGTGTGCTCGAACCCGTAGGGGGGGTGGCACGGCCTGGGTGTGATAGGCCAACAGGATGGCATCAACCACCCAGTTGGACAGCCTCTGTTTGGAGACAGCGTTCCCTTTCCGCTGTCCCCCAAATCAGACAAAGGGCTGCTCAGAGCATCTGAAGCTCTGAGTGTGGTCCAGGTAGGCACGCAGGGCACGTACCGGACACAGCAGTGAGGGGGCTGGGTCTGCCTCCTTCCATGGCAGCGCTTGCAGGTTCACTACCTGATCTATGAAGGGCATGGTAGGAACCTTGGGCACATAGCCCGGTTGGGGTCTTATGATCACATATGTGTCTGCCGGACCGAACTCCAAGCGAGTGTCGTTAACAGAGAACGCTTGCAGGTCCCCGACCCTCTTGATGGAGGTGAGCGCAATCAGCAGGGCCGTCTTTAGGGAGAGGGCCCTGAGTCCGGCTGATTCCAGTGGCTCGAAGGGGGATCTCTGAAGACTGGCGAGGACCACCGAGAGATCCCAGGAGGGGAACAGGTTTGGCCGGGAGGGATTTAACCTCCGGGCACCTCTTAGGATCCTGATGATTGAGTCATGCCTACCCAGAGACTTGCCATCTACTGGGTCGTGGTGAGCTGCGATAGCGGCAACATACACCTTCAAGGTGGAAGGGTGAAAGCCTCCCCTCCAACCTCTCCTGTAGGAACAGGAGCACTGACCTAACTGCGCACCTCTGTGGGTCTTCTGCCCAGAAAGAACACCAATTTACGAACAAACACCATTTCAGGGCGTAGAGTTGCCTGGTAGAGGGGGCTCTGGCTTGGTTGATTGTGGCTACGACCATAGGTGGTAGACCAGCTAGATCTTCCACGTCCCGTCCAGGGGCCAGACATGGAGGTTCCAAAGGCCTGGGTGTGGATGCCAGAGCGTGCCCTGACCTTGAGAAAGAAGGTCCTTCCTCAGGGGAATTTGCCAGGGAGGGGCTATCGCGAGGAGTACGAGGTCCGAGAACCAGGCCCGGGTGGGCCGGTAAGGAGCCACAAGAGTGACTTGTTCCTCGTCCTCCCTGACCTTGCACAGCACCTGTGCAAGAAGGCTCAATGGGGGAAATGCGTACTTGCGCAGCCCCACCGGCCAGCTGTGTGCCAGTGCATCTGCCACGAGGGGAGCCTCTGGCAGTGGGAGGTCTCACGGGAGGCAAACAGATCTACCTGGGCCTTGTCGAACCATTCCCAGATCAGCTGAACCGAGTGGGGGTGAAGCCTCCACTCTCCGCCAGGCAAGCATTGTCATGACAGCGCATCCGCTATCACATTGAGGTTGCCGGGGCTGTGAGTGGCACGCGACTTGAGTCGCTGCTTGCTCCAAAGGAAGAGACGACGGTCGAGTCGTGACATGTAGGCCACCTTGGCAATTTATGTACGCTACCGCAGTGGTGCTGTCTGACTCCTCATGTCCTCGAACTAACGGGAGAAACTTCCGCAGGGCAAAAAAGACAGTCAACAACTCCAGGCAGTTGATGTGCCAACGCAGCTGGGCCCCTTTCCAATGGCCTGCTACTGCGTGCCCGTTGCATACGATGCCCCAACCCGATCTGGAGGCGTCGGTTGTGACCAAGACGCGTCGGAACACCTGCTGTAAGGGTACTCCTGCCCGTAAGACACAGAGGTCTGTCAAGGGTTTGAATGTTTGGCGGCAAGCGGGGGTGATTGTCACACGGTGCGTGCAGCGGCGCCATGCTCGTCTCGGGACTCAGGTCTGTAGCAGTGCTGAAGCGGTCTCATATGCATCAACCCCAGCGGCGCGACTGCCACGGAGGACGCCATATGCCCCAGGAGCCTCTGGAAAATTTTTAAGGGGACCGTTGTGCCTGGCCTGAAGTTGGCGAGGCACCTCAACACTGACTGCGCATGCTCATTGGTGAGGCGTGCTGACATAGCAACTATAGTGAGACTTAGTGAGTCTAACTCCATACCGAGAAAAGAGATGCTCTGGACTAGAGTAAGCTTGCTCTTTTCCCAATTGACCTGAAGCCCCAAACGGCTGAGGTGCCTGAGCACCTGGTTTCTGTGAGTGCATAGTAACTCTCGCGAGTGGGCCAGGATGAGCCAGTCATCGGGGTAATTGAGTATGCGGATGCCGGCTTCTCGGAGCGGGGCAAGAGCTGCCTCTGTGACTTTCGTTAAGATGCAAGGGGACAGAGACATGCCGAAGGGGAGGACTTTGTACTGATATGCCTGGCCATCGAACGTTAACCGCAGGAAGGGGCGTGTCGAGGCAGAATAGAGACGTGGAAGTACGCGTCTTTCAGGTCCACCGCTGCAAACCAATCTAGATGCCGAACGCAGGTTAAGATATGTTTCTGCGTGAGCATTTTGAACGGGAGTTTGTGCAACGCTTGGTTGAGAATTTGCGGGTCCAAGATTGGTCATAAGCCGCCGCCTTTCTTGGGTACGATGAAGTAAGGGCTGTAGAAACCCTTCTTCATCTCGGTTGGAGGGACAGGCTCTATCGCGTCTGAGTAAAAGAGTGGCGATTTCCGCGTCCTGGGACTGGGCATGTTCGCCATGTACTGTGGAAAAGCACTTACCTTGCTCCGCACACCCGGCAGGGGGCGGGTTAGCGACTGAGGAGGAGGTCCAGGGTAGGCATCCTCTAGACTCATTAGAACCGGCCGGCAGGGGCCGTGTCCAGAAAGCCGGGACTGTTGAGATCTGGCAGCAGAGTACCGTGAGAATGGCATTTGCGGGCCAGGTGACCCAGAGACAAAGGAAATAGCTCTTTTATTGAGAATGTGGATACCGCAGCCCCATCTAAGGGGGGCAGCAAATGAAAATTGAACAAAAGATTCTCCTCCCAGCCCTCAACTGGGGGACGGAGTGGTCTTACCATCTCCGGAGCTAACTTCTTGGTGCCTAGGTCGTCTGTCTCAGGAGTGCCTGGGAGCCTTACAGGTCCTCGAGGGGGTCTGGGAGACGAGGGGCGTCTGCTTCCTGCGGTGTGCTCGATGCTGGTGCTGAGAGCTGGGCCCGGGTTGAGGCGGAGCAGGTTTCTTGGTGGGGCAGGATGTGAGAGATGGTCTCCGTCTGCTTTTTCACCGCGGAGAACTGCTGGTCGAAGTCCTCGACGGTGTCGCCGAAGAGGCCAAACTGGGAGAGGGGGGTGTTGAGGAAGCGAACTTTGTCGGCCTCAAGCATCTCGACCAGGTTGAGCCAGCTCAAGTGCCTGCGCCGTGACCTTCAGGGCTCTAAGGGCGAGGTCGGTCACTGGGCGCAGTTCCTGCAGCACATCAGGGTCAGGGCTACCCTCGTGCAGATCCCTGAGCGCCTTGGCCTTGTGGACTTGCAGGATGGCCATGGCGTGCAAGGCGGAAGCGGCCTGTCCCGCGCCGCTGTAGGCTTTGGAGTTGAATGAGGATGTCATTCAACAGGCCTTGGAAGGGAGTATAGGGCAACCTACCAGGTGGTAGGGTTTCCGGGGCATAGATGGAGCGCAACAGCCGTATACCCGTGGGTCGCTCCGCCATCGAGGGTAGCGAGAACAGATGAGCAGGGCTTGTGACGAGTGAAGAGGGGGGCTCTCCACGCAGATGTCAGCTCGTCATGCACCTCCGGGAATAACGGGACCGGGGGGGGGGGGGCGAGGCTGTGAGCGGCGCCCAGACCCCAGGAACCAGTCATTCAACCGTGACGGGTGTGGGGAGAATGGAGGGTTCCAATCCAACATGGGCAAGCAAGCATGTCGGATATCTGCGCGTCAGCCTCAACCTGGGCGTGCTGGCCCGAAGGCGGCAGCCCAGGGGAGGTATCAGCGTCAGACACCACGCTTTCCGATGCAGCGGCGAGCTCATCCACCTCGGCTCCAAAGGATAGGCAGACTGGCCGTGAGGCGAGCCGCTGTTGCCTCGAGCACGGACGGGAGTCAACGAGCGTCCTGGGGGGCAGGTGGTCCGAGGGGGCAAAGAGAAAATTTCTGAATGAACGTGTGTATTTCCCTCGCTTTTATACCCCTATGTCCGGGGGTGGGGTATGCAAATACCGTTCGCCAACTCTCATTGGCCTTTTTTCATAGATCAGAGGCATATTCGGTGCTCAAGAGAGACCCCTAGTGTCGATTCTTCGACACAAAGTTGAAGTGAGCGACAGACGGGGAACTGCACGTCAAACATCTTTGACAAAAAATAAATGCTAAATCATTGGATTTCTATTTTTTTTTTTTTCCTCACATACAGTTAAGAGTTTAGTGTTACATTCACTTACTAACATGTATTCATTTGTGGAAATGTGTCATTTTAACACTGATAGTGGAGGTTTTTTGACATTTCATTGAAGATATATGTTAGGAAATGACATCACACACACTGGAGGTGGACATCAGCCATTCTCCACAATTACGTTGAGTTATTTGAAGTTTATAACTATTTTGTTTTATTTATGTTTTCCTTTATTTTGTGGTGTTAGTCAAATGTGGTCAAGCATAACATGTCCACCCTATTATGGGAAGATAACATTTCAATTTTAAGTATTATGTTAACAGAAATAAAATCATAAATATTAGTTTACATATATGTTTACAAGATGTCAATCACAGACCATGTAGTGGCTCATTTATCCACTGAATGTTCACCCTGTTATTGTCCACCCTGATGCTGCCCATTTAACTGAATGGACATAATAATCAAGCTAAACATAATTTATCTTGACCAGTATGACTAATACAATATTTAATATGTTCCTGTTATGATGAAACATGAAGAAACTTGTAAAAGTCTATTTTATTTTTCAAAAAGCTGGAATGTCACCGAATTGTAGTAATGACCCATTTACAATATGTACAGAGTTGATGCCTTATTTTTTATTTATTTTTTTGAATTAGCTTGCTGCAGTGTTATGGGCTTTGATGTTGATGGTGAACAGAACTCAAAGCAATGGAGCAAAAAGCAATTCCAGATTTCATCCAGATTTGAGCACTTTCCACTTTGATCGTTACCAGGCAATAACGTGCTATTGTGCTGGTAATACAGGATAAGATAACACTTGGTTTTCTCTGCCTGTTTATTTACATCTGTTGGTGTGATATGGCCTAAGCAGCTGATTCATTCTGCGACTTCTGAGGACCAAACATGAGCAAGCGTTACAACAGGCAAGTTAAACCATTCTGACTCATAAATAATTGCATGTTTGGATTCCAATAATTTCAATAATTTACATTCTTGGTTACGCCCCCAGTGAGGTTTGGATGCAACTTTTGGAGACTTTACAAAATTTTTCTTGGCAGAAAGTTAGACCAGTGTCTAATGCCTTTTTTTTCCTGGTAATGATGGCTCCCTTTTTCCACATGATAATCACAAGGATTAGGATTGCATGTCACAACCTTTTCTACACATCTGCTCTGAAAAATTATTTTACTATTACGACTGTCTCGTTATGTAAGAAAAAGTCTTGGCATCATTTAATTCACTTCACTAACTACATGTAGCTGCCTGCATCAAATTCAAGGCTTTGACTCTGGCCTTCAGGACAGCCAATGGAGCCACAATGTTACTTGAATTCACTTCTCCAGGTCCATTCTCCATCTCACTCTCTGCGGTCTATGAACAAGTGGGCCTGGTGGTCCATCACAAAGAGGCTCAAAGTCTATTTCACAATCGTTCACTTTCTCTGTTCCACTGTGGTAGAATGAGCTTCCAACCATCACACAATCTGCTAATGCCATCTCAACATTCAAGAACCAGCTGAAAACACATCTGTTCCATGAGCACTTAATCAGTCCACACTAATTGCACTTACTATTGTACTTAACTTGCACTTACTGTAGACACACAAAAAAAAAAAAAATAAATAAAAGTGTCTGCTAAATGACTAAATGTAAATCTAAATCTAAATGTAAAATATACTGTTCTGCACATTTGCCTTTTAGTTGTTGCCTTGTTGCCTTTTAGTCCAGAAAAAGGAATCTCCCTGTGAAAAGATCATTCTGATAGGTGAGAGCAATCCATTGTATATACGCAAAAAGAAGATACGTTATTTCTCTCTTCTATGTTTTTTATAGGAAAGCCAACTGAAAAAAGAAGGGAAAAAATATGTTTTAGTGATAAGTTTACCAAGATAATCCTAGGATTTGATATTTCAGTGTCATCAATTTCCTAACATTATATAAAAACAAATTAATAAAAGAACTACTAAACTCTGCATTAAATTTGATTTAACATTTATAAATCACATTATATAGTAAATGTCAGCTTGAGTGTACTTCAAAGTGAAGAATTACACTGTGAAAGGTTAAATTTAAATGTAAGTGCAGAAAAAGAATAAAAATATAAAAGATATGTTTCCTCTAACTGAACTATACAAGCAATGGAAAGGGCATACCCACAATCACACATGAGATCTCTTTAATATCTTAATTGTTTCTCCTTGACAGAAATAAGAACAAATGGAAATGGAGAGCAAATTGAGATTTGCTTAAAGGCCCATATACTGTATACTTCATACGAAATCAAAAATCAAATGGGTATGATATCATTTAGAACAAAATCTGGCCAAAAAAGAGTTTTTGCATTTGTTTTGGTAGTTCAGAACAGCTCACCTGGGCAAACTTTAAGGAAAACCTTCTTGCTGCCACTGGTCCACATCATTGGTATGTGTGACCTGAAGCTCAACCTATTACTTTAATTTTACATTTTCAGTCAGTTTTCAACATGAACACACTGGCGTGCAAGACCATGTCATGCAATTTTGTTTTCATTTGTTTGTTTAATTAGTCTACAAAAGGAATCAAATCTACTCAAATACTCTCAAGTGGCCATTTACTCATGTGCCATTTGCAGCGAAAGCCATTCACACATCGACCCAAAGTAAGATACAGTATGCCACTCTTATCGTCATTCTTTTGTCTTTATTTTGCCCATTATTTCTCTTTTATACACCCATCTTTGCAGTAGTATCAGTGTCAACATAAATTACAATATCATCATGTAATCAGAGCATATTATGCCCGTGTATAGCGTGTTAGCGCATTAGCATCATGAATTCAGACTCTAAAGACATATTAAACATTTTCTACTGCATATATATTACTTTAAATCATCATTAAGTGGTTAAAACATCTTCTTTAACTGACCTCATGGGAATTCTACACATAGAATGAGGCATAAAGTAATTTATAAACACCTCCCCTAGTGGTGTGACAGTGTCTAAATGTTCAGGAACAGTTCTTTTTACCCATGAACGAAGAACGAAGAACTTCTCCAGAAGTATATCAGGGGCTTAAGTCTCCTGCTTCTCAAATATTTCTCCTAACAAAGACCCCAGTAATTTCAAAGCTCCTTTTGGAGTTTCAGAGTGAATCTCAAAAATGTCACAAACTGTGTTCAGATTTGTTTGTTTCTGTCTATTGTTATTTCTCCTGAGGAATTTTAGGAGAAACAACTGAGGCAAAGTTGATACTTTAATGAGACACAATTGAGAACTCCATTGAGTTTCCTGATCTATGAACAAGCAACTTCTGAGCAATAAAATATTCCCCTCAGTACTTGTTTATATGTAATGATACGGAAAAGGTCCCTTCAGGAAGTGAAACAAGAAGTGTTAAATCTAGAGACACAAAACCACATGTGTGATTATTCAAAGACACATAATTGGGTATTTCCATTTTGCACTTAGACATGTAGACACTTGTGAGCTTTAGCAGCTTTAGCTGTTAACATTTAGCCCCTAAACAAGGGGTTTACCCAGGACAGTTCCAGTTTCATGATGTTTTCTTTAGCAATTTTCAGAAATATTTAATATGTCCCAGTTTTGGTTGTTAGGCTCACTGATTTGTTTTCTTTGAAATTAAATATCATAACTGTCTTTCTGTTTATTTTCTATGGTATACTTTTCAGAGAAAGAAATGCTTTCTTTGCAATTGCACATTGACTTGCCATTGCTTTTATTCTAGTCTTTCAGCAAATCAGCTTCTGTTACCATGACAACAACTTCATGCTTCTTAATAATGTGAGACTGCATTATTTAAAACATGTATTTAAAATGGTTAATATTTTTAAATGATATATTATTTTACGTACTACACGTGCTATATAGACATACATCCATATGTGAAAATGTTTTATTTTTTTATAACACTTTTTATATATACCCCTATATACATCAAATATTTTATATTGATGTCTAACACCTATCAAACACTTTGACTATACCGACCAAAAAATGCCAGTAAAAAATACTGAATACAAAAAGGGCTAACTGACACACCCTCAGTGTGTGTTCCCATGTTTCCTGATGCATCACTGAAGCTGTGGTGTGTAGCCTTCTATCTCATCACTCTCTGCTCTTTCTGTTTCATATTTTTAACAAGGGCGCCTTTCCCATTCATCATACGTGCTGCTTTTATCCAGTACTGGCATGGGAGATGGATGAGACCACTTTAGCTATAGTGGTCCTCCCTTTGGTTGGAAATATACAGGATGGATGAATCTACTTTAACAGTTTACCTCCACCCCAGATGACAAGCCACATCCTCAAGTCCCTGCCCATTTTTCATAAGGAATGACCCATGTTTTAGTATCATTCTAGCAGTATACCTCACTACGCTCACACGTATGTAAAACACGACAGGCAAGTGTTATGAAGTAGATAAACCTACTGTATATCATGTGTGTTGTCATGGTTAGTGCATGCAATTTCAGCAACAATGAATTTAGACTATATGCAGCAAGGTTTACTTGCCAGTAGGTGGCAAATTATGAAGCATATAGCTTAAATCAACTGCATCTTCGCACTTTCACTTCCTCTTGCATGCTCACTCTCTCTATAATTTTCAGATCATGACACACTCTCTCTTCTGGTGTAAGCCTGTGTAAGGAGCGCTTGTATGTAGTAATTTAGCAGACTTGTGGATGTAAAACATTGCATCCTTTTATTTACATGTGAACAAAATAGAGTTGTGCTATGCTGAGCGACTACAGATCACCCTGAAAGCACACCTCCTGTAACATGAAATTACTGTCCTTGGAAGGTTCTAAGAATTATAAAACATAGTAACCAAAAGTACAATAAAGGCTTATCCTTGTCTACGATGAGTCATGATCTGGTGGACTAAATATGAGTTTCAGCAGAAGAGTAAACTTAAATTTTAGTCAGTTCCTCACACAAAGATATAAGATGGCTTTAGAAGTCTTTTAATATCGCATTAGTATCGTCATACTGATTACTTTTATAGTACTCCAAAGGCTTTTGTGTGTGTGAGTGTGCGGGTTTGGGTGGTTTATAAGGACATTTAATTAGGTTACAAACTGGTTATTACAAGGGTATTATGTGGTTTATGAGGACATTTCTAGTGTCCCCATAATTCAAATATCTTAAAAATGAACTAAATGATTTATTTATTTATTATGTAAAAATGCAGAAAGTGTTTTGTGAGGGTTAGGTTTAGGGTTATGGTTAATGTTAGGGGATAGAATCTATAGTTCGTACAGTATAAAAATCATTATGTCTATTGAGAGTTCTCATAAGGGTAGCCACACCAACAAAAACTAAAGTGTGTGTGTGTGTGTGTGTGTGTGCGTGTGCATGTGCGTGTGTGTGTTTCTTTTTGGAGCTTGACATTCCTTGAAAA
Organism: Moxostoma hubbsi; assembly: GCA_032164185.1. NCBI lineage: Eukaryota > Metazoa > Chordata > Actinopteri > Cypriniformes > Catostomidae > Moxostoma > Moxostoma hubbsi. Next base: position 15,186,687 of record JAVLUX010000065.1, read on the forward strand.
AATGCAATACAGGTTTGGATTAACATAATGAGGAGAAAATAATACTGACTTTTCAAGTTCAAGACTTGTCTTTTCCTTTTGTTCTGGCCTTATGGGTTCTTAAAAATCATTGCTTACAAAAGTCCAAGACCCTTTCATTTTGCAAACCTCAGCTTTCAACAATTCCTTTCAACAATGAGTTTATACTAACAATAGATGATTGAGACAGACATTTTAGTGAATGTTCTTGCCCGATATCAACATGCAAGGCTTTCTAGGTTGGGAGAGGCTAGAGCTGTATAGAAGGGAAGAGGTTGTGTAAGATAGACACATATTTAAGAATTGATGTATGGAGTTATAACCTGACAGCCCAGAGTCCTCTCTGCCCTGAAATCTCGCAGTAGTGGTTTGACAGAGATGGATGTGGCTGCACTGCAGTGCTAACGTCCTCAGCCTCAGGGTCAGTGCAAAGCAGAGAAACAATCCCATCAACCTCTCCTGTAGGAATAACGCCCACTAAACTGACTGGCATTTGTAGTGCCAGGAGCCACATACATTGGCCTTTAGCCCAGTAATAAGCCCCAATGAGCCTCCAAATAACAGAAAATCTACACAATTATATGATAAATCTACACAATGATATTATATGTCTTCACAATCAACGTAATCTGCCAGTCAAAACATTGATATCACTCTAAGAAAATAATTTTTATTTAAAAATATTTGTAAGTATAATTTTGGAAAGTCTGTGCAGGACTTGGGTAAAAAGTGCTTGTTTGTAACATATTACATGCAATCTGGATTACTTAATCAGATTACAAAATCAAATTGGGTTAAATTACATTTACTTTACGTAATTGGACTACAGTTACTTTTTTATAGATTACATTGCTGCTATTGTTTTAAGCACTTAAATTTAACTTGATGTCTCAGTGTTTAGAATTATAAACTTTGGCCATGCACTATCATTGCTTTTAGTGTTAATGTTCATTTCATTCATGTAATGTTTAATGCACTTTTTAAAAATGTTATAAGGAGCTCTTATGTGAGGCTTGTTTTGTTAGTAATATAGAATGGAATACATTTTCTTCCTCTTTGTACTTTATTGCTGAATTGATTATAATACTCAAATGCATGTGGCATAAAATAAAATAGAATTAGGTTTAAAATAATCCAAAAATTATCGGATTAGATTACTCCAAAAATGTATGAGATTACGTTACTGATAGCATTTGTTGTCATCTAATTTGTAATGAGTACCTGATTACAATTTACAAGAAATCCACCCAGCACTGTTTACAAGTACATAAACTTGCATATCTTTTTGGAGTCACTGCAAATAATCATCTCTACTGATATTGTAAAAGTATCCACAATATTCTCAGCGAGTCCACTGTATTTGCCAAGGTTGGCAGAATTTCCGGTTGGCTAGCGGAAGTGCGATTGGTTGGCGTTTTTTGTGTAGCCATTCACTGCTTGCTTGCGTGTCATGCGGTTAGATTCTTACATTTTAAATGTTGTAAGATGTCTCATAAATTTCCCGAACAATGTGTGCTGTTAATGGTTATCCATTAACAGCATTAACAATGGTTATAATGGATACAATGGTGTGGTGGTGGCATAGTGGGCTAAAGCACTGAACTGGTAAGCAGAAGGTTGTCTGTTTGATCCCCACAGCCACCACCATTGTGTCCTTGAGTAAGGCACTTAACTCCAGGTTGCTCCGGGGGGATTGTGCATAAAATAAGGGCACTGTAAGTCACTTTGGATAAAGCATCTGCCAAATGCATAAATGTAAATGTTATCCTAATAATCAAGCAAAACTAAAGATTTGTCTAAAACAGCAATGTTATGATCAGAAACCACTCACAAAAGCACAGCGCTCCAATCCCAGATGCTGTTTCTTTCATTGGCTGCCTACAGAATGATTAGGGGAGTGCTGTACAGAGAGCATTGAACTTTTGTGTACAATGTTTATAATGTATGTCCAAATAAATATGTTTATTTGATTTGCATGAAGTTCTTTTTGTATTGTACATTTTATTTTGTGGCTGCTAATACATCATTATTTCCTGCACAAGAACAATACATTCAATTTATCAACAGGAGCAGTTGTTCAGTCAACACTAAAATATTTCATGTAGGTTATAGCATTTAGACACAAATTTAGACCAATCTTAAACTGGACATATTTTGGCCACTAGTGGCCCCCATTGCTTTTCTTGTTGGTTTTCCCATCTCTGCTATTATGTCATATTGTTTTCACCTGTGCCTTGTTTCATGTGTGTGGATTTAAGTTGTCCTGCTCCTCAGTTATTTGCTCAGTGTTTCACGTGCCATGACCAGTCTCGGTCACCCTCATGTTTTGCCCTCAGGACTTCTCTGGAAACTACTTAGTGTAACTGTTATTGTTCCCTTGTTTTGTTCTTTGCATTTACTCATTTGAACATTTTTGGAGTTACTTTTGGATTTACATTGTGGAGTTTTTGGATTTACTTTTTGGAACCGTTATCATTCTATTTTCGTTTTATGCATTTACTTTTTGGACAATTTTGGAGTTACATTTTGGACTTATCTTTTGGATTTTTGGATTTAACTTTTTATCTAATTAAAGATTTTAAAAATATTCCCCTGGACTGTGCTCCAGATTTCTGCATTTGGGTTCACCCCTTTTCTACTGTTTTCAAGTGCTCACAGGTTTCTGACAGAAACACTGAGCCAGAACATGGACCCAGTAGATCTGCCCAGTACACAGGATCTCTGTGGAGCAGTCACTCATCAGGGGGCCACCTTAGCCCAGCATGAGATTCTGATGACTAAACATGATGGTCTGCTGTCCGACATCCTCACATCTCTGCAAGAAATTTTTTGGCGACTGCCAGCCACTCCTGCCACATTCCCAGCCCAAGTGCACCAGCCAGTGTCTCCTAGTCCTATCCCTTTGGCCAAACCCTGATTACCTCCACCACAGCGCTTTTCGGGAGACCATAGTGCCTGCAATGGCTTCCTAACACAGTGTGCCCTCACTTTCGAGTTACAACCTTCATCTTTCCCCTCTGACAGAGCCAAAATTGCCTATATTATCACCCTCCTCTCTGGGAGAACCCTGTGTTGGGCAACAGCTGTCTGGGAAGCCTCTTCTGTGCCAGCTACTCTGCCTTTGTGGAGGAGTTTAGATGGGTCTTCATCCATCCCTCTGAGGACGGGAGGCCTTGAAGAGACTTCTTTCCATCCAGCAAGACAAACATATCATGGCATAGTATGCCATCCAAGTGCTTTCGGGAAAAGCTCTGTCCTGTGAAGACTGGGGAGGTCTGTGACGGGAGTTACTCAAACCTCATCCCTCACTGACACTGGTTTACTCCTTCCAGTCACAATCTCCTAGGGCAACGTAAGACATTCTCTGCAGGCCTTGGTGGATTTCGGTGTGGCAGGAAATTTTATGGACACTTCCTTAGCCAAGAAGCTAAACCTTCCCTCTGAGTTCCTTTCATCTCTGTGGGGTGTCGACCAAGAAAGGCATCAGGAGACAATGCGCATAAAGAATAAACAATTTATTGGCCTTTTTTCCTCCCCCTCTTTGCATAGATATATATATGTCTATTGGGCAAACGTACAGACCATGGAGAAAAAACCTTTGACCCTCCTCATGGAGGGTCCACTTCAGGACCGATTAATCAGACAAAGACACCACATTTTTACCCCATGGATCAAACCATTTGACCCTCCCAGGGGAAAAAATAATCAACACAATACAAGATAAATACATAAATAATCAAACTCTTAACAATTAACATTAAAACATAAAATAATCAACATAAATACAGAAAATAACATACACCATATATTACCACATCTAACATTAACAATACATATACTATAATCAGTGAATGCTCCTCAACAGAAGGCCTAGTTGACCAGTCCTAAATTGCCCATAATTCCATGATTACTGTATAAAACAGGAACACATAGGCTGGACATTCTCTTAAAACCCACCCCTCGAACCATGCTGCAGTCATGAACCAAGAGAGAGGTGAGAAGTATCAAATGAACTTCAAATTAATAAAACAAAAGAAAAACTTTTGTTGTATTTCTTTCTTGCCTAATGTGCACCCTTAGACAACAAATAGATCATACAACTTATCACTTAAACATATAATGTGGGCATGTAGGACTCAAAAACAACCCATCGCATCCTCACAATCTCCCCCGGTTGTTACTGCTCTGGATGGACGACCTCTGGGCCGTGGAGAAGTCACCCATCAAACACTCCCTCTATGCCTCTCCATTTTTCAACACCAGGAGGAGATATCTCTCCATCTCATCCAGTCTCCAGAATTCCCAGTAGTCTTGGGCTGCCCCTGGCATAACCCCCTGTGGCACGGTGGAGGGCGGGACCGGGGTGTGATTATGCACGCCCGGTCCCGTATCAGGCTAATTAAGCCGTCAAGAGGGATAAAGGCCACTCGCAGACGGCGATCGAGAGAGAGAGCTCAATTACGGACATGTCCGTCCTATTATGTGTTTGTCTTTTGAGTTCTCCATTAAACCTTTAGTTTATATGTTAAGCCGGTTTCTCGCCTCTTCCTTGCCCGTGACCTTGAACTTCTTTACATTGGTGCCGAAACCCGGGAAGGAAGAGGTATGCGCCGTAGCGGAGTTCTCGCCACTGCTCAGTGGAGCAGCCGCGGCCATCTGCCGGGGGACGGAGGAGCCCAGCCACCTGGACGCGGAGGAACGGCCGCCGACCGCGAGGGGAGGAGGGGCTCCTGGCCGACCGCCTGGAGTTGTTAGGGCCGCTGCCAGGGACGGGGGAGTCCCCTAATAGCCGCTGGAACGCGGCGGGGTTATAGACAAACACATAATAGGACGGACATGTCCGTAATTGAGCTCTCTCTCTCGATCGCCGTCTGCGAGTGGCCTTTATCCCTCTTGATGGCTTAATTAGTCTGATACGGGACCGGGCGTGCGTAATCACGCCCCGGTCCCGCCCTTCACCGTGCCACACCCCCATATTGACTGGTCCAGCAACACTATCCTTAAGGGGGACCCACCTGTCACACCACATGCATCTTCCCTAGCCCCCAGACATCTCTCACGAGTTCCAAGAACCACTTGACCTCTCTCGAGTTCCCCCTGTATATCATGCCTTCCAGGAGGTCTCCAGCAAACATAGGGCCACCACGTTACCACCTCAGATTCCTATGATTGTCCCATAAACCTGCTACTAGGCACTATTCCCTGTAGAGGTCATGTTTTTTCATTGTCCCCTCCATAGCAAGCGGCAATAGATAGATACGTTAAGGAAGCCCTCGCCGCAGGATTCATCCAAACCTCTACCTCCCCTGCTGGTGCAGGGTTTTTCTTTGTGGGCAAGAAAGATGGTGGCCTTCACCCGTGCATCGATTAAAGGGGCCTCAACAAAATCACTGCCCAAAACCACTACCCCCTACCCCTCATGTCCACTGCCTTCAAGTTGCTTCAGGAAGCCTTGATTTTCACTAAACTCGACCTGCGCAAAGCATACCACCTGGTGGTCATAAGGCAGGGGGACGAGTGGAAAACGGTGTTAAACACCCCTATAGGGCATAATGAGTACCAGGTAATGCCCTTTGGACTCAGTAATGCCCTTTGGACTCAATAATGCCCCGGCTGTTTTCCAGGCCCTGATCAACGATGTGCTCAAAGACATGTTAGGCAGTGGAGGACACATCAATCACCTCAGGAATCACCTCCCCATCCCTCAATGGCCCTGGTCTCACGTATCAATGGACTTCATTACCGGGATCCCAAGGAAACACCACCATTCTCATAGTAGTCAAATGATTCTCCAAGGCAATAAATTCAATAAAATAAATAATTTCCGATATTTGGCCATCATCCACAAATCAATAGCCATTAGCAGATTGGTGGGAAAGAACAATATCACCTCGCTATAACTCTGTGATCATTTGTTCTCAAGTTTCTGTCATTTTTAATGCTGTGTTAGTACATTACAAAACAATTGTTTACACTTAACAGGAAGTTCCCCCCACATCGCCCATAAAGCGTCATGGGACTCAGGAATATTGTGGATATACACTACAGAGTAATAGCAGACATGTCTTTGAGATGGAGTTCAAGTCAAGTATCAAGTCTGTCAGTTATTTCATGTGCTGTACATTAACATATGTCACAGGTACAGAAATGACTGAAAAAATAGGATAAACTGAGAGGTATCTCTAATGAACAGTCAGATGTATTGAAATATGGGGATAATTGCAATACATTAGACTTTGAAGATGACTTCAAAGCTTTCTTTCTGGATTTAAGTAAAGGAAAAAAAGGAAATCAAAGTTATTTATAATTTCTAGGAAAAGGGGTTGAAGATAAAGTGTTCCAAACAGTATTCTGATCTCGTAAGAAAGATCAAGTTTCCCATCTTTTCTTCATACCATTATAATGCAGTATGCAGCCCATATGATATGCATATCAGTGACTTTGAATCAGTATCAAAACATCTCACAAATACATTTGACATTCCACAAACGCACACAACAAATCCACACACACCCAGACAATCCACGAATGCACACAACAGATACACATGTACACGACAATCTACAAATGCATGCAACAGATCCACACATGCACAAGGCAATCCACAAACACAAACAACAGATCCACACATGCACAAGGTAATTCACAAATGCACTCAATTTATCCATACACACACAGCAATCCACAAATACAAGCAACAGATTCACACATCTGCTCAATCCACAAATGCACATAACAGATCCACAGAGGCACAAGACAATCCACAAATGCACGCAACTGGTCCACACACACACATAACAATCCACACATACACACAACAGATCAGCACACACACAAGGCAATCCACAAGTGCACGCAACAGATCCAGACATCTGCTAAATTCACAAATGCTTGCATCAGAATGCACAATAATAAAATATACAATGATGTCTTTGCTAACCTTACAGTCCTCAAATGTGCACACAAATACTGAGACCATTACAATTTGTATTCTGCCTCAAGGATGTTCATAAATGTGCTTTTGCAATTGTGGATTGTTTTGAGATTCTTGTCCCGAGGCCTTCGTTCAAAAATATGAGCAAGCTGGTCTGAATCCCTTCCATTAATTTGATGATATATGATCAAAATACATAACCAGTGCTCCTTTGTTACTAAATACAATAGAATAAACAACCAACGGATCACCTCGTATGACTAAGGAAAAGGTTTGAAAACTGCCAACCTTATAAATCTTAAAGCACATTACTAAACTGCTTCAGTACAAACAGAGACATATGTTATGGCTCAGAGGCAGTACTGGGTGTAACTTAAATATATTTTGCGGTAACACAGTAATGTAATGTGTTACTTTAAAAAAATAAATAATTTGAGTTACAGACATGAATAAAATCCCGTTTCTTGGATTACACATTTATTGCAAAGATAATCATATTAATTAAGTAGAATGCATGTTAGTTCTTTTATTTGTGTTGCTGTGCCAGCTAATGATCGTGCACTGTAACAAACATGGCATAGAGGAGGCGATGGCGGATGAGTGAGCGGTGTTACTACGGATGCAGCGGAGTGTAGCTGTTTATTCAAATTGAAAACTAAAGTAAAGAATTTCAAGATTTCATGCGCTCAAAATCAGTCTCAGCGAGCTCTGTATCAGCAGGTTTCCAGCCCTGTCTGGAGGAGAGAGGCACGCAAGGCTGGGCCGGCAACAAATACTCCTCAAATCTTTGTGCTCTATCCCATCCTCACATGCCTCCCTCGTGTGTTCCTCTGCAGCTGCCGCGGGATGAGAGGGGATCGGCTTCGGTTGTATATGGAATACAGTTAACGGACTCCACTCTCTTTAAAGTTGTGTAAACACACACATGCTGCATGTGTACACACACAAAAAGACATACTGTACATGCACACATGAACATGCATGATGCAACACACAAGCAAACCTGTATATTCACACCAAAAAGAAACAACAAGCATTCAAATATACAATAGATTTATTATAAAAGCTGTTTGCAAATGTGTTTTCAGAAATGTTTTCAGTTCATTAGTATTTTTTTTCTGTCTTTCACACCAACACAAACACAGGTAAACAAGCATAATGTACACATACTGTACATGCCACACACAGCTAAGAAGGTATCGGACACGCCCCACACACACACACACACACACACACCTGAAGATACTACTACAGCATATTTGAGATACGAAAGTTAAGTTGCATATTTAGAAATACACTGGATCTCTTTAGCCAAGTTGCTGTCTTTGTCATATTGCTGTAATTTTGTTATTGTTTTCAGTCAATATTAAAATACTAAAAGGTTTGATTGGTTTTAGAAAGTAACTTCAAAGTAAAGTAATTAGTAATCTGATTACTTTACCAACAAAGTAATCAGTAAAGTAATTAGCGCATGTGAGCGGAGCAAGCATGGAGTGTTGAGTGGAGCAGCGATAATTCCACCTGAGCGGAGAGAGCCTTTATGAAGATTCCGCTCCGCTCTCTCAGGCCGCTCAGTGTCGCTCGTTCAACCCAAAATGCGTTTTGTTATATGCTGATTTGGGAATCTGCTAAATAAGCAATGGGCCTGAGGTTATGGAGCTCTAACATTGTTTTAGTGATGTTGTATCCTTATAATCCTTATAACCTCAATAAATGCAAAGTATTAATCAAAGTTAAGAATGAAGAAATCGAAAGGGAGTGTGGAAAGACTGTGAGAATTAGCAAATATTCCTTTTGGAATCCTACTCGTCACATTACCAGGAAGCATGAGGATGTGCTTTGCGATGTAATGCAGTAAAATGTGAGCTCGTAGGCTACACTAATATTCGATAATAAATGAATAGATAAGTAATGTATCTTGTTGTTTTGCCATCATGTTAGTGTAGCTGCCAGCTAGATACAAGCCCAGTTCTGCAGGGTTGCGAAAGTTTGAGCACCTTCAATTGAATATGCAAGTTTAATAATACTTTATATTGGCAAAGCATTTAGCCTTGAATCCTGGCTTACACACACAAAACCAATAAACATGCATGATCTTGCAGATCAGTGTGTCCTAATTTGCAGGCGGTACATCAGCACATCATCAGCACATTTGTCATGCAACAAAACAACTTTTGAAAACATGTTGCATGTATATATCTTAAATAATCAGACCAAAAAAGATTTTAGGAATTTGCCTACTTACCAAAAGTAAGATTTCAAATTCATCAAAGTTATTGAAGAATATTGATAAAAGTGAACAACAATACAGGATACTTTGAATTACAGTATAATTGTACTTAATAAGTCATTATGTATCCATTTCTCTCTGGTGTGATATGGAAAGATCCCTAGAAAACCCAGAGACAATTCCAGATGTAAAAAATAACAAGACGTGTATATTGAGGAGACTAGCCTTTCGAAGGACATTCCGAAATAATAAAAGAAAAGTCAATGCTGGAAGTCAACACTGGCACATGTCATGCCAGCCTGTTTTCATAAACCAGTTTCCATGTATGCAAATCCATATTTTGCATATAAAATAGACTTGAAACCATGTTTTATTCGATACTCTTTGTTGCTGCTTTTGCTGAGGGATTTTTTTTTTTGTTTACATTTTTTAAAGTGATTACAAAGATTGAAAAAGGATAAAAATATCTTAAACTGGGTGTCACAGGAGACTTTTTGAGTGACTCATTACATGTGGATGCAATGTGGGAATGTGGGACTGAAATAAAACATGTCAGAATATGCTGTCAGGAAACTGTTGATGCAATACAGAGATTTGTGACAACTAAAGCCCTATTTGGACAAGTCTAGACTATTCCTCCCTGAGGAGGTCAGGTAAATGTGTGTTTCACAGATTTCAATCGTGTATATATAAATGTACAAATTCTGTAAAATTATAGTTAGTTCATGATAACTAATGTTGTTAACTAATGTTGAACTTTAATGGAATCTTAATGGAATGTTCATCTGAATTAGTTGATCACAGTATAGACACCAGCAATTATGCATCACAGAGAAACAAGCATGGTGAGGTAAGCAATGCTAGATGTCTCTCTCCATCCTCTTGCCATATCTCATGCCAGATGTTTAATTAACCTCTCAACACTGAAAAATAATTGGTATTTGTTCAAAGTTCTAAACAAACACTCATATGCTTTACCCAAAGAACCTTCACGTTTTTCATCTCTTTCATCAGTCTAACCACAACTGCCAAGCCTGAATCATTATGAATAACTTTTATATAATATATGGTCAGCTTTTCTCATAGTGTTGGCACTCTGTGGCACAAGAGATTTGTTATGTTTAAACCATCCACGGCTGATTTAACTTTGAATCATTAGAAAATCCCTTGTGAATTGACCCTGTCTAGAGTAAAAGAGGGCTGAATTGTGGTTAGAGAACAATACTGCCTGAAAAGAAATCTGTGGTGCTTTGTCCGGGTCAAGAAGGATCTGCACTAGAAGACACTTTTAAATGGTAGAAGTTTAATATAATGTTGGGGTGGAAAAGACTACAAATCTAAGCAGAAAAGAGGAGTCTCTAAGGACTGATATAAATCTACTCTCAAAGGTTTATCGAGGGTTAATCTCAGTAAATGTATTTTAGAAGGTTCTACAGATAAATCAAGGTGTATGTGTTATTATGCTGTCACGAAGGTATTTGGACATTTAAGTCACACTTAAATATGTATAAATATTAATGCATAATGTTGAATAACAAAATATCAAAAGAAAATAAAGAGAGCACAAGCCAACTTTTCAAGCAAACCATTTCACAAAAACATGTTTGTTACAGTAGATTGGAAATGACAAAACAATAGATATAGGCTACTGTTTAAAATGAAGGCGAAACATATCTCATTAGTCACATTCAAAACACTGAATTAAAAAAAAAAAATTATGAATTAAAGAGTAAATTATTTTCATGATTATTGTTTGTACATCATATATTTGGGTGACCCAACAATGCCAATGTTAATTTATACTACTTGCATAACTAAAGAACATAATTTTTAACAGGCCAAGAATTACATTCTTCATCAAATGCAGTACACACTCTGGCTTCATTCAAGTCCTCCTGAAAAATTCGTACTTAAGAGGTCAGAAGTAGAAATACAATGTGATGTACATTCAAGTGATTTCATTCAGAAATTATGTACCTTTTTGCAATTTCATAATTCTTTCTCTCTTTTTCACTTACTGACAAAGACAAAAAACTTTAGCACCAATGCGACTAAACTAAGAGCAAAGCCACATCGTTTTGAATAGCTCTGCATTAGTGGTACATGTCAATCATTAATTTGATGAAACTGTGGTCACTCTACAAGGGCACCAGTGTGAAATGGTGGGGAACTGACTTCACATATCCACTAAAAATCCCATTGTGATCAGTTGGTTAAAAATAATTGCAAGAATAAGATGAAGATGGCTGTAACATAATTTGCGTAGATTTATATTTTGTTATCTAATGCAATGGCATTCATACATTTTTAAGTGTGTCTTAAGTGTAATTAACCTCTCAACACTGAAAAATAATTGGTATTTGTTCAAAGTTCTAAACAAACACTCATATGCTTTACCCAAAGTAATGCCATTGTCTAATGCAATGGCATTCATACATTTTTAAGTGTGTCTTAAGTGTACAAATACTTTTAGGGGCTGTGGCACGGTGGTGGGCGGGGCAGGGTCGTGATTCAACACGCCCGGTCCCGTATTAGGCTAATCAAGCCTCCGAGAGGGTTAAAGGCCGACCGCGGAAGACGGGCGTGAGAAAGAGATCGTTCACAGACATGTCCGTTGTCTTATGTGTTTGTATTTTGAGTTTTCCATTAAACCTATGATTTATATGTTAAGCCGGTTTCTCGCCTCTTCCTTACCCGTGAGTGTGATCTGTTTTACAGGGGCACTGTGTTTTATTTTATCTGCTTGAATGGGAACATAAAAAACTTAAATAATGTGTAGGCCTACTTTACAATTTTACCCCAGATCTTTTGATATGTGTGTTGCTCTGAAAATCTTTAACCAAAAGACTTACAGCCCATCTTTGTGATATCATAATTCATGTACAGTTAACTGTAAAATGAAAGAACACCAGGCAAGAGACTGAAATGGAAAATGATGTGATTTCTATTGGTTGTCTGTCATATGACGGATGATGTTGCCATGATTCCTTGAACCTTCCTTTTTGGTGGATCTCTGAACATGAGTAATTACATTCCCATCTGTCCTTCTTCACCATCCACCATTCATCATCATCACAACAATTTCATTAGTTACCACTGCATTAGAAGGATGCTTGTGTAATTGGACAGAAGGAGAGAGATGTGAGCAGTCCTGCTCTCTAACTGTGTTTGACAGGGTTAATCTCTCAAAACTTGATGTTTCTCTTTTTTTCTCCTTGTTCTGTTGTAACCCTTCTCCACCAAAATTTTGCTGGTAGCCGGTGCTCGGCCAGGAATTCTGTGGACCTTTCTCAGAACAGGCATATTTTTTCACTGACTTGAGAGCCAAACTATGACATAACTATGTAATAGCATAATCTGTTCAAAAACAAAAATAAATAATAATATAGCTGTGAGCAGCAACTAACAGGGTTCAAGCAGTTTAAGGCCTTTAAGCACATACATAAAAAGTTATTAAGTTTTATTTAGAAAGCATGTAACCACCTAGATTATAAATGGAATAGACCATTTACAGCTAATATATGCAGTTTACTAAGGAAATACATGTTTTTAAAATCTTTTTAAAGCTCATAGCGCCACCTATGATCTGATCTCACTAAAAGTCTGCATTCTTGTTTAGAATCAAATGTTGCATGTGCTCACCTATTTTCGTGAAGTTCTGAGTTTTTGTTTAGGAATTATGGGCTTATTTTTACACTTGACCATGCCCATTTTCTAAATGACACTGTTACAGCTACCCAACGAGTTTAAAATGTATTTATATCTAATTGTTGACCTAGAGAGTCCAGAGAATTGTACTGCATTTGTTTTATTGAGGTTGAGCAAAAAACCTAGGACTAGTTCATAAAAGTAGGTTTTTACATAATCATGAATATTTAATGAATGATTTGATTGACATCAGTGGTTCTTGAGGCAAAGTTGTTCAGTATAAGGAGATCTAACAAATGTTATGAATTATAGCTGCATCCCAATTCAGAGGCTGCATTCTTCAAAGGTCGCATTCAAAGGTTGATTGTTTCACTGCTGAGCGACAAAGTCTGTCCCAATTTGAAGGCTCCTTCAAAAGCAGCCTCCAAATGCATCCTTCGTTTCCCGTGAAATGAAGGACACAACAGATGGATCCTTTGCGGCCTTTCCTACTCCAGAATTCATTGCGCAACAGTGATGACAGGATTTTTTTTGAGAGAAATTGCCGAATTACACTTTTAAATGTAAGTATTGGGTTTCAACTTACTCAAATATCTAATGGTACAAATGTAAAAAAAAAAAAAAAAAAAAAAACTTTTATAGTGGTTCAAATGTTGCCTTTTATCTTACAAATATGTGATTATATATAGTTTATACTCTTTATTATATAGAGAAACGGACCATGGTAAAATATTTAGACAGTTTGTGAACCCTGATTTGTTTTCAGACATTACAGTCACTCGGCAGCTGTCACAGTTGTTAGGCGAAAAGAATAGTCCTCTGTAGGCTAGACTGTCCCAATTATCAATGCTCAGTCCAACCTTTGCGGCCTTCGAAGGTGTGGCCTTTGAAGTCTGAATCCTTCGAAGAATGCAGCTTTTGAATTGGGACACAGCCATTGTGTGCATGGGTGAAACACCACGTGATTACAGAGGCGTAAAACTTGTTAGCACCATTCGATTGGCCGATTTCTTTCAAATTTCTCAGACTTCTAGGGCTAGAAGTCGAACAGACCCACCAAGATTTGTGCCGATCGGCCTCCGTTAACCTTGTCTAATAGGTGCTCAAATTACATTGGTTGATGGTGGCCATGTTTTTTTTTTTAGATATGCCAGTGTCCTCATAGACAGACATGGCACCTTACCTGTTGTTTTCCTGCTATAGTACCACCAAATGGCCAGAAATGTATTGTGATATAATATTGAGCTCATACACATGTGTACCAAGTTTTCTGAAAATACCTAATTTTGTTGTGGCATTATAGCCATTTTAGTAAAATGGCCCTTTTCGAATGTTTTGGCACCCCTTAGCAACTGAGTCTAAATTTCAACTTATTTTTATAATTATTGATAATCAGGCTTCAGAGCATATTCCTGCACTGTTTGGTTCCGTTTTGGCGAAAAACCTAGGACTAGTTTGCTAAAGTATGTTTTTAACATTATCTGAAATATTTACCAAACAGTTTGACAGACACCAATGCTTCTTGTGGCAAAGTTTTTTAGAATGAGAAGAGCAATAAGGTGATATATATTACTTGTATTTTTTCACAACACTGCAAAAACCATTCAACATTAACAGCTACAAAAATCGTGATAGCACCACCTAGTGGCCTTTTTTTTAAAAAAACTTTGCGCAACCCCCTCAGACCAAGAGTCAAATAGGTCCAACAAGTTTTGTTCCGATTGGTCATTGTTAACCTTGTGTAATAGCTGCTAAAAATGTATAGGCCAATCGCGGCCATGTTTTTCAACATATGTGAATGTCCATATAGACAATGATGACAGCTGATGCAAATATAATGTATGCAATAGGATTAATGGTTTCATTGTTACAGCCAATTTCATGTTTTTTGGTATTATAATGTCACATGTGGCAAAACCGCGCCAACTTTTTTTTGGGCAACCAAAGATTGACCTCTTACATAAGCATGATAAGTTTGGTGAATATGTTTCATTTTCTTCAAGAGTATAGCCATTCCAGTAAAATTGGACAAAAGTTAAAACTTTTTTAAATAACTTTTGTTATTGAGAATCCATAGATCATTTGGCACTGGTTTGGTCATTATTGGACAAAAAACATAGGACTAGTTTGCAAATGTAGGTTTTATGAAAATTCAAGGTAATGAAAAATTATTATAGGCAGAAATGAAATTGTTTATATATGTTTTGTTTTATTTGAGCCAATGATTTCAATGGTATAAAGCACTTGAGTCTATGACAAATGGTCTAGGAGTTATGAGCAATTTCATGTTTTTGATTTCTGTAGCGCCCCCTATTGACCAATTTGGCTCATGTTTCTGAGTGGTGAGCAATACTACTACCATCTGACCAAGTTTCAAGTCTCTAGGACTTATGGCCCGCTTTGCCCGATAATAATAATAATACATATAGCTGCAAGCAGCAAGGTTTGAACAGCTGCAAGTTCAAACCTTTTAAGAACTTTCAAAGTATGCAAAAAAGGTATACATTTGTATATGTATATGTACTTTGTAATTTACTGAATTTGCAAACTGGTGTTAAATGACTTTGAGGTCTTGTGTTCAATGATCTTGAAACAGGATAATTTTTATGGTGGTCCTTTCTTTACTTTTTAACTGTTATAAAGCCACAAAGCACCCAATATCCAGAAAGGAAATTTTTATATTTATTTTAGGAATTATAAGCTTTTGGATACACTTGGTCAAACCCACATGATAAATCTAACCACAATAACTAAATAATTAAAGTTAAACTTTTCCTTGATAATTATTGACCAAGGGAGTCCTAGATGTTGTTCATAATAGCAGGTAACATTGGATAATATACAATAATTTACACATCATTTATTCAACCATTTTGCTGAAATTTGATTGGCTGCTGGTGGCCATGTTTGTTTATTATCTGAGTTATTGTAGAATATGTTAGTATTTGGTCCCTACCACAAACATACCAATTTTCAACTTAATGGGCATGTTTTGTTGTAGTGCCCCCTATAGGCAAGTTTTTTCGAGATTTTGCATGCAGACTTAAAATGTGCTGTTCATGTCTATCAAGTCTCGTAACATTTGGCCTTTTCATTTGGTAGGTAAAATGGACAATGCTTGACCAATTCGTTTATATCTTCAAAATCCTTCGAATGCTTTTTTTTAGGAGGGTTTATAGCAGACACACACCAATTTATGAATTTATAAAATTAGAATAGCGTAAACATTTTATAATAAGCAATAAAATGAAGATATACATTTTGTAGGTCTTGGTGCAAGGAATTAAAAGAAAATAAATTTTGTGATTATTCAACTTGGTTGCAGAGTTTTTGGCATAAACCTAAATGTCCTTGTTATAGCACCACCTTGTGCCCGATTTTCATAAATCTTGGTACACAGCCTCATTCTGATACTGTCTACAAATATCTCAAGTTTCGTAATGGTTGACCACTGAGATTTGATGTTATTAGCTGCTGAAATTTGATTGGCTGCTGGCGGTCATGTTTTTGTATTTGTCCAGCTGATATTGTAGGATATGTTAGCATTTGGCCCCTAAAAGATTCATACCAATTTTCAACTTCATTGATCATTATGGTTGTGGAGTTATGAGCATTTCTTTTCCAAACCTGTGTGGCTAGGATATTTCAGAAAATCTAAAAACTGGTTGTGGAGCAAAATATTTTTTTTGTTACTTCCATTGGGGCTTTAATGTACTGCACTTTTGTCTAGGAATCCACAGAGAGGTTATACAATAAATAAGAGTCATTCTTCACAAATGTGAAAGTTTCTCACAATATGACGAGAATCACACCTAACGTCTCGGTTACGTATGTAACCTCCGTTCCCTGATGGAGGGAACGAGACGTCGTGTCGAAGAAGCGACACTAGGGGTCTCTCTTGAGCGCCGAAAGATACCTCTGATCTATGAAAAAAGGCCAATGAGAGTTGGCGAACAGTATTTGCATACTCCGCCTCCGGATACGGATATAAAGGCGAGAGAAATATGCTCGTTCATTCAGGATTTTTCTGAGGAGCCGGGAGTGTTCCGGGCATCTCAGCGGCTCGGCTCAGCGACGTGGCCGGGAAGACACGACGTCTCGTTCCCTCCATCAGGGAACGGAGGTTACATACGTAACCGAGACGTTCCCCGTCTGTCGCTCACTTCGACGTCGTGTCGAAGAAGCGACACTAGGGGTCCACTTCAAAACTCGCCATGCGCTGAGCTGTGTACGTGTACTGCTGACACAGAAGCGGGCAGGTATTTTGCACGTGCACAAGCGACCAACTGTGTTCAGGCTGCACGTACTCTTCCCCAATGCCCCGAAAAAGCGTCAGCACCCTTTTGGTTACCCTAGGGGGGAACAAGGTGACGCTCCCAACTAGGGAACGGGCCAAGCCTGGCTGGGCCTCTTTTCTCTCTATGTTTTCTCGGCATAGAGCAAGAGCAGCCGGGGCCCTTACCGCATCGAGGGAAGGGGGTCTTATTCCGAAGTCCTATTCTTTTAGGGGGAAAAGACCCTGCGGAGGCCACACCCGCCCAGCAGGGGAGGTATAGGTGGCAAAATACATCACATGGCCACTTTGGGCATGTGGGAGGAAATGGCGCGGTGGTAGATCCAGCCTCGAGGAGGGGGGAGTTGCTACAACACGGCGACCGGAGGGCAGGGACTGCCTAAGGGAGGACTGCCTAAGGGAGACGCGGGTCAGCTCGCAAGGTGACCGTAGCGCGGAAATACACACAGAAGGAGTCCCGTAGGAGGCCTGATCTGTGGAGCACCTATTCCAGTAGGGGTAGCCTGAGGTACCCGTAGTGGACTGGACCAGCACGTTCCTCCGCTGAACTGCTGTGGGCCCGAAGGGCTAGGGAGGAATCAACCAGGGACCTGGGTCCTCTGGGACAAAAGCGCACTGTTTTGCCTTGGCAGAGGGAAACGGCGCTGGAACAAGCGGTTCACCCGGTCAGATCGTCAACGTGTACCGAGTTCTACGGGCTCGGACCTGAGAGAACACGGGACGAGACTGACTCAACCCTGAGATCATAAGGGTGTTAGGTGCTGCCCAGCCCGCAGCTCTACAAATGTCTGCTAGGGAGGTGCCCCTCGCCAGTGCCCAAGAGGATGCCATGCTCCTAGTGGAGTGGGCTCGAACCCGTAAGGGGGGGGCATGGCCTGGGTGTGATAGGCCAACTGAATGGCATCCACCACCCAGTGAGACACCTCTGTTTGGAGACAGTGTTCCCTTTCTGCTGTCCTCCAAAGCAGACAAAGAGCTGCTCAGAGCGCCTGAAGGCAGGCAGGTAGGCACGCAAGGCACATACCGGACACAACAGTGAGAGGGCTGGGTCTGCCTCCTCCCGGGGCAGCGCTTGTAGGTTCACTACCTGATCTCCAGGGGGCGTGGTAGGAACCATGGGCACATAGCCCAGTCGAGGTCTTAGGATCACATGAGTATCTGCCGGACCGAGCTCCAGGCAAGTGTTGTTAGTAGGGAACGCTTGCAGGTCCCCGAGCCTCTTGATGTAAGTGCGCGTGATCAGCAGGGCCGTCTTTTCAGGAGAGGGCCCTGAGCCAACTGATTCTAGCGACTCGGGGGGGGGATCTCTAAAGACCGGCGAGGACCACCGAGAGATCCCAGGAGGGGAACAGGTTTGGCCGGGAGGGGTTTAACCTCCGGGCACCTCTTGGGAACCTGACGGTTAAGTCGTGCTTACCCAGAGACTTGCTGTCTACTGGGTCGTGGTGAGCTGCGATAGTGGCAACATACACCTTCAAGGTGGATGGGGACAGCCTCCCCCCCAACCTCTCCTGTAGGAACAGGAGCACAGACCTAACTGCGCACCTCTGTGGGTCTTCTGCCCGGGAAGAACACCAATTTACGAACGGACGCCATTTCAGGGCGTAGAGTTGCCTGGTAGAAGGGGCTCTGGCTTGGTTGAACGTGGCTACGACCATGGGTGGTAGACCAGCTAGATCTTCCGCATCCCGTTCGGGGGCCAGACGTGGAGGTTCCAAAGGTCTGGGTGCGGATGCCAGAGCGTGCCCCGTCCCTGAGAAAGAAGGTCCTTCCTCAGGGGAATTCACCAGGGAGGGGCTGTCGCGAGGAGTACAAGGTCCAAGAACCAGGCCCGAGTGGGCCAGTAAGGAGCCACGAGAGTGACTTGCTCCTCGTCCTCCCTGACCTTGCACAGCACCTGTGCAAGAAGGCTCACTGGGGGAATGCGTACTTGCGCAGCCCAGCCGGCCAGCTGTGTGCCAGTGCATCTGCCCCGAGGGGAGCCTCTGAACGGGCGTACCAGAGCGGGCAGTGGGAGGTCTCTCGGGAGGCAGAGGGGTCTACCTGGGCCTAGCCGAACCGTTCCCAAATCAGCTGAACCGAGTGGGGGTGAAGCCTCCACTCTCCGCCAGGCAAGCGTTGTCATGACAGCGCGTCCGCTATCACATTGAGGTTGCCGGGGATGTGAGTGGCACGCAGCGACTTGAGTCGGTGCTGGCTCCAAAGGAGGAGACGACGGGCGAGTTGTGACATATGACGGGAGCGTACGCCGCCTTGGCGATTTATGTACGCGACCGCAGTGGTGCTGTCCGACCTGACTAGGATATGTTCGTCCCGAATTAATGGGAGAAACTTCCGCAGGGCCAAAAGGACGGTCAACAACTCGAGGCAGTTGATGTGCCAACGCAGCTGGGCCCCTTTCCAACGGCCTGAGGCTGCGTGCCCGTTGCAAAAGGCGCTCCAACCCAATCTGGAGGCGTCGGTCGTGACCAGGACGCGTCTGGACACCTTCTGTAGGGGCACTCCAACCCGTAAGAAACAGGGGTCTGTCCAGGGGTTGAATGTCTGACGGCAGGCGATTGTTACCCGGTGCGTGCCGTGGTGCCATGCTCGTCTCGGGACTCGGGTCTAGAGCCAGTGTTGGAGCGGTCTCATATGCATCGACCCCAGCGGCACGACCGCCGCGGAGGATGCCATATGCCCCAGGAGCCTCTGGAAAAGTTTTAAGGGGACCGCTGTGCCTGGCCTGAAGGTGGCGAGGCAGTTCAACACTGACTGGGCACGCTCGTTGGTGAGACGTGCCGACATTGAGACCGAGTCTAACTCCATCCTGAGAAAAGAGATGCTCTGAACTGGAGTGAGCTGGCTCTTTTCCCAGTTGACCTGATGCCCCAGACGGCTGAGGTGCCTGAGCACCTGGTCTCTGTGGGTTTTGCATAGTAACTCTGGTGAGAGAACAGAGACAGGCCGAAGGGGAGGACTTGTACTGATACACCTGGCCCCCGAACGCAAACCGCAGGTAGGGGCGGTGTCGGGGCAGGATGGAGACGTGGAAGTACGCGTCCTTCAGGTCTACCGCTGTGAACCAATCTAGATGCCGGACGCAGGTTAAGCGTGAGCATTTTGAACGGGAGTTTGTGCAACGCTCGGTTGAGAACTCGTAGGTCCAAGATTGGTCGTAAGCCGCCGCTTTTCTTGGGTACGATGAAGTAGGGGCTGTAGAAACCCTTCTTCATCTCGGTTGGAGGGACAGGCTCTATCGCGTCTTTGGCCAGAAGAGTCGCGATTTCCGCGCGCAGGGAGTGGGCGTGTTCGCCGTGTACTGCGGAGAAGCGGACGCCCATGAAGGGGGGCGGGGGCCTGGCAAACTGAATTGCGTAACCGAATCGGATGGTCCGGGCCAGCCAGCGAGACGGGTTTGGAAGTGAAAGCCACGCGTCCAACCTCTGCGCTAGGGGCACCAAAGGGACGATTAATTTTGACGTACCCGGCGGGGCTTCGCAGCGGGGCGGAGCAGGTAGGGCAGCGTTGGGCGGCGACGGGGCGACCCGCGGCTGAGGTGCTGAGACAAGACTCAAAGCACTTACCTTGCTCCGCACACCCGGCAGGGGGCGGGTTAGCGACTGAGGAGGAGGTCCTGGGTAGGCGTCCTCTAGACTCGTCGGAACCGGCCGGCCGGGGGACAGTCGTGGGGCTGAAGACGGGTGGTCCGTGTCCAGGAAGCCAGGACTGTTGATATCTGGGGGCAAAGTGCCGTGAGAACGGCATTTGCGGGCCAGGTGACCCAGAGACAAAAGGAAATAGCTCATTACAGAGAATATGAGAATGTGAAAATTAATTCAACAAGAAAAGATTCTCCTCCCGGCCCTCCACCGGGGACGGAGCGGTCTTACCAGCCTCCGGAGCTAACATCTTGGTCCCTGGGTTGAACGTCTACGGACAGCCTGGGAGCCTTCCGGGTCCTCGAGGGGGTCCGTGAGACGGGGGCGTCCATTTCCTGCAGCGTGCTCGACGCTGGGGCTGAGAGCTGGGCCCGGGTTGAGGCGGAGCAGGGTGTTTCACAGCCGCAGGAGGACGCCCGTTGGCGAGCAGACGGGGCATGGCCCATGGCGGCAGGCTTGCGGCAGGATGTGTAGTGGCCTCCGTCTGCCTCACCGCTGAGGACTGCTGGGCAGAGTCGTCAACGGTGGCGCCAAATGGACGGAGCTGGGAGACGGGGGTGTGGGAGAAGGTGTGCCTTGTCCGCCTCCGCATTTCGACCAGGTCCAGTCCACAGGTGCGTTTCTGGACCACAAGGGGTGGCCATCGCCTGTTCGAGTGCCAGCGCTTCTGACCTCCGTGGCCCGGGGGCGCGGTTGGTCATCCAGCGCAGTTCCTGCAGCACATCAAGAACAGGACTACCCAAGGTGCAAGTTTTGAAGTGCCTTGGCCTGGCATTGGTTGCAGGAAGGGCCGTGGCGTGCAGAGTGGAAGCGGTCTGGGACCGTTCCACCGCGAGGGTAGTGAGAGCGGAGGAGCGAAGAAGCCTTGGCTTAGCTCAACTCGTCGTGCACGTCCGGGAAGAAAGGAACGGGGGGGGGGCGTGGCTGTGAGCAGCGCACCTGCCCGCGGAACCGATCAAGTAGCCCGGGAAAGCATAGCGGATCTCCGTGCGTCAGGCTCAGGCTGGGCGGCAGACCCGAAGGTGGCGGCCCAGGCGAACGATCAGCATCCGATGCCGCTGTAACGCTCTCCGATGCAGCGGTGATGTCATCCAATTCTGAGGCAAGCAAGCGTGCCGGGGAGGCGGGCGGTTCAAGGGGGTTTACCCGGCGAACAGAGCCCGTCATATTCCCCAAATCGCCTTCATCGCCCGCGGCGCCTGCGCCGATCCCGTAGGAAGAAGGCGGAGCGCGGGGGGCGGCTGAAGTGGCTTTCTCTCATTACAAAAGAAAGCCGTGCGACCGCAATGCTATAACGGCCATGTTCTCACACTGAGAAGATGAACCATTGGAGAGAATACTCATCCCGAGCTCAGACGGAAGCAAACAAGCGTGCCGGGGAGGCGGGAAGTTCGAGGGGATTTACCCGGCGAACAGAGCCCGTCATTGTCCCCAAATCGTGTTCATCGCCCGCGGCGCCTGCGTCAATCCCGTAGGAAGGAGGCGAGGCGCGGGGGGCGGCTGAAACGGCTTTCTCTCATTACAAAAGAAAGCCACACGACCGCAATGTTGCCATGGCTATGTTCTCGCACTGAGAACATAAACCATTCATAAAACATTGCTTGCGTGTGATCGCAGCCCAGGCATGCAAGACAGTGTTTTATGACCGAGAGAGGTGGGGAGAAATCACCGCATCCAGAAACTACACAGGGGCGGAAATTACATCTTTATAAAGACGCGTCCTGAAAAGGACGTTCAACGCCGCTGTGTAATGCTCTTTCAGAGAAATAAACTCTTTTATGGAGAGAATCACTCTTTCAACTCTTTTAACTCTGCGCTGTCGAAGCGCCCAGGGGCAAACTGCACGCCGGCAGTGAAGAGAAAAGCCGCTGTAGTGCGCCGTAAATCCAACAGCAAAGCAGAGCGTCAGAGGATCAGAAGCAGGATCAGTTGTGTTACTCGCAGCTGACTGCATACACACGACCATCGGCTCCGAAGAAAATTACTGAATGAACGAGCGTATTTCTCTCGCCTTTATATCCGTATCCGGAGGCGGAGTATGCAAATACTGTTCGCCAACTCTCATTGGCCTTTTTTCATAGATCAGAGGTATCTTTCGGCGCTCAAGAGAGACCCCTAGTGTCGCTTCTTCGATACGACGTCGAAGTGAGCGACAGACGGGGAACTTGTAGTGGATTAACACAAAAAAGGCGTGTAGCTCAGATACTGTAAACTTCAGAACAATATTACATTTGTTGATTGATTAATCTCTAAATGTTCTCTGCCTTCCTTGAACATTGTTTTTAGGACATGATAAAAGGACATAATGTACAGCATTGTGCCAAATATCCACGTATCAGCCTTGCTGAAGCACCCCCAGATCATCACCAATCCTCAACCAAATTTCACAGTGGGTGCGAAACACTGTTGCTTTAAGGCAATTAGACAACCAGGTGGAAGATCTGTGATGATCTGGGGGTGCTTCAGCATGGCTGGAATTGGGCAGATTCGTCTTTTTGAAGAATACATTTATCAAGCCACGTACAAGGTTATCCTGGAAGAAAACTTGCTTCCTTCTGCTCTTACAATGTTCCCCAACTCTGATCTCAGTCAGATTGAGCATCTGTGTTATATGCTGGACCAACAAGTCCATTCCACAGTGGCTCCACCTTACAACTTATGCTAATATCTTGGTGCCAGATACCACAGGACACCTTCAGGTGTCTTGTAGAGTCCACGACTTGGTGGGTCAGCACTGTTCTTGTGCCACGCAGAGGACCAACAGCATATTAGGCTGGTGGTCATAATGCTTGGCTCATCGTTGTGTGTGTGTGTGTGTGTGCGTGTGTTTGTGTGTGTGTGTGTGTGTGTGTGTGTGTGTGTATATATATTGTGGGAATTTTAGCTGATTATTGGTTAAAAGTGGGAATCTAACAGAATTCATATTTAACACCCAATCAACATATTCGTCCACCGATATGTTGAAATTCACATCTTTTTCAATTCTGGGAGGAATATCACTTTGTGGCCAACAAAATAATATCCTAAATTTGGTGTAAACACTGTTTATAAGCAAGTAACAGGATCAGACAGTTTAAAACATTTAACTTATGTGTTTGAAGTACAAGACACTTCGCTTTTGAATACTAACTAGAATTGTTGTATTCTAAATCTAATACATAAACTAATACAGCACAGACTCGTATTAGGCATAGACTCTGTGTTTAGCATGGACTCTTACTAGGCATGGGCTCTATGTTCAGTGTCATGAGGTTTTAACCTTTCTGGGCACAACCCAAAAGACGTCTGACCAGTCAGAAATTAACTTGACTATGGGTGTAAACAGCTT
Organism: Moxostoma hubbsi; assembly: GCA_032164185.1. Taxonomy (NCBI): domain Eukaryota; kingdom Metazoa; phylum Chordata; class Actinopteri; order Cypriniformes; family Catostomidae; genus Moxostoma; species Moxostoma hubbsi. The sequence continues at coordinate 15,210,780 of JAVLUX010000065.1, forward strand.
ATCCCGCCTCAAGTTAATGGTTTATAATGGATTATAATGGTTACTCTGTTAACTTAGAACATGGTGATGCTTGATTATCTGTTATTGTAGATGATATAGTAAGGCTAAGCCTGGTGTACTGTATAAAATTATATTGTATGTTTGTTACAGTTCAAAAGTTCAGTGCTGTGTGGAAAAGTTCAGACGGTCAAACTGACTCACTGTCACTATCCTGTGATCAATGGCCCCTTTTTTCAATCATGCTGTTTTGCTGTTTTTTAGCAGAATGGCTAGTCTCCTGATTGACCATTTGGCACTTATTAATTATCTCAGATCAACAGCCTGAAAGGAGCTTCAGTCTCTCAACAGGGGACTCCCCAAGGGGAGTGCAATCTTTCTGACAGTTCTTTTGTTTTGTCTTGTTTTCAGGATGCAACTGGGAGAGACTTTTGGCAACAACTGTATAGATATACAATTTTATGGCTTAAGCTTAAGGTTATTCATTCAGATGGCTCTTGCTCCTTTCGAATGTTTCACTGCCTGGTGCACTTAAAGTCCTACAATATATATATATATATATATATATATATATATATATATATATATATATATATATATATATATATATATATCCATCCATCCATATTCAACCGCTTATCCGAAGTCCGAAGGAGGCCCCCGAAGTTGGGTCAACTCTGACTGGGAGACCCCGAGGCGTCCCCATGCCAGTGTGGAGATGTTATCTCTCCACCTAGTCCTGGGTCTTCCCCAAGGCCTCCTCCCAGCTGGACGTGCCTGAAACACCTCCCTAGGGAGTTGCCCCAAGGGCATCCTTACCAGATGCCCAAACCACCTCAACTGGCTCCTTTCGACACAAAGGAGCAGCGGCTCTACTCTGAGCTCCTCACCCTATCTCTAAGTGAGAAGCCCGCCACCCTTCTGAGGAAACCCATTTCGGCCGCTTGTACTCGCAACCTAGTTCTTTTGGTCATAACCCAGCCTTCATGACCATAAGTGAGGGTAGGAACGAAAATTTACTGGTAGATCGAGAGATTTGCCTTCCGGCTCAACACTCTTTTCATGACAATGGTGCGATAGAGCGAGTGCAATGCCACCCCCAATTCCCTGATTCTCCGACCAACTTCCCGCTCCATTGTCCTCTCACTCGTGAACAAGATCCCGAGGTACTTGATCTCATTTACTTGGGGCAAAACCTCCTTCCCTACCCAGAGTACACACTCCATCGGTTTCCTGCTGAGAACCATGGCCTCAGATTTAGGTGCTAATCCTCATCCCTGCCGCTTCACACTTGACTGTCAAGCGATCCAGTGACAGCTGAAGGTCACGGATCGATGATGACATAAAGACCACGTCATCTGCAAAAGGCAGCGATGAGATCTCCAGCCCACCGATCCGCACCCTTTCCCCACCCCAAGTATGCCTTGATATCCTGTCCATGAATAGCACAAAAAGGATTGGTGACAAAGCGCAGCCCTGGCAGAGATCAACCCCCACATGGAACAAACTCGACTTTGTGCTGAGGACCCGGACACAGCTCTTGCTTTGGACATACAGGGATTGGATCACCCTAAGAAGGCAAAAAAGACAGTCAACAACTCCAGGCAGTTGATGTGCCAATGCAGTGGGGCCCCTTTCTTATGGCCTGCTATTGCATGCCCATTGCACACGGCGCCCCAACCCGATCTGGAGGCATCGGTCATGACCATGACCCGTCGGGACACCTGCTGTAAGGGTACTCCTGCCCGTAGAAAACAGAGGTCTGTCCAGGGTTTGAGTGTTCGGCGGCAGGCGGGGGTGATCGTCACATGGTGTGTGCCGCGGCGCCATGCTCGTCTCAGGACTCGAGTCTGAAGAGAGTGCTGAAGCGGTCTCATATGCATCAACCCCAACGGTGTGACCGCCGGCAGATGCCATATGCCCCAGGAGCCTCTGGAAAAGTTTTAAGGGGACCGTCGTGCCTGGCCTGAAAGCGGCGATGCACCTCACCACTGACTGCGCATGCTCGTTGGTGAGACGTGCTGACACTGAGGCCGAGTCTAACTCCATGCCGAGAAAAGAGATGCTCTGAACCGGAGTAAGCTTGCTCTTTTCCCAGTTGACCTGAAGCCCCAGACGGCTGAGGTGCCTGAGCACCTGGTCTCTGTTAGTGCATAGTAACTCTCGCGAGTGGGCCAGAATGAGCCAGTCGTCGAGGTAATTGAGTTTGCGGATGCCGGCTTCTCGGAGCGGGGAAAGAGCTGCCTCTACAACTTTCATGAAGATGCGAGGGGACAGAGACATGTCGAAGGGGAGGACTTTGTACTGATATGCCTGGCCATCGAACGCGAACTGCAGAAAGGGGTGGTGTCGAGACAAAATTGAGACGTGGAAGTACGCTTCCTTCAGGTCTACCGCTGCGAGCCAATCTAGATGTCGAATGCAGGTTAAGATGTGTTTCTGCGTGAGCATTTTGAACGGGAGTTTGTGCAACGCTTGGTTGAAAACTCGCAAGTCCAAGATTGGTTGTAAGCCACCGCCTTTCTTGGGTACGATGAAGTAAGGGCTGTAGAAACCCTTCTTCGTCTTGGTTGGAAGGACAGGCTCTATCGCATATTTGAACAAAAGAGTGGCGATATCCGCGTGCAGGGACTGGGCATGTTTGCCGTGTACTGCGGAAAAGCGAACGCCCATGAAGGAGGGTGGGGGCCTGGCAAACTGAATTGCGTAACTGAGTCGAATGGTCAGCCAGCGAGACGGGTTGGGAAGTGAGAGCCACGCATCCAAACTCCACGCTAGGGGCACCAAAGGGACGATTATTTTTGACATACCTGGCGGGACTTCGCAGCGGGGTGGAGCAGGTAAGGCAGCATCGGGAGGTGATGCCGCGTCCCAAGACTTTGGTGCTGAGAAAAGACTCAAAGCACTTACCTTGCTCCGCACACCCAGCAGGGGGCGGGTTAGTGACTGAGGAGGAGGACCAGGGTAGGCGTCCTCTAGACTCGTCGGAACCGGCCAGCCGGGGAACAGTCGTGGGGCTGGAGATGGGTGGTCCGTGTCCAGGAGGCCGGGACTGTTGAAATCTGGTGGCAGACTGCCGTGAGAATAGCATTTGTGGGCCAGGTGACCCAGAGACAGTAAATAGCTCTTTTATTGAGAATGTGGGTACGGGGTGTGGCAAATGAAAATTGAACAAAAGATTCTCCTCCCGGCCCTCCACCGGGGGACGGAGTGGTCTTACCATCTCCGGAGCTAACATCTCAGTCCCTGGGTCGACCGTCTCAGGAGCGCCTGGGAGCCTTACGGGTTCTCGAGGAAGTCCAGGAGGTGGGGGGCGTCTGCTTACTGCGGTGTGCTCGACGCTGGTGCTGAGAGCTGGGCATGGGTTGAGGCGAAGCAGGGTGTTTCTTGGCCGCAGGGGGATGCCCTCGGCAAGCAGATGGGTCAGGGCCCATGGCGGCAGGTTTGCGGCGGGGCAGGATATGAGAGATGGCCTCCGTCTGCTTCTTCACCGTGGAGAACTGCTGGGCGAAGTCCTCGACGGTGTCGCCGAAGAGGCCAAACTGGGAGAGGGGGCATTGAGGAAGCAAGCTTTGTTGGCCTCACGCATCTCGACCAAGTTCAGCCATAGATGATATTCCTGGACCACAAGCGTGGCCATCGCCTGCCCGAGTGCCTGCGCCGTGACCTCCGTGGCCCTGAGGGCGAGGTCGGTTGCTGAGCGCAGTTCCTGCAACACGTCGGGGTCAGGGCTACCCTCGTGCAGATCCCTGAGCGCTTTGGCCTTGTGGACTTGCAGGATGGCTATGGCGTGCAAGACAGAAGCGGCCTGTCCCGCGGCGCTGTAGGCTTTGGTGGTGAACGAGGATGTCATCCTACAGGGATACAGGGAAGGGAGTACAGGACGACCCCGCCAGGTGGTAGGGTTTCAGGGGCATAGATGGAGCGCAACAGCCCTATCCAAGAGGGGAATCATCGTATACCCGTGGGCCGCTCCGCCGTCGAGAGTAGCGAGAGCGGATGAGCAGGGCTTGTGACGAGTGGAGAGGGGGGCTCTCCACGAAGACGTCAGCTCATAATTCACCTCCAGGAAAAACGGGACCGGGGGGGGGCGAGGCTGTGCATACCCCAGGAACCAGTCATCCAACCACGATGGGTGTGGGGAGTACGGAGGGTTCCAGTCCAACCCCACAACGGCGGCCCGGGCAAGCATGTCGGACATCTGCGCGTCAGCCTCAGCCTGGGCGTGCTGGCCCGAAGCGTCAGACTCCGCGCTCTCCGATGCAGTAACTTCGAGCATGGACAGGAATCAACGAGCATTCCGGGGGGCAGGTGGTCCGAGGGGGCGTGCCCAGCGGAGCTGCACCCGCTGCCCTCCCCAAATCGCCTCCATCGCCAGCCGCATCATCCTCAATCCCGTGGGAAGAAGGAGCGACACTGGGAGCGGCTGGAGTGGCGTGCTTTCTGTTGAAAGCAAGCAACGACCGCAACGTTGCCATGGTCATGCCCTCACAGTGAGAGCATGAACCATCCACAAACACTGCCTCGGTGTGATCGCTGCCCAGACAAACGAAACAATGGCTGTGGCCGTCTGAAGCGGAGAGCACTCTACCGCATCCAGGAACTACACAGGGGCGGAATGGCATCTTTAAAAAGACGCGTCCTGAAAAGGACGTTCAACGCAGCTGTGTATTGCTCTTTTAGAGAAATAAACTCTTTTATAGAGAAAATCACTCTTTCACAACTCTTTCAAAATACTCTGTGCCGTCGAAGCGCCCAGGGGCAAACTACACTGCCGTGCAGAGAAGGAGAAAGCCGTTGAAGTGCGCCATAGATCCAACAGCAGACAGAGCGTCAGAGGAACAGAAGCAGGAATCTGGTGTGTCACTCGCAGCTGGCTGCATACACAACCATCGGCTCCGAAGAAAATTTCTGAATGAACTCATAGTATTTCCTCGCCTTTATACCCGTATGTCCGGGGGCGGGGTATGCAAATACTGTCTGCCAACTTCTCATTGGCCTTTTTTCATAGATCAGAGGCATATTCAGCGCTCAAGAGAGACCCCTAGTGTCGCTTCTTCGACACGACGTCGAAGTGAGCGACAGACGGGGAATGACGGGTCCTTAAATAAGCCCACATAATAAATCTCCAACTGATTGACAAATTCACTTGTGAAATGGATTTGCTGTGAACTGTATGCCAATGATTGGCTTATGTTCAATAATATGGTAGTAAACAATACATTGTATTCTAAAGTCGCTTTTTGTATTGTCCTATCAATTATTAACTCTCTCTCTCTCTCTCTCTCTCTCTATATATATATATATATATATATATATATATATATATGTATATATATATATTAAGCAACATTTCTCTCTACTGTAATGCAGACAGCAATTTTTATTTTATTATTACATAATTTACTATACTACTTTTAATTTTGGGGAGTGTTTAACAAAGAAAATGAAAGGCAGTTCAGCAAATACTACCATCATGCATGAACACTTTGTTATTTAATTTATTTATTTGATTATTGCATTAAAATTATTAGAATAATATAATGGGGGTTACTTAAGTGTCATGAATATAATGTCACAATCTCAATTGTCTTAAATTAGGCTTAATTTTTTTCACAATATAATTTCATCATTTCTTTCTTTTGCGCTAAAACTAAGAAAAAATATCATATTAAATTATACCTATGGCTTTTATTTGTGATTTAAACCTATAAATGTGGTAAACTAATAAACATGCTGTTATCTTTATTTGTATATTTAATTTACTACCTGGATTTTCCTCTGAAAGTCTGTTCTCATTTCCTAAATCTCAGATCTCACTTCTTGTTGTGGAGACTGTCATGCAAAACTCTATCAGGCAATTCATTACTGGACCAAAATCATGTGTCTAATCACGTTATAAGCCTCATGCATTTCAGCTGACTTTCCGGCCTGATTTTAACAATATTCTGCATAGTGATCACACTACCTTGGGAACAAAGTGCCACTGTGTACATTTAAGTGGTTTGGGTAAAATAATGCTGCCTGTAGGGAAGTTTCTGCAATTATTTATAGCACAAACCCTCAGGCATCAGACTAAAGTTTACATAAATACAGTAAACTGATATTTAAGTTACATTAGGTCATCACGTGCCAAACAGTTGACTATAATAATAATGATACAATGTATCAAATTTCTTAGATTTCATGACAAGGGAGGAAGCAGGAGACGGCAAGATCCAACTCAAAAGGGCTCTATTTCTCACAGCTTCACAGTAAATGTATATATGTTCCATTTTTCAGTGGGTACACTCAAATTAGTGCTTTTCAGAAACACAAATCGCACTTTGGAACACAGTGCTGTTGCTGCTCCGCCCGCAGATCTATGAGGGCCTGGTGTTGGGCCTGGTGGATGCTGGCGAGGGATCAGAAGATTTCCTCCAGTGGCGAAGATGACGCCATAGCAGTGTAACTTCCTCCTTAAAGTAAAACAATAAATAAAAAAAAAATCACCTTAAGCTGCTATGAAAGAAAATAATTCACTCTATTGACTCTTTGCCTGCTTGGATAGAGAAATGGCCACAGGCAAAAGATCACTTCTCTCTAGTGATTTATTAATGTCTTAAAAGCAGAGTGAGAAATACATGTGTCAATGTGTATTTATTCTCACAGTTCTGCTTGAGGGCCCTGGGCACATGCAACATGAGAATCCAAGTGATGGCTGAATCTCATAAGCCCTGTCAAGAACATGTGCAGGTCACGTTTTACCACATGATCAACAGAATATATTATATTTCTATTTCTTTTGGTGTCAAATGTGACCTGGGCATGTTCTTGCAGTTTTTGTGAGATTCACCTAGATATCTTTTAGTTTCAGCTCTATAAAGCATGTAAATAACGAAAGCCTTCCACCAACGTCACATTATCCTTGCCAAAACAATAACATTATTACATGAGGAGTGCTGTTTACATTCATTGCATCGCATCTCAAGTACTTCTGAAATATCAGATTTGCCCTTAGTAAACTTGATCTGGAGTCATATTACAAAAACAACTTAACTGTAGATTCCTGTCTTTTTTTTGTTTAGTTACCATGGTGAACCACAAACAATCTCATCATTACTCACCCTTATAACATCCCAGATATGTATAACTTTCTTTCTTCATCTGAACATAAAACATTTTTAGACAAATATTTCAGCTCTGTACGTCCTCACAGTGCAAGTGAATGGTGGGCAACATTTTGAAGCTCCAAAATGCACATAAAGGCATCATAAAAGTAATCCATAAATCAGTGGTTAAAATATATAACTTCAGAAACGATATGATAGGTGTGGGTGAGAAACAGATCAATATTTAATATTTCACTATAAATTCTCCTCACTGCCCAATAGGATGTGATATGCATGAAGCATGTGAATAGCCAAAAACAAATGAATTCTCAAAAAAGAATGTGAACGTGAAAGTGGAGATTGATAGTAAATAGAATTAAAATATTAATCTGTTTCTCACCAACACTTATTATATCACTTACAAAGATATGGATTTAACCACTGGAGTCTTAAGGATTACTTTTATGCTTATTCTTTGAAAAATCTTCATTTGTGTTTAGCAGAGAGAGAAAGTCATGCACATCTGGGATGGCATGAAGGTGAATACATGAAGAGAAAATGTTCATTATTGTGTGAACTATCCCTTTAAGATTTATTTTGTGACGTTTTAGTCCATGTGCTTTTTGGTCATCTACAGTATATGCGATAGTGTACAGTACTTCTAAACATAGACAAAATTCACTTTTAGTATATAACCCTGCAACAGGCTAACGAGTAGCCAAACATCATGGCTGCCCAAACAACCTGTTTCACTAAGAAATACATCAATGCTGGAAAGTAAACAGCACTCATTAAGTAATTTCACAGTGACTTTGTGAAAGGGAATGTTGGTAAAACCGCCACTGGTGCCAAGCCAAGTACTTTATAACACAGGACATCATGAAATACTTTTACACCTACCTTAAGTATTTGCTGAAAGTAAACACACTGTAGAAAGTCAGTGGTGAGAGAAGTGATACTGAATTACATTTTGTACTCCACACTGGCTTAACTGGTTTACATAAACATAGTCTTCATCAAGCTGAGAAACCAACAGGGATAATTTGCCATCATTATAGTGCCTAACGAATTACAAATACTCACGTTACTGTAATTAACTACTTTTTCCCAAGAAATTTAGACCCTATACACAAACTGATTTTAATATAATTGTTCATACATTACGATTTAAAATGGTGATCAATGTATTGAAAATAACTTTTTAATCTTTTCATTTCAGTTATCATGTGTCCCTTTTATATTTTGGAATCAGATGTAGTGTTTATCATAGATAAGTGATGTATTTTAAAATTTGGCATACATTGTTAATTATAATGGGGCATAGGTTTTGCAACTCGGTACTCAATACTCACTACTCATGAGTACTTTTAAATGAGCTACTCGTTTACTCTTACTTGAGTAGTTTTTAGGACAGCTACTTTTACTCTACTCACACTACATTTTTGGGAAGTAACGGTACTTCTACTTGAATATGATTTTTCAGTACTCTTTCCACCCCTGGAATACAATTGACAATTGACTGTTATTGAGAATAGATGATGCATATTTGTGTAAAGAACTGGGACTTTTCTTGATTCTCATGTTGTATGTTAAGCACTCATGGAGCATTGCAAATAAAGAGGGCATGGCATGAGCAGCTGGCACAGGTGCACGTCAGCAGACACAATACAGACCCGGGTGTGTAGAGTATGATACAAGGGCAAGTCAGTTCCCGCTGTGCCATAGGATGCCACATTTACCCATTCATGTGACAATTCTGCTAATGAGTTTCAGTGCAAGATGCTTTGGGCCAAAGGTTGCTCAGAAAATAAAAAGACAATGTTATCTTTACTACCAGTTACACTGCATAGTCTTTTAAAGAATCTTTACCAGAAGAATTATTGGATTGTGGTGTTTGCAAGGGTTTTTTCTTTTTTTTTTTCAGAGATCAATGTGTGATGATTTTCAGTGTTGGGTGTAATCTGATGATTATCATGTGATTAGTTACTGTAATCTATTCATTTTTATTAAAATAGTTTAATACATTACATTATAATTCTTATAATCAGATTACAGTAACTGAATTCTGTTTTAGATGTAGAACAGAAAACATTTGAGATTCTGTGAAAGCAAGTAACAATAACGTATCGGGTTACTTAACTGTAACCCCTGTTCCCTGAAAAAGCGGAATGAGATGCTGCGCTGTTTTAGTGCTTTGGGAATGTCTTTAGGAGTGACCAGCTATGAATATGTGTGCAACACGTCAATGAAATTGACTAGAATTTATAGCCTCCGCCAGTGACATCATCAGGATGCACCAGTACAGGGGCTATAAATAGATGCGCCACAGGTGCATCATCAGGTCTTTTGTCTTCAGACCATTCTGTATGTGTTGGCAAGGAAGAATAATTGACATTTGAATTCATTGATAGAAAAAAAAAACAAAAAAAATGCCTGCAAAAATGCTGTAGAAAATAACTTAAAAGTAAAATAATTAGTAATAGTATTACCTTTTCCATTAAGTAATCAATAAAGTATTCTGATTACAATTTACTAACTAATAATTTGTAGTGGATTACATTTTTCCATATCTTACCCAACACAGGTGATTTTATCAAATACTAAAAAAAGACTAAAAGAAAGGAAAGAAATTTACAAAATAACAATTAATGAAATAGGAAGAAAACAAAGAAAGAATACTGAAATTGAGTAATGGCCAGGGCCAGACTGGGACATAATTTTAGGCCAGGAGTCTCACATTCATCCAGGCCACTCAATAAATCCACAAAACATTTTTAAACCATAGCTGATGTTGGGGTTAATGTTTTAACAATACACTTTATGCTAAGGTTGTACACGTTAGCGCATGAATATGTAACATTCCAAATTAAAAGGCATGACATAATTAATATTTTTAATTAATTTGTTCATCGTAGTTAATGATAATTTATACATATTGTTCATTGTTAGTTCATGTTAGTTCTTAATGATGCTACATTACCAAACATTTTTTATTAAACTGTATTAGTATATGTAGAGAATAACATTAATCAAGATTAAAAATCTGTGAAAAATTTTGTTCATTTTTCATGTTAATTAATTGTATTATGTTAATGGATACACAACATTATTTCAACATGTTACCAATACATTTAATGTAAAGCAATCAAATAATGGCTTCATGGATAGATTACCCAAGATGTAAATATTATCATGCACTTTCTTATCTACTCCTATACTAACTTAATAGTAAATACATGTCCTCTTTGATCTCTTTCTCTGATTCATCTTGTCTACATTGGTGATTGAAATCTCAGTACAAAAGGAAGGATTTATTTTTTTGTTGTGAATATAACTCCATGTTGCGCTAATTTGCTATCATTATAGGGCCTAATTGAACTTTTCAAACATAGTGCTTTTGCTTTTTCTTTTTTTCTTTTTTTTTTACAACAGTTAAAAAAAGTTACTTTTTTTATTAAATCAGTTAATTTTGTTGTTATTTTTTGTTATTTCAGCAGACAGCATTCTTCATACATTCAGATCAACAGCATTAAGTTAAAGAGTATAAACTTTAAAATTTAACTGAATTGTGCACAAGCAGGTAGACACTTATGTTATCTATGCTATGTCCATGTTCTGAATTAATGCACGTTATTGAATGAGCAGGGTTTTGCGTGCGTTTACTTGAACACAATGTCAATGGTATGACCCCATTTAAGGGTGGCCCAGATTAATCAAGACATCTGCATGAACATGTCACTCTCCAGATTTTCATCGTGTTTCTGAAACAGGTGTCTCTTGAGATCACTTGTTGGAACAAATGACTCATATACAGAAACTGCTTTCCAACTATCAAAAACCGACAGATGAGTCAAAACAGAGCTTGCAAAATCAGAGATACAGATAGATGATTGTATATATCCTATAAAATAATAAAAGAATGCAGATTGATTACACACCCCCCCCCCACCCCCCCAAATACTGATATACTTATACTTAATGGAACTCCCATTGAATGAATTACCTTTTATACACTTTTTTATAAAACTATTTTCATTTAACCTCCCTCTAATCAAATCTTATTTTCTTGAAGAGAAGTGATTAAAACTTCAGAATGAAAGTTTTTTTTTTTTTTTTTTTCATCCATACAGTGGCTTGATTCCCCACATTGCTTCCTTTGAGTAGTGGGCTCATTCAGTGGATTTCAAGGTCTTAGAGAGACACTTAGAGGTGGACAAGGGAAGAGGGGGAAGAACCTCTCACACAACAGTGAATGCTATCCACCTTATTTTGCAATGCGGAAGTAAGTAGCGTCTGCATTCCCAGCGAATGTGAGAAAATTCCTGACTGCAGTATAAATATCTTACTAGAAGGTTATAACACCAGATTTAGTGATCTGGGCTTATAAACTATTATACAACCACAGTAAAGCAGAATTATTAGCCAATGTGGGATCATTTTCTAACGTCGGCATTTTATAGTGAAAGAGTAAGTTAATCAATCAATTCAGGGTACGACATTAAGAATTGTCATGTGCTTGTCCTCTGAACAATTAAATTGGTCATTAACTTGTCAGAGTAAAAACGTTACTTGTCCAGAGAGAAAAAAAGGACATTTATGTTACATGCTCAAGCAGCATGTCAAAGTTTATGTTGTATATTTTTCTAAAATTACAACAGATGCCCAACCTTATAATGTACCAATGCAATCAACTCAATTCTCTTTTACAGAAATGTAAACTGTAATGTGTAAGGGAGGAGACTATTGTCATATGATAATTATTCTATGTTACAAATGTAAGTCAAATAAAGGAAAGCCTCCATTGACAGCAGGGATGCTCATAGTTCTATGGAATGAGGTCTCCTTTTTCATCATGTTATTGCTGCAAGATCTACCATGAACAATAAAGGCTATACATTATCACAATAGCAACATTTCAATAGTCTGATGTGAAATTTGACAATTCTCAATACCAGCTTCAAAACACAACAAATAATAACACTAACTAATATGTTAATTATGGAAGAATGATTTCAAGTTCTTAAGTATTCAAGACTAGTAAACAGTCAGTAATCAAATAACAATAAATAAAAAAATCTATGCTTTTTTTAAGAGCTTTAAGAATTTTTTGCAGCAGTAGGCTATCAAGTATTTAAATAAACATTCTGAATGAATTGCAAAACTACTTATGGGGCCTGATGTATAAACGTTGCATACACACAAAATGGGCATTGAAATGTGCGTATGCAATTTCCCACAAACATATTGTTATTTATAAAAAATAAACATAAATATGTGCACACCGTCCGGACACTCTTGACTGTGCGTACACACTTTTTCATTGGTGTGTGTGAATTGGCGACTCCAGATGAAGAAATAATGAACTGAACAGACTGATTATAAACTCTGATTTTCATTTAATTCACATTTAGAATAAAAAAGTATGTAGTGCACTTGAAACAGAAGTGTAATATGGTAAAAGTGAGAGGAGGAGATGAGAACCGGCTTAAAAATATAAATAATCATTTAATGATTAACTTAAAGAAAAAGACATATAACACAAATTCATACAGGGCAGCTGCCTGTAGCTCTCTTTCCCAAACTGCCGACTCCACCCGCCTTTATCCCTTTCGTGGGCTAGATTAGCCTGACTAGGGGCCCTGCTCTTCTCCTTGCCACAAGAAGTAATCGTTATCAAGCCTAAGGTAGGCTATATTGTTTTTATGTAACTAATTGAAAAAGCATTCAAATATAAGCTGTAAAAGGTAAATATTGGTTTGGGATGTGCTGCGTTTGGAGAACTTTCCCATGTCTTTATAGAGAAGGAACATACAGTAAAGATTTCTTAGTTTGAGATATTTTCTGTTCTATTACAATCATGTACTGAGATAAGTACAGCATTTGAATTAAGACTATCTGTAATGCGATGCGCACTTGACTCGAGTGAAAAACGAACAGTAGCTATAAGACAGGCACTGCTGGCCACATTCAGTAGTCCAATGGACCATTGGGTAGACATGTCTCATCAGAAACAGTATTGTACAGCTGCAAACAGCTACAACAATGCACATAAAATGTGCATCAAATGTGCTGCCTGCTCCACTTCATCTCGACCCTCATCGCAATGGAACCACCGTTTTAGTCTAATAAAAACATTATGAAAAGTACATTTGCCGTTCAGCTGTTTTTTTTTTTCATATAAAATACCAGTCAAATATGGAATCTTCGTTATCCGATGATATCAGACATTGCTGCACAAAGATCATTTTCGTTTTTTTTTTCAGTACTAAATATTTAACTTCTCAATATAAACACCTTTAAAACAATTTAAAAGGTTTTCTGTGAAGCAAAGGTGCTTAGGTTATATTAATGTCTAATGTAAAATGTTAAAAACATTTTGCCAAGGGATATTCAAGATATTTTCTTTGAAAGTATTCATATCTTAATAAATAATGTTTCTTCATGGTGCAGCCTCTACCCTTTGGGCACATGTAACATTTACCGTCTTAACTCTTATAATATACAACAGTTAGTTCAGGTCCTCGAATCTGATTGGACGAGAGACGTTTCATTAGTCGTAATGGGGTAAAAGGGAACCATTACACACCATTTTTGTGTATAAAATGAGACAGTTGGTTACGTGAAGTGAGTCTGCGTCACTCAGTGTTAAAGTTCAACACCACTCCATGTTTGCTGGTATTACTACTACACTGCTAAAGCTAGGAAATAGCTTTAAACGGCTTTAAACTAACAACTTCAGCATTACGGCTCATCACAGCTGAGAGACACAACAGACTGATTAAGTGCACAAAATCAAGGCGCTTACCTCTTACTGGAGTTTCTACATTGGAGAGAAAATACGTTCAAAATGGCGAAGGAGATTGTGGTTTCTATAGTGAAAGACTCTTGCGCACCAGCTACCGCAAAATAGGGAGAAATACCCCCAGGGACTAAATTAAGAACTAAATTAATACGCAAATGGAATGTGCCTCATCGGTTGCTTGGTTAGATTCGTAAAGGCTGCAGTCATTGTGCCTGTGTTCTATAATGTGACCTACCTCTCTGGATGAATGTTGGCCAGAAATCTGAAAAAGTGGATAAAAGCAGCATAAAAGTAATCCATATGACTCCAGTGGTTAAATCCATATCTTCAAAAGCTATATGATAGGTGGGGTAAGAAACAGATCAATATTTAAGTCCTTTTTTCCTCTAAATCTCCACTTTCACATCTGAAAGTCACATGTGACACCTGTTTAGTTTCACTTTCACTTCCCTTTAAAATAAACAAATGCTGAATGTTATTTTTATGGGTGGAATTAGGGTTTGGGATGGCTAGTCAGTTTATAGAGGATAACATGCCAAACAACATCTTCACCTTATTTCACCCTATGCTGTTAGTACATTGTGAAATAGGTATTTTCTGCCTGATAAAATGTGCTGCCTCGGCTTGTAAAACATGTAGGAGTTAGTATACACACTACCATTCAAAGGTTTGGGGTCACTTGCCTGAAATATTTCTCATGATCTTAAAGATCTTTTGATCTGAATGTGTATGATTAAATGTTTGAAATGTGTTTTGTAGATAAAAATATAACTGTGCCAACATATTCATTTATTTAATTACACAACTAAAATTGTATTTAAATAAAGTTTTTGAATTGGATGACTTGGACCAATTAATGAAGAAAAGCAGCCACTAAGTGTTCAGCATATAGATGGGAACTCATTCAATACTGTTTAAAAAGCATCCCAGTGTGATACCACAAGAACTTGGTTGAGAAAATGCCAAAAGTACATCTGAATTACAGTGGTCACTTTTTGAGATTTATTAAATTTTTTTTGCCACAACATAATTCTCATATTTCCATTTCTATTATTCCACAGTGTTGATGGTTTTACTATTATTCTAAAACTATTGTTATTAAATAAATAAATAAATAAAAATAGAGTAAGTGATCCTGTGTAAAGCTATGCATTTTCTGCCTGACATGATGTTAGTCTCTTTTTTCATGTTTTTGTCCATACGATGAAAGTGAATGTTGACTGAAAATAAAATTTGCTGTTCCACAGAAGAAAGTCATAAAGATTTGGAAGAACACGAGGGTGAAAACATGATGATCAAAGATGTAGTGTGAACTATCCCTAAGTAAGTCAACAATTGCCCAATGTTTATGTCCTCAGAAAAATATGCCTTGGTCTGCAGTTCTACAGTCTTAAAATGTTTACTTGTGGATTGCTACACAGCTTGTTTTACAGAATCTTCTCTAGTTTCACACAAACGCTTAAAAAGACATAAAGCATCTAATTTAAAGTCTGTGCCAAATTATGTTTTGTGATTTCCTGTCCTATTCCTTGGCCTTATTTTAAAACAATCTGAACTTTCTGGAAACTTCAGCATTATGTAACCAAACCGTAAATAAAATTTTAAATTCCTCAAATTAACTAAAAACAGTTCAAAGGTATCTTATTGTATGAGTGTGTACACATTTGGGTATGGAGGTTGCAATCACAGTCAAACAATCGTCAGTTATTAGTTATTCTCATGTCCACACTTTTTGTCAGTGTTTTCACTGAGTTAGTAAAGCATAAAGCACTCTAAGAATGGACCGGATTAATAACTTCAGCAGCACATGTCAAAAACAGGAAGCAAAAATCAACTTGCTAACAGTCTTAAACTGCATTAGATTCATATCTGAAAACATACAATGTAGTTAATTATAAGCTTATTTGGGCATAAATAAAATGCATGCTCATTACATGTCACCGTCCTATTCCACTGACATCAGCATGGGACTTTCCAATACAACACCTTGGGGGAGAGAGTGAACTCTGTTTCAGGACTTTTAATCGAGAATCTGTTTTTTCCTTTGTCTGGTGAATTTTTTTAAAACTCTTTATCACAATATCTGTAAGGAAGACCAAAATACTTTGTCCTTACTATCTTATTAAGAAAAAACAAACTTCCAGCAATGTTTCCTATAATTGTGTTTTTTTTTTACTTCTCAATGTTCACAGGCAGAGATTGTTAATAATTTATAATACACACACATAAATTCTCTGTAATATAGTTCAAGGGAAAGGAGGAGGCGAGAACCGGCTTGACAATATAAATAATATTTTAATGATGAACTTAAAAGACAACCAACACACATGACGGACATGTCCGTAAATGATCTCTCTCTCGTCGCACCACCGTCTGCAATCAGCCTTTATCCCTCTCGGAGGCTTGATTAGCCTAATACGGGACCGGGTGTGTATCATCACGACCTGGCCCCGCCCTCCGCCCTGCCACATTCTCTATTGTCAAATATTAACTACTGTTTATCAACATGATTCAAAGGATTGATACCCATGACATTTTATATAATACACTGGGAAAAGTAACCTGAACTGTATGTGTATTTAATGATGCCTCTAATTTGTAACTGTGGGACTTCCATGCTCTCGTGTTTTAAGAGAAGAGACTGAGATTAGAGATAAAGATGACTAAAATAGCACATGGATCACAGCCTGCTTGCATTAATCTTACTGTCAACATCAGTTCAGACAAAGGGAAAACAAGGTTGTAAAATATTTTCGTAATCTTAATTTGAAAGACATCCTGAGGTTGGAAAAGTATCCTGTACTTTGGATGTCTTGAACACATCTACAACCACCTGGCACCTACTTCTACTTCTGCAAACATTTTTTAATGCAAAATGCAAACATTAACATGAAAAAAAGCTATTAGAACGCTAATGTTTATTCTCTCATTTGACTGTACATTTATTGGACTAATGTGAATGATTTTAAACCTCATTGCTTGTTTTTTTTATGAACATTCTGAACTCTTTGACCTCATTACAAGGGCAAACAGGAAGTGCCCTTTGGCATTCAGCTTTGAACTCTTTGAAAGTAAAAATATTTGTAATCTTTAACATCTCACAAATACATTTGCATCAGGGTAAACAGCTAATTGTAAAACTGTAATCATGATGAGTTATAAAACAGTGCTTTGAACAGTCGTGTTTTACGTCAGTGAAAAATAACTCTAGATCATAAAGTACTAGAAGGTCCAGCAGTTAAATCTTAATCTTAAACTTAATCCGAATAAATATTCTTTATTCAACCCAGGGTTGTCAGTTCATCATAGTAGCAGTTTTATTTAAAAACTGAAAGCATGTCTGCATGAGTAAAAAATGCAGAAATTGTGAAAGAAGGAACATAAGTTCTGCTCTGGTGCTCGATTAAAACCAGCTGTGTTGTGTATAACTGGCTGGATGTGGAGATGTGGATCAGACTACCCCCTAAATTCATACAGAATGAGGGATTACCCGTTAATGTCTTGTTTTAAAAAGAAACAAAACATTAGTTATGAACAAGATCTACAAGAGCTTGGGCACAGCATTGTGAGAAAGTGGAATGAAGGAAAGAACTCATACATATAGAAAAATGTAAAAGATGTATTGCATCTGCAGGCTTTAAGCAGTTAGCAAATCATTTAAAAGTAAATATATCCCATAGGGATTATCATACATTTCTTCCATATAAATAAAATTCAGCACAACTAAGCAAAACAACCCACAAAAGAGTAAATATAAAGCAGCCTAAATGACGTGTGCATATTACATGATTGCAGTACAACATTTGAACAAAAATATATATAGACACTTGAAAAGCCTGTTTGAAGTTGAGACCACCGCTGTCTCAAAACTGTATGTTCACACTTTGAGAGGAATAGGTAAAATATAATCTGCTCTAGTCAACATCCCCTGCCTGTTAAACCTGTTCTGTTTTAAACAAAGAGTTTAAAAAGCTTTACTGAAGACAGTTCCTAAATGGAAAATCCTGTCGATTTATAAACTGCAGTGCTGACAAGCTGCATTTTCACAGTGTGTTATTCCTCCCACCACACCCAAATACCTTGAGCGTTAATCTCACCACAGACCACACAATTCAGAGTTCATTCAATAATGTCTCAAGAAACAAGAAGTATGATCAGCACGCACCACTCTGTAATGCCCAGACATTGTTAGAGGATCACATTCCAGCCTCATATGCTGTACACCATGTTGATCTCACAGTGAAGAACCTTGCATTACAACGTAGAAGTTAGTCCATGATACTTTCAAGCAAGTTCTCTTCATACAATCATTGAATCCGTTGGTGAATATGTGGTGGTGTGCTATAATAGCAGAAAGAAAAGAAAAATATCACAGTCAGGCTTTTTGGAATTGTGACAGGAAGATTAATGTTTTGTCACATGGCCCTAAAGCTGTGTAAGTATGTGATTGCAGTGAGCAAATGCAAAGTGATACAAACAATAGGGTAACTTTTACCATGAGGTCTATTTAAGGAATTTGGTCACTTTTGACTGGGGGAATTGGTATAAACTAACAATGTACAGTATATTTAATGGAAACACAGTAATGTTAACATTTGCATAAATGTGCACATTATTGTCAAATATACAGCTGTTACCATGGCCAGACTCAAAGCTGTAATTCAAGTTCTTAGATTACAGTTGCTTGTTTGCCTTGTTAGAATTTGTCATTTATAAATATTTTATTTTACTGTACATGTGTTGTGAGGTTGTGAATCACAATAATCACAAGATTGTTTTAAAATTTTCAAACAATTAGACATTATATGAACAGAAGTTTGTTTTACCATGTTTTTCAGATGTCTCCTTCTGATCAGTTGGGTTAGAAGCAGGCCAAACGCTAGTATTAGCACTACTATCAGTATGGGAACACCAACAGAGAAAGCTGTGTCACGTTCTGCAGTTTCATGGCTTTGTGTGTTTTTATAATCAGACACTGGCAAAAGAGAAGGAAAATGTATAAAAACTTTGCCAGTCATCAGCTATTACATTGCACAATACCAAACTTTTTTGTTTTGTTTTTTAAACCCAACCTCAAATGCATGTATATAAAAACACTGGGAGAGCTTAAAATTCTAGAGGAATTTCATCTTTTGTTTCACAGTCACTGCTCTGAGTCAAGCAATACCACAATTTGTATACTAATACTTTTTTCAACACAAGGTTTCAATTTTTGTTCCACATTCTGGTGCTATTCAATAGATTCTCTATCAGTATCCTATGGGAGCACTTCCCTATGTTATCATGACTGTTCTGCTATTTTCCAATTCAGTGGCTCTCGTTTATGTCATCAAGTAAACTAATCACTGTCGACTACATTTAAGCAAATTAGCACTTTTTTAACAAAAGGATGCAAAGAGAAAGGGGAAGCAGAATGAATTTGTACAAGAGCAAGTTGGATTAATGACAAATCCAGTACTGATCTGCCAGTTAAATATTGGTAGTACTGTGTGAAAAGACTAAACTGGATGGATGGATTAAAAATCTAAATTCACATAAAGACAACTCACCTGTTAGATTAACTCTAGACAATTGTTCCAGTTTCGAGCTCACTTTACCAACACTGACTACAGAAAAACATATGTACACCCCTGAATCATTGACAGACACGTTGAGGAGTTGCAG
The DNA here is from genome assembly GCA_032164185.1 of Moxostoma hubbsi. Lineage (NCBI taxonomy): Eukaryota > Metazoa > Chordata > Actinopteri > Cypriniformes > Catostomidae > Moxostoma > Moxostoma hubbsi. The sequence goes on from JAVLUX010000065.1 coordinate 15,230,334, forward strand.
GGAGCAGTTCTTCGTCTCCTTATTCTGGAATAGCTGAGACCTGTCCCTGTAGGACTGGTCAATGATCTCCTTGTCGCTTTCGTTTTGGGAATAAAGGTTCACTACTCGTTTATCATTCTGCCACACCAGTTTTGTAAACTCATCAGAACAGGGGCAAGGAAAAAGTACATCCTGTCCAACGAAACCTGTCGTTGTAGAATCCACAGTTGTTTGTCCCAGTGCAAGACCATCTACAATTGTAATATGAGGAATAGTTACATACATATATAAAACAATACTCATCAGAACAAATATTCAACTTCATTTTGTCTGGAGCATCTTCAGTGTAGTTCAAAAATATCAAATATGTATTAATTTCAATAATAAAGTATACTGTTAATGTAAGTTTTCACAGTTGAAGTTTATCCACATACTGAAGGAAAAAACAAACAATTTGCTCATGCCAAATTATTATTATTTAATTTAAAAATTGGCACAAAAATCAGTTTTAAAAAAAAAAAGTAAAAGAAGTTTATTATTAGAATGGCTATATATTATAAATAACGAAACCTTTACCCTTGTTAACCCAATTCAATAAACAAATAGAATATAGTAGTAATTATGTATAATAATGACACTTCTGAACAGCAGGCTTCCTATTGTTTAACAGAGCAATAGGATTTACATTTGTCTTGCGCAACATCCATGACCTTAAGTTTAGAGTATCCTAAACATTTGTCCTAAATTGTACTGGAGTATGTGTAACAGTAGATGCTTTTATTGAAAGCTTTTTACAGTACAATTATAGCACGGATATCAACCTGTGGTAATATTTCATGGATCGCTCTTTGTTCATCACAAAGAAGGAACATTCTGAACACTAATCCTTACCTTTAGCCACAACCATGGATTAACTGAAAATTAATCAAGCCTATTACTAAGTCAAACTAAATAATGCTTCTGCCTCTTACAGTTTTACAAATCTATTTAGGCCAGATTCACTCTGGTATATCAGAAACTTGTGCTTAACCCTTGTGTGACCTTCTGGATATTTCTGTATTTTTTGTTCTTGTTTTTTTCGAACACAAACAGTGGCATTATGTAAACAAACTGGCATTTAAAGGGATAAAATCCTGAAAATTAATGAATATTTGGCTGTTATGATCAGGACTGATGTTGGTTAAAAAATTCAAGTCAGAGAAAGTGGAAGATAATATTATATATAATATTTTTATTGCAGTTTTTTGATGTGGACATTTTTGTCCTCGAAGGACCTCTGAGTAAATTTGTATTAACACACAAAGGCATTTAAATGATATATATATATATATATATATATATATATATATATATATATATATATATATATATATATATATATATATATATTAGGGCTGTCAATCGAATAAAATTTTTAATCTAATTAATTACATGGTGTCCTGATTAATTAATCGCGACTAATCGCATATACAAATATTTGCTGAGAAAGCCCCTCATATAACAATAATTCAATATATAATGATTATACATATTTATAGCAATATATAATTATACATAGTTATCTTTAAATATTTAAAAAAAAATCATATATATATATATATATATATATCAGGGTTTCCATTGTCCGGTAATTACCGGACATTGGCCGGGAAAAAAATGAAATGTCCGACTAAATTAAATCTCTCCGGTCAAATTGTCCGATTAAAATTGCCTAATAATCCCGCCCCCCTAACACAATCTGAATTTGAGAATAAGCCTAAAATGTATCCAGAGTGGACCAAGCTCGCCAAGATAGCCTGTGTAATCCCGGTCTCGAGTGTTCCTGCAGAGAGGGGGGTTCTCGCTGCAGAATCGGATCAAGACGAAGCAGCGATGTCGCCTTGCGGAGAACAAGGTTACGCGGCTTATGCGCATTGCAAGTTGTGGAGAGACACTGGGAAGTTTTGATTTTAAGTCGGCAGCTGCACAATTCAGCACTGCAAAACAGCGTAAAAAGTAGCCTAAAATGACGCGAGACAATGTTATAGGCCTAGTCATTTGTTTGTTCCAGTTCATTTGACAAGGAGTCATTTCAAGGTGGCCAATTTAAATGTTACCAGCTAAATGAGACATACTGAGAGTGTAATTAAGTTCGCTTGAGTAAAAACAATAGGCTACTATTCAGATATTTTATGTGGGGAAGGGGGATTGGTTTGTTAAACAATGAATGTGAAACGCCAATCGGACGTTCATATTTTTTTTCCGTCTATTTGAAAGTTAGGCTAATAAACATGTTGCATTCTATACGGCCTGATTATGTCATTTTTTTAAGTTACATAGCCTGCCTCCAGTTTTCCTCAACTTGACTAATTAAGAGGCGATATTTGACCGGCATATCATCAAAATGTCTGTAAAACGAAACCTCTGCCGGTCACTTTGACCGGCACCATTTTTTTCTAGCGGAAACTCTGATATATATATATATATATAAAATACTAAATATTCAGATAATTACAATGCATTATATTCCTGTAGCAGAAGAGTATTCATTGATAAGACCATAAAGCGGCTTTAGAATACAATGTATTGTTTACTACCATATTATTGATCATAATCCATTCATTGGCACACAGTTCACAGCAATCCATTTCACAAGTGAATTTGTCAATCAGTTTGAGATTTATTATGAGGGCTTGTTTAAGAGCCCATCAATTTACACCTACACAGACATGCTTGTGTAGCGTCTCAGGTGTGTTGCGTCATAAACATAAAATGTTTAGGTCACTGTGTCAAGTTAACTATAGATAAATACTCAATCCTTAAACACATCTTGAGATCCCTTAGTTCGGATTTGCGCTCCATCAAGTGTTTTGAACGCAAGAACGTAACGTATGTTTGTGTTGCTGCTGCTGAAGTGATTTCTTCACTGTATAAACTGCTTGTTGTTCACACAGCTGAAATTTCACTTGCTTCCCTCTGGAGAAAACAGGTGGTACTACAAGCTTGCATTTCTCAGGAATCTTCCTTATTATGGTCCGGGGGCAAGTGATTAATTGCGTTAATTTTTTAACGTGTTATTTTTGTAAAATTAATCGCACTGAATTAACGCGTTAAATCGACAGCCCTAATATATATACTGGCAGCCAAAAGTTTGTAATAATGTACAGATTTTGCTGTTTCAGAAGGAAATTGGTACTTTCATTCACCAAAGTGGCATTTAAATGATCACAAAGTATAGGCAGAACATTACTGATGTAAAAAAACAGCATAATCGCTATTTGAAAAAAGTCATTTTTGATCAAATCTAAACAGTCCCCATTTCCAGCAGCCATCACTCCAACACCTCAATCTTGAGTAATCATGCTAAATTGCTAATTTGGTACTAGAAAATCACTTGCCATTATATCAAACACAGCTGAAAGCTATTTGGTTTGTTAAATGAAGCTTAACATTGTCTTTGTGTTTGTTTTTGAGTGGCCACAGAATGCAATAGATTGGCATGTCTTAATGTCAATATTAGGTCAAAAATGGCAAACTCTAGAATCTCACACACACACATATATATATATATATATATATATATATATATATATATATATATATATATATATATATATATATATATATAAAATATTATTATTATTATTATTTTATTTTTTTTATTATTTTCTTTTAAGGAATCCTGTTGCAATAGGTTTCCTTTTTGAAATCGTTGGTTGAAAATGGGTCAGAAAGTCAAAAAGAAATCAACAATGACTCACCTATTATCAGTAGAAGTGTTAGTACTGCGAAGGTCACCATGTTAGTCCTGGAGGAGAGAAAGCACAATTTTAAGTATGTGCTACGGGAAACTGCCGAGTTCACATGTTCTTAAACAAACAAGGCTACGTGTGCGTAGATTTTATCTGTGAAAGACATAAACATCTGCTCTTTGTCCTTGGAAGAAAACACTTTGAAACAACGATTTCCCACAGAACACACGAGGAAAAAAAGCCAAACAGCTTTTCTAAAATTGTCATTTGATCCTGCCTCTGGTGATTTAAAGATAAAACAAGTTAAAGTTTGATATATTTTACTGGCGCACAAATTATAATTATAACGCACTTAGGGGTCAATTATTTGAGTCTCGTAAGCTGCGCTTATACGCGTATCTAAAACTTTGTATTGCAAACAATTATATAGAAAACATATCAAATCTAAAATAGATATATGTAATAAACAGTAACGAATGGATTCAAATCGGATCGCTAAATAATATGAAATTCTATATAAATTAAACATAATTATTAATCTGCTGACCTTAATGTTTCCGCTTTGCAGGAGAAACGTACGCAACTGATCTCTGAAAGTGAACGCGCTGAAATAAATGAGCCCCGTGCTCCTGTTGTATCCGCTTTAACCGCTCAATACTAGACGCGCCTACCTGCATTTCCCACAAAGCGAAACAAAGTTCATGCTTTTGCAGTTGTTATATACTACGTGACGACAGCTTTACAGATAATATATTAACGGGTTTGCTTTATTGCTCAGCGCTGTATGAGGTAAAAGCCCTCAAGCAACACAAATAAACTAAAATGCATAGTTGTAAAATTCCAGAAGATGGCACTATAAGGCTATGAGTTCCCTTATGGTGTCCTGAGGAATTTGGGGAGGATGGCGTTTTCTCGCTCTCATTTAGAATATTTCCATTGGTATTGCCTAGGATGAAAATAGAGTTTTCATCTATAACAAACTTTAACATTGTAGCATACATTTATTCAATATGATTCAACATCATATTAACGCAACAGACGATATATATATATATATAAATTTCACTTAAGTGCAAGAGAGCAACTTTTCCCATGTACCTTCTACACCTACATTCTAAACCATGTTCTTTTTATGTTCCAATCCCTTGATCTTTTTTATATAACTTAGGTTTTGACTGTGCACTTCAATGGATTAATATTTTAGATTTAAAGCTTTTCGGCGTGACTTTTTCTGTATTTCAGATCATCAAATTGACCAATTGTCCAGGTCCATGCTTTTGATTATTAGGCCAGGATTAAAATACACCTTTCATTTGCATACAATACTTCTCTATATCCACCAAGGGGTCTTTGTTTGGTGTGAAAATGGTTAAAAACCCCTGATGAAACCTCACAAGGCTATTATTTGTATTACTCCTTCCCTAATTAAAGTGTAACTTGCACTAAGGTTTATAATTTTGTTTGAACAGTCACATGTTTGGACATGTTATGGTCAAATTGTTTTGATTTATATACATCAAAACTATTGACATTTTTATATAAGTACGGGCGTTACATAAATGCCCCTAAAATGATGCTTAGTTTAAATCGGGATGAATGGAGATTCACGGTTTTTCATTTATCTTTGCTCTGATGTTCATTACTTGCAATATTTTGTTGTATTGGCCGAATAATGCGGTTTGCTCTTTGACCCCTTCTAATGTATAACTGCACTCTGTTTCACTCTCTCCAGACGTCTGGTCAGCTGACTGACTTTTACTGGAGCAGCTATGTGCAGTCGCTTTCTGTCTATCGCGCATTCTCATAAAGCACAGCCAGCATAGGCGATAGGGAGCAGAAAATTCCGACAGAAACCCCCTGATCAACTCAGGACATTATTTATCCATCTGGACGTGCTGCGTTGGGGGACACGGGCATGGCCATGGACCGTACGCCATTCCTGCTGTTAATACTGACGACTTTGTCGCTCGCCAACAAGGTAAGAATAGCGATTCTGTAATGGAGAGGGGGCTTCGTTCTCCTCTGTCGTGTAAGGACGGCCTGGCTGGCACCGAGGGAGGGGAAAAACGCTAATCAAGATGCAAACATGTATTTTGAGAGCTGCCTGATTGTCAGTGGCGTATTCTGGCGATATATTACATCTCTCTCTCTCTAATGTTTATCTGTAGCCAAGTGTTGGTCATTGGTTTTCTGAAACAGACTAATAAGTGTTGGGTGGTGGCTTCTGGTGCAAGTAGGATCGCCTGGTTTACAGTTATGTGCATAACGGGCGAAATGTAGCTTTTGGAAGTGATAATTCATTCAGGAATTATTTTCACAAATGTGCTAATTTTGGACTTGTTTTAATATGGGGAGTAACTGCACATGTTTGCCTGGAAGGAAAAACATTGTAGCCATCACTTTCTAAGAAAAATCGTGGCGTTGATACATTGTAACCTAAAAAAATTGCACACTGGAAATGCTGATCTGACGATGTTATACCGCTGTGCCATGATGAGCGTTTTAGAGCACTTAAATGTAGACGAGATTAATATAAACTCATTATTTGCCTGGCATTCAGATGCGGATGGTGGAAACATCATCATCGAATATGTATGCATCAGTGACAGTTATTTAATAGTGTTATGATGGCAATGTTAAACAACACACTCATAAACCTAATCACAGGCTGCAGTAACGACGTTCTCTTTGCTCGAAATATAGAATAACTTCTATTTGGCCTGTCTGCAAGATTGCAGAGCTCCATGTTGGGTGAATAAATGCTGTGGCAGCAATCCGGAGGCGGCCTGAAGCATTCGAGCATAAGAGGAAAAACCTTATTCCTCTGCGGTGCTTTTAGCGCATGTTTTGAGAGTGTTTTGTAAAGGAATTTTTTTTATGTCGGCCTATTAAAATGCATTCATAATATGGGACTAGCCCATGCTCAGAAGGTTTTATGAGGAATATACAAAAAGATGTTAGTTGATAAGCAAGATGGCGTCAGCGTACTGCGGCGTTTCATTTAGATTTTTTATCCAAATGGAAGCGTATCTAAAGGCAAAAAGATGGTTAATTGGTTATATGTACAATTTACAATACCAATAGCACTTGCACCTGATAATTGTAAGTCTTCATTAACACCTTTTAGGCCAACTCAAATGTTCACACAGATTTTTGTAGGATTTTGTTCTATGCAATTTTCCATAAGCCTACACAGAGGTGATATTACAAGGATGTCTGAGGGGGATTAGAATGACTGAGGTGATTGGAGTAACCTCCAAGTATTATGTATTAAAATAGCCTCCTTGCACCTTGAAAACTAAATAATTAAATTAAAAAGTTTTCAAACATGTTTTCAATGTAAAAGATTTATTTTCACAAAGTTTTTTTTTTAACAATAATTTTAATTTTGAAAAAAATATTTTTTGCTTTTTTTTTAAGATTAAAGATGATTCCAAAATACTTATGCCAACATTTTTATTTTATTTTTTCATGAAAATTTAAAAAATTTCACATTGAACTTCTATAGAAATTTATCACTGGACAGTGACACAACATCCAGAAGAAAAATATATCAAAATGACATTGAAATCAAAGTTGAAAACAAGTGCATCATAGTAGAGGTGTAATTGCATTTGTTTTGTTTTTTATTGTTTTTGGGGGGGGGGTTTACATACTCAATAGAACTGGATGAAAAATGAGCATCATGACGTTGACTCAGATGCAGTCTCCCACCTATGGGAAAAGGTAGAATTGTAACAAGCAATAACAAGACAAACATACCCAAATGCAGAGGAACAGTTCAAAAGACTTATTTACAATAAATATGACCAGTCACTGTGGATGTCAAGGATCCCAGCACTGGCTGCAGCAGTGGGGAGAGATGACAGAGAAGCACGTGTGCTGTGGCCGAGCCTGGGGCAATCCGTGAAGAGTGTGTTTGTAGAATGAGTGTGTACATTGTGGAAGTCAGGAAAAGATTTGTGGAATCCTCTGTTGAAGCTTAGTGAGGTGCAGAATGATCCCCAGAACGGTAGGGTGATCTTGCTCCAGACACACAGGCAAAGATGAGGAGACACGTGGGGGAGAAAATAACAACATACAAAAGAAACCCGCAAACTCACTGGAGCCATGACAATAATATGGTACCCCTATGTTACAACACATAAGGCCCTTAGGATTTTTTCATTAAAGATATCCAGAGAGCAGGGTGGCCGATAGGCCGAAACAATGCCAATATAATCACACAGTTTAATATATTAAATAACATAAATTTAAAATTGCTTGCACTATAGATTCTCAATTTCACACAAACTAAAAAAATAATATTGTATTTTAAATGGTAGATAGCAGTTTCTAAAGATTTCTTTTTTGTCATCAAATTTTAGTAATTTATTTGCACATGAAGAAATTGTTAATATATTAGGAAGAAGGAAATAACAGGACACACAGTATTCTAGCAACCATGGATGGCATATCCATGTTGGCAATCTTATTTTCTAAAAAAAAAAAAATAATAATCAAACCAATTGTACATACGGTACATGTGAATAAGTCACATGTGATGAGCTTTTACTTTGGGCTGCATCCGAAAACGTAGGCAGCTGACTTGCTACCTTGCTGCCTAATCAGTTAATGGCTTAACTGACATCTGTTTTGAATGAATGGAACTCTTAAGGAAACTGGTCTCTGAGCAGTTTGAAAAGCACCATTATTTTATCATACCTCTGTATACAATGGATGGTGCCTTGAAGTTGCACTCATGCACTCGTGCAGATCCAGCACCTGCCTCAATCTCCTGAAAGTTTAACTGGCCTAGATCATCTGTTTGGATTGTCGTCTTGATTTGTGAATCAGAGGAACTTTTGATCCTGAAACTAAAGTTTTTGATTCTGGCTGATAGCTAATATCTTCCTCTGAATTCACATATTCTGAGTACTCGACGGGAAGAAAATGCTGTATTTTCATGAGGTTTTGAATGACATCTGTTTAAATGAGATAAATGTATATTTGCAAATGGTATATAATACAAGTTTTATTGATATTTGCCTTTTATAATTAGAAAAGTTACAGGGAACTGTTGAGGAGAGACTGTTAGAATACGTGCTTCAGAGGTGAATAAAAAAGATCCACAGGATGCTGCATCTGCTCAAGTTGTGTAAGGTTTGTTTATTATCTGTTTAAATTAGATATTCACATATTTGAAGACAGTATATGATATTAGTTTTATTGATTAGCATTTTTATCATTAGATAAGTCAGCTAAAAGTTACAGGGAACTGTTGAGGAAAGAGAGGGAGAATTAAACAGGCGAGCACTTTAACATTATGAGCTCAAACACGTCTACCACTGCTCTGATATGCTGACCGTTTAAATGATACTGTGTTGCACACTGGTCTATTATCATAGTAACATGATGGCTCATAACAACAAAATGAACCGTGACTGGTAGTTTACATGTCTAAGCTGCTTCACATTCACTGAGGTGAGGCTTCCATCTGGCCACTCTGCCATAAATCCCAGATCGGTGGAGTGCCCCCCCCCCAATCAGTTTAGTTGCTCCAAACTCCCATTCTGGTCCTTGACACAATCCTGTCTCTGAGCTCTGCAGGCAGTTCCTTTGACCTCATGGCTTGGATTTGCATTTTAAGCTGTGAGGTCTTATGTGACAGGTGTGTGCCTTTCCAAATCATGTCCAATCAATTTAATTTGCCACAGGTGGACTACAATCAAAGTTTAAAACATCTCAAATATGATCCAGAGAAATGGGATGCACCTGAGCTAAATTTCAAGTGCCATAGCAAAGGGTCTGAATACTTATGTCAATGTGATATTTAATTTTTTTCTTTTTAATACATTTGCGTTCTAGGGGGGCAATATGACAAATAATTCAAAATCCTTGGGCTTTGTAGACATAAAAGACACTTACATGCTCAAGCTGACACCCCTGAGCAGGCCCATGTGCAGGGAGTCGAACTGGTCGGAGAAATGCTGTGAGAGTTGTTGAACATGTCGGCAATGCTGACGAAGGTCGTTGCATTTGGAGGATCTTGCTGTGATTCGTCGATCGATCACTGCCATGGAGACGAAATTCACTGAGGTGGTTACAAGAGTGGGGGATGTTAAGAAATGGATCGATTATCATGAGTCATCAGAGAGGGAATTATCTGCTAATCTACTAGGGACCAAGGTGGATTTGGAGCATGTCTGGGGGAAGCTGGAGGACATGGAGAACTGAAGCCGTTGGAATAACGTCCATATTGTCGAAATTCCTGAGGCCTAAGAGGTTCAGGATATGGTGAAATTCCTGGACCGGCTCTTTCTGAATCTGCTTGACATAACAGGCCATAAACTGGAAATTGATTGAGCTCAGAGTGTTCCTTCTCGGCGAGCTGCAGAGGGAGGCAGGCCCCGATCAATTCTGGGCAAATGTCTGAGATCATGCATAAAGATCTTGTGTTTTATGAGGCAAGGAATAAAGGAAGGCTTTCTTGGAAAAACCACAGCATTTTTTTGTTCCCAGACTTTGCAAATTCGACAAGAGAGAATCGTGATCGATTCAAGGAAGCCAAATTGAGAATAGATGCTAAGGATGACTGTAAAACATTCAAATGCACACAGCAAGTGATGTCCTTCATAAAGTCAATGGAGTAAGTAATATTGTGGTACTCACGTTGCAGCTGAGTGGACAGACTCACTGAATATTCACTTGACTGTTAGAGGAAATTGGGCAACTTTTTTGTGCTGGTTCCCCTTAGCAGCTGGAGTTTGGTTTGTGAAGTAACACTCCTTTGGGACATTTTTGTGGTTGATTCTGCTTGCTCATTGTGCTTATGACTCCTATTGGCTGGAGTTTGTTTTGTGGAGTATTTCTTGCAAGACATTGGGTCATTTGATTCACTCATGTTGCTGCCGAGTGGGCCGGCTCACTGAACATTCATTTGACTGATCAAGGAAATTGAGCACCTTTTATGTCCTGGTTGTACCTAGCGGCTGGAGTTTGTTTTGAGGAGTAACAAACTTTCGGGACAGTTTTGTGGATGAATCTACATGCTCTTTGTGTTTAATCTACCTGCAGTTTGTTTATAGATTAACATTTGTTGTGTAATTACAACAAAAGTCTGTCTCACAAAATTTGTATAGAAACACCGACAGCAAAGTTATCGCAGAGGATCTGGTAGGAGTTCATGGATTGTTTGAGTTTAGAGGGATGGACGACAGTTGGCGCTGTTGTACGCAGGGTTAATGCGCACATTTTTATTTTTTCTGTTTGTTTGGTTCTGGGGAAAGTTCGGGGATTTGAATGTTGGAATGTGGTCTTCATAATTTTGTTTTTGACACACAATCTATTTTTCCTTATGTCAAAATGTCAAATGTTAATATGAGTGGATTGTTTCTCTCCACGTGGAATGTGAATGGGCTGGGGCACCCCATAAAAAGAATGAAGGTTATTTCTCTTTTTAAGCTTAAAATATACGATATAGTGTTTCTTCAAGAAACACGTCTTTCCCCGCAGGAAGCAGAACATTTTGGGTGGATATGGGGTGGACATAATTTCTTTAGTGCTGGCTCAAGTAAGTGCAGGGGAGTCATTACACTGATAAGTAAACATCTACAATTCAAATGTCTCAAACAGATTAAAGATAAGTTAGGAAGAGTCATTATTGTTTTAGCAGAAATTCAGTGGCAAATTCTTATTTTGGCTAATATTTACACACCTATCATTGATGATCAGGGCTTTTTTATAGATCTTGAAGGGGTGATTCAAGCTGCTGGCACCCCTCATGATATAATATTGGGAGGAGACTGTAGTCTTTTGATGAACTCAGTCCTTCATAGTGTAGCAAAAGTGTGCAAGCCCCCTAGAGCAAAATTGACACTTCACAGAATGTGTAATAATCTTGGTCTAACAGATATTTGGAGACTTTTGAACCCATCTGGTTGAGACCAGAGCATGTGAGCAAAGCGGGCGGTGTGACACTCCACTCAATAACTGCTCCATGCATGTGCGCTCTGCTCACGGCCCAAGCGGACGCTCTGCTCAAGTACCGCTCACTGGTAAAAAAGCATTCGCTCAAATCTTGCACTGACATTAAATTTCTCTGTAGTATATTTGGTTCCAAGCACGTTCACAGGGGGTAGCTACAGTGGCCCAAGCAACTGCCCCTTTGCTCACATGGGCTTAGGTGCCTCTCTGGGTGAAATATAGACTATAGTCCAACATTTATTAAATTATCAAATGATTAGTAATGTACACATCTGAAATTATATGATTGTATTGTTGTGTTTTTGTATATAAAATCTAGCTGTTTCTTTTAGGACTGGTTTACAATGGCTGTTAGATAATCAGGTCAACCAGACCTTCGTTATCATTTGTAATCAGTCCAATATTTCTCTGTTAGCAAATAAGTAATTTTATTTATTTATTTTTTTTCAAATAATGCCTTTTAAAAAAATCAGTTCTACATTACCTTTATTTACTTTAAACAAGTCATCAAACACACCTCTACTCACATATATGCAAATTTGCGCTTTTCAGTTTAAACCGGACTCGAGTGATACAACCGACTTTAAAGTTTGTTCGAGTCATTTATGGTAATAATGTTTTTCAGTTGTCTCCATGGAATGATTATACTGTAGATTTGATACATTAATAGGTTTCTGATTTAATGATGTCAGACTTTGGGTCTGTAAATTAGAGGTTGACCGATAGTGGATTTTACCGATAACGATAACTAGGTTGGGCCGTACTTGCTGATAACCGATTAATCAACCGATAGTTAAATAATTTAGACATTAAAATATATGTCAAATGTGTGTTTCATTAGCTATAACACTTTGCAAGTCCAATTTGTTAACAAGGATTTATTAGCTAACTTACATGAACTATGTGCATTATGCAATATACATTTTTACAGCATGTATTAATATTTGAGCAATACAATTGCACCTTGATCATTCATGTTAGTTCATAGTGTATTACTATTAACAAATAAAAACCTTAATTTAAAAATGTATTAGTACATGTTAATAACAAAAAACAATGAACAGCAGTTATTAACCTTAGTTAATGTTACATATGGAATTTTATTGTAAGTGTCATCATTTCATATAAATCCAAACAGTCATGCTTAAAAATGGCCAACTTTAAATATCTACAACGCCAGAGCATTGAAAGGACGTAAATATTAGGCCTACATGTATAGTCTCACACTTTTGCTTCTATTTTATAACACTTGATGATTATCTAATCAAAATAACAAAATATGTATTAAAGTGATGATGAAAAAAGAACCGAAATCGAATGCTTTTCTGATTTTGTGTATATGTTTCTGTCGGCTGTATGAACATATCAGTTTGCTATCTTACGTCTCTAGCTTTAAATATGCAACTTCGCTGCATAATGAATGCATAAAAGTGACCAGCTGGATATAAACTAATGCAAAAATATGGTAACAATTGTGACATTAAACATTCAGGTCGGACTTAGGTTTATTTTTGTCAGTGTTTTAACCACTTGAGGTAACGTTACTACTAATGTTAGCGTCCTCTCAGCCTGGCTCGAAGGCAAACAAACATACTGTTGTGCTGTTCTTTCTCTACTAATGCAGCATCCAGTCAACAAATTAATTAATTTATAATGATATGACATCATTATATGTACTGTATACATACCTTTTCGCTGTCTGTGCTTTAAACACGCATCTGATGTCAGCGCTCTCCACCGTGTGCTCTCAGTGCAGAGCGCGGCATCACATGTCGAAATAAACAACACGAGGCATCAGTGATAGTTTCACACCTCTAGAGGCTGCTCTTGTACTGCATGATGCCAGCAGACCCTTCTCAGCTCTCTCATACTGAGTAATGAATGACAGCGCGCACTTCTCAGCCGCTCCAGCAACGGACGCAAACAGGAAAAACTATCGGTATGGATTTTTGCCGATAACGATAGTTCCACCAATCAACTATCGGTGCCGATTAATCGGCAAAACCGATGAATCGGTCGACCTCTACTATAAATTAAAATGAGCAATTTCTCCTAATTTTGTGTTTAGTTTTAAAGGGTATATTAAGTTATCCAGAAAGTTGTTGCTATTTCAGAGTTGTTGCTTTATTAATATTCCCTGCAATTATATATGTACAAATCATCTGCAATCTAAAGCAGTGTTTCACAACCTTTTTTCTGCCACGGCACGACTAAAAAATTCTACAGCACATCACTATTGGACATAGGCTAACCATCATCAATATTTTTTTCTTTTCAAGAACTTGTCCATGTTTTCTGGTGTGTTTACTTGTAATGTTTGAAATTTGGCTATGCAAAAAAATAGAAAAGTCACATAGGTAGGCTACGCTGTGTGAGGTCACAAGTGGCAAGAGCGCTAAGTGGGTAATGAAAAAACAACAAATTTACTTCTTTTGTAATTTGTAGATTTGTTCTTGCAATGGCACAACAAATTACAGGGATGCAAACTAATGAGGGGTGAAATAGATAAGACAATCACTGGTCCACAAATTTGTTTTCTGGGGATATTTTTTTTAAAGAATAAGCTAAATCAATTCCATCAATTCCAGCTATTTTAGTGATTCAAGTTAATACAAGTTTACAATAGTGCTGGATTTTTTTAAGTGAGGATTGCTTCTGTTTCACAAATTTGTTACATTTTATTAACTGATTAGTTCAGTGACCCCTTCTGAAAATGTCACTAGGTGATGACAAATGAGTCAGTGAATAATTTTGAGTCATTCATGACCGAAATCTACCAAGAGAATTTATAGTAGGGCTGCACGATTTGGACAAAAAGTCATATTGCGGTTATTTCTGAAAATATTGCGATTTAAACTGCGATTATGATGGTAATGTTTTCCATAAAAAAATTTACCACAAAACTGCAAAAAGGCAACTGGGGTTTTCACACTTGAGCCCTCTTAAAAATAACCAAACTGAGACATTTTTTTCAGTTCAACCACAAACAAATAAATATGTAAACAGTGAAACAAAGTCTTCATATCCAAATGTTACCATCCACCGTGTACCTGTTTTTGTCCATTTTGTGATAGGGTCTCAGCCCACTAATCATCATCATTAGTTTTTGAAACAATCAACTTTTTTTACGGTTAAGTAAATGTGACTGTTTTACAGTCATCCTTAGCATCTATTCTCAGAATATTAGGGATGCTCCAATCAGGATTTTAACATCCAATACCAATCTCCAATTTTCTTTTCATCTCATCAATCGATGCTGATCATTTAACTTTTATTATCAGCTTTGTCAAAACTGGTTACATGTAAGCGTTCTGCTCAATGTCACTGTTAACTAAATTTCCCTGTTGATAAAGCCATAGTTGTTGCCTAGTTTTTGTTGTCAAAAATAATGTTGGTTGATTGAATTATTCAGTATACACAAAATATAATTTTAAAATATAAATGTTACTCTTTATTCTAGGCCTTAAAAACTAGTAGGCTTATACAAACTATTATTTACCATATATAAGTATTACTGATAACCCATTGGTGTGATTAAATTTAAAGTGAAAATTTTGCATAGTTTGTCACCATTTCATTTAATTATTTTTATTAGTAATTTTATTATATTTAATTTAGCAATGCATTATATTTTAGTACCTAAATATTTGATATAGATTTATTGTATGTATGTTCCTTTTCATTTTGTTGGATGTTGGTAATATTAGTTACACTTTCACTTGTTTCCATGGGGAGTGTAATAAGGGCGACACACTCTCTCGTGAGAGATGTTTCTGGACTCTAAAGGTGTTTCTGTAAATGCTGTTTGCTCAAAAATCATTTAATAAACATTGTTTGAATTATACCCCATCTTGTATTCCGCGTTATTATGAGACCTGTTTCTTGCGTAGACTGAGATGCTGCTACCGCAGGTAATAATAAGAAACGCTTGACGCAGGACGCGCCAGTTTAGTGTAAATAAAGTGTTTAGCGCAGGTAAGCAAACGGAACTGAACTCAGAGCACTTCTGTTACTCTAAGCATGAGAGGGAGTTGTGGAGCACAGAACCGCTCTGAAAACATTGTAACAATGCACTAATTTAATATAGACTGGACTGAGCAGCGCAAATAAACTTTGAAGCGGGCAGACTATTTATTTATTTAATTAAATCGCAACCCTTTGCAATTTAATAATCGCACAAGGCCATATTGCGGTTTCGATTTTATTTCGATTAATTGTGCAGCCCTAATGTTGATGATGTAGATGCTTTATAATTCATGTATCAAATATGATACGAGCGCTGTTAAAGAGTGTCTCAAAAAATATGAATTAGAAACAGGAGACCAGTAAGATGGCTGGTGGCCCTCACACTCACATGTCCCTATTGAAGGGGCCTTTTCTAGGCTTTGGGGCCCATGTATTTAAGCGTATATAAACATTTTTTTATTTTTTTTTAAGTTGATAGGCCACGAGACCTTTTAGCCCTGGGCCCCTGGTAGTCAAGGGGCCCTGGTCACTGGCCTTATTGGCCCTGTCCGTAATTCACCTATGGGGCCACTGTGACTGATTTATCTTACTTCCAAAATGCTTTTATGTTATCAACCTGGATTTGCACAGTTGTTATCCTTCAAATATACTGTACATGTAATATACACTCACTGATCACGGAAAAACGTAGCCTCGTCTGATGAATCTCGATTTCTGCTGAGTCATACAGATGGTAGTGTCAGAATTAGGGCTGCAACCATATGTGATTTTCACTGTACAATATCTGTCTCAGCAAATATCACGGTTTCACGGTATCACGGTATATGGTGTTACACAGTTACTTTTATCAGTTACAATGACCCTTAAAGGAGTGAAAA
Organism: Moxostoma hubbsi; assembly: GCA_032164185.1. NCBI lineage: Eukaryota > Metazoa > Chordata > Actinopteri > Cypriniformes > Catostomidae > Moxostoma > Moxostoma hubbsi. The sequence goes on from JAVLUX010000065.1 coordinate 15,246,853, forward strand.
CAGATGGGGTTTTTTTTTTGGTTGAGCAATAATTGAAACTTGAACCATTTTTTAAATTTTTTTATTGATGTGTAAAAAAAAAAAGTCTCCCTTTTGAAAATAAATAGAATAAATAAGAAAGCTAACTGAATTATAATACTAAACCAAATTATAAACATTATAAAACATAGTATGGAACTATAACATTATATGTTATATATCTGTTATATAAGCATGTCAGTTTACATGTTAGCATTGCATGTTAAATTAACTACTAAATTAAATATTACATCAGCTGTGTGAGCTTTTAAAGTAATGTCCTATGATTATTAACAACTAGTATATACTGTAGGTATATTACAGTGCAGCCTGACTGCGCCAGAGAGAGGAGTATATCATAATCACGAGCTGGTTCTGTTACACTTGTGCGAAAGTGCAGATGAGAAGCCTTTAGCTGATTGCGAGATTATCGTTAAATCTGCCTTGACAGTCCTAAATAGGCTGTCACTTAGACGGCTGCCGAAATATCTTCAATGGGAGAACCATGGCATCGTTCTTTCCCTGCTGTCCGCGACCAAGTCAGAATAGACCTGCGTCCCACCAGTTGAGAAAAACTGCTTTAACTCACACACACACACACACACACACACACACTCACTTATGTCAGACCCCCTCGCCTCGCTTCTCTCTGACATTTTCTCCACTGTACGTGTGTGTGGGACAAGTTGACGAGTCTGACATACAGTCGCGGAAGAAAGAAGATGCGCAGGTGAGATTCTTCATCTGGTTGCATTTTTTTCTCAATACCGTAGATAAGCTAATGTACAAGGTATGATAACCGTCGACTGCATCCCTAGTCAGAATTTTGGCGGCAACAGTATGAATCCATGGACCCAACCTGCCTTGTGTCAACACTCCAGGCTGGTGGTGGTGTAATGGCGTGGGCAATGTTTTCTTGGCACATTTTGGGCCTGTTAATACCAATCAATTATCACTTGAATGCCATAGCCTATTTGAGTATTGTTGCTGACCATGTGAATTCCTTCATGGCCACAATTTACCTATCTTCTAATGGCTACTTCCTGCATGAAAATGCACCATGTCACAAAGCACAAGTTGCCTCAAACGTGTTTCATGAACATGACAATGAGTTCACTGTTCTTCAGTGGCCTTGCCAGTCACCGGATCTATTCATGTGGTTATCTAATCAGTCAATTGTGTGGCAGCAGTGGAATGCATAATATCATGCAGATATGGGTCAGGAGCTTCAGTTAATGATTACATCAGCCATCAGAATGGGGAAAAATCTCAGTGATTTTGACCATGGCATGATTGTTGGTGCCAGACTTGCTGGTTTGAGTATTTCTGTAAATGCTGATCTCCTGGGATTTTCATGCAAAACAGTCTCTATAGTTTACTCAGAATGGTGCCAAAAGCGGTAGAGAGCGGTAGTTCTGTGGACGGAAATGCCTTTTGATGAGAGAGGTCAAAGGAAAAACCCAAACAGGTTCGAGCTGACAGAAAGGCCACAGTAAATCAGATAACCACTCTGTACAATTGTGGTGAGCAGAATGGCATCTCAGAATGCACAACATGTCAAACCTTGAGGCAGATGGGCTACAACAGCAGAAGACCACGTTGTGTTCCCCTTCTGTTAGCCAAGAATTGACAGCTGAGGCTGTAGCGGGTACAGGCTTAGCAAAACTGGACAGTTAAAACTGGAAAAACGTAGCTTGGTCTGATGAATCTCGATTTCTGCTGAGGCAATCAGATGGTAGGGTATGACTCCATGGACCCAACCTGCCTTGTGTCAACAGTCCAGGCTGGTGGTGGTGGTGGTGTAATGGTGTGTGCAATGTTTTCTTTGGGCCTGTTAATATCAATCATTCTGATTGCCACAGCCTATTTGAATATTGTTGCTGACCATGTGCATTCCTTCATGGCCACAATTTACCTAGCTTCTAATGGCTACTTACAGCATGATAACATAACATCTTTGGGATGTGGTAGAATGGGAGATTTGCTGCATGAATGTGCAGTTTAAAAATCTGCAAAAATGGCATAATGCAATCATGTCAACAAGGACAAGGATCAGTAATTTTTCCAACATCTTATAGAATCCATGCCACGAAGAATTTAGGCTGTTTTGAGACATTACTATTAGTGTTTCTTATAAAGTGCTCTGTGAGTGTACATTCATTAGATTTTATTTCTTAAATTGAAGTCTTTATTGGATAAAATTGTCTTTTTAATATTCTGATACTTAAAAGCCTCTATGAGCTTGCCCATTTAGTTCAAATTTCCTCCTTATATTGTTATCCTATCTCTGTCTGTGAGCCATATTGCATTATTTTCATTGTGTGTTGTTGAATCTTGTATTTTGAAGCATGTGTAATATATGATGTCTGACGTGAAGATATATGAACATCTTAGGCTTGCATGAAATTGGTTCCTCATGTTGCTCGCTGATTGTGCTGTTGGCAGGTGCCATCAGATGACTCGGTGGGCTTGTTGGCGGAGCCCCAGGTGGCCATGTTCTGTGGGAAGCTCAACATGCATATAAACGTACAGAGCGGCAAGTGGGAGCCAGATCCAACTGGCACCAAGACCTGCATCAGCACCAAAGAGGGCATCCTTCAGTATTGCCAAGAGGTAATGATAGAGAAGAGAGTTATAAAAGGAGAAGGACAAAAGAAAAGAATCAGTTCTACTGAAGTATCTGTGTTAGTTGTCAATAGCTTATATAGATTGCAAAACATTATTGTATCGTAATTACTTTAGCAAGTATAAATCAATTGCATAATGACAAGGAACGTAATTAAAAACTGAGGTGCTTCTGAGTAATACATAAACATTACTATTGAGTTCTATGTATTAGTCGAATGATATAGTTTTTTAATGGACAAGGTTCATGGTGTTATTATAATGTTGATATAAGATTGCAAATGAGATGTACACAAAATATCTTAAATGAATGTTACTGACAAAATATTTACCCAAATGCACTCAGAAATATAAAAAAAAAAAAATGCACATTACCCATTGGCAGAGTTGCTGGTAGGGTTTTGTTGCTGCTTAAGGTAGAGTGAACACCAATCGGCTAGGAGTGCACAGTTATTGGCCAATGGTGAATAAATCTGCACAATTTTGGCCTATTAATCAGCCTGGTCAAATTATATTACATGAATACTTCTAACTCCTTTTTATAAACACAAACAAATCTGGTGAATGGACCTGTAAATACCTCAGATTATGGATTGTAAAATGTGTTGTGAATGACTGGTTACTTGACTTGATTTGACTTGACTCCAATAGGTCTACCCAGACCTGCAGATTACTAATGTAGTGGAGGCCAACCAGCCTGTCAGCATCCAGAACTGGTGCAAAATGGGTCGCCCCCAATGCCGCAGTCACACACACATTGTGGTCCCCTACCGCTGTCTAGGTATGTATGTATGTGTTTATGCAAGTATACATAGAGACTATCCTTCTGCATGACTCTTACATCAGAACACTCTGCCACTCATCGGGTATTAACCTGGATTTCTAGGACATTAAACTAATGCTTCTAGTGTGGTTGTTGTGTGATTTTTTTTGTCATCCTTCTCCATTAGATAAGAGGTGATTCATCAAAAAACAATAATGGCATCACGATTTGCTCAGTGTTTTTTGTCCTGCAAGTTATGTATCACCAGAGATGCATTTAAGCACCTGCTGAACGCAAGACAGGGATCCAGACATCGCAAATACGACCAAAACTAATTGATTGCAACAATCACTTAAAATTTTGTCACCATTGGAGACAGTCGGGTTGTGTGCGTTCATATGAGGTTTCTTCAGATATCATCTTGTGAATTATTGAATACATCTTTAGAGCATGCACCAGTGTGTCTTGCGCCGCTTCTGTTCTGTTGTGATGAGCTCGCTGCACAGCACGCAACAACAAACCCAGTGCGAGAGAGTCATGAACAAATTACTCTTTTGCATCAGGCCTTTTCATGAATCACCCAAAATGAACTGAGGGTTTGAACTTAGGAGCTCAAGTTATCAGATTAACTTTCTCAGCAAATCAGATGTGAGCTCACAACTGGGAGTGCAGACATTTCAAAATAAGAGTCCCATGTGTATTTCAGGCTTCTTTAAAATTAAAAGTCCCATATTGTGGACCAGTTTTTTTTCTTCTGGTAATTATTGATTGGGATTGGAGTAACACAATAAACGGCATTTGGGATTTAATTAAATTTAAAAAATGTCTGGGCTATCCGTTAACAGTAAAGAAAGACTAAGTATATATTTAAAACAATGTATATATATATATATATATATATATATATATATATATATATATATATATATATATATAATCAAGCTTTTGACACTTAGGCCAATATACCTTTTTCACAGACTGTGATGATGTTTTTCCACCATATTTAGCAGTATAAATCTAGCATTTTTATATGATAATTTTTAAGTTTATAACATTATGCTTTGTGTTATATTACCCTGGAGTTCATTTAAAAAAAAAATAATTACCACAGCTGTGAGGGGGTTTCAATTACAGCTGCTGAGACAGTAAATTTGGCATTTTCTCCCATCTGGCTCCTTAATGTTTCTGTTTAGGAGCCAATGGCTCCTAAGTCATTTTTTATTTTTTTTTATCTGGAGCCCTGCATGAGCAAACGTTGCATATGTTTGTGTGTTTGTGTTAGTTGGGGAGTTTGTGAGCGATGCCCTGCTCGTCCCAGATAAGTGTAAATTCCTGCACCAGGAGCGAATGGACATGTGTGAGAGTCATTTGCATTGGCACACAGTAGCCAAAGAGGTCAGAGGTCACAGCACATTTACACTCTAAGAAACTTGTATGCCTATACACCTATATATAATATGTCACTCACCGCATCTCTCTGTTAATTTTCCACTAAGGGAAAAGTTGTTTGAAGATTCTATTTGATTTTGGTGGAAAAAAATAAAAGTTTGAAATATTGGATTAGATCGGAATACAGCAAAGAAGCAGCACACACTAATACAATACATACAAACCTCACCAGCAATAGAATGTATGAATTATCTCCACATAGCCCATGAGAGAGTTCCACTTTTAGCTCTATGATGAGTCAGCAACTTTAACATCTCTCTCACTTTCTTTCTCACTCTCTCGTTCCCTGTGGCTGCCCCACTGCAGTCCTGCAGCGATCGCTCCATGAATCTCCACAACTATGGCATGCTTCTGCCGTGTGGTATTGACCGTTTTCGTGGTGTAGAGTTTGTCTGCTGCCCTGTGGAGGAGCAGAAAGAGTTGGAGAGTGAGGAGCAGGAGGAGGCCAACTCAGATGTTTGGTGGGGTCGTGCAGAGTCTGAGTATACTGACAGCAGGTAAATAAACATGTACAACAGAGAGCAACAATGATGGTCCACTTTTTCAGCAGCCTTGATTCTTGAAGTATTTTTCACTTTAATTTTCTCCATTGGAATATCAAAATATACTTCTTCAGATTTCTAAGCCGTAAACCAAACAAAGCAGCTCAGAGGTGATTCACAACATAAATTTTGATTTAAAGTAAAAAGTATATAAAAATCAAAAAAGAAGTTGAAAATTCCATTTCCATGGTAACAGCAACTTCTCTGATTGGGTATCTCTATTTAGAATTATAGGGTAGGGTAGTTTTTCACTGGGAATATGTTTTTTTGGTTTTTTTTTAATGTAGTTGAAATCTTACTTGTGGCTTCTTTCTCTCTGTGGAGAAAATAGATTTTGGAAATTTCTCGCAGACCTTTCTGTCTGTACATGTATACCATAATATCTTCATAAATTCTTGGATCACAGCGTGTTAAGAGAACAGGTGACAAGCAAACCAGAGCCTGCCAGGACCGAGGATGATGAGGAAATCAATAATGAAGAAGAGGAGGTCTGGGACAAAGATGAGGATGGTGACGGCGAAGATGATGAGGAGGATGATGATGATGAAGACACTACAGAAGAACAGGACACCAGTGAGCAGACCTCCAACATAGCCATGACAACCACCACCACTACCACCACAGAGTCTATAGAGGAGGTTGTGCGAGGTGAGATTTCCGAGAACATATTTGCATACAAAGTGGACACACCCATGGGTAGCATCATTTGTATTCATTGGTATTTGTATGTAAAGTGTACACATACATTTTTGTATGATTGGAAAAAAACTCCAAATTACAATATCTTAAATGTGTGATAACTTTAGAGACATTATCTTTGCAAATCCTCTGAAGACTCTGTCAATGAAGAGAAAAGACAATTTTAATGACAAATTTATCGATGAAAAAAGATGCTTTTCAAACTGTTTGGAGACCAGTTTCATTATGAGTTCCATTTTTTAAAAACAGATGTCAGTTATGCCATGAACTGATTAGGCAGCAAGGTAGCAAGTCAATTGGTTTGATTCAACATATTTTTGAGTAAATGCGATTGCTAACATGGACATGCCATCCATGGTAGCTGGACTACTGTGTGTACTGTTATTTCCTTCTTCCTAATATATTAACAATTTCTTCATATGAAAATAAATTACTAAAATGTGATGACTAAGGGGGGCCTGGGTAGCTCAGCGAGGCCTGGGTAGCTCCTGGAGTCGCAAGTATGAATCCAGGGTGTGCTGAGTGACTCCAGCCAGGTCTCCTAAGCAACCAAATTGGCCCAGTTGCTAGGGAGGGTAGAGTCACATGGGGTAAACTCCTCGTGGAACCTCGCAAATAGTGGTTCTCTCAATGGGGCAAGTGTTAAATTGCGCATTGATCGCAGAGAATAGCATGAGCCTCCACATGCTGGGAGTCTCTGCGGTGTAATGCACAACAAGCAACGTGAGAAGCAGAGGCAACTGAGACTTGTCCTCTGCCACCCAAATTGAGTAAACGTGCCACCATGAGGACCTAGTGGTAGTGTGAATTGGGCATTCCAAACTGTGAGAAAAGTGGATAAAAAAAAAAACGAACAAAAAAATGTGATGACTTAACAGAAATCTGAAGAAACTGATATCTACCATTTAAAATACAATATAATGTTTTTAGTTATGTGTGAAATTGAGTAAATGGAGTGCTAAATACGAGTGTATTATTATTTTATTAGTAATTTTATGTTTGTTATTTAATGTAATAAATTGTGTGAAATATCGGCATTGTATTTACATGTCGGATATCCTGCTGTCTGGATATCGGCATCGGCCATTAGAAAATCCATATCGGTCGACCACTAATTCTATGAGCCTCATAGGATTTGTAAACATTTGTTGTCTCAAGTTGTATGTGCATAAAAATATACAATTTTCTGATATTGTACATTTCCGTGTGTATCCAAATGTAAACAGTTGTCTGTGTACAAGACCATACTTTACATATGAATACATCCAAATACTAGTAAGATCGTGTTGCATTTCAAGACGTGTTTGAATTGTTTGTCAATCCTAAAAATGTAATATTTGCTTGTGTGACAACACTGAGTTTGCTTAAATTAGACCAATAACATGTTTTGTTTGACAATGTTAACAAATCCAATGAGTGTCTATACCTCGTCAGCGGTGTGCTGGGCCCCTGCTCGGACAGGGCCTTGCCGTGCCAAGCTGCCTCGCTGGTATTTTGTGGCGGAGACAGGCCGATGCGCCCCCTTCATCTTTGGGGGCTGCGGGGGCAACCGCAATAACTTTGAATCAGAGGAGTACTGCATGGCTGTCTGCAGCAGCAGTGTATGTAAGTCCAGACGTCTCCCGAGAAGAAGTTCATCTCTCCACTATGCAGCACATCCTCTCTTTCTTGCTGTCTTTGCTTCATTTATGCTAGACTCACAAGCTTGCCTCAGCAGATGGCTGGATGCTTTAGCTTGCATGGATTACAGGTCCCTGTGAGGTGACTGCATAGACAGAGATCTGGTTTATCTTGTGGAGCGTTTTCTGAAAACTTTTAAGCCTTTCCTAACCTCTCAATACTATACATTTGATACTGTGGTTTTAGACTGTCAATGGAACTTCCCTTAGAAACGCTTACTGATAGTGTCGTTTATTTTAACACACTGTCTGCAGTCAGTATACGTCTACATGTGGCATTATAATCAAGCTACAGTGAGTTTTTGCGTAGTCAAGCTACTGTCTTCATCTGTAATTGAACATTTTAAGGAAGGATTATGCTGAGGAAGTGTTAAATACACGTTGCGTGTCACCTCTGTCTTTCGTAGCATGCACAAAATGCAGAGGCCAGTTTTGGTCCAATTATCGTTTATAAATTCTGGGCAAAGACATGCTAAAATCACATTAGCTAGGTTTGTTGCAATTTCGCAAAAGTGTGTACAATTTCAGTCGAACATTTTGAAATTTGATTAAAATCGAACTTTTAAAGTGCACGTAAATGTAATGTAGCACCAATTCGCTAAAGCAATGGTTCCCAACCCTGTTCCTAGATCCGCCCCAACACCACATTTTGTATATCTCCCTTTTCTGAAACAGCCAATTCGGGTCTTAGACTCTAAGACTTAGAGTCTCCACTAATGAGCTGATGAGTTGAATCAGGCAGGGAGATATCCAAAATGTGTAGTGTTGAGGGGCCTCCAGGAACAGGGTTGGGAACCACTGTGCGAAAGGAATTATGAAAACCAGGTAATGGCGCAAACATGCACAAAGTTGTGATCACCATTTGCGTGGCGCAATTCCTAATCTTTGGGGTTGGTTCTTCTTCTTTGTGGAGGATGCAGTAGACTTCTTGATCTTGCATACTTGACCAAGATTTTACAGCATCACTCCACCACTGTGATATAAGTACCGAAATAGGCTCTTTAAATGGTGAATGTACACTGGACTACGCCTTGTATCTAACATTTTGGAATCAATTCCAATTCCTGATTTTGAATTTGATAGAGTTGATTCCAGACCAATTAATTTTTTTTGATTCCCCCAAAAATTCGCTCCTCAGTGTTTGTTTGTATGTATTTGTCTGTTCTGACCTTCGTGAGAGCACCTGCACATGCTGGAGTGCTATTCTTCACCTGCTGAACAATATAGTATTGTATGTTCCTCCCCCACTCTCTCTCTCACTCTCTCTGTTTCTCTTTATTTCTGTGTGGGTTAATGACCCAAGCTGTAGTCGGTCTCTGGTCACACTGGTCTGTGGCAGTCGTTAAGTGGGCGGTTTCTGCTCTGTTAAGCACAATGCTGGCTCTGTGGGAAAGTGACAGCAGAGCAGCCCTCATCCTGACAGGGCATATTTCCTGCAGCCTGGCTGGCAGTTCCCGCATGCTCGCTGTCAGAATCTTGTCACACCAGCCTTACAGGAGTTACACAACAATACACACTTAGAAATGCAGCTTTCACACCCCCACACGCATATAGTGGCCTCAAAAAATATTTGGACACTTTAGAATGCTTGAATGTCATCGCATTAGATCACAAAATGTCAAACCAAGTGGCATTTTTAGAAAGAAAAATAGCATAAGCACACTTTTCAAGCAAGATATTTCACAAAAAGTGTTTGATAGGTTTAAAATTTAATGATTCAAAAATAGATGTACTTTTGGGTTTCTGACTTTGTGAATCATGTCTATTGTTAAAGTCCTGTAAAAAATGTGAAAAAAAACTTTGTTATATAATGCAGTGAAATTCATACATCTTTAAGTGCCTTAAAGGGATAGTTCACCTACAATTTACATTTCTCTCATCATTTACTCTCCCTCATGCCATCCCAGATATGTATGACTTTCTTTCTTCTACTGAACACAAACAAGATTTTTAGAAGAATATCTCAACTCTGTAGTGTGTGTTTACTGGTCAGATCTTTGAAGGTCAAATAAGCACATAAAGGCAGCCTAAAGTAATCCATATGACTCCAGCTGTTAAATCCATATCTTCAGAATTGAAATGATAGGTGTGGGTGAAAAATAGATACATTTTTAACTATCATCCCTGCCCAGTAGTTGGCAATATGCACAAAGATTGTGCAGCGCCAGAAACAAAATAGGAAGAATATGTAAGTGAAAGTAGAAATTGATAGTAATAAAGGATTTAAATATTGATCTGTTTCTCACATACTTATCATATTGCTTCTGAAGACATGGACTAAACCACTGGATTTGTATGGATTACTTTATGCTGCCTTTATGAGCTTTGTTTTTAGCTTCAAAGTTCTGGTAACCATTCCCTTGCACATTATGGAACTACAGTGCTGAGATATTCTTCTAAAAATATTTGTTTGTGTTTTGCAGAAGAAAGAAAGTCATACAAATATCTGGGATGGCATGAGGGTGAGTAAATGATGCGTAAAGATTTTAATTTTTCTGTGAACTATTTCTTTAAGTGTCCAAATAATTTCTTGGGCCATTATAATACACATTGGGACGAGACTACCAATGTTCCTAGGCTGTTTCTAGGCATGACGATTCTTTAAACTCTCTTTATGCATCTAAAACACTCAGTGCAGCAACCTTTGACAAAAGCAATCTCACACAAATATTTCTGTCTGTGCTAACCAAGTTTAACCTGCACCTGAACTAACTTTTCTTTTCTAGAAGGAGCCTTCTCTGTCTTTACCACAAGGAAGATTGTCTAGCACACATTCAACTGTTTTTCACTATCAATTACTAAGATTCCTCACTCCCCCTAGTGCCCACCATGGCCCCGAGCCCCGCTGATGCTGTGGATGGATACTTGGAAGCTCCAGGAGATATAAATGAGCACACTCGCTTCCAGAAGGCCAAGGAGAGCCTGGAGGCCAAACACAGAGAGAAAATGTCAGAGGTGAGAACCTGAGTGCATTGGTATAGTAGTTATATTATTATTCTGAGTTACAGAAACAACAAAGACATGCCTCAGAAAAACTAACTGAGGTGGTACTAGGGCTAGGCGATATAGCAAAAAATATATTTCTCTATATTTTTTTACCTTTTCACTAAATTGTATATGAATCTAAATAGTTACACATTTGCTATGAATGTCTTAAAAAAAATTGTATTATTAAAATTATAAGAGGATCTGTCATTTTGGCCAAACAGCCATTGTAGACAATTAGATTCTAAATGTTTAATGCAAGAAGTAAAAAACTAAATATCTAGTTAGAAATAATTTAGGCATGTTTTTCCATGCAGTTTTTCTTGGTTGTGGCAAATAGGATGTTCCAAGCTTCTTGGAGACTTCGCCACAGTTCTTTTATCTATTTAGGCTGTCTCACTGCATCTGTCTCTTCATGTAAATCCAGACTGACTCGATGTTCAGAGGGCGGCTCTGTGGGGGTCATGCCATCTGTTACAGGGCTCCCTTGTCTTCTATTTGCAAAAGAGTCTAAAATGTATATTTCCTATTGATTCATTAAAACTGAAGATATAAATAACCATATTAAGGCAAATGTTCTTATGTGCCTAAGTCTTTTGCACAGTAAAAATCAAACAAATAGATCACTCAAAATAGATTTACTCACCTTGAGATTGCTCCAAACCTGTATGACCTGTATGAATCACAGAAGGTAAATTTTTTAAATGTCTTTACAGGGTTTATATAATGTAAGTAAATAGTGGCTTGTGTAAGTAAATAGTGGCTTTTGCCTGATTTGTCTTATGTCAAATTTAAGTTGTTATTCACTCTCAAATCAAATAATTAATAAAGCACTTAAAGATGCACTCAGTAACTTATGTCTTTGTGTCATATTGGACTTACACTGACAGCTAGTGGCTTGGATGCAGCATTATTTAAAATCAAGTTTTCAGTTTCAGATGACATTGTAGAAATGTAGTATTCACAGTCTGCCATGATTACTGTAAGCAGCTACTGAACGTGTCAAATAACAGGATGGTTACTGAGAATAAGCGAGTAGTATTCGGCTATTTAACATGGCAGCCCCCATGTGCGGACCCTCTCCAAGTAGAATAAAACAGCTTTTGTAAGGTTACTGATATGACTGGAGTCTTCAATTTAATGTGAGTGGTCATGATTTCCTACATATATTGCTTTAGAAGTAAAACTTTTTTTAATAAGGAAAAAATTACTAAGTGCACCTTTAAATTCAAATATTTTGACTAAATCGATAACATCAAACCTTATTGGTTCTCAACACGTCTCATGACCAAATGTGTAACTTGATGACCATGGTATTACCATGGCACCATGTCCAAAAAAAAACTTGTTAGTAACTTTGTTTCTCTCTGTTTCCATTTCTTTCCTTGTTTCTCTGTAGGTGATGAGAGAATGGGAGGAGGCAGAGAGACAGGCTAAGAATCTTCCTCGTGCTGATAAGAAGACCATCATTCAGGTAACTTCTCGTCACTTGACACTTCTTTTTTTGTATTATTCTTGACACTTGCTAATGCTAAGTGTGTTACTGCAGCTGCTGAATCCAATAAATTTTTCACTAAAGGACAATAAAGGATAACCTAACCTAATGTTGTGTGCGCTAAATCATAAGCAGTGATGTTAACATGGTAATGTACACAAGAGTAGTACTGCATTAATGCATTATGGTTAATATAATCTAGCAGTTTCTGATATGGTTATATAAAAGCACTTAGTGGGGTTGAAGTTCAAAGGCATTCAGATTTAGTGTTAAAACATTCAGTTCCCATCTATTATGGCGGTAGAAAGGGTCACTGTACTTTATTCTTCAGGATTAATGAAAGGCTGCTGGCTTTGTGTTTATGCATGCACATGTGTTTTTGTAGCGCTTTCAGGAGAGGGTGGAAGCATTGGAGAAGGAGGCTGCCAGTGAGAGACAGCAACTGGTGGAGAGTCACATGGCACAAGTGGAAGCCCTGCTTATCAACCGTCGCCGCCAGGCTCTGGAAAGCTACTTGAATGCCCTGCATTCTGACCAACCACGGGTACACACACTTGTGCACACACAAGCACACAGCACCTCCCTGTTGAAAAGATCAGCAAAGCATATGTTATGTTTTGGATGCTGGATATTTTACAACAATGTCTAGTGTACTCTGTCTAGCTGCCTGTGAACTCAAGAATGTATGCCTCATAAAACTATTACATATTGATTACTCCATTCTGTCTCACACAGCCTCGTCAGGTCCTTAATTTGTTGAAGAAGTACATCCGTGCCGAGCAGAAAGACAGACAGCACCTTCTCAAACACTTTGAGCATGTTCGCGAAGTGGATCCCAAGAAGGCGTCTCAGCTTCGACCCTTCGTAAGTTTATAAAACTTGGGCCTTTAATACGTATATTATAAGCTCTTCAAAGAGCCAACCCAAATGTGTAGATGACTTCAGTCGGTCTGACTCTCTGTGCTCATAGTTGATGACCAACCTGCGTGTGATTAAAGAACGTATGAACCAGTTCTTGGGTGACCTCTACAAGGTTCCACAAGTGGCTGCTGAAATCCAGGACCAAGTGGGTGAGTCCAAAAATGTTTGTTATGTTGGCTTGATAAATTTTGCTAAAGGTTAGGGTTTTTTTTTTAATCCTTTCTGACTGTAACAATAAGTTTTCAAGCGACAAGCTTCCAAAATCAAACAGTCCTACAGGCTGTTCAGAGTTGGTACGCTTTATTCCGGATAATAGGATGCTAATGCGTTTCCCATCACAGATTATCAAATATATCCATATCTATCATGCAACCACCTAGCAATAATCTAGCAACCACTCAAAACACCCTAGCAACTCCCAGGCAATCACTCAGAACACCCTAGCAACTGCAAACCAATGCCCTTCCAACTACCTAGAGCACTGTAGCAAACGGTTAACAATGCCCTGTAAACTGGGGGTGGGTCAAAATGTAATTTGAATGATCTTGATGTCGATTCTTAAATCTCAAGATTGATCTTTTACTCTATGCGCAACCCTCTGCTACAAAGAGCGGAAATCGGTCGCAAATTTTGCGTTATGTGACTAAAATGTAAATATTTGGCAACTGGCTGGTAAATGTTTAGATTTCACTCACCATTAATTGTGTAGTATAGTGGTGAAGTATTCAGCAGCGTGATCAAGTGTTGTGAAAGTGAAATTTGTTCCTTGTAATGCACGTCCAAAGACGAGATTCACACGGCCCATTTTTTATTTGAAAATGTCTGTTGACAGTCAGTTGTTGATCAAAAACAACAAAATAATAAACATTTAATTCTAATTATGCATGGCACAGATGAGATAAAGTCATTTGAGTCTCTCTTATTAAGATGCGCTCATTTACAGATGCTCCGGTACTGGTTTTGTTAAAGAGACAGTACCGGTTTTAGCACGTGTTCAACAAATCTATTTAAATATAATAATAATCTTTATTTTATATAGTTCCTTTAAAAAGGCCTCTCTAGGTGCATTACTTAGGAAAAAGAAATTGAAAACAGAAGTACAGAGCATAAAACAGAGTATATAAGCATGCATCAAAAACAGTTAATAATAAAACACAATTCAAAATAATAATAATAATAATAATAATAATAAGAAGAAGAAGAAGAAGAATATACATAATAAAAAGACTAAATCATCAAGTAAAAGCTATCCTAAAGAAATATGTTTTGAGATAAGCTTTAAATACAATAAAAGACTGTGCTTCTCTAATCAGAAGAAGTGTGTTCCACAGTTTTGGAACATAAGAAGAAAATGCCCTATCACCCATAGTGTGTAGACAAGTCTGAGGAAATGTTAAAAACTAAAAGTTCAGCCAAATACAGAGGAGCCAAACCATTCAAAGCCTTGTATGCAAGCATGATAATTTTAAAATCAACACAAAACCTGACTGGGAGCCAGTGCATGGACTCCAAGATAGGAGTGATGTGATAACATTTCCTGGAGCTAGTCAGGATTCTAACTGCCGAGTTTTGAACATATTGCAATTTTTTAAGTGTAGATTTATAGACCACAGTAAGGAGCACATTGCAAAAATCAATGCGAGAAAAAAACTAAAGTATTGATCATCTTTTCAGCCACAGAGAATGATAACAAAGGGTGCAATCTTGCAATGTTGAGAAAGGATGTTTTGACAGTATTCTGCACGTGGATCAAATGACAAGCTCGCATCAGATATAACTCCTAGATTTTTTAGTTTTGTTTGAAACTCCAAAGTAGATCCATCCATGGCTATATTTAAAGAGCCAGCTTTACGAAGCTAGTGAGGAGAGCCAATGAGCATAATTTCTGTCTTGTTTCTAAGACTAAAATTTTTAGTCAAAGAATAGTGAATGCCACATTATCACAAGCTTTAGAATGAATGTAAATCTGTGTGTCGTCTGTGTAAAAAATTATAATTAAGACCGAGTGATCTTAAGAGCTGACCAAGAGGAAAAATATAAATACTAAAAAGTAAGGGGCCTAAAATTGAACCCTGAGGGACGCCAAAGTGAACTGAACCAATCTCTGACCTACAGCCACCCAGGGAGACAAACTGCCTATGATCTAAAGGAGATAAGATCTGAACCAGTTTAAAGCTGTTGCTGAGACACCAAAGACAGTTTCATGAGGGGTGAGTAAAAGAGTGTCTGTGGCAGGGGCGGAGGGCGGGGCCGGGTCGTGATCCTACACACCCGGTCCCGTATTAGGCTAATCAAGCCTCCGAGAGGGATAAAGGCAGATCGCAGAGGATGGTGCGGGAGAGAGAGATCATTCACGGACATGTCCGTCATGTGTGTGTTTGTGTATTTTGTTTTAAGTTTATTATTAAATTATTATTTATTGTCAAGCCGGTTCTCGCCTCTTCCTTGCCCGTCTAACCCGTGGCACTGAGATCAAGCAGGATTAGAATAGAAAGAGAACCAGAGTCAGAAGCTATTAACAAGTCATTAGTGACCTTAACTAAAGCTATTTCTGTACTGTGGAATTTACGGTAGCCAGACTATAGAGTCTCAAAAAGATTGTTAACAGTGAGGTGATTATTAGCCCTTTTCCACTGAAATTCCATTGTTTTCGTGCCGAGCCTGTACTCCGCTGGCTCACGGCCGGGGTAATCTGGAGCCAATCATAAACCAGCCATGCTTTTCCACTGATCTGAGAGCCAAACGGTGACATAATGGGTTACTGTCCACATGGTAGTTTCACGTGACTACCTCAAACAAAAAAGAAAAATGGCTCATCACAGTGTGTTTGTAAACAGCTTTTACTCTTGTTTTTGAGGACAGATTTAAACATACAGATTAATGCAATCCTTCATTATTACATTGCTCAACAAGATCTATGCTAAAGATGACAGGTAATGTAATTATATTATTTGAACTATGACTTAACTTGCAAAGTTCTATAAACTGGTACAGTGTATTTTTTACATTGGTATAGCAGATGGATGTATTTGGATTTTTGCCATAGCATATTATATTACTGATTGAGAATCTCACTGTTTTACTTAACAGATCTTCCAAACTTAGTGAGTAGCTAGTCAAAAATCCCCTTACAGAACAAAACAATGCACAAAATAAAATGACAACAGTGTAAGGAAAGCTAACAAAGTTGGCAAATATTATAACTTACTGAAATCATCTACAGAGGACACTGGCGATTCAGTGTCTATCACAAGTGTTACTGGCTGAATTCAATGCCCCAGTTAGTTAGCTGGCTGGTCGGTGTCTGAGTCCAAGACATCGTTGCTTCCTCCACTTTCGCTTTTGCTTATGTGCTTCTTATGGTCCCTGTACTCCCTTTTTCAATTTGTTTATGATTTGGTCGTTCGTCCGACTGAAGGCAGCATACATCAATTCGTGTTGTATCTTCATTCTCGTAGAGTATTTTTTTCCTTTGCGGTCTCTCTAGATTATCTTGGATCATCGTAGATACCTTATTGCAATTAGAGCACTTGGTTTGTAGTGTTACCTGAATGCTTTTGATGTCTGATAATTTTGTGGATTTTTTATTGTTTGTAATAGAGCGAAGAAGTACTCCTTGCTGCAGACGGTAGCTATTGATGTTGTTTGGAAAAACTTTGCTATGGTGATGAAACATTATCCCGCCCTCCATCCCCTGACATAATTGGTTCCTGTGTAGAGACCAGCAAGCGTCTGGGGTTAGTGTCAAACCAGGTTTTTGGCCCTGGAAAGGCCTTTTCTGTGGTGGAAATGCACAGAACAGTTTGAGAATTCGCACCGGGCCAGGAACCTACACCCGAAACATGTTGGTGGAAAAGGGCTATGAGTAATTGAGAGGCAACAACTCATTCTGATTTTTGCAAGGAAAGGAAGGTTAGAGATGGGATTAAATTTGTTAAAGTTGTCCAAGTCCATGTTAGACTTTTTAGGTACTGGAGTTACAGCAGCTATTTTAAATGCTGCTGGCACAACACCAGTGTGCAAGGAGTAATTTACAGTATTATACTCAAAGACTACGGGACACAAATAGGCAAATCATGATTTAAATAAACTTGTCTGTAGAGGATCAACTATGCAAGTGGTATCTTTCATACGTGATACCTCATTACCTAGAGAAACATGGTCAAGTAGAGAGAAATTTGAGAGAGGGGTGCCAGGAAAACAGGACAGACTGACAGAAGAGACAGAAGGAGCAATGAGAATCTTAGGCAATTGTTTTGATAAAGAAATCAAGAAATTTGTTACAAAGTTGAGTTGAAATATGCAAGTTGGTGGAACAGTTACATTTGAGCAATCTATTTATAGTACGAAAAAGTTGCCTTGGATTTTTTTGTTAACAATTATCTGGGGAAAAATAATGAGATCTGGCGGATTCAGTTGCTGTTTATAATCACGCAAGTGGTCTTTCCAAGTCTGGTAATGTACGTTCAATCCAGAAAGATGCACCTTCGCTCCATTTTACGACAAACTGCCTTCATTGAGTGCAGATTGTGGTTATACCAGGGAGCAGGAAACAAAAAGGAAATAGTCTGTGATTTCAAAGGAGCAAAATAATCCAAGCCAGATATGACTACAGTATTTAACAGATAAATTTTGTCATAAAGGAGATCTGATGGAAAAAAAACATCTTAAGGTAGAAACAATAGAGTTAGTCAAATCTGGCAGATCAATGGATTTCCATTTACAGTGCGAGAAGAGGAAGCAGTGGTGTGTGGTAATCAATATTAAAAAAAGATGGCTAGATGGTCAGAAAGAACTAAATCAACAGAGAAAAACTGAGACACAAAAGAACTATTAGCAATTACAAGGTCTAAGATATGACTATTGTTGTGTGTAGAACAGTCAACAAACTGGATCAAATCAAATCACTCCAGTAAAGACAGAAAGTCCTTTGCCATCACTGAGTTTTTTGAGTCAATGTGAATATTAAAGTCACCCAAAATAAACATGAGGCACATTATAGACAATAGATCAGCAAACTCAGACAAAAGGCTTCATTCGACTTTGGGGGTCTGTAGACGGTAGCAATGATTGTTGTATGAGGGGCAGATACACTCAGAGTGAGACATTCAAATGTAAATTGTGGTACAAAGACAGGATTTATGTTGTATTGTAGGTTATGTATCACAATGATATCCCTGCCTGTACCAGGGAGTCATGGAAGATCAAACAACCCATAGCCTGTGGGAGTATGTTGATTAAAAAGGTGTCCATCACTCTGTTTATGCAATGTTTCTGTTACGCACACAAGGTCCATTTTTTTTTCTGTGAAAATGTCTGATAAAAGCAGAGCCTTGTTATTCACGGAGCATGCATTAAATAAAGCTGTATTAACCAGAAGATAATGGGTAAAACTCCAAAGTGGAAGTGCTGACTTGTTGTTAAAATTAATGCCAGTACAAAACAGTCTTTCAGCTTTGCACCAAAATATTGGAACAGAGATGGCAGTAGAAGGCAAGTAGATAAAACTGCTCTTTGAACAGCAATGCATGTAGCGCTTTGGTCACAGTATTCCTGAATTTCAGCAACGTTCATAAGTGTCTTTCACCAAATAGCAGTTCCTTTTTAGGTTCAGTAGCTTGTGTGAGGTGTACCTAAAGCCATGCAGAGAGAATCCACATCCCCAGTAACCTCAGAGTAGCGTAAATACTGGGCAGGGCAACAGCAGACTATAAGAACTTAAAAACTTCAAAGCTCCAAAACACCTTGCTACCATTTCAAATAAACATTTAATAAAACAAGAAAAAAGGTGAGAGGAGCAGCAGCCAAATGCACCAGCGTTCTGGAAGAGTCATATCTGAAATACTTTTAAATAGTGTAAATGATGCAATTAAACAATAAACTTGTAACAACAATTATATATGAAATATATATAATTTATATTTTGAATACGTGGATTTGTTCATTTATAAAAAGCTAAAATATGGTCAAAATTATGAAAAACAAATAAAATATAATTAGTATAATATTTTCATTATGTCCCTAGTTAGAAGGTCCCCTGTATAATTAATTTTTCAAACTGGGGACCACAGAGGGCTGCCAAGAGGTGCTAGGGTGTCCACACAAAATTAAAAAACTTTTAATTTTAATAATTTCTATTTCCTTTAGTAAAATTGCAATATTAAATTAATGATTTAATTTTGTCTTTATAATTTCATGAAAATATACTGTAAAAATGCCTTTTTTTAAGAAGGGTGTCCTTCGCAAGTGGACTGTCAAATTTGGGGGTCCTTGGCATCAAATACTGATTTAGGCAATACTGAGGTCTCTCATCTTGTTTCTCCAGCAATGCTGATGCAACGTGACCAGGCAGAAGTTACTCAACAGCTGTCCTCGCTCCAGAGTAAGATGAGGGTGAGCTACGGGAATGACGCACTTATGCCTGACCTGCCTGACAGCACCACTCAGCTGGACACCCTTCCTCCAGATGAGGATGGCCTTGGCTTCCACCCCGAAAGTTTCAACCAGCCCAACACTGACAACCAAAAAGAAAAAGACCAAGGACAGCCAAGTAGGACTAAGTTTCCTTGGGACAATGGTAAAATTATACAGTAAAAATATTTCGTTTCTTTTCCACCATAGGGCCGAACGGAACAGGAGCATGGTGAGGGAAGGTTTAAAGTAGCATTTCCACTTGAGCACGGCACAACTCACAATTGCCAATTTGCCAATGCCAATGTAACCCACTAATTTCTAGGTAGATGGCAAAGTTCGCTATGGTGAGGTTAAAACATGTTAATAAAATAAAATAGTGTATCTTTGTCATGATTTTATTATGATTATGAACTAGTATAGTACATTATTTCTCTACAAGCATTTTGCAACAGGGAGGTAGATTATGCTAGCTAGCTCATTTAAACTCATATAAGACATCATTATATTACTTGTATAATAATTAGTCAATAAATTATTGTGGAGGTGGGGGCATGGTCGAGAGCCAACTTGTGAATGACCTGAGAGCGAGACCAGGAGATGAGAATGGTAAGGAGTTACACCTGTGGGCAATTTTACTAATAGCTGTTCTATGTTGAGGGAGGAGTGACACGCGTTGGCAGTGTGTGTGTTTTTGTTTTTGTTTTTGTTTAAATGGAAATTTGTTTATATGGACAAATCTGAAAATGCTTTCAGAATAAAAGACGAGAGAAGGTGGAAATTCGATGGCTTCCACATCCTCATTTCTGGAGAGTCAAGCACCCACCCCTATAGGTTACCCCAACACAAGAAGCAAGTGGTACGGGAGGAACTTAAGGCCATGCTCGATATGGGAGTAACAGAGGAATCCAACAGTGACTGGTCCAGCCTGGTGGTTCTAGTACCTAAGGCGGATGGGTCGGTTCGGTTCTGTGTGAATTTTCAAAAAGTCAATGCGCTGTCTAAATTTGACATGTATCGATGAACTGCTAGATCGGTTATGTGCGGCAAATTTTTATTTGAAACTGTCTCATGAAAAAACAGCATTTTCCACTCCATTTGGCTTACGCCAATTTGTGACCATTCCGGTCATTTCAGCAGCTCATGGACAGAATCCTACACCCGCACACTGCATATGCCGCTGCCTATCTGGATGAATAATTTACAGTAACGATTGACAGCGACTCATGCAGCGCCTGAGGGCAGGGCTCATGGCAAACCCGAAGAAGTGTGCAATCGGGCGGGTGGAAGTACGGTATCTCGGCTTCTAATTGGGACATCTGCAGGTGATTCCCCAAATTGAAAGGACCACAGCGATTGCGACTTGTCCAAGACCCAAGACCAAAAAGGAGGTGAGACAGTTTCTGGGGCTGGCTGGCTATTACCGGACGTTTATTCGATAACTATTCGCTGGCTGATCATACTAAAAAGGGAATGCTAGATCTGGTCCAGTGAGCAGAGTTGTACCAACAGGCTTTTACTCAATTGAAAGCTGCACTTTGTGGTGGACCACTTTTACACTCGTGATTTCTATCTACCTTTTGTTTTACTGACCGATGTGTCAGCCAGGGGTTTGGGAGCCTTGTTGTCCCAGGTGGTCAAGGGGGAGGAGTGTCCGGTGCTGTACATCAGCCGGAAACTCTCGGTAAGAGTGTCGAGGTACAGCACCATTGAGAAGGAATGTTTGGCCTTCAAGTGGGTGGTCTTTACCCTTCTGCATTACCTCCTGGGACGGGCTTTCACCCTCTGTTCGGACCACACCCATCTCCAGTGACTCCATTGCATGAAAGATATCAATGCGCGGATCACCCGCTGGTATCTGGCTCTTCAGCCATTTAAGTTCAAGGTGGTCCACAGATTGGGGGGGGGGAAGTGGCGGGCAGGCCAGCAATTTTACTAACAGCTGTTCTGTGTTGCAGTGAGAGGCAACAGGTAGATAAAGGGGAGAAGGAGGGAGGAGTGACACACGTTAGTTGTGTTTTTTGTTTATATTGACATTTTGTTGTGTTACTGAAAAGTGCTTTTAGTATTAAAGACGAGAGAAGGTGGAAATTTGTTTGCACCCGCTTACTCATTGTTGGCGAGTCAAGAACTTGTTACAATGTTCTTTTTAGCTAGTCAGGGAACTTTTACTTTTCTGTGTCCGGCAACATGCACAACCCCTCAGCAAACAATGGTAAACCTCTCGCCTTTTTCTCTTTGGTTTCCTTTTCGCAAAATGGGACTTGTCTTTCCTGTGTTTTAGCGGAGTAAAAATCAATCCTAAAAACTGGAATATGCAATCTTCCTCCAAAGCGCAGGAACTACAGGCAGAGCTCAAAAAAAGGGGTGGGACAAACCACCAGCAAAGATATATGGAGCTCCTAACTCCAAATTGGTATAGCTAGAGGCCGGAGAACTTTAGATAAGTGTGAAATCTCCAAAAGAGGGTGGGGTTACTCCTGGAGGGCAGGTTTACTCCAGAAGGGGTGGGGTTACTCCAAAAGGGTGTTGTGCCAACTCCAAAAGTAGTCATCACTTCCACACGTGGTTAAGGAAGGGTTAGGTTAGGGTCTCCCTATATCTTTGCTGGTGGATTGGAGCTCCCACCCCTTTTTGGAGCTCTGCCTGCAGCTATATCCTTCTCCCTAACCCTAAAACTTCAAGTAAGTATAGCTGCAAGCCAGAGATCTTCAAATGGTGGCGGAATCTCCAAAAGAGGCCAGGCTTACTCAATAAGAGGATGGTGTTACTCCTAAGCATTTTCGAAACGAGAACCATACGACCCGATGGTGGAAAAGCGGCTATAGACTATGTAATTCTGTGATTGACTAATAAAAATCAAGCATTACAGAGAGCTGTATATTAAATTGTTGTAAATAATAGCTAAAATTTCTTACACTGAATTTGGAGCTGACTGAACTTTTTTTTTTTTCATTTTTTTTTTTTTTCAGTTGAACCTGTAGATGCCCGTCCAATTCCAGAAAGGGATCTGCCCACAAGACCTGGTAAGTGCGTACTTGTGGTTTTAATTTGTGTTGCCTCTAAACACATGACATGCTCAGTGTTATATATCTAATGAACATATGTGTGTATTTTTTAGAAATTCCAATGGTTCGGCTTGACATTGAGGAAAGGCATAATGCTGGTTATGATGTCCTTGACAAGAGATTGGTAAAAACTTTATGCTGGTTGTATCTTACATGCAGACAATATATCTCTTTGACAGTGACTGATGCTTTCATACCAAATCAACCTTATTGTACATATTTTACAATGTGAATAATTAATTGACATGTTTGTGTTCCATCAGATGTTCCTTGCGGAAGACATGGGCTCTAATAAAGGAGCTATCATTGGGCTGATGGTGGGTGGAGTTGTCATCGCCACTGTCATTGTAATCACACTTGTTATGCTAAGGAAGAAGCAGTATACTTCCATCCACCATGGGGTCATTGAGGTGAGACAGAGCATTTATATCTCTTTTACATGGTCATGTAAAACCTGGCCTGGAAATGAATAATACCTTAAAATATTTGTCTAGTTATATGCCCAGCTCTATAATATTTCATCAGTTAAATATTGTTGTGAGAGCTTGTGTAATGTAAAATCTGCTCCAAAGCCAGCGTGATAACAGTGGCCCTGATGTGTTGAAAGTCTTTGAGACACAATTAAAAAATCCACCTAGCAAAAACTCCTTATTCAGTAGTCATGATTCAAAAACAACTGAAAAGGTCATGGAAAGGTCTTTGGTCATAATGTGTGGGAACTCTGAATGGAAAAGTCAAAAGGGGTGGGAACACTATACTATGTCATTTGCATAAATACTTTTAATGACATAGTATTTTTGTATGTCAGGTGGATGCAGCAGTGACCCCTGAGGAACGGCATCTCACTAAGATGCAGCAGAATGGCTACGAGAACCCCACATACAAGTTCTTTGAGCAGATGCATAACTAAAGAACCACTTTAGAACTCTGCACTCCCCCTCCCCACCACCATCACCCCCACTGCATCAGGACAGAGAACACAGACTGATCCTTCATACACACTATTTGTCAACTCTGTCACCATGGAGATGAGAGTGGCTTCCATCACATGACCATTCCATCCAACTGAACAAGTTATTTGTCCTTGTTGCCCATCCAGCCATCTGTCCATCTGATGGTCCATCTGTGTGCTCCAATGCTCTTGCACCTGTCCATCACAGCACTGTGTGGTTAACAAAGTGTCTTCTGCTCTGTTCTCTTTGCCCATCCTTTCCCTTTAACCTACCCATAATCCTTGTCTCCTCACCTCCATCCATCATATTTTTTATCTCCTCTCTTTTAGCTCTATTTTTCTCTATTATTGCTCTCTTGAAACTTCTTTTATGGAATAGATGACCCAACGATATAAATTGTCATCATTTACTCATGTTCTGCAAATCCTGTATGACTTTGGTATCACAAAAGGAGATGTTAAGCAGAATGCCAGCCTATGGCAAAAAGAAGCAAATAAAGTGAATGGTGACTGAGGCTGTACTTAACATTCTGTGTATTATCTCCTTTAGAATGGAACAAAATGAGTATATGACTTTAAGCAGTTAAATGTACTCTTCTTTTTGCACATTTTTCCTTCTTCCTGCTTCCCTCTTATTTCCTTTTACCTGGCCACTCAGATGCTTCATTGGCTAAATGCGGCTCCAACTACTGCAAAAACCAATTGCAGAAAAATGTACACATTGTTAAAGAGAGTTCAACCAAAAATGAAAATTCTGTTATTTTCTCACCCTCATGTTGTTGCAAACCTGTATGACTTTCTGCCATAGGAGATGTTAGGAAGTGTATTAGTCACCATTCAGTTTCATTGTATCTTTTTTTCCATTCAATGGAAGTAAATGGTAAGGCTGTCATTCTGCCTAACATCTCATTTGGTGTTTCATATTAGAAAAAAGTCACATGGGTTTGGAACACATGATGGTGAGTAAATGATTTCAGAATTTTTATTTTTGAGTTAAATATCTCCTTAAAATTACAGGAATGTGTCATTCCTTCTTTGAGGAAAAAAGGTGAAAAATAAAGTTATTTTAAAAAATTTAAAAATAACATTTACAGAGATAAGAATTTAATGTATGTTTTTATTTTGTGTGTAATATGTATTGAAATAAGGCAGAAAATAGCTGTACCTATATAGTGCATGGCAATTATAAGAGAGAGAAGGTTCTGGATCCAGACACAGACTTTGTCCTCTCTCTCTCTCTCTCATGTAGAGATTTAGCTGGATTGTACATTTACAGTAAGTGTCTTCTTGTGATTTACATCATTTTAAATAAGTGAAAATCTGCCTGGCTTCTTCATCACAGAGACATGCTTTAAAAGAAGTGTGTGCTTTTTCTATTGGACCATGCCACACACACTTAAATGGTTGCATGGGGCTGGAAAAGTTGTATGTATTGTATTATGAAGTGTAATGTTAGTCCATGTTTTCTGATCACTTTGCATTTTTTAAAGGGTTCACACCCTTTTGACTCATGAAGTTTTATTCCATGTTGGGATTTAGTATGGGGCCAGTATTAGGGAAGGAGGGTGTGGAGTGGTGGGATTTTGGTTCGGAAATGTCCACCATTTAGAATTGTGTAATTTTTGTCCCACTTTCCCCTTTGTATTCCCCAGTGTCTGTGATATTCACGAACACATTTTGGGATTGAAAACACCTCGCCTTTTCCCCTTTGATTTCACTCAAGTATCTCATAGCACCTTATAAACCAGATCAGAGTGGAAGGTAGATAATGATACAAATCTGCCATGCAGTCTTTCGAAATTACTTCTTAATGAGTTACTTCGAAAGTGACATGAATCAAGTTATTAGAAAGAAAACTGAATGAAAATGTGTGAACTATTGTATAACACATTCTATGAGACAAATTAAATGATTCAAACATTGCTCATGACTTTCCTGAATAGAATTTCCTTAACTCTAAAATCTTGTGTTGTGCTGATTAGTGGATACTCTTAATGATGAGTGTCTGTGGTCAGTAGTAGGGCTGCACGATTTGGACAAAAATTCATATTGCGATTATTTTGAAAAATATTGTGATTGCGATTTGAACTGCGATTATGATGGTAATGTTTTCCACATGTTCAACTCCAAAAAGGATAATGGGGCTTTCACACTTGAGCCCTGTTAAAAAGAACCAAACTGAGATTTTGTTCAGTTCAACCACAAACAAATAAATATATAAACGGTGAAAAAAAGTCTTCATATTCAAATGTTACCGTCCACCATGTAGGCCTACCTGTTTTTGTCCATTTTGTGATAGGGTCTCAGCCCACTAATCATCATCATTAGTTTTTGAAACAGTCAACTTGAATATTAGGGATGCTCCAATCAGGATTTTAACATCCGGTACCAATCTCCAATTTTCTTTTCATCTCATCAATCGATGCTGATCATTTAACTTTTATTATCAGCTCTGTCAAAACTGGTTACATGTAAGCGTTCTGCTCAATGTCACTGTTAACTAAATTTCCCTGTTGGTAAAACCATAATTGTTGCCTAGTTTTTGCTGTCAAATATAATGTTGATTGATTGAATAATTCAGTATACACAAAATACAAATGTTACTCTTTATTCTAGGCCTTAAAAACAAGTAGGCTTATGCAAACTATTCTTTACTGTATATAAGATAGTCCTAAAGAATGAGGCTTAATGTCAAACTGAAGTTGAACTGATAACCCTTTGGTGTAATTCAATTTAAAGTGAAAATGTTGGTTAGTTTGTCACCATTTAATAATTTTTTATTCATTATTTTATTATATTTAATTTAGCAATGCATTATATTATAGTAAATAAATATTTGATAGATTTATTTTATGTACGTTCCTTTTCATTTGGTTGGATGTTGATATTAGTTCCGCTTTCATTTGTTTCCGCGGGGAGTGTAATAAGGGCGACACGCTCTTGAGGTAAATAAATGGCAGATGTTTCTGGACTCTACAGGTGTTACTGTTAATGCTGTTTGCCCAGCAATCATTTAATAAAGATGTTTGAATTATACCCCATCTTTTACTCTGCGTTATTATTATGATACCTGTGCCTTGCGGAGACTGAGATGTGCTACCGCAGATAATAATAAAAAACGCTTCACGCAGGACGCCAGTTTAGTGTAAATAAAGCGTTTGGCGCACATACGCAAACGGAACTGAACTCGGAGCACTTCTGTTACTCTTAAGGATGAGAGAGCACAGAACCGCTCTGAAAACAGTAATAATGCTTAATATAGACTGTACAGTGCAGCGCAAATAAACTTTGAAGAGAGCAGAATATTTATTTATGTAATTAAATCGCAACCCTTCCAGTTTAATAATCGCACAAGGTCATGTCGCGGTTTCGATTTTATTTCGAGTATTGTGCAGCCCTAATCAGTAGGGAACAGAGAAAGCTTTTTTTAGAGAACTTTTCCTTATGTATCTATTAAAATCATTGGCTTAGATTTTACAGTGTAAGCTTTCTACACTGTAACCAATGAATAAAGTTTTGAATGTATACAAACTCCTAGTGAATTTTTCCTAAGACTAAAGAAATTCCAAAAACAACTGTCTCTTTATTGCCCTCAAGTGGAGGGTAAAAAGTACCTCACCTTGAGGGAATTGGACACTCAAAAATAAAAGATCCTTTACAAATGGAAAATATCAAAATACACGGCCCACATGGCTATCAAAAACAGAGTATATACAATGGAAATATAGCCAATGATACCCAGCAGTCAGAGAACAAGCATACAAAACCTACATACACACTCTGCATACAAACCCACTGTCTCCCACCCGGCCCAAAGTCAAATCTTAAACCCAGTTTCCTCTCATCTTAACCTCATCTCCTGATTGGCTGAGAGTAACGAACCACACGCACTCAACTATCCTTCTCTAAAGCCGCTGCAGCCAAAGTGACAGTGGTGACGGGCTGCCCTGTGGCGGTGGCCAGTGTGACCGTGTTGACAGGCTGGCCGAGCCCGTGCAGCTGAACCCGTGCGAGTTTCTTCTGTTCGCACTCAGTCACCAGGTTGTTGAGCTCTGCAGCATTGTATCCAATCAGAGTCCTGAGGTCGCACACAAACTTGTAGACAAAGCGCTTGCCCTGTACTTTGCTGATCATGTCTCCATCATAGTAGTACCTATAGAGAAGAGACAGGATTGAAAAAAATAGGTTTAGAACTCTCTGTGATGTATGGGTGACCTATCTAAAACTTTAAATAATCTCAGCATATACAATAACATGAATATAACTAAAATATAACAAATTAAAAAAATTACATTTATAATATTGACTAAAGTGGTGCATGCCCTATTCCCCAGTATCATAGTATCTATTCATAGTATCAGCAAAGTATACAAAACAGTATTTTCTGTTATGAATTACAATATTGTTAATGTTTTTAAATCAAGTTGTTCAAAAGTGTTACAGTTTTTATATTGGAAGTCATTGGGTTGGTGGAAAGTTTGGTTGGGAGGTCCCCGGGTCTGTAAAGGCTGAAAACCTCTTCCTTACACAGAGACTTGATCTTATTTTTTTAAATGATTTAGGATCTTTAAATAAAAATGACAATTAATGTTTAGAAGTACTGCAGATTTATGAATGCACACACACAAAAAAAAAAAAAAAAACACTGGTAACATTGGCTGTGATGTAGTCATTTAATAAATATATAACAGACAGAGCTCTTCTGGAAAACTTGCACTTGTTGCATATCTCTTCAACACAGCAATGTTTTGTTGAATGTCCCCAAAGCTGCAAAGAGGAAATGATGTACTCGCACCTGAGAGCTCTGCTTAGCTTCTCATAGTTCATGGTCGGCTTGTTCTTGCGCTGGCCCCATTTCTGAGCAACCAGCTCGGGCTGATTGAGTTTAAACTCGCCCTCCTCTCCCACCCATGAAATGCAGTCCCGTGAGTCCTTATCCGTCAGAAGCTCCAGGAGAAACTGCCAAAGCTGGATCTGACCATTATTCCCTGAAGGGTGCACAGAACAATGATAATAATCAACTCACACACATAAATTCTTTATTAGTTGTTCCAAATATAAGATGTCAATTCATATTATTCCAAATAAATATATGTAAAGTGTGTTTATGTATTTTGTGCCCTAATAACAAATGTTTGTTTATTGCAATTAAAGCAGGTGTGTGTACCTGTGCGGTTGCCAGGGGAGCTGCGCTCTTCTCCTGAAATACGGGGGGCTCGGGGTGTTTTGTTGTGCTTAAGCACTTTAATTGCTGTGGGTGTGGCCTGCTGCACTGGAGCAGGAATGATCTGCATAGCTGGAGAAAATCAAAAAACTGTGTTAACCAACAGACCAACACATGCACCTAAAGCATAAGTTTTGTCTGGATACACAAAACTGCCCATTAGGCAAGTCATGTGTAATTCTAGTTATTCAAAAAGTGATTTTGTTGATGAAACTGAGCAGAGGACAGTAGAAGCAGTGGAAAAAAAAATAGACAAGATACATTAATACTCACGTTGATCAATGGTGACTGTAGCTTCTTGACCCTGATCCTGACTCGCAAGTACATCTGCAAGGGAAATTAAAGTAATATTGTATAGAGGCTAAAGGAAATATTGTGACTGAGAATGATTAATTGGAGAATGCACACCACAGAAACTCTGTTTGTTTCCTCCCCGAAACTTACACTTGCGTAGAAGCTCCAGGTGGCTCCATAGGATCTCTCCGCTGGGCACTCTCTGAAGGAACTCCTCCTGGCTGAATCCACAGAGCTGGCGCCCGGGAATGTGAATGCCACCCACCTCCATTTCCTCAATACCGAACTCCTTCATCACCCAAACTGCCCAGTGGATCACCTGATCTGCTGTCCACTGCACCGGGTCTGATTAACAGACACAAAGCAGAGCCCATTACACAGCTATACACTACTCATTTTTAAAGGTGCATTATGGTACATGATACATTGCAAAAAACATTAAAACATTTTAATCATAAACTAGCAAGAATTTGGTTATTCAGCGTTTTCCCGATTAGCGCCGCTGCTGACATTTCACATGGTTAATTTAATCTTGACACAACATAACACTTGCTAGCCCCCGTCAGCTGTGTGCTTTCAACACTGCAAAAGAGACCCAACCACATACACACAAAAATACATGCTTGTACTCAGTGACATCACCACAAAACACACAATTTCTGAAATGTAGGATGGCAGGGGATTGGAATGTCTCACTGAACAATCACTAAGTGCTTTCCTCATGAATATTAATGAGCCTTCCCCGGACATCTGTTTTGGAGCACATTTTACTTGCTTCAAAAGCGAGTGAAATGAAACAGTGCTACCCGTACGACTTATCAACACAGCTCAATGGATAGCAGCACAAGAGCAGGTGTGTTAAATCACGGACCATGCAGATCATTATCAACAACACTAGATGCTACCCGGATAAATTAATTAAAAAAAAAAAAATAAATAAATAAATAAATAATCAACACAGCCTAACGGAAAGAGGTGCGTGAGCACAGGGTAGTTGTGTTTACTCGTGGTACTTTTAACATGTATTCGACTACAGAATCCATGCTGTAAAAGATAATTTGTAACATTCTGTTCGATTACGGAAGGTCAGTAACGTAATCTGAATATTTTGTATTACTTCAGCACTGGCACATTTTTCTTTCACTTGTTTTGACTATATAAACAAGATAAAAACAAGTTTAAACATCTGAAAATATACACTTATGTTAAAAATACATTATCTGAAAAAGGCCTTAATATTTTTTGCTGTGTAGTTTTTAAAACAAGAAAAAAAAAAAACTGAAATAGTTAAGGATTTTTAGATATTTTTACAGAAAAACATTCTCACCAAGAACAAGATTTCTGCCCAAACATCAAAGGTCTTACAAGAAAAAGAACAATTATGATCTACCACATGATCGTGCCTGGTAACAGGTTCATGTAAAATGGCTAGAAATAGCATTTTAGCTTAGCATAAATTAAATGATCACATGACAATTTACACAAGGTTTATTTCTATTTAGGCTGCTCCAAAAATACTTCAAACTTACTTATCGGTCTGCTCGTATGAAAGTAACATCTTAAGAAAGTGTTTTGACACCGTTTAAACGCCCCACGGATTGCATAATTTATATGGATAAATGTTTTCTAACTAAATAGACTAAATATTAAATTATACAAATGACAATAAAATGCAAATAATCTCTTCAGTAATCAAAATTATTTTTGAATATAACTGTATTCTGATTACATTACAGTTCAGTTGTAACTGTAGTGGAATACAGTTACTAATATTTTGTATTTTAAATACAGAATACCATTACATGTATTTCGACGGGGATTGCAAAAAACTTTTGAGCGCGGCACAGAATTGTCTTTTGCAAAACTCCAAAAGTTTCAGTAATGAAACTAGTTTGAAACAAACAGCAACCACATTTTAAACCACACTGATAATGAAAACAGGAGATAACAAATTAGAAGGCTTTTCAATCCTTACAAAATTTGAGCATGGATTTACTGTAATAACACTAACTCTATTAACTATGGTAGCTGTGGCAGAAAATGTTTCTAAATGTATTTAGACTTCTGTTGTACATTACAAAAATGCCATAGTTCTTTATACAGAAACCACAGTTACTAACCATGGTAGTGAGGAGCCATTGTTACCATGGTCTTATTACAAATACCATTGTTAAAACTATGGATATTATGGAAGAACTATGGTACATTTTCATAATAATTATTGACCAAGCTATCAGTTTCCATTAGGGCTGGGCGACAGGACGATGTAATCGGATAGCGACAATGTCTTACAAAGATCCTGATGCCGATTCCGAAAAGACATGATCGACAATATCGGGAAATGGCAAAACCATAGGAAGTCGACAAATATATTAAACAATGACCAGGGTATGAAACTAGCACCCGCCACCCACCAAATACGACAAGGTTGAATCCAATTTGAAAGCTCCTCGACCAAATGTATTTACATTTACGCATTTGGCAGACGCTTTTTATCCAAAGCGACTTACAGTGCACTTATTACAGGGACAATTCTCCCAGAGCAACCTGGAGTTAAGTGCCTTGGTGGTGGCCGTGGGGTTCGAACCAGCGACCTTCTGATTAGCAGCCCTGTGCTCTAGCCACTACGCCGCCATCACCACTCCATTTCATGCGTGGGTAATTTTGCTCACAGGCATGCGACCTGCTGCAAGACGTCCC
This sequence comes from Moxostoma hubbsi, assembly GCA_032164185.1. Taxonomy (NCBI): domain Eukaryota; kingdom Metazoa; phylum Chordata; class Actinopteri; order Cypriniformes; family Catostomidae; genus Moxostoma; species Moxostoma hubbsi. The sequence continues at coordinate 15,278,678 of JAVLUX010000065.1, forward strand.
GGTGTGACAAATGACAAGAAATGCTGTTAGTTACAAAGACACGCGCTTGAAGAAACACAATTTATTATATTTTTAAGAACAGACAAAATAAAAGCTACCAATAGCTGTGTTTCCATCAACGCTTTAAATGAGCATTTTAGTTTATCGCATAAAATCTGCTGCAGGGAAACACCCAAGATGCAAATAAAATCTCCAAAATGTGCATGGAAAACATACGCTCGCTTGAGGTGGATACATTTTTTATTTGATAAGAAGAAATGCACATAAACTATGATGGAAACACATTTATGAATAAACACCTATTGAAGAATACAAGAATACAAGCTATGCATCAAAAAATAAAATAAAACTTGCACTTTTTCCCAAAGAGTAGGTTTATTGATACTTTTAAAGAATAACTTCTAGATCAACACCACAAAGTCAAGATGGAGGAAAGCACACGCGCACACATGCGCGCACACACACACCCCTCCCAGAACTGTGTGATATGCCGTCATTTCCAGTCATGAAACAAGTTATTAAAGTGTTTTGTCTGCGTGACCTAAACCATGAGTATTCTATTAATAAAATTTACACAGTTGCTACAATTTCCCTGGAAGGGAGTTTTGTTCTTTTGAATGCAAGGGATGGAAACACAACTTTATCCGCACATTGTTTTTGCGATTTTCAAATTTTTGCCATAAATTTATTTCACAAATTGGATGGAAACATAGCTGCTACTTATGTCTGATTCGCTCAAAAGGCATGCATCGCGAGCTGGAACAGGTTTTGTGTCTCGTGGCACAAGAGTTTTTACTCTTTTATTCTCTGTTTCATTTATCTGAAAACTGTTTTCAGGAAAACTGTCATCAATGAGAATGCTGCAAATTATCTCTGATCATCTCAGGAGGTGCTAGGACTTTAGTTCACTTTCAGAGTGGTTAAACTCTGAAGGTTCAATAATATATATCTATGTATTAAAGAAACAATGACGAAAGTGAATAAATCATAAAGTATTGCAAGACACGTTCACCTTGAACCTAAAATTAAGCATTATTTTTTTTCTTTTGGCAGCATTAACTGTATTACTGAAACGCAATACAAGCACAAATTTTATAAGAACACATATTTGGCAGTATTATTTTGGGAACACAGGAATTTATTAGGGTTATTAATTTTAATTATCATTGTCTTTACATTTATAATTGTCTTTCGTTCTTAATCTGTATTGGCAAATGAAACTTAAGTGTACATTGCCAATGCATGATTAGACAATATATAAAACCAATTATATACATAAAGTTCAAAAACAATTATTTCTCTTGCTACCGTTCAGTCTCTACAAGCATACCTGGCTGTAGCTTGCTGAATGGTCAGTTCCTAAACCAGGCTTCAGTCTCTATCGTGCATACGCTGGGTTTTGTCAGTAGTTCAGATGTGAGTGAGCATTTACGGGCAAAACAAAGAGATACAGCAGTTTGTCTGTATCTCTCCCACACCTGGCTCACCACTTGCGGGTATCCATCCAAATTGATGCTGCATAATGTGTTTTTTTTTATGCGTGTTAAACAGTCAACAATTAATCATAGAAATTAAAGCATTCAAATTATCCCTAAATAATTCATAATGGAAATTTTATGATAATAATTACTATAATAATAGCAATCTATTTTTGAGGCAGCAACATATTAAAATGAGCTGACATGTAAATTAGAAGCCCAATGTTTGTGTTTTCCCATTCATTCATTTGGCCATCTGTTTAACAGTCTGGTATAATAGCGTTGGGAGACCACAAGAGGCCCATTTACTGAAGATGACTGCGCGCACACACACACACACACACAGGATGAGCTGATGCAACGCAGGAGATTGCAGTCCAAAGTAACAAAGGTTTTTGTTCTTCAAGAATGAATAAAGTTATGTCGATTTTGCAGGTTATTGAAACTGGTGTAACTTTGCAAACTGACCGATTAGAAATGGCGATGTTTATTATGCAATTACTCTGTATGTAGCCTTGAACAGGTCTTTAATTCAAGTTGTCAAACTGTAAATGAAAATACATTGTGTAGGCTCTTTGAAAGATACTTGTTCACAATGGATCATCCAGTGATCACTAGAGTAAATAAACTTTATCCTTTGATTATGATTTGGGTCTAATTTAATGGAAAACTATGCAAGTTCAGCTCCGTGGTGCTGCAGAATGTTGACGCTGAGTGTTGACAGTGACCTTTGTAGAAAAGAAATCATTGTTTTGAATTTTAGAACGCATGGCGCGTTCTAAAATTCGCCATCCGCGTCCGGTGTGCGACCCCCTTTAATTTACCCTGCTGCTCAAAATTCACCAAAGATGTGTTGACAAATATGTCTGAATAGACTTGTGCAACAAGCAGCCCAATTTATATCTTAAAAAATCCTGAAATATACCAATAATCATTGGGAAAATCATCCGATAATCGATGCGTAAAAAAGGCACAGATCCCAAACCTAATAATAATGTCTAGGGCTGCCTCCTGATAGTTGATCAGGCGTTAGTTGAGGAGAAGAGTCTTGGTCGACAAAGTTTTGATTAGTTGGTTGGTCACCGAAAAAACTCCACAGGAAACTGATGTACACTGGTATTACCACTGGTTGGACGCTAGGTGGTACTATGGGGTAATTGTCATTAAGCAGCGTTAGGTTAAGCCTACACAATATTTATTTGAACTAAAAACTCAAAGAAACTGGAAAAAATAAGTGCAATTAAAATGTGTGGTGTTCAACTATTTGAAAGATGGCTTTCAACATTTCTCCGGCAAAGAACCTATTTCATCTGTGCATCCTCTACCTTTCGGGAATTTCGCTGTTGGGGAAAATACATCATGTGTGCGAATAAATTAGTTTTGTTCCCTCCTTCACTAGATAGATAGATAGATAGATAGATAGATAGATAGATAGATAGATAGATAGATAGAAAAACTAAAAAAAACAATATCGCAATATCCAATTACATCGGAAACCTCTGGGCTGAGGGATCAGTGAATATTCTTGCTTTAGTGATTTTGTATTGAAAATGTCATTTATTTATTTAAAAAACTAAAAATCTAATTACTAAAATCAAAAAGATTTCTAAATTCAAACTGCACTCCAAATGAAACAAAAACAAATTAAATAATGAAGTGATAAAAAGAATAAAGTGTGTTTCTAAAAGCGAATATCTGTGTGTCTACTGGGAAATTATTTGTTATATTAATTTGATAATAATATTAGCCTAATAATAATAAAAATAATTTAATACATGGGAAAACGAGCCAAAATCGTTAAAGGCATCAGCTGTTGGCGATAACTCTGACCATCGTCAATCCCCGAGATCATCGTCTGTCGGCACTATAAAATGTTGAGACAGACATTCAGAATCATTAACACTTTTGCACATTAACACATTAACACTTTTGCTCACTTCGTGCCTGCACTTGTAATATTTATATTTTAAAGTCTCATTACTACGGTTTAATATTTCTCTGTAATGTTTGTGTTTCTCTGCAATTTCTCAGTGTTAACAATTATTCATTAACATTCTTTCTCAGCCCTGGAACTCAAACCATTTTCTGATGCCCCCCAAAAAACATCTATATTTAAGTAATTAAATTAATATCATAAACAAGTGACAACAAGTTGACTAATGGCTTAAACTAATGACTACTAGTTGACTAAGAAAATCTTTGGTCGGGGGCAGCCCTAATAATGTCCAATTTATTACATAAATTTTTTTTATGAAAACTACAAATATTCATGACATATTTTTAGTCATAAAAGTTAAATGAATGATACCAAAATAATCAAATCATGATTTAATTTCACAATGTAATTTTCTTTTTTTATTATTATTATTATTTTATGCACTGCATAAATCTGTAAAAAATTACATTTGAATCCATTGCTGAAACAATATATCAAAACATTTGGGAAAAAAATCAATAATGAAAATGAATGAAAAATATTGAAAGCTACAGATCGAGCTGCAGCAGAAAAGTTTTTTTTTAGAAAATATATTATATAGACAAGGTATATTGGGCATGGTAACTATACATCTAACTCTGAAGCATGTTCCTATCAAAGTAGTACATACCATAGGGAATATTCAGTCGGACCTGCTCCTTGCGGTACCCTTCCAATGCGGCCGCCCAGCGGGTCACCTGTTCTGAAGTCTCATCTGAAATGGCAGCTCGCTCCACTGCGATCACATGACCGTCCTCCACAAGATGGTCTTCCTCCCCTGCAGCTGCATCTGGATCGATCACCACCTCCACAGTCTCCACTGGTTTCACTATCTCTAGGATGTTCAATTTCTCTTCACCTAAAACACACCATATACCCACAAACAAATGAAGTCTATTTTCTTTGAAAATGATCTGTGTAAATATTTTCAGTAGGCCTGTCTTGATAATTAATTTATTGACTTATCGTACGATATATGGACATGACTTAAATTATTTTTATTGACCTCGATATTGCCCATTGTATTTACATACATGTTTGTTTGTTAATGAATGTCACCAACATTTTAGCCAGTCCCACTGCTTCTGTCCTCTCGTCTGCTCTTATGTCAGAGGCGGGGCTCAGGCAGCTCCACACACAGCAGACAGTGACAGGTAAAGATTACGTGTTACTCAAGGCTAATAGGCGTTTCAGGGCTCAACATTAACACTTGTCGGATCATTTTTTAAGGGCAACAGATATTTTATCATTATTTTAATAATGATAAAAATATTGAGTTTATTTGTGATTCAGTGTATGCCTGTATCACTTATTTAAAAAAAATATATATCCTGCTTTTGAAAATAATCTACAGTGCCTGAAATTCTGCACAGGAGTCTGAGTATTGTCTTTGTATAAATTCCAGAATCTGCACAGATACATGAAATCTGCTTTTGTGCATCCTTCTCCCTCTCCCATTGAATTTGTAAGCAAGCAGCAGCGCTTTTGAAATTGGTGTGAGCGTGCAAAGTCGACGCATTTCAACATGGTCTGCACTTAAGCAGCGCCTTTTTTAACCTTAGCGGTTACCAAAGCGCTTTACACTGTGTCCCATTCACCCAATCACACACACATTCACACTCACACCAATGATGGCAGAGCTGCCATTGTACTAGCCTGCCATTGGGAACAACTAGGGGTCAGTGTCTTGCCCAAGGACACATTGGCATGTGGATCATATGGACCGGGAATCGAACCGATTAGTGGCCAACCTGCTCTACCACCTGAGCCACAGCCTCCCCTTGCTAATGTCATTGTACTGCGTCTATGTTCAGAGAGCAATGCAATAAAACTTTCACACCTATACACAACAAAGCTGTCAACATTATAAGCAAGTAACATCAGAGCGATCCAGGTTTGCAGCCTTTCATATCGTGGTGCTCTGTCATAAGTCATTATACAACATTTTGATAAGAACTGCAGAAATAGCAAAAATGCTTTGTGTAATTCAACCTGCTGCAGGCTGAAGAGAAACGTTTAAACACCTGTTACATCTCTAATATCCATCTCTCTGGAGCTCTTTCTAACCTATACAGTTATTCTCTGCCATGTTATTCAGTAAAAAAAAATTTAAAAATTATTATTCTCCCCAATTTGGAATGCCCAATTCCCAATGCACTCTAAGTCCTCATGATGGCATAGTGACTTGCCTCAATACGGGTGGAGGAGGATGAAACTCAGTTGCCTCCTTGTCTGAGACCGTCAATCTGAGCATCTTATCACCGGGCTTATTGAGTGCGTTACCGTGGAGACATAGTGCATGTGAAGACTTTACGTTATTCTCTGCGGCATCCACACACAAATCACCACGTGCCCCACCAAGAGCAAATCACATTATAGCGACCACAAGGAGGTTATCCCATGTGACCCTACCCTCCCTAGCAACCATGCCAATTTGGTTGCTTAGGAGACCTGGATGGAGTTACTCAGCACGTCCTGGATTCGAACTCGTGACTCCAGGGACGGTTGTCAGTGTCTTTACTCACTGAGCTAGAATCAGTTTTAATATGTAATTAGGGCTGTCGATTTAACGCGTTAATTCAGTGCGATTAATTTTACAAAAAATAACGCATTTTATTGCATGCCCACGGAACATAAGGAAGATTCCTAAGAAATGCAAGCTTGTAGTACCACCTGTTTACACCAGAGGGCAGTAAGTGACATTTCAGCTGTATGAGCAACGCACAGTTTCTACAGTGAAGAAAACACTTCAGTAAGCAGTGTTACTGCTTGATCCACAAACACGCGTTACGTTCTTGTGTTCAAAACACTCGAAGGAGCGCAAATGCGATCTAAGGGATCTCAAGATGTGTTTAAAGATTGAGTATTAAACTATATTTAACTTGACACAGTGACCTAAACATTTTATGTTTATTACGCAACGCACCCGAAACGTCTGACGTATGTGTAGATTGACGGGCTCTTAAACAAGCCCTCATAATAAATCTAAAACTGATTGACAAATTCACTTGTGAAATGGATTGCTGTGAACTGTATGCCAAAGATTGACTTATGATCAATAATATGGTAGTAAACAATACATTGTATTCTAAAGCCGCTTTTTGTATGGCCTTATTAATGATTAACTGTTATATCTATAGTTATATCTCAGCTTTCTCAGCAAATATATGTATATGTGATTAATTAATCGGGACACCATGTAATTAATTCGATTAAAAATTTTAATCGATTGACAGCCCTAGTAATAACATGTAAACATAAAAATAAAATGGTAATATAAACACTATAACATTAACAATATACATAATATGAAAATATCTTATATGTCTTTAAAATACATGGGTCGGACAAAAATAAGGTTCTCCATAATGAAAATTGAAAATCTACATAATTTAATAAAACAAAATGTAAGAACTGTAATACTATACTATATTTATATTGGTTTCATGTGGTTTTGAAAATATAAAACATTTTGAACGCAGTGTAAAAGTGTGGGGTTGTTGATTAATTTTGATTAATTAATCTAAAATCAATCTTGATAAAAGTTCACATTTAGGCCTATGTTATTTGAAAAATACCCATTAAATAAACAGTGTAGGCTACTTTCTCAGGATTCGTTAGAAATTTAATGCATTTTGTTAAGATTAAACTGCCTGCTATTTTTACTGCTAATTTTAGAAAACACAAAAGCAAATTATATATATTTTTCTCATAACTTTTTACTCGGACAACTGAATGACCAATTTACTTGTCAGAAGGACAAGTACATCACAATGCTTAATGTCAAGCCCTGTGTTTTAAAAGGTGTTTTTCCCGATGACTGCATGATTCCAGCCAGAAAGTTTGGAAGAATAAGTCCAAACGACTTGGATTCAAAGCTGTATTCCACAGCTCCGGTGTGAGAACATTTTGGTTTATGCCGTATGAGAGAGCAGAGCCCATTAACGTGAACAAGCCAGTATGTCAACTTTGTTTAAAAACAGTGCCAATGAAAAATGGCAATACAGCTGACCTGTAAAAGCTCATCTAAAACATAACCATCCCATCCAGTTTTCCGATCTGGGAACAAAAACTGCAGTTGGAGATGGACCTTCCCGACTTAATTTTCTTTTTTACATTCCAATTCCAATTTCTGAGTATTCTTAAGAATTAAAAGTTAATTGATCTTTGAAAGGGTATACATTTTCATTACATCAGTGGCATAAAATGGTCTTAAAATGACAATAATATTGTAATATTATTTCTGGGACAATATATAGTTCAAACAGCACTACAAGATCATTGTAAAATGTTACCTTGTTTTGTGACAATCTGCACACTGAGCTGTACTGTACCATCTGTCTTCACTCCTTGATCGAACAAGCTGTGGTCAGGATGCAACTACATAGATAACAAGATGAAGATTTTTAACCAATGAATGTTCACTATGAAAGTCAAATTGCACCATACCTGCCAACATCAGATTGTGATAAATAGGGAGATTTGGGGAGGGGGGGTACATGGTTCAAATGTTCGAGGAACGGCAGTGGAGTTTCTGGTGTCCCTTTAGGGAGTCGACGCACTACACAGACTGCATAATATGCATATAGGGAGCAGCAGTACCGGTCATTAATACTGAAGATGAGTAATATCAAGAAATGTATTCAGATAGTCCTTTACCACATCCTTTACAGTTTTAGCAAAAAAATGCTTTTTGAGTTATTAATAAAGTGTATATAATTTCTTATATGCTAAGAGCTTTCCTGACCCATGACTAATACAAATATAAAAAAATAGATTTATTTGATTACTAATCTTATTTATGTATACATCTGTGTTGGTTTGTATGTATTTTTACATGTTTTTTAAATTTACTTTATTTTAATTATTTACTTTCCTCCACCTTTGTGCCTTGTCTTTATGACTCAGTGATAGTATTCATACATTGTTGTATCTGTATAATTTTGTACATCGTATCGAACATTTATATTGAACCATTTTTTTTAAGAAAAAAATTCATAGTTTTAGTTTTATGTGTGGACTTTTCAGACAGACCCTTACCTCACACTCCATAGTATTAGCCCATTTTAGCACAATGTGTGGACTTTCAGATGGCCCCTTACCCACCATATGAAACATTTATAGCTTATATCAGTGTTAAATTAATGATCTGGAACAATTTCCAGTGATGCCATCTGACCATTTTACAAGACAAATCACATCCTGTATTGATTCGACATGGCAGGCTCCATTTAATATTTAAATACGGAACAATCCTGTATTTTACAGGACGGGTGGCAACCCTACGATACAGGTCTAATACAAGCAAAGTATGGATGCAAAAAATCGTGAGTTTATTGGGATAAATTGTAAATTGGGAGTACAGCGGTAGGAGGGGTGGAAAAACGGGAGAAACACGGTCAAATCGGGAGTGTTGGCAGGTATGAACTACACTAATACAAAAACACATACAAGGATGTCCTGCAGACAGATGTCATATCCATCTAATGACACCTGTAGACGAGGCTCCAGTAACTTCTTCAGGTTACCAATCGGCTCACTGATGTCAATGTCTTGCGTAATCAATTCAGCTACTGTGATGGTTTGTTCCTCAATTCTGAAGACCACAGACACACGAGTTAGGTCACATGAAAACAGAGTTCACAAGCACAAATGACCCACCGTCCAACGAATGAGGATGCAAGAGAGAGAAGTGAAAAAACAAACAAACAAACAAACAAACAGAAAGCACTTACCCCTCCTCTAGGCGCTCCTGTTTCTCCGGTCCATCAATCTCAATCTCAATCATCTCCTCAGTCTCACTTTTTGACATCCCGTCAACTCCTCATCCAACAAACACATTGCGTTTTAGAAAACATAAATGTACTGTTCTTTTGAATTAATTTAAACACAAACATAATATTACATTAAGTACTCAAAAAAAAACATCTAAATCCATTTTTACTAAGTATTTTTTGAATTTCAACAAATGCCATGAATGCAAAGCTTTATCTAAAGGGGCCCCAAAGGCACTAAATAACACATATATATTGACACATATATAATTTTAGCATAGCAATTATCTCGTCATCGTGCAAAGAGTGCTGTGAAAACTCTAGTGGGCTGACAAACAAGTCTCTGAAGAGCAAAAAAAACTCACGCAACACCGAGGCTTTGTTTGAGGACAGGCCCGTCGTGAAAACTTTACCCCACATCGCTACTGTTATTTACACGCATGTATTAAATAGGCCACTCTTTTAGGTCAAACTATTTATTGTTTTAGTGGATAACTTGCTTAAACCTATTACATCTATAATATAATTTCCACCAGCGACTGGGTGGGAAGACGACGCCCGAATCGATACAAACGAAGTTGCCATATTGGAATGCTTTTGGCTTTCATAACATAACCACAAAAACGGACGTAAAAGATGAGTTTTTAAAACTTTTAAAACTTTTCGGGGGTGGCTACACATCAAGACTTTTGATTCGGGAAAGTTAAAACGGAAATGGAAGAAACGGAAACAAAACAAGAGAAGGGCAGATGTAAAAGCAGCCGGAAATCCTGGCCGAAGTCACAGCGGCTGACAGACTTCCGAAAACAGCCGCGCAACTCGAGAAACAACACGGCGTTTTAATTTAAAGTCATCTAAACTGCATATACAATCATTTCAGTCGTCCAATATGATGGAATATATGTATACCTTGCTTCTTTGTTAGCTTCTTAGCTTAAGCAGACGAAAGAGAAGGAGACACGCCTGCATCAAGTGATAATCTGCTCGCGCGAACTTTGAAGAAAACTCGTGCGTTCGTTTTTCGTGAGCACATTATTATCGTCTAGCACATCTTTCGGCTTAAAATAGGTTGTATGCTAAATCACTCGGCACAAAGTACAACAACCGTATTTACCTACTGCTTATCGGATGCGAGAGGGCTGGGTTATAGTCTGAAGTGTTAGCACTCCGGCTAGCTTCGTTTCCCCTCGGGATGCTAACAGTTAGCTTAGCTCCGAAAGCGGGAAAACTGAAGCGCTTATAACCTCACTTATATGTAATATAATGGGTTTGATCGGTGTGTATCTCGGATAAATTGAGAATTAAAGCCGCACATACCTCTTTATCCCGGTCAGAAAATGTTTTGTTGAAGTTCTTGTGGACTAAAGCTGGTTGTCAGTTGGCTATAGTTTAGTGTGTGTTGTGAAGAAGTTGAACGTTCATGCTGTTTTTTGGTCAACATTGCATTGGGGGCGGGGAAGAGCATGCGGCATCGCTGCCCACTGACAGCAACACTTGCACCCCATCTAATACAGTTCTTGACCATACCATAATGTATGTGGTGTATATGTGGCTAATTATGCACAACAAATGTCATCTTCAGATAGCTAGGTTTAAGTCTCGATGTTTTCACAGTGTGCTGAAAAAAACAGCATTTAAGTGCGAAAACATACGCCAAGAGTGTTTTGGATCTCGGGGCATAAGCCAGTTGACATTGCAGTCCTTGGACTCTTCCATTGAAACGTTCCCATCATTATAGACGTATCTTTTTAAAGAAATGTCGTATCCTATTGTAAAAAATGGCCTTTGGATGTGTTTTTTAACTTGTTTTGAATCTAATACAGAAATAAACAACATTTTAAAAACAACTTGTTTTTGGTATTATTTATTGAACATTGAAAAGTGTATGCTACGGTTATGTCATCTGTAAAAAAAAAAAAAAGTTTTATCAGGAATAGATATCACACGCAACATGTCCCTTGACCTTTACCTGTTGCATTAAAGCCAGATCATTTTACATTTAGAACACTCACACATACTTCAATGTGGGCTCCTTTTTTTCCCCAATGTGTTCGGTGAGTGCCATGCACTCATGGACGAGTAAGCAGATAAGCTATTACAATAGTTATAAGTTACTAATGAGTGATATTTTTAAGCCATTTTTAATTGATATACAGTGCAAAAAGGGTTAAAAAAATTATAATAGATGAAAAACTAGAATAACAGGGTTTGAAAAGTGATCATACCCTGGAGTTGGTACCACTCTTCTGCTGAACACAAAGATTTTTACATGTAAATCTTAGCTCTTTTGGTTCTCACAATGCAAGTGAATGGATACCAAAACTGAAAGTCCAAAAAGCATATAAATGCAGCATTAAAGTAATCAATATGACTCCAGTGGATATTGTAATAGCTTATCTTCAGAAGCGATATGATAGTTCTGGGTGAGAAACTGATCGAGTCCTTTTCTACCGTAAATTCTCCTCCCTGCCCAGTAGGTGGGGATATACACAAAGAATGTGAAATTGGAGATTAATAGTAATAAAAAACACGGGCCACCTTCAGAATGGCATACTACCATACTACTTTTACTATTAGACAAATGGTAGAAGTAGTATGGGTAGTATGCCATTCTGAACTCAGCGGATTACTTTTATGCTGCCTTTACAATATATGCTTTTTGGACCTTCCGAGATTTGATGCCCTTTCAGTTGCATTGTATGAATCAACAGAGCAGAGATATTCTCCTAAAAACTTTGTTTTTGTTCAGCAGAAGAAAGAAAGTTATACACATATGGGATGGCAATGTGGGTGAGTAAATGAGAGAATTTTCATTTTTGGTTGAAACTATTCCTTTAATATTTTGTAGCGCTACCTTTGCTTTAATGTCAGTCATCAGTCTGTTTGGATATGTCTCTACTAGCTTTGCGCACCTAGATTGGGGAATATCTGCCCATTCTTCCTTGCAGAATTGTTCAAGTTCAGTTTAAGGAAGAATGGGCCAATATTCCCCAATCTAGGTGCGCAAAGCTAGTAAAGGCTGATGGCTGTAATTAAAGCAAAAGGTAGCTTAACAAAGTATTAAATCCAACTGTTTTTATGTTGTTATTGTTGCTACTTAAATATTGTTAGGCAAAATTAGCAAGTAAAGCTGGAAAAATCTATATTTTTAAAAGGGTTTTGATTTCAGGCTGTAAGACCAAAAAAGTTACTATTCCAATGTGGTATGCTGATTTCTATAGGCAATGTAAGCTTTATACAATTTCTGGAGCTTGCAACTAACCCAGGCTTTCCCATTTGGACCTATATTCACAGATATGGAAAGCTCTGTTCCTGACATGTGCTATTATTATGTCCATACAACAACTTTACATCCAGTTTTTGAATAGAGGCACTGTTGGTAAACTTGAGTTACACATCAGCCAAACCAAATAAATTGTTAAATAATCTTTGAAATATTGTTTAACTATGTCTAATAGAAGTTATTCACAAGCACATGACATCTGACTAAGGATTCCTCACCATCAGACAACTGATGACATCTCTTGGAAAATAATTGTGTGTAGAAACAATTTAAGATAAACTAATAAACACTGATAGTGCGATGACACATCCTGAGACAAGTCAAGCTGTTGCCTCTCAAATCAATTGGACCACCACATTTGTAGTTGGGCCTCTAAAAGCCTTAATGATTGAAAAAAAAATGTAAGTAAAGATAATATCTAGCCTAACTCTGCATAAGATTATATTTGTGATGAATTAGTGCAACATTTTAAAGTACTAGTAAACCCAAAAATAACAATTTTCTCATTTACTTACACTCATGCAATCCCAGATGAGAATGACTTTCATTCTTCGACTGAACAAAAATATTTTTAAAAGAATATCTCAGCTTTGTAAGTCTATACAATGCTAGTCAACAGGGTCTAAGTCTTTGAAGCTCAAAAAAGCACATAAATGTAGTATAAAAGTAATTCATACAACTCCAGCGGTTCAATTCATGTCTTCAGAAGCGATATGATGGGTGTGGGTGAGTAAGTTTAAAATTTAAGTGCTTTTTTTTACTGCCCAGTAGGTGGTGATATGCATGAAGTATGCAAATCGGCAAAGACAAAAGAAGAAAAACTCTGAGGAGAGAAGATCTCTTAGGAGGGCTGTTTGAAAGTGGAGATTTATAGTTTAAAAAGGCACATAAATATTGCCCTGTTTCTCAGCCACACCTACCATATTGCTTCTGAAGACATGTATTAAACCACTGGAGTCATATGGATTACTTTTATGCTGCCTTTAAATGCTTTTTGGAGCTTTAGAGTTGTGATCCTGTTGACTAGCATTGTATGGGCCTACAAAGCTGAGATTTTCTTCTAAAGGTCTTTGTTTGTGTTCAGCAGAAGAAAGTCATACACATCTGAGATGGCATGAGGGTGAGTAAATGATGAGAGAATTTAAACTTTTTGGGTGAACTATCCCTTTAACTATGTTGCTCAAAATAGATGAAGCAATTAAAATATTACGTATTTTGCCTAAAATGAATGAATACTCCTATATTCAAATATATAAATAAGCTTTTAACAACTGGAAAAATTGGGATTAATATTGTGTCTGTTGAGTATCTCCTGGATTGTTCAGCTGCACTCAAACCTTACCACCGGGGGGCTTGACTCTCTGCTCTTATAGGGATAGGAGAGCACTTGATCCTTAGATTTAGCCCACCAGTTTAGTTAATTCAAGAACTGCAACTCCATTGAAATTCATTTCTGAGACACATTTCCCTCCAGTGTTTGAAGCAGGTAAGCTGAAAAGAGGGTTCAGCAAGGCACTATCCTAATACAAATCATCATCAATCATCACAGATGTGTGTGCATGCTCTTCAAAGCACAAAGGATTGCATGTTTGTAGCATCTAGGCTGAGCAGAGAGATGAACAATGCAAATAAGACTTAAGCTGATCTACTGTGAAAACTGTTATATCACTATTATAAAACACCTTCCTTGAATTATTGGCTAGTGAGCTTTGAAAGAGAAAATGCAAAAACTTAAAGACTTACATCTGTTGGAGGGTTATAGCTGGTCTTAGTTCTGCTGAAGGGTGAAAATAAATAAGTCTTGTTTCTAAAGATCAGTTAAATTTACCTATTAAATAGGTAAATAAGTTCATACAAGTCTACTGTAAAATATACTTACCTTTGTTTTGTCTCTCCTTTATTCTCTGTTGGTAAGTGCAAGAATTGCATTAGAAGACAAAGACAAGATAGGTCAATTTCAATGTCTGTCTTAAAATAGTTTCTGTTGGGTTTGCTTGAAGTGGCACTCGATGCGGCAACGACAGCTCCCTCGTCTGCAGCACAAACAGATGGCCAGACAGCACGAGAGAAAGAGCAAGAAGGCACCCACTCCTAACTAATGTTAGGTTCAGCTCAACTGAAATTGAACGTCAAACAGGTATTGAGTGACTGATGCAACAGACACACATCAAAAGGATATTATACAATACATCCAACTCCTTTACTTCAAAATATCAAAGGATTTTTTTATTTATTAACATTTCTTATTATATAGTCACTTAAAAATGACCAATTTGTTCTTTTCTTACACTCTGTTATCTTCATATGTCGGCCTGCACACGGCCTGTCCCTCATCAGATTTTGACACACTTTTGAATTTCTGCTCAAAAGCGAAGGAAGGAATCAGTGCATGTAAGACAAACATGCTATGCAATTAATGTTTAAAGCCAAACTATACAGTAATTAATGTTTTTCATGTCAGCCATAAGGGGAAAAGGTTACAGGAAGTTCAGAAAACAGAAGTTACTTTAATATAACAAAACAGCCACCCACCTGAAAATTTGCCATCAAAATAAACATTTGAGGCATCTTTGCCTCTCTTCTTCCATTCAACATGTGGGTTTGTTTCTTTCTCTGTCCTGAACTCGCAGGACAGTACAGCATCTTTAGCAAAGAAAAGATGACATGTCAGTCAATGTAATCTAAAAGCTCTTATTTAACTGCACACTTCCAGCTGATTAACTGAAGACTAATGAACTTACTTGTGTTTTCATGTACCTCTAATTTTGGATAGCTTGTTGTCACAGAAACAGGAGCTGAGCTAGGAACTGAGGGTGAGGTTGAGGAGAGATACAGACAAACACATGACTGATATAACACTCCACAATATTGACAGCGTTTTGATACATATTGACTTATATAAAGAGCATGTAATATAGACAGTCAGGTGAAGACTTGTTTTTAATATACAAGTATTAGGCACTTGCTATGCTATTTATTTAAAAATCCTGTCTCTCTGTGTCTGTTTCTTTCTTCTGCTACTTCTATACTATTGGAATTTGGCTGCGTGATATACTGATATTGTTGGCTTTTGTATGATTAATTGTTTCTGCTCTGTAAATCTCTTTAATAGTGATTTATTAATAGTGATTTATTTAATAGATAATAGTGTCTGCCAAATGACTAAATGGTATTCTACCAGGTATGATTGTGAAGAATGTAGCATGTTTAGATGGTTCTGAAATAATTTGAGCATTCAAGAATTGGCCCACTAAACATACAAACTGAAGGATAAAACAATTACAATTAGTGTTTGTGGAATGCTGACCTTTAAATTAGATTGGTTAGTAATTTTTCAAAGCATAAGTGAGGATTAGATTAATTTTTTTATTATGACCCATTATAAGACAACTTTTGAACTAGAATATTTATTTTTTTTTAAAAAAGAGAAAAAATAGAAGAGGGAATGGAGTGCATGGACACCTTATGGTTCTCAAACATCACACTCCCTCCCAACAAAACACATGCCCATGTCCCTCTCTGGTCATGTCAGGAACAGGGATGTGTAGGAATTTATGTAATGGTGGATGTTCTGACACATGCACTTCTAGAGAGAAGCAATGGAAAAATTATTTCCTCTGTTATCTGAGTAGGTCCCTCTTTGTAATCCCATGGAGGCGTGTACAGTGACAAAGAACTGAGTTTCAAATGAGATGAAAGAGAGAGAGGCTTCAGATGATCTTTCTACCCAGAGACAAAGACTCACAATGTAACTTAAAACCCTTGCAGTTGGAAGAGTATAGTTAAAATCACAACCCACCCCAGAGGGTATTTGACAACTCTTAGTTTCTAGTAGACACAAAAGTCAGACAAAGGGCATTAACAAAATGAAAGGGTCCACATCAGATTGATGTTTAGATCTGGACAACATCTTCACAGACATTTTATCACCTTCGGGATCTCATGTATTCAAATGCTGCTTAAGAAGTTTGTGTAAACGGTGCCTTGCAGGAGCCGCACCATCCCTATACGACCTTCAAAGTGCCCATCTCTCGAAAAAACACATGAATCACATTCACGAAGTTTTAGCAACCATATCCACAAAGCTAATTGAAAAAAAAAATCTAATTGTCAAGAATAATAAAATTGGTTTAAATAAAATCTAAAATGTAATGCTTAGGCACCTTGTTTCGGTAACACAAATTGTTCAACAATTAGACATGGATATAGCCATTTAAATAACTCTAAACATACGTTTAATTAATTGTTAATTAAAGTAATTCTGAAGGTTTTTTCTTCAGATCACTCATCAGATTTTACATATCTTTTAACGCGCACAAATGTCATGACACTTGGCGACATTAACAAGAGAACATCAGATATTGAAAATGCAAGCATCAGAATTATACTCACTGTAGAGGAGCATCAGAAGAACTGGGAAGGTTAATATCTGTGTTCTGGTCATCAGATTGTCCGGGTGGTCCAGGTGCGCAGGTGTGTTTTTCGCGCTTCGTAAGTTCTTGGATATGTTTTGCGCGCTCTCGTCTGAACAACGCGCGGGCACGGCGCAGATGCTCTAAAAGACACGTGTTGCCGCTTCGCAAATGGGCGACTCTTGTTATATTTTTCAACTCTCAGAATCTTTGGGTCATTTTAATTTCTTTATTTTTATATGAAGGTGGAGGCTAATACCACGTTAAGTTTTATGGTAGTAACAATACAATCAAACCTAAAATGTGATTGATGTGACATTAAATAAGCAGGATATTATGTACTATAGCCTACTATAGTATTATAGTAATATTAGGATTGATGTTATGTGTATATACAGAGGACTAAATCAACTGACAACATAGGCTCTGCCAACAAATGTAATTTTAAGAGGAAGATCAGGCAGAAATGGCTCCTTAAATCTACAACTGCACATATTCACTTGTTACTGTATTTTGAAAATGTGGTTACATAATTCATATATATATATATATATATATATATATATATATATAAAAAACAGTTCCTTTCCTCTAATCTGATTGGATGAGAGACATTCCATGAGCACTGATGGTCTGACACCATCAGCAATCTGACACTTCACTGTGTGTGAATCTCTCCTCTTATGTTCGTGCAGTTCTAAACTAAAGTGTAAGCAGGGCCGGCCCGACTCAATAAACAAACTAAACATTTGTTTAGGGCCCCGCGATTGGTTCGGGCCCCCCAACACCCCCACTTATTTTATTTTTTGCCCATCAATTACTCTAATCAACAGTACACACAACAGTATCAATGAAAAGTAGTATTGTTTTGTTTCGTATATTTTTCTAAATTTCTCTAATTTTGGAACTAGGATGGAGGATTTTAAATCGTGTGGGTGCCGAGAGGATGATGCGAGCAGCTCTCTGCTGTTTCTGTTTGTCAAGTGCCAGGAGCAGTAGCTTGGTAACAGACATCCACCCATCATGAAGCGAATGTACCCACCTGGATCAGAGAAATGCTGTTTTCCCTAATCAGACGATAGTGCATGCCAGAAGCATGGCCTCTTTTAACATTGTTTGCTACTTTTTGAGTGCTGGATTTTTTACGTCATTACAGCGGAAACAACTTAAAATACTCCGCCATTTGTGGGCATACAGATAAGTGTAAGACATCATTAGAAACTATTAAGGGTCTACTTTTATTTTTGTACATTCACAATAACAACAAAACCTTGTGCTTTTGTAAAATAAAGAAAATAAACAGGGTGCACTTTCAACCATCTCTGTCTCCGTGAGCATCTTTCTGAAATGTGTCACAAAAATTTACTGAAACTCCGCGAATACTTATCACACAAACATGAAACATATATCTAAAGGAAGATTAAAATTTCTACTTTTAAATAAAACAGTTTAAATTTAAAACAAATATTCACCTGCAATGTAATCTATATGAAACAAAGCGATGATAGTTGACATGCTATTTTATATAAACATGTACATATTTTACTAGTGGGACTGTTTCCAGACTTGCCAGCCAGGATTCAGAGTATTGAAATTTGAAATATGTCCAAATAGGCAAGTTTTAGTTACATTTAAATGCTGTTTCGGCTAGGTATTTAAATTGTATGCTGTATGATATAAATATGATATGTAATATGATGTAAAAATAATATGTTTAGAATATATTTTAACTAGTGTTTATGCTGCCTCATTATCATCAATGAAGCTTGTGCTTGCAAATATGTGTTCAGGTGTAAATGTGTAAAATGTGCTGTTAATATGCCTATATGAGAAAATCAGCATATTAAAATGATTTCTGAAGGATCATGTGACACTGAAGATTGCCGTAATGATGCTGAAAATTCAGCTTTGATCACAAATTGCATTTTACAATATATTCAATTAGAAAACAGTTGCTTTAAATTGTAAAAATATTTCACAATGTCACTGTTTTTGCTGTATTTTGGATCAAATAAATGCAGCCTTGGTGAGCAGAAGAGACTTCTTTTAATAACATTAAAAAATCTTACTAATCTAACAATTTTAAAAGGTAGTGTAGGTCTAAAGTTTTTAAGTAAAGTCTTTATGTAAAGAAAATGTATAGTCAGATTACTTATTTTAACTTAAACTTGATTTTGATCATTAAGTCTCCTCTCATTCATTCTCTCTCAGTCACATTCCTCATTGATAGGATCAGGGGAGGGGTCTTTATCTCTTCGGGTGTGAATCACATCAGTATTCATGATTATCCATGCCTCCTCACATATGGCCTTTCTAACACTAAAAGTGTCTTACAAAAGTTAAATTAGTATATTGTTTTGAATGAATGAGTGATCAAAAGTCTTGTGAACAAATGTTTAGTATGTGTTATATGGCCTTATTTCGTGACTTTTTCAATTAAAAAGGGTTAATTGTAATGCTCCTTCCATCCATTTTTTTGTATGTATAATTTCTTTCTTCTCCACAGGAACACTATTAAAGTATTTCGGGACGGGAACACAAACCACCTCCACTGATGACACTGCTAGTGAATGGCCCTTACTACTGTTCTGGTATCTTATCTTATCTCTGAAATTAGAGTTTTTTGCATTTAGAAAATATCTAATATCTCTTCTTTATTTCATGATACCAGGTCCTAATGCTGTTTTCATCTCCAGCAGCTGCTGGTCATTCTGGTGCTGCAGCAACGGTACAGCATTCTGGTACAGCAATGCCGACAGGCCTTAGTGGTACACAGGTACTCACTCTCGATACCTACAGTGAGGATGCAGCTGGTAAGTTGACATAAAATTATCCTTTGCTTCTCTATTCTTATGGTACATTGATAAAGAAAGAAATCTCTGAATTGAGAGATTTTTTATTTAGAAAATATCTAATTTCTCTTCTTTTTGGCCCCCAAAACCTTTGTTAAGAGCTACTGTTTGTCTTTTTTTTTTTACATGAATATAATGTTAGCCAGCAGGCGGTGGCAAAAGATAATTTTTATGTGTAATATGAGCCAGCTTGGAAATGTGAAGTGAATCCAGTCAGCCAGTGTTTACATACAGTACTCCGTGATCGCTCGTATTACTACTACACTCCTAAAGCTAGGAAATAGCTTTAAACTAACAACTTCAGAATTACGGCTCATCACAGCTGAGAGACACACAACAGATTGATTAATTACACAAACTGAAGGTGCTTACCTCTTATCAGACTTTCCACATTGGCATGGACACACTGTTTAAAATGGTGGAGGACATTGCGGTTTCTATAGTGAAAGACTCTTATCGCATCGCTACCGCGAAACAGGGAGAAGTACCCCAGCTTGGACGGCTACTTTTTCACTGAGAAAGCTGATCTTCAGAAAGCTGACAGCATCTCTGCTTGGGTGTGGAAACAGGTGATTGCACATACTCCGTCTCTCACACACACAGACACACACACACACACACTCACATCCATCCATCCTTGCTTATCCAATAACTTGTTAGAAACAGCACATGCTGTGATACTATTTCTGAAGTGACATTTTTGAATCACTAATGAAATCTTGGATGCATATTTGGTTTGAACCTGCGATATTAGATTCTGATCTGCCTCGTAAGAAATTAGTTCCATGCACAAATACTATTTTTTTTAAATGTACTTGTTCATTGAACTGCTGTATATAAGCAATATCACACTCACAATTGTGCTATATAGCCTATATATTATATATGGGTGTTGGGAGGATTAGTTTTAAAATGTTTTCCTGCTATAAAATGTCATTGTAATGTATTCAATTACTCAAGGTCAGTAACGTATTCTAAATACTTTGGATTACTTCTTCAGTAGATTTTTTTCACTTGTTTTGACTATAATAACTAAAAAGTCAATACAGTAAGACAAAACATGTTTTAAATAGCCTCTAAATTAATGTAGGGCAAATGAGGACATAAATTAGTTTAGAATACTGCATGTTCACATTGGCCACACCCACAAGAACAAATAAAACAAT
This sequence comes from Moxostoma hubbsi, assembly GCA_032164185.1. Lineage (NCBI taxonomy): Eukaryota > Metazoa > Chordata > Actinopteri > Cypriniformes > Catostomidae > Moxostoma > Moxostoma hubbsi. The sequence continues at coordinate 15,299,618 of JAVLUX010000065.1, forward strand.
CTGATTGGATGTTGAATCTGACAATCTGACTTTAGATGCCTATTCACATGCACTGTTGAGGGATTCTGAAGGCATGAAGGGTAGAGATGGACGAAACCATCCATCCATCCATCGTCAACCGCTTATCCTGTGTACAGGGTCGCAGGGGGGGCTGGAGCCTATCCCATCTAACATTGGGCGAAAGGCGGGGTACACCCTGAACAGGCTGCCAGTCCATCGCAATGGACGAAACCACTTAGGCCTATTTACTTTTCGATTCGATAAGTGCTTTTAGGCCAATATCGCCGATATCGATACCAATACCGATACCTCTATTAAATTTAATTTTTACGAATTCTTTGGATAAAATTAGTAACTTTTTATTACTTAAAATATTTTATATATTTATGGGCCTAAAACAGAAAATTTACTTGTAAGCCGGGCCGGTCAACCCATGATTAGGTGACATAGGCGAGTGCTTAGGGTGGCATCGCTTCGAGGGCATGGTGGGCGCCAATCTACCGAGCCAATTTTAGGATGTGTCCAATCATTGTCGAACGAAATGCGACCTGTGCGTTCCGACAGCGTGTTGTGGTGCCCCCCACATAACATATAGACCATGTACTTACTGCCTTACTACCAGACTACTCTTACTGTTTATGTCATATATCTATGATTGGCAAAAAACAGTGAGAGAAGTATAGATAGTATGCCATTGTGAACATGGCCGACGAGCACAGGGCTCGGTGAATCGGAGCGATGCCTGATGATGCGTGAAATAATCTCTGTTTAAATCGGTTCTTCTCAATGAATGTGTCTCAAGTGCAGGCTGAATCGCTTGCAGCACTTTGTCACGCAGTAAAACATGTTAAGTGGATATTTATTTACAATTCATTGAAACAAAACCTGCAGCTGCATTCAATCGTTTGCCAGTGATGAAGATCATGTGCAAGAGTAGTCTGTGAACGATTGTCTACTGACATTTTCTAAATAAGTGTATCAAAATGCTAACATTACATGAAAGCTCTTAAAAGTATCAAAACTTACCAAGCCAATATCATGTTTATTGGACATGGTCCTTTGAGTTGCCTACCATAAATACCATGATACCCCATATTATAAAAATATCAAGCTTTTACCATATTTTACCATCAATGTACCATGATTCTGTCACAGCAGGCTTTTGAAAAAAATTACTTTGATAAACTTAATCTTGTGCTGTGTAAAGTGAAAAGGTGTCAATAAGTTTTTAGTCCATAGTTTCATTAATGCTACAATATACAGTTTGTAGGCTACTTAAGAATGATGCTCCTAAAATAACCAGAATTTATGCTTTGGTGCTGTTTTTGCAAATAAATAGTAAAATCTGAGGGTCTGACCTATAGAGAAAAATAAACATAATAAATCAAAATAAAAGCATAATTTAGGCATAGCATACAAGGGGTGGATATTTATCAAAACATTGTCTGGATATATCACTACACATCCTTCTTGCAATTTTACTAAACTTTACTTTTTTCAGTGAGGAAAAATAAAAAATGTTATTGTTCATAAACCAAGAAAAAGAAGGCTTCGAATATCTCCACTTACTACAATGAATATGATATTTACCCATGAGAACAATCATATTAACCAAATCAGATAGGGATGAATCTACATTATCCATATTGTGATGAAGGAGCAGACGAGGAGTGAGGATCTATGTGCAGCTTTATTTTTTTAAACAGAAAATGGTGAATGAGGTACAAACAAAACACTGGGAACAAAAGAAACATCCACAAGGGGATAATATAAACACAAGATGAACATCAACGAAGGGAACAAGCAGGAACATGGTTGACGACCTGGAAAACATAGACATTACACATTTAACAACTGACCAAGAGTGGTGGAACAACAGGGCTTAAATAAACAGGGATAATGATACACAGGTGAAAACAATGAGGGATAGCTGGCAGTGATGAGGGCCGGGAATTGTAGTTCGGGACAGGTGGCAAGTGAGAAACAGAGGGCAGACAACGGGAAATCGTAACACAAAGAGAATGTGTGATAAGTCAAACGTCGGGATGTCGTCAATCTTAAATGACAGTCAATTATGTAAATCAGACCAGAAGCTTTTGGATATAGGACATAAAAAGAACGAGTGTTCCAGAGTCTCATCAGCTACCTCACAAAATACAAAGGGATCTACAACAAATTTGAACCTCTTTCTAAGAAATTCAGCAACCGGATATATTTTATAAATTATTTTAAAGTGAGTCTATATGACTTTAGGGGAAATGTGGTTTATCTATGGACAAGGCATTGGACTTGTACACACAATCCTCTATTATAATCCAAAAACATTCTAGATTTCAAAAAATCATTAATACATTTGTTATTACATTCACTGTCATATAAATTACACTCATTAATTACTAGATTTGGTAAAGTTGGTGAAAGTCTTATTCTTGCATACATCAATGTGTTTAGGATTAACTGTAATAATGGTAACGGTATTGCTTTACACATCTTATTATATTCTCTATAAGTTCAGTTAAGATTATACTTGAGCAAAAAGGCAATATGTTCCATTATCGTCTAATATATCATTCACAAACACAATACCCTTCTCATACCAATCACTTTAAAACAACAATTTCCTATAAATTGTTATGACCCTGTTATTCCATAGGGTGGATCCATGGGGAGAAAAGTTGTGGGTAAATATAACTTTACAGTATTGGAGAAGTTGTTTGTTAGTTGAATAGGTTAATAACATAGTTACCTCAAAATCACATTTTAAAAGAACTTCAAGCCCACCTATTTTATTAAATAAAGATCTAGGTAAGTGAAACCACACAGGTTGTGATAAGTATGATTTCAACCATTTAATCTTAAATGCCCCAAACTTTGATTCAAATTCCAAGACGTTGATACACCTTTATCATACTCTTTCACTAGCTGTGACTTCCTAATATAATGGGTTTTATTTTTCCTAAGGAACTGGAATATATATATATATATATATATATATATATATATATATATATATATATATATATATATATATATATATATATATTCTGTTTTGGATAACGTAACTATGCCAAAAATGGTGAGGTCTCTGCTTAGCCAGCGACTAAGTGATTATTTCAGATCTATTAAACGGTTCGAAAAAGTTATATGTTCCTTTCTGATTTTTAAATAAATCTATTCCTAGATACTTCACTTCAGATTGAACCTTGATTGAAGCTATACTGGAATCATTAGATGAAAGAAAAGGAAGTAACTCACATTTTTGAATATTAAGGGTTAATCCTGATGCTTTAGAGAAAATTGAAATTGTACTAAGGGCAACATCCACCATAAATGTATTCTTTAAAAAGATGACTGTGTCATCGGCAAATTGACTAATTTTAAATTCCTTATCGAAGACTGAGATACCATTCAAAACTGGGTTGTTATTTATGAGCATAAGTGACTGGGTGGCTAAAATAAACAATTTGGAGAAATCGGGATTCCTTGCCTAATATCACGTAGTACCTCAAATCTAGGGGTTGTACCAGGATTTAGGGACACAGAACTATATATGTCGGTATAAAACATCTTAATTATTTTACAAAAGTTTTTTCCAAAACCTAAAAATTTTAGCACTTCAAATCAAAAGGCGTATTCAATGGTATCAAATCAAGAAATAAAATAAAAGCATCAGTATCAATAAGGTCTCGATAATCAAGCATGTCTAGTGTGATTGTGTATCTTTCTGCCCTTTATGAAAGCTGATTGACACTCATCGATGATATGTGATAATCCCTCATTCAGACGATTAGCATAGACAAGTGCCAACAATTTGTAGTCATTACATAATAAAGTAATTGGTCTCTAGTTATCTAATACAAGATTATCTTTATTAGGCTTGGGAATTAGAGTAATGAGACCATGTTTCATAGTAGGAGAAAGACTTCCGTTTGAAATGCAGTCTATAATCCATGCGTTATAGATCAGTTCCCTGATATCACTCCAGAAGAAGAAAAAAATTAAATGGTCATCCCATCTGTTCCAGGTGACTTTCCCTTAGACATCCGTTGAACTGCTATGTCTAACTCATCAATTATTAACTCATCCTCCATAAATTATTCAAAATGATCATCAAATGTCTTTTCAAAGTCCCATATTTTATCAATGAAAATACAGCAATCTGCCTTATATAAATTGCTATAAAAAGCTTTGATTTTCTCATTCACTTCATCTTCATTTTCAATAATAATATCATTGATATTAACCTTCCAGATTTTCTTTTTTGTCTGTCTTTGTTTTTCCAGACTAAAGAAATAAGAAGATTTTTTTCCCCCTTCTTCCATCCAACAAATAACAAATTACTTGAACAAATAAATGCTCTTTTAGCTTTTTCCAAATATATATTGTCAAGTTGGGACTGAAGGTTGTTTATTTCAGTTTGCTCTTCCAGTGAAAACCTCTGTATCGTACAATAGGGTATTGTTAAATTTCCATATGGGACTTATGTTAGTCTCATTTCTGCCTGGAGAGAGGGTCAAAGATATTACACAATGATCAGTCAGGGGTGATGCTGAAATTTCACATCTATTTACTTCATTAACCAATAATCCAATGGCCAGCAACTCTGATGTGTGTGCAAACTTTGAAGAGAATGTTATTTACCCCAAAAGGTACTGAAAACCTTGAAAATAAGAATAATAAATATAATAATAATCCTAATAAGAACAATAGGATCTTCGCACTTTCAGTATCTATCTTTAATTTTCTTGAAAAAGAAATATGATCCCAATTATCTGTTGTCCAATGTCGGTTTCTTTGTCCACTAACATTTTCTTTTTGATTTTCTGTTTAAAAACTGTCTTTTTCTTTGCAATTCTTCCCATAACGCCTGCACCCCTGAGTCTTCTTTATTGTTGAACATGAAACTGGTGTTGAGTGGGTAGAATTAAATGAAGCTGTCAGCTGATGACATGTGAGGCAACTATTTCTCAGTCCAGAGACTCTGATGTACTTATCCTCTTCTTTAGTTGAACATCTGGCCTTCCACATCTCTTTCTGTCCTTGTTAAAGCCAGTTTTCCTTTGTCTTTTAAGTCTGTCGTGCAATTTCAAGCATTGTATAGCCTTTATTCCTCAAAACAATGATTGACTGATGAGTTTCTAGAGAAAGCTGTTTCTTTTTTGCCATTTTCAACATATTGACCTTAAGATATGCCAGTCTATTGCATACTGTAGCAACTGAAAAACAAACACAAAGACAATGCTAAGCTTCATTTAATGAACCAAATAGCGTTCTTTTGTCTTTGATATAATGGCACGTGATTTTTCTAGTACCACATTAGCAATTTAGCATGATTACTCAAGGATAAGATGTAGGAGTGATGGCTACTGGAAATGGGGCCTGTCTAGATTTGATTGTAACACAGTTTAGGTGGGCAAGGAGGAGCCGAGAACCGGCTTGACAATAAAACTTCTTGTTACTTCCTGTAACAGTGTAGTTAAAAAAAACAAAAATTTAAAGAAGAGGAAAAGGCAAAGGCAGAGCGGCAGTGAGAGAGAGAGATGGAAAACTCTTACTCGCCAGTTCTCCGATATGCGCTTGGTCCCCGGCCACTCCTCCACCCTCCAACGGACGACAGCCGCGCCTCCCCTGGCGGATCAGAGGCAGTCCTCCAGCCCCTGGAGGACGGAACACCCCACCGAGTTCTCGGGGAACAGAAGGGGTCTCTCCCGCCCCTGGCAGCGGTTCTCCCACTCCAGGCGGTCGGCAGCGAGCCCCTCCCCGCTCGCAGTTGGCGGTCTCAGACCCCGCCGCATTTCAGCGGGTAGTAGGGGACTCCTCCTCCCCTGGCAGCGGCCCTGACCACTCCAGCCGGTCGGTTAGGAGCCCCTTCTCCACTCGCGGTTGGCAGGCGTTCCTCGGCTTCCAGGTGGCCGGGCTCCTCGTCCCCCGGTAGACGACCGCGGCTGCTCCGTTGGGGTGCACGGTAGTGGCGAGAACTCTACTACGGCGTATCCCTCCTCCTTCCCGGATTTTGGCACCAGTGTAACGCAGTTCAATGGAAAGGAGGAGGTGAGAACCGGCTTGTCAATATAAATAATATTTTAATGTGAAACTTAAAGACACACACACACACACACACACACACACACACACACACACACACACACACACACACACACACACACACACACACACACACACACACACACACACACACACACGATCTCGCTCTCCTACACAACCGTCCGCAATCGGCCTTTATCCCTCTCCGAGGCTCAATCAGCCCGACAAGGGACCAGGTGTGTAGAATCACGACCCGGTTCCGCCCTCCGACCCTGTCACATTGATCAAAAATGACTTTTTTTCAAATAGTGATGGTGATGTTTTTTACATCAATAATTTCCTTACAATACTTTGTGATCAGTTGGCTTTGGTAAATTAAAGTACTAATTTCCTTCTGAAACAGCAAAACCTGTACATTATTCCAAACATTTGGCCATCAGTGTATATATAAATACAAATATATATACATATATAAACACACAACACACTGTTGTAATTCTGAGTTGCAATTAAGATAACATGAAAGAGATAAAATGTAGCTGCTTTGCTCTGCATTTCTTCACACGGTTTATGATTCATATGAACAGGGAGGAACTGTTCGCACATTAAGATGCTAGTAAGACCTCATACTACCTTTGAGGCTTGTAGATAGATGAAATGTTGACAGCTGCTTTAGCCACAAAATTCCTTTTCTCGGGTTGACTGTATGATACACCTGTTGCATTTGCAACACCTGTCTGTGGTGTCTGAATTCAATATATAATATTATTTATATGGAGTTGTAAATCAAAGGGCACTTGGGAAGTTGTAACAAGGGCAATATCTAAGTAACTGTAATGTTTTCAGTCAAAAGTTCAATTGCATAAATGATTGTTTACTCTAGCAGTTAACTGATGTCTCCTGGTCAATAACAATAACATATATATATATATATATATATATATATATATATATAAATGAGACAGACACAAAGTTGAGTTTTTGCTAGTCAAAAAATATAGGATAAAGCATGTAAGAAATATTTCAGCATAAAGGTAACTGAATAGTCTATGAAAGTCATCCAGAATAATTTAATGGATATGAAATTGTATTCAATATTGCAAAAAAATAATCAAAGATAGTTTCTCAAACTAGGACTGACACAAAGTAAAAGCAACAAAAATTAAAAGATGTTTCTTCCATTCTCTGTATGTATGAGATAAATAGTGTATATTAATTTGGTACTCTGAACCTTAAAGGAATATTCCGGGTTCAATACAAGTTAAGGTCAATCGACAGCATTTGTTACATAATGTTGATTACAATACTTTTCTTTAAAAAAAAAAGAGAAAAAAAAAGCTTAAATCGAGGTTACAGTGAGGCAAATACAATGGAAGTGAAAGGACCCAATTTTTGGAGGGTTTAAAGGCAGAAATGTGAAGCTTATCGTTTTATAAAAGCACTTAAATGTATTCTTCTATTAAAACTCATGTTTCATTTGAGCTTGATAAAGTTGTTTAAATTGTAATTTTTATAGTCATTTTAGGGTTTGTTGACAGGGCATCGTCATGTCAACAAAGTTGCAAAATTGGCTATAACTTTTCACAGAAAAGATTATTAATTGATTTTGTCACACTAAAATCATGTTACATGCTAATTGTTCATATATATCTTGTGGTTATACTTTTGAAACAGTAAGCATTTTAAAGTTAAAAAATTGACCCCCATTCAGTTCCATTTTAAGTGCCTCACTGTCACCTATTCAATATTAAACCACAAATGCTGTTGATTGAGCTTAACTTTTATTGAACCAGGAATATTCATTTAAGTGACAATAAGGAAATATAAGAAGGTGTTATTTAGATAAAAACAATAAATGTTGAAGCACTGGAGATAAAAGCCGTTGTACTCTAACACATGTGACTAGACAAAAGCCATAAATGGGGTTTATAAGGAGCACTGGAACTGATCTCACATCATTGACAGAAACAGAGGGGAAGAGACTCGTATTGATCAACACTGGTGAGAATAATATTTAAAACATTTCTAAATCGTCAGGTTTTTGCGTAATCGCAGTGATTATGTATGTTGGTTTCAAACTTAGTTCATTGGGAAAATTTGGTTTCCAAACTTAAACTCCAATACCATAATATTTTTGCAATAGCTGTTGTCTTAAAAAGGGAACACAATAAACATAAAACTCGCATGCATTCAGGCAGAGGTCAGCTATTCAATTAACCAGCCTACTATTTATCTATTGGACTATGATCTCAGGACTAGGATTATTTGATAAATGTCAGGTTGGGGCTTGTCGCCTCATGTTGTATATGTTGTCATTTTATGCACTTCATTAATTACCTAATTAATTATCCAAAACAATGGATTGATATTTTTGCATATTACTCTTATTTTTTCATGTGTTTTCTTTGTTTGATTGTTTAATGATTGTTTCACTGCTTAAATATGAATGAAACAACATAAAATAACATAATATATTTTAAATACAAAAATTATAATATATTTAATATAATAATATTTAAAATAATATTTAATTAAAAATGTATTCTTCTCAAATCAGTGTCTATAAACAGCTGATTCCAATTGTGCCAACATACTCCATATAGTGCGACAAAATGCTTCATTATGAGTCAATGAGCAAACTAAATTGTTTTTCTTCCTTGGCAATAACAGTGGAAATATCCATAGCATTTTTGTAGTTAAGTCGTTAAGGTATGTCTGCAGGGGCGGAGGCAGGAGTTTTTCACAGGGGTGGCTGGTCAGGGGCCAGCGATCAGTCTTTGTTGGCACAGAAATTTTCGGGCAGTACATGTTAAGTCTTGTGCTCAAAATGGGGTGGCCAATGGGGTGTCCATGGTGGCCACGGCCACCCCCTAGCTCCGCCACTGCATGTGTCAGGATTCCTCCAGCTTCACTCACTCCTCCCACTCGTTCACTATCACCGGAGTTTTGATTCTCATCACCTGCACCTAATCTATTCACCACCCTTTATATTCAACCCTCCTTCACACTCTCATTGTCTGGTCTTGTCAATACATGACACACAGACTCTTGCTACTTACCTGTATTCTCTGGACCCTCTCCCTCACCTTGTTACCATCTGCCAACTACTGTCTTCGGTCCTCCGTCTTCACTCATTCCTGCGACTTCACCATCACCCGTCTGAATATCAAGAGACTCAAGTTATTCCTTCAGCTAAGTTCCCATCAGTATCATCACCTGTCTGTTTGCTCACCAATCTCCGTCTGCTTCTGCAATACTGTAATAAACACATTTCACTTATCACCTGTCTGACTCCTGTTCATTCCGTGACAGAAGACCAGACCTAAGATGCAGAATCCAGCGGAGCCTGTGGGGAATCCATCACGCGAGCCATTCGCGGAACTCGTTCAGGCCGTTCGCCAGTCACTTCTTCCTTCTCTACCAGTTAACCCACCCACCGTTCCCGAGGATATCCTTCACTCAGCGCGTCTACATTCACTTCCGCAAACACCCGCTGCTTCGTCAGCTGCCTCTGCGAGTCCCATGGCCCGACCAGCGACATTCACCGGAGAGGCGGAGGATTGCAGCGGATTTTTGCTTCAAGTGTCGCTCTATTTCCAGCTACAGGCTCATCAGTTCTCTAATGATTCTGCCCGGGTTGCCTTCGTCATCACCCTGCTTTCCGGCCGAGCCCTTCAGTGGGCTCAATCCCTTTGGTATTCTGATTCCCCAGTGTTAAAATCACTGTCAAGCTTCATTCAACATTTCAAGGAGGTTTTTGGTCAGACAGTTTCCGATCTCACAATTCACGACCAACTATTCAATCTTCACCAAGGAACTTCTTCAGTGAGTGAATATGCTCTTCAGTTCCGCACGCTGGCGGCCTCTAGCGGCTGGAATGAAACTGCTCTGCTTACTGCCTTTCGGCATGGTCTCAACTCTAACATCCGTCAGCTGATAGTGGTATATGAGGATTCTCTGGGACTCGAAAGCCTCATTCAGAAGACCATTCGAGTATCCCAACGCTTATCTGCCTGTGAGCATTCAGCCACCGCTGTAAGTCCTCCGCCCTCGGCTCCATCAGTCGCTCCTCCAGCACCAGAACCAATGCACATTGACTCCAACCATCTCTCTTCTGGGGAGCGACAGCGTCGCATTCAACACCGCCTCTGTTTATACTGTGGGGATGATAGACATCTCATCAACACCTGCCCCGTTCGACCTCAACGTCCGGCGGTGAGTACCATTCAAATTCCTCCCAAGATTGCTACTTTGAACCGGACTACTGTCCATCTGCTAACCTCCCATGTATGTGTCTCAGCACAAGCCCTCCTCGACTCAGGTTCGGCGGGAAACTTCATTTCCACGCAACTCCTACAAAAACTGAATGTCAGAAAGCTCCGAAGTCATCAAGTCCTCCAAGTTCACAACATCCAGGGTAAGCTGCTGGGTCGAGGTCGAATTCGCCATTTCATCCCCACTCTGACACTCTGCATAGGCTGTTTGCATTCCGAGGAGATTTCCTTCATGGTGCTGGAGGAGTCCACCGCTGAGCTCATTCTGGGACGCCCCTGGATGATCCAACATCAGCCCACCATCTATTGGAGATCTGGGGAGGTCCTTTGTTGGGGTGAGGATTGTTCCCGTTCCTGTATAGCTTCGCTTAAGAGGGACCCCTCCTTAGCTTCACCGTCTTCTGAGGAAAGGTCAGAGTTTCCTATTTGTTCCACTTCCATTGAGAGTCCTGAGGTCCAACTCCAAGTGGAGATTCCTGTTGCATACCGGGCGTTCCAGGATGTGTTCAGCAAGCAATTGGCGACCAAACTACCACCTCATCGGCCATGGGACTGCGCCATCGACCTGCTACCTGGAGCCACTCTACCTAAGGGCCGTGTGTATCCTCTGTCCATCCCGGAACAGATGGCCATGGAGGAATATGTGGAGGAGGCCCTCAAACAGGAGTATATTTGCCCCTCAACATCCCCTGCTGCTTCCAGTTTCTTCTTCGTGGCTAAAAAGGACGCGGGCTTGAGGCCATGCATTGATTATCGTCATCTCAACTCTCAAACAGTCAAGTTTAGCTATCCCCTTCCTTTGGTCCCAGCAGCACTGGAACAGCTGCGTGGCGCCCGCATCTTCTCCAAGCTTGATCTCCGCAGTGCGTATAACTTGATTCGTATCCGTCGGGGTGATGAATGGAAGACGGCATTCATCACACCCTCAGGCCATTATGAATACCGGGTCATGCCCTTCGGGCTGTCCAACACTCCAGCAGTCTTCCAGGGGTACATGAATGAGGTCTTCCGGGAGTACCTCAACCGTTTTGTGATAGTCTACATTGATGATATTCTCATCTACTCCTCAACTCCCTCTGAACACCAACATCACGTCACTCTGGTCCTGGAGAAACTGAGAGCTCATAAGCTGTACTTAAAGCTGGAGAAATGTGAGTTTCACACCCCCTCTGTTCAGTTTCTGGGTTACATCATAGACCAACAGGGAGTTCAGATGGACCAGAGGAAGGTGGAAACCATCCAAAACTGGCCCCAGCCCTCTTCTGTGAAGGATCTCCAACGATTCCTCGGGTTCGCAAACTTCTATAGGAGATTTATCTTTAACTACAGCCACATCAGTTCTCCGCTGACCTCAGCTTTAAAGGGAAGGCCCAAGACCCTGTCCTTATCTCCAGAAGCCATCTCAGCCTTTCAACACCTCAAAGAAGCCTTCCTGACCGCTCCTGTCCTGGTTCATCCTGACCCTGAAATCCCTTTCGTTGTTGAGGTGGACGCATCCTCTACAGGAGTTGGGGCGGTCCTCTCTCAGTGGCAGGGTGATCCTCCTAAACTCCATCCATGCGCCTTCTTCTCCAAAAAGCTATCCCCAGCGGAGCAGAACTACGACATCGGGAATCGGGAACTGCTTGCCATCAAGCTGGCTTTAGAGGAGTGGAGACACTGGCTAGAGGGGGCTAATCACCGCTTCGAGGTAATAACTGATCATCGCAACCTGGAATACCTCAGAGAGGCGAAGAGGCTAAATCCTCGTCAGGCTAGATGGGCTCTCTTCTTTACTCGTTTTGATTTTACCGTGTCATACCGACCTGGAAGTAGGAATTGCAAAGCGGACGCTCTCTCCCGTCTTCATCACTCATCCTGTGAGGATTCTCCCCCCGAACCCGTTCTTCCTCCAGCCGTGTTCGTCAGCCCGATCGTCTGGGACATCGACGAACAGATTTCCCAGGAGAATCGTAGTCATCCCGCTCCGCCGGGAGGTCCAGTAGGATCCGTCTTCGTCCCTCTCCACCTTCGTGCCGCCCTTCTGGACGCAGCTCACACCGCTCCGGGCTCTGGACATCCAGGTAGCAGGCGTACCCTCTCGCTCGGTACTGGTGGCCTTCCATCTCACAGGATGTGTCCCGGTACGTCAGAGGATGCCCAGTCTGTGCCATTACCAACATCCCCAGAAGACTCCCGGAGGGCAAGCTCGTTCCACTTCCCATTCCTCAGCGACCTTGGTCCCACATTGGAGTAGATTTCATGACCGACCTTCCCAGGTCCAGTAATCACACCTGTATCTTCGTTGTTGTGGATCGTTTCTCGAAGGCTTGCAAATTAATCCCATTGCTGGGACTTCCCACTGCTCTGGAGGCCGCTGAAGCCCTCTTCAATCATGTCTTTCGTAACTTCGGCATCCCCGAAGACATTGTGTCGGACAGAGGTCCACAGTTCATTTCTAGGGTTTGGAAAGCCTTCTTTAGACTCCTCGGGGTAACGGTCAGCCTGTCTTCTGGTTACCACCCTCAGACTAATGGCCAGACTGAGTGGAAGATCCAGGAGGTCGGACGTTACCTACGCTCCTATTGCCATCAGTACCAGGACAGCTGGTCCCAGTTTCTCCCCTGGGCTGAATATGCCCAGAACTCCCTTCGGCAGTCTACCACCGGCCTCACCCCCTTTCAGTGTGTCCTGGGATATCAACCTCCACTCTTTCCTTGGTCCGGTGAGCCTTCTGAGGTTCCAGCTGTCAACTACTGGTTCCAGCAGAGCGAGAGGGTATGGGACTCAGCTCACGTACATCTCCAACAGGCAGTGCGGAGGCACAAGGATCAAGCGGATCGTCGTCGCTCGGAACCTCCCCAGTACCAGCCTGGTCAAAAGGTGTGGCTTTCGACCCGGGACATTCGCCTCCACCTGCCCTGCCGTAAACTGAGTCCCCGATACGTTGGTCCATTTACCGTACAGAGGTAGCTGAATGAAGTCACGTACAAGCTAAGTCTTCCTCCTCAATATAAGATCTCACCTTCTTTCCATGTTTCTCTGTTGAAGCCCTTCGTTGAACCAGTCACTTCTCCTCCCACAGAACCAGTCCCTCCTGACGTCCCTCATCCTCCGGTTCCTGTCGAGGAGGACCCCATATACCGGGTCCGCACCATCTTGGACTCACGGTGACGAGGCCCTCGGCTGGAGTACCTGGTCGACTGGGAGGACTATGGCCCTGAGGAACGTTTGTGGGTTCCGCGGGAGGACATTCTGGATCCAGCTCTTCTCACGCAGTTCCATGCGGACCATCCTGATCGCCCTGCTCCCAGGGGTCGTGGTAGACCTCGTCGCCGTCTTCGTCCCTCTTTTCTGGCGTCAAGAGCCGCCTCGGAGGAGGGGGGTACTGTCAGGATTCCTCCAGCTTCACCGGAGTTTTGATTCTCATCACCTGCACCTAATCTATTCACCACCCTTTATATTCAACCCTCCTTCAAACTCTCATTGTCTGGTCTCATCAATACATGACACACAGACTCTTGCTACTTACCTGTATTCTCTGGACCCTCTCCCTCACCTTGTTACCATCTGCCAACTACTGTCTTCGGTCCTCCATCTTCACTCATTCCTGCGACTTCACCATCACCCGTCTGAATATCAAGAGACTCAAGTTATTCCTTCAGCTAAATTCCCATCAGTATCATCACCTGTCTGTTTGCTCACCAATCTCCGTCTGCTTCTGCAATACTGTAATAAACACGATTTCACTTACCACCTGTCTGACTCCTGTTCGTTCCATGACAGCATGTGTCTGTAAAGAAAATTATTTAAAAAATAAACCTACCATAAGAAAATATTAATTGGTGTGTAAACTGTAACTAACCTCAGTCTCCCCTAACGCACCCTTTTGCAGAACAGGAAACAGCTTGCAACACATCAACTGTGTCTTGTAACAGCAAAGTACACTATCGACAAGAAAAGTGTTTGACAGGCCTTTATTATTTTACACCCACATAGGCTAACCATCGTCAATGTTATTCCCTTTTCAAGAACTTGTCCATGGTTGTAGTCCGTCTTAGTAGCGTTTTTACTTGTAATGTTTGAAATTCGACTATGCAAAAAATAAAAATATATTTTTTTAAAATCACACAGCGCTTGCGTCATTTTGACGGGACAGGGTATGATAATGATAAGACATTTAATAGCTTTTAATTTTAGTTCACATTTTCAATCACGAATTTACAGGACGATCATATAGCAGATTATGCACTTATTTATTTATGAAGAGAACAGATGAACAACAGACACCACATGAAGCAGATTCATGTTATTTCCCCGCAGTGACAGCGGAGGCCACTAAAACATGACATATGAACAACGCAATATTACAAAAAACAAATACGATTAAAATATGAACAAAACACGTAAAAAATTAACTGAACAGAACTCAATCGACAACTCAAATCTTACTCCTGGTCCGCATCGACTTAAACTGGGTGCTCGCCTGTGCGTAATCAAACGCATCAAGGGAGACTGATGCTGAGGCAACTGTCATTAGATTTTGCGTCTTTGCCTCGGACAGACGAACTCTCGTGCCAGATTTGGTTCTGGAGGCTGAACCCAGCGTCAAATGCCGCATTGGCCTCCACATGACAACATTTGCAGAAAGCATCACAGAGGGGCGATTTAACGTGTTTGACATGTAAAAAAAAAAGCGGGAGGTGTGCACAATAAACATTTAAAACATGTATTTGGAAGATAGAAAAAAAAAAGCTTGCAGTTGCTTTGATAGCAGAAAGTAATTAAAGGACTCGTTTATGTTTAAGTCTAAGCGTTTTCTTAGTGAATTTATATTAGTTCAGTAACTGGGGTCTCTGATATTCGTTAAAGATAAGGTAATATTTAATTTAAAAAGATTATGAGGTTAAAGACATTATTGGTGAAGCAAAAACGTGTGTGTGAAAAATACTTTAGTGTAAAGTGACGTCACTCATTTCATAGACTTCAATGTGTTCTGCAGCGCTGACGCTGGTGAGTAGTTTGGATCCCTGAAATTAAGATATACACTCACCTAAAGGATTATTAGGAACACCTGTTCAATTTCTCATTAATGCAATTATCTAATCAACCAATCACATGGCAGTTGCTTCAATGCATTTAGGGGTGTGGTCCTGGTCAAGACAATCTCCTGAACTCCAAACTGAATGTCAGAATGGGAAAGAAAGGTGATTTAAGCAATTTTGAGTGTGGCATGGTTGTTGGTGCCAGACGGGCCGGTCTGAGTATTTCACAATCTGCTCAGTTACTGGGATTGTCACGCACAACCATTTCTAGGGTTTACAAAGAATGGTGTGAAAAGGGAAGAACATCCAGTATGCGGCAGTCCTGTGGGCGAAAATGCCTTGTTGATGCTAGAGGTCAGAGGAGAATGGGCCAACTGATTCAAGCTGATAGAAGAGCAACTTTGACTGAAATAACCACTCATTACAACTGAGGTATGCAGCAAAGCATTTGTGAAGCCACAACACGCACAACCTTGAGGCGGATGGGCTACAACAGCAGAAGACCCCACTGGGTACCACTCATCTCCACTACAAATAGGAAAAAGAGGCTACAATTTGCAAGAGCTCACCAAAATTGGACAGTTGAAGACTGGAAAAATGTTGCCTGGTCTGATGAGTCTCGATTTCTGTTGAGACATTCAGATGGTAGAGTCAGAATTTGGCGTAAACAGAATGAGAACATGGATCCATCATGCCTTGTTACCACTGTGCAGGCTGGTGGTGGTGGTTTAGTGGTGTGGGGGATGTTTTCTTGGCACACTTTAGGCCCCTTAGTGCCAATTGGGCATCGTTTAAATGCCACAGCCTACCTGAGCATTGTTTCTGACCATGTCCATCCCTTTATGGCCACCATGTACCCATCCTCTGATGGCTACTTCCAGCAGGATAATGCACCATGTCACAAAGCTCGAATCATTTCAAATTGGTTTCTTGAACATGACAATGAGTTCACTGTACTAAAATGGCCCCCACAGTCACCAGATCTCAACCCAATAGAGCATCATTGGGATGTGGTTGAACGGGAGCTTCGTGCCCTGGATGTGCATCCCACAAATCTCCATCAACTGCAAGATGCTATCCTATCAATATAGGCCAACATTTCTAAAGAATGCTTTCAGCACCTTGTTGAATCAGTGCCACGTAGAATTAAGGCAGTTCTGAAGGCGAAAGGGGGTCAAACACAGTATTAGTATGGTGTTCCTAATAATCCTTTAGGTGAGTGTATATATACACTGCGCTAAAAACTTCACTGATAACAAAGACTTGAAATTTATTTACTTAGTTATTGAAATTATTTTTACTTAGTATTAAGATAATCCCATCTTTTCTGTTCAATTTGATGCAACACATTGAGGAAGATAACAACAATTCTGTTTTTGTTGTACAATGACTATAAAGACATTTATTTATTTGTTTCCATGATTCATGTTTATTTCATGTCTTACACTCTGTTTCAGAAAGCTATACTTTGGACATCTTTGGCAAAATGAGAATATTACTTGTGCTGGTTCTCATTTTAACAGGTATAATCTAAGTGTGTCATCATAAAACATGTTTGTTTACAATGTGTATTCTTGAAAATCCGAGGGTGTACTTACTCCTCAAACTCAACACACTGTGTATTTTTATCCTTGTATTTTGAGCAAAATAACTTTTTGCAAATAACTTTAAAATTTCCACAACATTGTTTGGTTGATTGGTGAAAGCACTTTACTCTCAGCTCCTACTGCCCTGTCCTTAAAGGGATAGTTCACCACAAATGTTGTCATTATTTTCTCTCCCTTATGTTGTTCTATGCAGGTATGACTCTCTTTATTCCATGGAATCTTAAAAGGAGATGTTTGGCAGAATGTTTTGAACAGAGGCTTTCACCCTGCCTAACAGCTCGTTTTGTGTTCCATGGAAAAAAGTCATTCCTACGAGTTTGGAATGGCATGAGGCTGAGTGAATTATGACAAAATTTGTATTTTGGGTGAAATATCCATTTAAAAGATAGTCAAATTGCTGTTATTACTTTCTGATCACAAACATTCTCTGCAGCTTCTGCCAAACCACCAGTTCAGGATGGAAACTCACCACTTATGAAGGAGGATGTTGTGCCAGTGGTTAAAGAAGAACCAGTAGAACAGCAGGCAAAGGCAGAACAAGGCCCTTTGATGCAGGATGAACCTGTTGCTGATTCAGATGTGATGGAACCTGATTCTGTGCTCCTGGAACCAGAGGCAACAGTAGAACTGACAGAACCACAAAAGGAGTCTGAGATGTTGGAGGAACCTGTGCTGGAGGCAGATTATCTGATGGAGAAGAGCCCAGAGACAGAACTAGAGCCTGAGTCAGAAATGTCTGAAGTCGTTCTAACGAAGCAAAACAGACTTGAGGAGGAGTCTTTAATGGAGTTGGAGTCTGAGAGTTTAACAGAGGTGGCATCTGAGGAAGTAAATTTGCTGATGGAAGAGCCTACCCTGGAGGCAGACTATATAGTGGTTGAGGAGCCGGTAGTTGAACTGGAACCTGGGAGGGTACGGCGAACGATAGTACAGAAAGGTAATCCTCATATAGTTATTCTTTATAACTTTATACAATTAGCTAACAGCTCCAATTGCAATGTAAAAAATTAAGGGTTATTGTATACATGTTTACAAGTGCTTTTACTAAAATAAAAGTGCTAAAACTAACTGCAAATGGAATGATGTTTGAAGTGTGGTGATATGTCCACAGGGAAGCGCCAGTGCAGAGGAGTTGTCTTACAGGGCAAATGTTATGAGTTCTTGAGGGGACCCAAGAATGCCAGTAGTGCTGAGGTATCAAATAATTACTATCATTTTCACATGTAATGTGGGTAGGTAACACCTTAAGAAGCTTAGTGTTCATTTAGATTATGGTAATGGCGGTCAAATAAAATTTGGGCCAACAGAAACCTTCATCTGGTTATACTGTATACTGTATCAAGGTTACTCAACTTTGGAAAGCTCAGGGCCTGCACTCTTAATTTTTATAATTCATATATATACGATTTATTCATTAATTTTATAGTAATACTTTTATAGTGAAAGTACATTTTTAAAGCATAACATATAAATTTGGGGTGTAATAGTTTAATAGTTTGCAAACTCCAGCCTCTAGGTAAACCAACACAAAAATAAACAAAAATGAACCCAGCTTCCTCAGACAGTCAAGTGAATGTTCAGTGAGTCAGGTCCACTAGGCAGCAACATGAAAATCAACAAATGGCTTACTCATCCCATTGTCACTATGAAGGACAATGCTTGCTGTGGGCATGCAAATATTTTGAAACCATCCTTAGTATCTATTCTCAATTTAGCTGGAAACATCATGGAAAAGAAACCCTCTGTTGATGTAAGAGTTTCTTGCATTCCTTGAATCAATCACGTTTCTCTCCTGTCGAATTTGCAAAGTCTGGGAACAAGAAAATATGATTCTTCCAAGAAAGCCTTCCTTTACTCCTCACCTCGCGTGATAAAGATCTTTATCGGATGATCTCAGAAATCTGGCCTGAATTGATTGAGGCCTGTCTCCTTCCGCAGATCGCTGAGCCAACACTCTGTGAGCTTGCTCGATTTACAGCTTATGGCCTGTTATATTGAGCAGACTCGGAAAGAGCTTGTCTAGGAATTTTACCATATCTTGGCATTCCTCATGCACAGAACTCAAAAAATTTGGATGTTGTTTCACCAATTACGATTCTCAAGGTCTTCCAGTTTTTCCCAAATGTGTTCCAAATCTACTTTAGCCGCTAGCAGTTTAGCAGCTAATTCCATCTCTGATGACTCCAGATAATCGATCAGTTTTTTGCCATCCCCGATTCTTGTAATTAAGTCAAAGAATTTAGTCTCCATCGCAGCAATCAATCGATGTATTACCACAAGTTCCACTAAGTCCACCACGACATTCATCACCGACATTCTGGACAGTTAATGTTGAATCTCTCCTGCTGCACCGGCCTAACCGAGGCCCTGGTCTGCAGCCCTGTCTGGGGTATCAGCTTTAGCATGTAAGTGCCTTTTAATATCTCCAGAGCTGAGGATCTTGAATTCTTTGACATGTTGATTTCATAGAACAGTTATGTAGCAGGGTGTATCGAATCTCATCAGTTTAAGACACAAATTATTAAAAATTAGCAAAGTGTGCAGACATCCGCATGGCACCACGCAACCTCTCCTATACTGTAGCACTTTCAAATGTGTATAATTATAAATTTCCCTCTAAAATGTAAAAATGTATAATTTTTTTATTATTATTTATAAGAACTATATTTCTCCTTAGGTCTATTGCAAAACCATCTATCGTAATGGCCAGCTGGCCTCTGTGACAAGCAGCTTCATCCATCAGCAAATGATGAGGTTAATGGACCAGAATGGTGGCCGCACTCGCACATGGATTGGAGGACGGAGATACCTTAATGTACGTGCGGCAATTAGTTTTATTGTTTCACATTTTCATGGTTTATGTGCTTCAATTCCGTACCAACCCCACAGTCTAATAAGTCACTTATCTGTATTTTCAGACAAGGCGTTTCCAATGGTTAGATGGAGCACCATGGAGGTATGCTGACTGGTTGCCTGGAGAGCCTAATAATTCTGCTGGAATAGAGAATTGTGTAGAGTTACTGAGTAAGTCCCGTCCACTCGTCACACTTATAATTCTAACGCATGATATATAACTCATAACCCACTCCACCTAAACTCTTCTCAGTTTCACTACATCAATATCACTCTACATCACTCATGCTCCTCCTATTTGAGATGCTTCCCTCTGTACGTTGTGGTCTCTGTAACTTTCTGTTTAACTTTGTGTATTTACAGGTGATGGGAAATTCAATGATATGCCATGCTATGACCTCAGATCATACATTTGTTCCTGTCCAGTTTATTGAAATCAGTAGGCAACCTGTGTTTATTAACTTTGCCTTGTGTTTACAAAAAAATGTAAATGCCATTGCTGTTTCAGCTGATTACTTAGCATTCTTGAAACTATGAACAGAAAAACTTCATAACTTTCTTTAAAGTTGTAAAAAAAAAATATATCCACCTGTAATAAAAATGACTTTTATTACTGTAAAATACAGTGTTTTGTATTGTATTTTATTATCCTATCTGAAGCTGTAATTTTAAAGGGATAGTTCACCCAAAAATGAAAATACTCATTTACTCACCCTCATGCCATCCCAGAAGTGTATGAATTTCTTTCTTCTGCAGAACACAAAGATTTTTAGAAGAATATCTCAGCTCTGTAGGTCCATACAATGCAAGTTAATGGTGATCAGGCCTTTGAAGCTCCATAAAGGAGATAAAAGTAATAAAGCATAAAAGTATTCAAAAATGTTTTAATAAATGTCTTCTGAAGTGATCCAGTTTGTTTTGATTGAGAACAGAACAAAATATAACTCGTGTTTCACTGTACATCTTGCCATTGCTGTTTCTAGGCACAGTCAGGATTTCAAGCTCGATTACACTTGTAATCATGATCGCTAGGGAGACTGCTGTCAAGATGTACATTGATAAAGGAGTTACATTTTGGTCTGTTCTCACCCCAAACCATCTGGATCTCTTCAGAAGACATTGATTAAACACTAGAGTCTGATGAATGCGGTTTATTCAGCATTATAGCATTATAGACTGTTTTTTTGGAGCTTCAAATGCCTTATCACCATTCACTTGCATTGTATGGACCTACAGTGCTGAAATATTCTTCATAAAATCTTAGTTTGTGTTCTGCAGAAGAAAGAAAGTCATACACATCTTATGTGTCATGAGGGTGAGTAAATGGTGAGAGTATTTTCATGTTCAGGTGAACTAACCCTTTAATGCCACATGTTGACCCATTAAGCTGTTAACTGAAAGGTCACTCAATGTTGAATACTCACAGAGATTTTAGCTAAAGCTTCACACAGGCTTTAGCCAGGCGCTGGTATGCTAATAGCTCTCATCATCATGAGCCTTCCACCCAGGCTGTTTTCCATCCCATCATATGCCCAGGAATGCCTGGATTCCCATATTTCTACAGTATGCATCATCTATGGAAAAGCGAGAGACGCTTGGTCTGACAGATGCATTTGTTGTGAAATCAGTGGATTCCAAGGAACAGACATCATGTAAAAAATAACTTTTTTTTTATTTTTTAGGTATTGTAGGGTGACTATGCGTCGGTATAGCAAGGTGTGTCAAGGGGTGCCGTCTATTCTGAATTTTTTTTAATTACGTCACATTTTCAGCTGTTAGGCTCAATGACTAGTTCAGAGACCCAGTCATGTTACAGACTCAAATACTTCATGTTGTATTATATTACTCTCTTTAATAAGCACCTTGACCTGCAGAGGGGGCACAGTCACAAAACAAACATTGAAGCACACACACACACACAGAATAATTCAGTTTGGCTCCTGCATTGACTGTTTTTGATCACATTTTCCCCAACTTTCGTTACTGGTTTTCCATATTCAGATGCATCTGAATAGGAGTGAATGGACTGCAAAATGTTGTGTAACTAGGACATTACCGTTTAGTTGTCTCTGCATGTTAAGCTAGGATACATTTTTAAATCAAAGGTTGTATTTGTTAACATTAGTTAATGCACTATAAAACTAACATGAACTAACAATGAACAATTGTGTTTTTATTAACTAACATTAACTTGGATTAATAACTGCTGTAAAAAAAACTATATTGATAATTGTACAATATAGATACATGATACCTTAAACATTAACTTATGTGAAAATGAATGGTCAAAAGTTTGGTCAGTAGTACTAATGTTCTCAGTTCACAGGGAGAGGAGGGAGCAGGTCCCCTTGAACATTTTGACATCCAAACACCCCTCTTTGTGTAGCGTCCCTATGATGCATATCTTGCACACAATATTTTTGTGCCACTGGGTACTGCAGACCTGGATGGAGTGCATTAAGACAAGCATTAACTGCTTTATTACTAGTGTTAATCAAAAGTTAAGGCTCTCCTCCCAGGTGTTTGTGCAAAAAAATAGCCATTAATCTAATGATCTTTAGTGTTCAATCAGATGCCTCTTTTGCAAAAATTAAAAATCATTTCAGCTTTCTGAAACTTTGCACAGAATAAAGCAGCTGAACAAAATTTGTCCATCACATGCTTTAAAATTGACATATCTGTCAGTGAGGTCATCAAAGACTCTCTTTGTGGCTCAGTTAACAAATAGGATAAACTAAGAGCAACCCTGAATTGGTCATTATTCAACAAAAAACAGTGTTGAATAACAGACACCACTTTCATTATAGAATTATAGCACATTCACTATTGTGCTATCTGTACTATTACCAATACCATGTTGATATATATTTTACCAATTATGTGAGATATATTCTACACTAACACACAGCATGCAAAACTTGGTCCGAGAAACCAGATATCACTGATATAGGCACGACAGATCCATACCTCCATCATAATTTCCAGGGTAGGCCTAATTCAAGATTGGATGGTTCAGGCCCAACCTAGTTGAAATAAGGTCCTAATGTCAATACAAGTATTTCCTCAATCTGTAAAAATTGCAACACTATACACATTTATTTAAAACAAGCAGGCCTCAAACAACAAGCAGAGGACGTCAAGTGACGTTCACCCAATTTTGTCATTGTTTGAGAAAAATTGTTCTTGTAATAACATAATGGTTAAGAAATTCTATGTATAATTCAATTGAGAAAATACAAAACATGGAAAGTGAAACTCATCTATTGATTATTTTCTGATTTGATGAGCCATGTTTGAAGTGGACATTGCCGTCTTGTACCATATTGCTGTTGCCACCACTATTTTATAAAAGCAATAATCCACTCAAGGCTGTGTGTTACAGTGGCTTAATGGGCTCAGGGCTAAGGGGCTTTTAGGCACTCTGTGAACACCCCAATCCCTGGTAAAGCCACTGTAATGGATAGCCTCTCGAGATTTATTGCTTTAGTATGCCAGACATCAACATTCTATGCCATCGATACAGATTCAGGTCATTCCTGATGTTGTTCAGCATTGTCTGTACAGGAGAGGCACAGCTCTCCAAATTCAGAGATGTTAGCTGTTATTGGACACCAGTGGCAGCTTCTAAAGTACCCACAGACCAAAATGGAGACAGAGATTTTAAGCACCTGTACACAGGCTGCAGTATATCTTCCGGAGCCAGCCTAGGCTGAGGGTAAAGACAAATGCCTCAATGTAGGTGCAATTCCAACACAACTATGTGTGATATATTTAGATGATAATACTGTATATTTAAAAGAAACTGGCTACCATGGCTAAAGTCTTGTCCACTCCCATTCTCATTCCACATCCCTCTGCCTCTTTTACATAGACTCACAAACATACTGGAGTCATACTACAGCCAAGCGGGAGGGATAAGCCATCCCAGTGGACAGGATTTTGCTCAGAGCTGTAGAATTAAGTGGCTTTGCCACTGCTCTTACAGTCCACATGCCATTTTCTCTTTCACTTTTATACCTAACTCCAAGTTTAGCTCAGTGATTCCATGGGAGGAGCAGTAGGATTTGCCCCTTGGATGTCGAATGTCAAGCCTCAGGTGTGCTTCTGTGTTTCTACTGTGCTACATTGATTAAATACATTTAGTAAATAAATGCATGTGAGAAATAAGGAGAAAGGAAACATTTACCTTTGGAGCAAAGACTGGAGAAAGACTCAAAGAATTAATCTAGATATGGGATAGTTATTATAGGTCAAGGAATAATTATGTTAAGCATTGAAAATGTAAATCTTTCAATATAAAAGCTGTTTCCAAGCAAAACGGCATCTGGACTTGCATGATGGAGATACGTAGAACGAGTGTCCGGTCTTCATGCACAGAAAAATGGAATTGTGAAGCATCCAGAACCATCAAACCACCACCAAACAAAACAGAGGAAGGCGAGGGTAAAGAAATTAGCAATACTATGGGAACATGATATCATTTACAGTGGAGTGTGAAAGTCTGAGAACCCTAATCAGAATACTTTTATTTAGCATTTTTCTTATTCTATACAATATTTTTCATTATAACTTAATCATAAGAAAAACTTGAAAATCCTTGTTTGAGTTTACATTGTCATTCACTTTCAAAAACTTCAAAAAAAAAAAAAAAACATTTTATTAGTGACCAGTGCAGTATCAATATGTGTGACAGGGCGGAGGGCAGGGCCGGGTCGTGATTATACACACCCGGTCCCTTATCGGGCTAATTAAGCCTCCAAGAGGGATAAAGGCTGACTGCGGAAGGTGGTACGACGAAGGAGAGACGGTTCTCGCCGCCTCCTTTCCAATGAACTGCGTTACAGTATGATTAGACTATATTTGAATATTTAATTTGAATTTTTCTTTGTTTAAAAATTTTCAAAATCCGTAAAATTTGTTTCTTTCCAGGTTTAAAGTGAAAAAAAAACTAGATTATCAGACCCCACTGGTTTTAGCTGTAGGTTTTGGTGAATGTATGTCTAGCAAAAACTTTTGTATGAACTGCAATAAAAGTTATTTACTGGAGCACTTTTCAGAGGATCTGCAGAGTAAACACTGGAGCCCAGTGTCTTTTATTCCACTGGCAAGGATAACTTTTTCTTGACTGGGCAGGAGATCATTATTCGAGAATCGCTTGACTCTTTTGGTGCCGTTGTTCTGTCGATGTCTGTTCCTCCTATGTTTCACATTTGTCAAAGTCTGTTCCCCCCATGTTTCACCTTAGGTTAGTGTTGAAGTCTGCTACCCCTATGTTTCCCCTTAAGGTTAGTGTCGAAGTCTTTCCCCCCTATGTTTTCTCTTAGGTTAGTGTCGAGGTCTGCTCCCCCTGTGTTTGCCCTTACGGTTAGTGTCGAAGTCTGTTCCCCCATGTTTCCCCTTAAATTAGAGATCAAGTCTGTTCCCTCTAAGTTTAATGGCACTGCCAAAATCTGTTTCCCCTGTGCTTCCCCTTAAGCATAGTGTCAAAATTTGTTCCCCTAGGTTTCCCCTTAAGGTTAATGTCGACGTCTGTTCCCCCTATGTTTAATTTCGCTATTGATGTCTGTTCCCCCTATGTTTCCACTTAGGTTATTGTTGAATTCTGCTCCCCCTATGTTTAATGTTTAACGGCGCTACGAGGAACACTATCCTAAGGGGAAACGGACTTCGACAGAACACCTTAATCTGGACTGACATATGAACTGACAGAAATCTTGTTGGCTGTTCTTTTCAGATAAAGGGAGTTTGTTTGCCCATGTACAGATTACAGTGTGCACACTGATATTGGCTCTCTGTTGGTATTTGGAGAAAAATCGGGAACGGGCTGATGTGCTAGATAAAGCGGTGCTGGAACTGGGAACAGGATTGATGTCCATAGTGGCATGTTTACTGGTCTCTGTGAAGTTAAATGTAAAGGCTGAGAACCAACTTTTCCCACTCATAACAATAGTCCTAACTTCTGAGAACCAGTAGAAAATTGTCTTAACATCTGTTGGTGGCAGATCTAACAATCGCTCACGTAAGAATTGGAAAAAAGGCGAAGGGCTCTTCATTGTTCTGTCTTTTCTGAATGCTGAACCAAACCAGTTATTAATTTGCACTTTACAAATTCATTCGTTTATTTTAATTTAATCTGACTCCAATTTTAAGATGACTTCTAATTTACAGGTGCTGGTCATATAATTAGAATATCATCAAAAAGTTGATTTATTTCAGTAATTTCATATATATTATATTCATTCATTACACACAGACTGATATATTTCAAATGTTTATTTCATTAAATTTTGATGATTATAACTGACAACTAATGAAAACCCCAAATTCAAAATCTCAGAAAATTAGAATATTACTTAAGACCAATACAAAAAAAAGGATTTTTAGAAATGTTGGCCAACTGAAAAGTATGAACATGAAAAGTATGAGCATGTACTGCACTCAATACTTAGTTGGGGCTCCTTTTGCCTGAATTACTGCAGCAATGCGGCGTGGCATGGAGTCGATCAGTCTGTGGCACTGCTCAGGTGTCTTCTGCATTGTTGGGTCTGGCATATCGCATCTTCATCTTCACAATACCCCATAGATTTTCTATAGGGTTAAGGTCAGGCGAGTTTGCTGGCCAATTAAGAACAGGGATACCATGGTCCTTAAACCAGGTACTGGTAGCTTTGGCACTGTGTGCAGGTGCCAAGTCCTGTTGGAAAATGAAATCTGCATCTCCATAAAATTGGTCAGCAGCAGGAAGCATGAAGTGCTCTAAAACTTCCTGGTAGACGGCTGCGTTGACCTTG
Organism: Moxostoma hubbsi; assembly: GCA_032164185.1. NCBI lineage: Eukaryota > Metazoa > Chordata > Actinopteri > Cypriniformes > Catostomidae > Moxostoma > Moxostoma hubbsi. The sequence goes on from JAVLUX010000065.1 coordinate 15,326,212, forward strand.
GACCTCAGAAAACACAGATGACCAACACCAGCAGATGACACCCCAAACCATCACTGACTGTGGAAACTTTACACTGGACTTAAAGCAACGTGGATTCTGTGCATCTCCTCTCTTCCTCCAGACTCTGGGACCTTGATTTCCAAAGGAAATGCAAAATTTACTTTCATAACTTTGGACCACTCAGCAGCAGTCCAGTCCTTTTTGTCTTTAGCCCAGGCGAGACGCTTCTGACGCTGTGTCTTGTTCAAGAGTGGCTTGACACAAGGAATGCGACAGCTGAAACCCATGTCTTGCATACGTCTGTGCGTGGTGGTTCTTGAAGCACTGACTCCAGCTGCAGTCCACTCTTTGTGAATCTCCCCCACATTTTTGAATGGGTTTTGTTTCACAATCCTCTCCAGGGTGCGGTTATCCCTATTGCTTGTACACTTTTTTCTACCACATCTTTTTCTTCCCTTCGCCTCTCTATTAATGTGCTTGGACACAGAGCTCTGTGAACAGCCAGCCTCTTTAGCAATGACCTTTTGTGTATTGCCCTCCTTGTGCAAGATGTCAATGGTCGTCTTTTGGACAGCTGTCAAGTCAGCAGTCTTCCCCATGATTGCGTAGCCTACAGAACTAGACTGAGAGACCATTTAAAGGCCTTTGCAGGTGTTTTGAGTTAATTAGCTGATTAGAGTGTGGCACCAGGTGTCTTCAATATTGAACCTTTTCACAATATTCTAATTTTCTGAGATACTGATTTTGGGGTTTTCATTAGTTGTCAGTTATAATCATCAAAATTAAATGAAATAAACATTTGAAATATGTCAGTCTGTGTGTAAAGAATGAATATAATATCCAAGCTTCACTTTTTTAATGGAATTACTGAAATAAATCAACTTTTTGATGATATTCTAATTATATGACCAGCACCTGTAGATTAAAGCACTAATGATACTTTCTGATCATTCTTTTAATATAACATTTTTAGGTTATTGATTACTCTAAATCTATTCTACTCTATACTCTATTGTCTTTTTGATCTGTAATTCAAACAATCTTTAAATTACTTTTCTCCTACTCGGCTCTCCTAGGTGGCTGTCCTACCTTGTTCTCCTGAGTGGTTTACTCTATTTAAAACCCCACTATTCTTTATCTAATGAAATTCAAACTGAAATTCTTGAATTTTGATTCTTGAAACACCCAAATCATAAAAAAGGGAATTTTGGGAGTGGTTAGGTTTGGAAGTCCTGGGTCAGACCTCATTAACATACAGGCAGGGAGGAGGACAGACCTCCAGAATTATATAGCATTTGGCAACGACCTAATAACTTTGTTACCATTACCAACATGGGAAAGAGACCATTATACCAGTCACACTGAGACATTTTAAATGATACCAAACATGCCTAGTTACATTATTTGTTTTTATGGATATGATATTTTGTTACATGCAGATCTCATTTGAACTGATTCTGAGCTGAAGGGGAAGGAGGAGTAGAGGGGGGCAGATGTATGTGAGTTTTACGAGATTAGGCCTAAATTGTCCTGAGTTGAGATAGAGGTCAGATGTGAGATTTGTGTTTTATTGTCCTTGCTCAGTAGGATGTGTTAACTCAGGTGAAAATTTTCTTCTGTGTGAGAGTTTTATGACTTGTTCTCGCAGAGTTCTTTGACTTTTACGACATCTTGGTGTCAGCTTTACAGTTTCCTCCGATGGCCAGACAATTCCAGAAGAGTGCCTGTAGGGTCATTGTGTCTTAGTTTTAATCTCAGTCGCTGAATTGTGTTCAGTTGCGACAGGCTAAGAGCCAGTGCCACAGCTGTCGATGTCTGTAAGGATCTGATGAGGCATCTGAAGTAGCAACACTATGTCTAGTTGAGGTTAGCGCATGTGTTCAGTTCATTGAGTCCATCAAGGCTTTTGTGGCTTGTTCGGTGGACATGTCATTCCATCATGGAGAAAAACTTGCTTCTGGTTTTACCTTCCCTTTAATGATGATCTGAATTTTAGAACAATTTTTTGCCACCACCAATGGTGGTCTTCAGGGCAGACCTCAATTAGGTGAAGGAGTTCTCTCTGGTAATGCATAAACACCTGAACAGCATCTTAAATGACCATATAAAGATGAAACTCTGAAGAACTTATTGTTATACTGATATGAGAAAAGGTTGTGTAATACAGCAATACATGATGAAAAGACAAACAATTAATTAATGTCAACAAGTGCGAGTGGCACTCCAGGTCTCAAGTGTGTCTTTGAAAATGCAATGGGGTCTAATTAATCTGATTTTTTTACTACCATTGTGTTTTGTGGTAGTGGCATTTAGACATACTTTATCTGAATTAACTAATGGAAAGGTAGCACGGAGTTCAAGGCAATCAGAACATTTATCACCAATATACATTATTACAGTGGATACTTGGTCTGAATAAATTAAAGGAAACATACCACAAAGTCAGTATAACTAGTATCTTCACCAGTGGCATGCATTAAGCATATAGTTATTATAATAATTCTATGATTGTAGAATCACAGTTACAGACATATATAATAATAACAATGCTAATACAAAATTATCCAAAGTGAGTGATTTGGTGGCCAAGTCACAATCGATACATGTCTATTTTCAAAATGTGTAGCGGATCGATAGAAGTGTCTGCACTACACATGTCATCCACTACTTATTACGTTTGCATTGTTATTAGAAATAAGTTGAAAACCAGGGGCTCTCTGGTTCACAGCCATGCCAGCAACAATCAATTGGTTTGATTTATATGTAGGTGGGAATGCTGAAATTTGGGTGGCAAGTTTGCTTGCAATTTGTAATTAAATCATCGATGTGTGACTGTAGTCGTGCACATGTCCCATGTACATTACATTATTTCAAATAATTTGTTGGGAAGTTGTAAATAGTGACGGTTTTATGGAAACAGGTTTGTAATGTCCTACGTGTTAGAGGCTGTGTGTATGTTAGAGGCAGGCCAGATCTTCAGAGGATTAGTATTTTTGGAATCTAGGCTATTATTTTGTTCCATGATGTGTAGTGATAAAAGTGTGTGCTCTGTATGTTTAGAAGATGGGTGGAACCTGTTCTAGAGCAATTGGTGTTGCACAATTTTGGTTCCAGTGCTAAACCGGGAGGCCATATAGCTATTTTTGTTTGTGTCGTGCTGTGAGGTTTGAGTGGCCCCTTTAGCTTTGCTTTTGCACCCATTTCCAGCATGACCAAATTGTTGTCATGGCTTGAAGCAGGGGGATCAGAAAACTTTTTGCATCTGTCCCTCACGAGATTGCAACATGAAACGTGAACAACCACAGAGAGAGAAAACTGTTGATGTTGAACCTTTAATTAATTTGCATTTTGACATGTGGTACTTTATTTTCCTCTGATGGTTAAAGTCAAACTGTTACAGACAGTTTTAGGCTCATACTGTATGGTTTGTGTCATCAAGTGGAATAAGCATTTTGCTTTAAAAAAACATGTACTATTATGTCTAATGAACTACTATGTCTAATGCAAATGTAATTTCAGAGATCAAATTAAACTGAGTATCTTTGTTGAGATCTGAATTACTGCTGATATTTTAGTGCAGTTTGAAGTGTGTATCACCTTAAGCCGTTTTTGTAGTTGAGTCTGCAGTCTGCTGTTGTGAGCAATAAAGGCCCCAGTTCTGCTGGGAAACATTCTGAGCTTTATTTTATTTTTTATTTTTATTGCTCTCAACAGATCTGTGGTCAAAGAATCATTTCACCTCTTTTGGTGATGTGTCATCTGCTTAGCATTTGTTAAGGGTGGTATTTACACGTTTGATCATCTATGATCTATGTTTGATCTCTGTGGTCTGTCAGGGCTGTGAAATTTCTGCTTGACGTTTAGCATTTTTCACAAACATTTTTCATTGTCTACACTGTAGAATGTTCCCTTGATCAGATTATTTTAAATTGGTGCTTCTCAGCTAGAGATGATTTGGTTCATTATCATGTGCTACAGTTTTTACAGCATTGATGCACAGCAAAAAACAACCGTATACCTCTCCCTCTTGGCACTGATAGAGAACCAATCAAATTTAATCAAGAATTTTTCATGGCCTGTAAAGTTGTTCAGTTGGCAGTATCATTACAAATATACATGTCTAGTATACATCTGCAATGCCATGCATAAACTTTCCCCATCTGTGATGCATCAAAAGTCAAAGTTATATGATGTATATAATAATGTGCTTATTATACAACTATGTTAAAACAGTATAAATTAAAATAATTGTATTACTGGTCTCTGGAGGTATTCTGGAAAGAGATATTTGTCATCTCGCTGCTCTTTTAAGAATACATGCCTTTGATTTGGCTCTTGTTTCAGATGCAAGAGCATGTGCATTGTGTGTACAGTACATTAACAACTCAGGCTGAAATCCTTTGATGAACATGCTGCTGTAAACACCCAATGACTTCAGGTACTTATTTACATGGGTCAAATTTCTGCTCAAGCAGCAGAGCTTTTGCGATTACAATATGAAATTGAATGCAATTTTCTCATTTTCTTGCGTTAAGATGTGACTAGGTGTATTCTCATGGAAATCTATTTGAATATAAAAAGTGGGCAGAGTCAGAGGTGATGCAAAGAGTGTTCTTAAATTTTAAAGGTCTAATTAAGTTCTTCAGTCTTCTTAAAGTTACTGAAGGTAACTGCTAATTGTGTAAAATTACTGGTAGTCACATGGAGTTTTGTACTCCGTATGGTTTAACTGCAGCTATATGGTAAATAGCACAGAGTGCCGTATCGGAGATATCTGACATAATCACACATTCAGTTTGAAACTGATGAACGATTTCAAGAGAAAAATGATTACCGTTATTTCAAATTAATAAAAGTTGAATTCTGGAATGCCTGAAGCATTTACAACCTCTAATCTAAGTGTGTCTTTTAACACACAGCAGAAACAGTCAAATGTTTTCAGAAATAAACTGCATTAGCCAATGTGTACATGTAGTATCACAAACAAGTATCGTCACATGTGTTCTATGATAAGTGTTTAGCACAGTAGCAAATGTAAAAATAGGTTGTCATTGTACTCTTTATAAACTAGTAATATTTCTGTTGTGTGGTGGCAAACAATTTTACATCACTGAATAAGAGACAAACATGTACCAATTGTCTTTAAAGGTTATTTATTTTCTTGCAAGAAAAGGTCAACAGTCATACAGTCATACAAAGTGCCTGCAGAGTGTGACTACGATTTGGGGCATCCTTCCTTCTTTATAGTTGTTCCTCCCCCAAGGTTGTTTCTTGAGGCTAAATGAAGATATGTCTTAGCCATAACTGACATATTGTTTAGATTGTTTTATCATACTACCCTTGAGTGGAGACCGTCTGTCTCCGTCATAAACTTAGTCAAATTAAAAAGGACATGCACATATATCGACACTACATTAATCTTATTTAATTCATCATATTTCTAAGATTCTAAATATAATCAAATGCCAACATAATGAACATATTAAATTTCTTCCACAATTCCCCTCTTTTTATCATTCATTGATAAACAAAATAATAATAATAAAGCAAGTTTAAGTTATTACATCACACTTATACTCTTCATCTCTGATTTTCATATAAATGATCACCCTCTTAAACTTGTGAAATAAGGTTTTTAAAAGAAGAAAGCTTAGGCTGTTTTATTAGGATAATCCCTTCTAATTTAGCAAGCTAGTAAAAGACTTTATCTGAAGCCGGGCTAAATGAATAAACACTGTTATTGCACTCCTGACATAAAATCAGACCCGCAGTCACCTCAGTATAAACAAGAAATAATATAGATGTTCAGAATAAAAAAACATATCTCAACTTAATTAGTACATTTCACTTTAACTTCTGCTTGTTGTGTCATCATTAAATTGCTTTGGTTTTTTTCCCCCACTCTGTCTCAAAGCTCCGCTCGTGCCTGTCCTTGCACACTGGTTACTTCAGAATGGTTTCTCGTTGGTTATCCTTGCTTGTGCGGATAACGGTCGTCGTTGTCTCCTCCGATCTTTCTCCTGGCTCTTTAGGTGGAACCTTCCTGCAATGGCTGGCATGGACCCACGTTGCCCTCTCTGCTACTTTCACCGCTGTATGCGTTATCAGCAGCACCTGGAATGGACCCAGCCACCTCTTTGCTTTCCAGCTCTTTCTCCTCAGATCCTTTATCACCACAAAGTCTCCTGGCTTGATGTCAATGCAATCAGCTGCTTTTCCTTGAGCTGCTTTTACCTGCACACAAATGTTTGATAGCAGACAAGACATTTCTTTACAATAGTTCAACATGTTATGCTCACACAATTCAGTTGATGGCACTCGCTGTTTTACCCCTTCCATACCCATGAATGGAGGCTTCCCAAACATTATCTCATAAGGGCTTAGATTTGATCTGGGCCTCTGTCTCATCCTCATAAACATCAGGACTATTGGTAGGGCTTTTACCCAATTGAGCCCAGTTTCCTCACAGCATTTTGCCAATTTGTTTTTTATTGTTGCGTTCTCGCGTTCTCACGTTCTACAGCTCCGCCCACTGAAGGTTTATAGGCACAGTGGCGTTTCATATCAATACCCAAAAATCTTCCCACCTGTGTGATTGCTTCATTCGCAAAGTGTGTTCCATTGTCTGAACTAATTTTTCTCGGAATTCCCCATCTCGGTACTATTTCAGTTAACAGTGCTTTTGCTACTGCTGCTGCATCTTGTTTTGATGTTGGGAAAACCTCCACCCATTTTAGACCACATGTCCACCATCACCAGGCAATATTTCTTCCCTTCACAGGGATTCAGTTCTATAAAATCAATCATTAGATGATCGAACACTCCCTCTGGTGGTGGATGGGATGCCAAGTGCATTTCTATCCCTTTTGCCACATTGTGTGTGGTACAAATGACACAACGTTTACAAAAATTCTCAGCAAATGTTGTGAACCCCTTTGTAAACCAGACTTTCGTTAATTGGGTTACCATCGACCCTTTTGATGCATGGTCCAACCCGTGCATCAATTTACCATAATGGTTAAAAAAATGTTTGGGTAAACAAGCTTTGCCATCAACACTCAACCAAACGCCGGTTTTATTGCTGCATCCTGATTTCCTCCAACCAGCCTTCTCTGCCTCAGAAGCAAAAGACTGTATGCCCTGTAAGGAGTCAGAAAAATCAAGGTTACATTCAGATAACATTGTACACTCCAGCTCCTTCTGGTGTGCCACAGCTGTTTTCGCAGCTCCGTCTGCTCTGCAATTTCCCACTGAAACAAAATAATTTTTGTTGTTATGCGCTGCGCATTTGCAAATAGAAATCCTGTCAGGTAGCAAAATAGCATCTAATAAGTTTGTCACTAAGCCAGCATGAAGAATTGGACGCTCATCTGATTTTAAAAATTTTCTGTTTCCACAATGCCCCAAAATCATGAGCTACCCCAAATGCATAGCGCGAATCTGTGTAAATCGTCACACATTTTCCAGTCATTAGTTTACAGGCTTCTGTTAAAGCCACAAGTTCAGCTGCCTGAGCAGAGTAATTTGAGGGCAATGACCCTGAGGCCAGTACTTCAAATTCAGTCGTCACCGCGTAACCTACACAGTTTGAGCCTGTTGTTTTGTCTTTGAAGGCAGAGCCATCCACAAACAAAACATTCTCACAGTTTTCGAGCGGTGTGTCTGCAAGGTCTGGTCGTGGTGTACATATTTGGTCAATAGCAGTCAGACAACAGTGATGTTCCTCGCCATCCTCCTCCGTCGGAAGAAGGGTGGCTGGATTCAACACAGTGCAACGCTTAACAATAACATTTGGCATTTCAAGTAACAAATTGTTATACCTTAACCAACGTGAAGTTGATAAGTGCGAAGTTTTCTGTTCCTGCAGAATCATAGATACGGCATGAAGGACAAATAAGGTCACATCAGAATAACCCACATATTCTCTTGAAGCCAAAACAGCTTTCTCAGCAGCTGCTACTGCTCTTAAACAACGAGGTAGGCCTGCTGCTACCGGATCTAATTTACCAGAAAAGTAGGCCACTGGTCTCAATCTGTCCCCATGATTCTGCAACAACACAGAGGTCATAAAGCCATTTTTCTCATCCACCATCTGTACAAAAGGTTTTTCTGGGACTGGAAGGCCCAATGTTGGAGCCATACTCAACTGGGCTTTCACAACATTGAAAGCTTGCTCAGCCTCATCAGTCCAAATTAATCTGTCTGAGGATTTTAACCCCTTTCCTACAGTCAATTCTCTCAGGGGATACTCCACAATAGCATAATTTGGAATAAATGTTCGACAATAGGAACACATCCCCAAAAATGACAGCATTTGTTTTTTAGTAATTGGTTTTGGAACCTCTCTAATAGCTTGCACCCTCTTGTCAGATAGGGACTTACTGTGTGGCGTTATGACATGACCTAAAAAGGTTACTTTCTGTTTCACAAATTGCATTTTTGACACACTGACCTTGTGGCCCTCTCTCGCCAAATGCTTCAAGAGAGTCACACTGTCAGTCACACACGTTTTTTCATCACATGCACAAATTAAAAGATCATCAACATATTGTAACAACGCTCTGCCTGGAGTCAGAGTCAGTGATTCAAGACTTCGCCTAAGTGCCTCATTGTATATTGTTGGGGATTCGCAAAAACCTTAGCACAATCTCGTAAAGGTATATGCCTCGCCATTGAAATTAAATGCAAACCAAAACTGGCTATCTTTATCAACTGGAACACTAAAAAAATGCATTAGCCAAATCCACTACAGAGAACCATGATGCATTCTGTGGGATTTGGGACATAATAGTATAAGGGTTCGGCACATTTGGAGCCCTGGCTCTGACTGCAGCATTAACAGCTTGTAAATCTTGTACAAATCGCCATTCGATAGGCTCACCTTTATCTCTGATTTTCATCACAGGAAAAATGGGAGTACGTACAGGAGAGCTACTGCATGGCACAATTATCCCCTCTTTTAGTAGTGATTGGAACACTGGCGTGATTCCAAGCACTGCTTCTTTTTTCAACGGGTATTGTTTTTGACATGGTCTGTAATCAGACTTTGGTACAATCGTCACTGGTTCACAGCCCGCAATTAACCCCACATCATATTTATGTTTTGCCCACAATTTCAAAGGGACCTCACTTAATGCCGGATGAATTTTATCTGCCTTAACATCTGTGCTGCAGCAGCTCTCCTCGTCATTGTCCTGAATCGGGACTAGTGTTCTCATAAATTCTACTTTATGATCCTCATTGCAACAAGTAGCATATGCATTCAAAGTTTTGTTAAATTTTATGCCCTGATCATACTCTGTCCAATCTTCAGATTCAACACACCTCTTCACAAAAGGCCCTAACTCGGACCATCATTGGTTTACAGCCTTAGCTAAAGATAAATGCGGTACAGACCCAGCCACTTAATAAAATATGCTCTGTTCTTCTGTCAAGCTTACAGATAAGGCACACATGTGATCATTCCAAAACATACAGTTGAAACACAACTTATCTCTGATCGGTTCTGCCAACCATTCTCTCTTGAAACTTTCATCTCTGTCAACCACAACATGTGATGTGCAGTATAATTCAGTCGTCATAATGTCTACAATTTTGTGATTCAACCCTGTCCTTTGCCCTTTTACACATTAATGAAGCCCAGTTTTTGTCTTTGACACCCCATTCATAAGCCCATTTTGGAATTTCTAACAAAAACCTTTGTTCAGTTTCAATTATTTTAATTCCCTCAGAATTTGCTATCAATGTCAGGCCCAAACTACACATTAAATCTCTTCCTATCAATGGGACAGGACAATTTGGTGACAATTTTGGTGAAATTTATGATTCAAAGTACGCCCTGACTTTGTCTCACAAATTAAAGGTTCAGTGAACCTGTCAGTAAGTTGATGGCCTGATGCAGACAGGGAAACGTGAATATCATCAGACAACCTTGGTAAACACTGCAAATCACATGTTCGTATAACACTTCTGCTGGCACCGCTATCTACGGTGAACAATATTACTGTACCCTCAACTTTAGCGAGTGCCATCAACTTTAAGGGGATATTTTGGTAGTTTACGAAAGCTATCATTTTTACATAATTGCCACATGTCATCAGGAAAAATAGAAACATTGCAAACCAAAGCATTTTCTTCATTGCAGAGAGCCAAAGAATCAGTGTATGTGTGCGTGTGTGAAGTAATGGAATGTTCACTTCCCTTATCTGTAGCTGCTGCTGGCTGCGCATCCAGACCCCCTCCTTTCCACTCTCCTCTCTCTCAGTCGGCCTGTTCGCTGTTCGGACAGTTGGTTGCCCAGTGTCCTTCTTCTTTACATAGTCTGCATTTCTTACAGTCTCTCACATCATGATCGTCAGTTTTGCAGAGGTAGCAGCCTTTGCGGTTATCCCAACCTCCTCTTCTTCTTCCTCTTCCTCTTACATCCGGTTGACCCCTTTGTCTGTTGTTGGTGCCCCTTTGGACCGCTCCTTCTATCATGGCAAGCTGTAGTTCTTTTTCTTGCTTCGCCTTACTTTTGTCTCTCTTCGCCTGCAGCTGTTCTTCTGCATGCAATGCATAATTTAGGACACTTTCAATTCGTCCATTTTTCCAGTCAATGTACCTTGATTTCACTTCGATTGTGATCTCCGTTCTCAGTCCATTCATGAAACTGCTCCTCAGGTGACTTTCCCAGAGCCCTGGTTTGTCGCCCCTTTCTTGAGGTTCCTCTATGCCGCTGTATCTGCTGTACACATCACACAATCGAACATAATAGTCCTTAACAGACTCCTCTTTTTCCTGGCTACAATTGGTTACCTTTGTTGTGTCAATCATTGTTTGAAACGCAGCCTTCATAGCAGTTGCTATCGCCTGGACAGCTGTTCGGTAGACCTCATTCTCAGCATGATCCCAGTCCGGATGTCTCCGCTTGCTGTCCGCTGTTGGCACCTTGCCACTCACTTTATGCCAGTCGCTCCCTCCCAGGCTCACAGTTAACAGTCGCCTTAGCTCCTGTATGGTCGGACTAAATTCTTGACAGAAAATAGTTAGTGCCTCAGCAAATCTCTCACCTGATTCACTTGGTTTGGGCAGATGGGCCATGGCTCGGTTTATTTCTTTTTCAGTCCATGGTCTATAGACCAGCATCAAACCTTCCGGTCCAGCCACTTAAATCATTGGGAGTTGACACTCTTTTTCCTCCTCCTCTTCTTCTCTTATTTGGGACCTCAGTCCAGTTCTCATTGTCACTTCAGTTCTCTGTCTTTTTTACTTATCTGAGTGTTCAGTTGGAGCTGACCTTTTTGGAGGTTTCTCAACCCCCCCTGCTGCTCCTTCGTCTTCCTGTTCCAGTGATGAGGCTTTTGGGAAAACATGGCTGTTATCTTCGTCGCCTCCCCGGGCTTGCGCTTGTTGCCTTGGAGGAGAGCAGTCGAGGTCTGGATCCAATTTCAGCGCTTGCAGCTCAGCAACAGGATACAAAATAGGGTGGTGGTGTTGAAACAGATAAAACAGAAAAAGGGTTAATAGGTGTTGGTGCAGTGGGTTTTTTCTCATCGTTAGATTTTCCCTCCTCAGGCCCTACTGCCCTATGCGCTAGTTCCCTTTGCATTCTTTTTCTCTCTCTCCGCTCTGCCTCCCCCAACCACAACATGCTTGTTTTCTTACAATCCACACACACGTCTCACACAACACCCCTTTTGTTCCGGCCCCTCCTCTACTGACTCTTGCACCGCTGTCAGCCTAGTGACACTTAAAGTTCCCTCTTCAGGGAAATCATGGTATTTTATTAATTCTTTAATACCCTTCAAACATTTTTCCCCATGTGCTTTTTTCATCAAACCAAACACTTGTTTATCATATTGATTCTTTTTGCACATTTTACTCTGAGATTTCCCCATGATGGCCCCTCTTTTCTGTGGTTTTTCTGTGGCGCGCCTACATATAACTCTAGACGTCTCTAGAGAGATCAATTTTCACCTCAATTGAAAAGGTGAACACTCACAACTTGCTCACAATACTTGGATCAACTCCCGTGGATTAACTGAATCCACCAGACTAATAATCTGTACTAGTCTGGACTAGTAATCTGTACTAGTCCACCACAGTGTTTCTTTTGACCATCATGAGTCAATCCCCCCAAAGTACTTTCAACAATTTAGACTCTGTCTTTTACCAGTCTCAGTTTGTGCCACGTCAGTTCTTTTGATGAATCCAGTGGTATCCCTCTCGGACCCTGACAGCGGTCGGCCCCTCTCTCTGAAGTTTACGAGGTAGAGCTGGAACTTCTCAGTCCAGGATGATCAGTCACCGTCCACTCTCAGGGCCAAGAGGCACATCCAAGGAATCCTGCCGACAACGCCAAATTGTGGTAGCAAACAATTTTACATCACTGAATAAGAGACAAACATGTACCAATAGTCTTTAAAGGTTATTTATTTTCTTGCAAGAAAAGGTCAACAGTCATACAAAGTGCCTGCAGAGTGTGACTACGATTTGGGGCAACCTTCCTTCTTTATAGTTGTTCCTCCCCCAAGGTTGTTTCTTGAGGCTAAATGAAGATATGTCTTAGCCATAACTGACATATTGTTTAGATTGTTTTATCATACTACCCTTGAGTGGAGACCCTCTGTCTCCATCATAAACTTAGTCAAATTAACAAGGACATGCACATATATCGACACTACATTAATCTTATTTAATTCATATTTCTAAGATTCTAAATATAATCAAATGCCAACATAATGAACATATTAAATTTCTTCCACAGTTGTTACAAAGTTTAAAAAAAAAAAAAGATTACCACCACAGCACCCTGTTTAGCCCAGTCTTGATTTTCATATACAAACACATCGACTTGCAATGTTTATATCTCAGTCGCTTCTTTTTAGTTGTTTACAGTTGCTACTCGCTCATTCTTTTGAAATCTTGCGAGGTTGTTGCAGCAAAGTAAATAATAGTTTTGGTGTTCATTGATTTTAGAATTAAAGTTCCAGTTGCAATCTCCCCTTGAATACCAGAATAAAATCTCCAGTTTAAGTCTGATCTTTCATCGCTTGGGCGAACAATGTGATCATTAATTTGCAGAGCAAGATATCGCTTTTCTCGTATCATGCCGCTATAATTTCCCTGATACAAGTGTGGGTTTTATCAAATATCTTATCCCCACCTGGTTTTTTCAGTCTCCGGTCTGACAGTGGGTATTCCGACCTGTTCTGCAAAATGTGTCTATATGGGGTGCATCTGTGCTTTCCCTCAAAACTTCTAATAGACAAAAAAATTTACTTGCCACATCAGCTGAAGACAGAAATGGAGAAACTTAAACCTCATGTCCTGTTGTGAAATGGAACTGATGGTTGTGCTGAAAAGACGCTTGCTGGAGATCATGTCGGGGTCAACACTTTGTAAGAAAAGGAAAAAAAAGCGAAGGTCACACTCACAATTGTATCAGTCCGGAGTGGAACCCTCTGAATAGAGTAGATTGTCCTTTGAAGGTATCTGTGTTGTCTTTTCTGAGTGCTGAACCAAAACAGTTATTAAGCTCAAACTACTTTCTGATCATTCTTTTAATATAACATTTTTAGGTTATTGATTACTCTAAATCCTCTTCTATTTATTGTCATTTTGATCTGTAATTCAAACAGTCTTAAGTCTTTAAATAACTTTTCTCCTACTCGGCTCTCCTAGGTGGCTGTCCTTCCTGGTTCTCCTGAGTGGATTACTCTATTTAAAACTCCACTATTCTAACTGAAATTCTTTAAATGGCTTTCTCCTGCCTGGCTATATCCAGGGTGGTTTCTCCTATATTAAAGCTCCAGTATAGTTCTGTTCTAATGAAATTCAAACTGAAATTCTTTAAATGGCTTCCTCCTATAATAAAGCTCCAGTAATTATATAAATGATTAACAAATTCTTTAAATGGTTTTCTCCTGCCGGTTAAGGGTGGTTTCTCCTATATTAAAGCTCCAGTAATTATATAAATGATTAACAAATTCTTTAAATGGTTTTCTCCTGCCGGTTAAGGGTGGTTTCTCCTATATTAAAGCTCCAGTAATTATATAAATGATTTCGGAGGAATACAGAATTAATCAAATAATAAAAATGTATTTGCCAGATAGGATTAAAAACATAATTTACAAAAATCAAATCGAAGCCAAATTTGTATGTGATCAGAATAAATAAACATTCCTAAAAATAAAAGACAAGTCAAAGAAACATATGTGGCAGTTGAAAAAACTACATACAATTAAAACGCATCGGAGAACTGAATGCAGATTCTGATTATTAAAATTACACACATGAACCATATGTCACATTTCCTTAAATACCCAAACTATAAATAAAGGGAATTTTGAGAGTGTTTAAGTTTGGAAGTCCTGGGGTCATACCTCATACAGGCAGGGAGGGGGATAGACCTCCAGAATTATACTGCATTTGGCAAAGACCTTATAACTTTGTTACCATTAGTTTTATCAACATGGGAAAGAGATCATTATACCAGTCGCACAGAGATATTTTAAATGATAAACATGCCTAGTTACATGATTTGTTTTCATGGCTATTATATTTTGTTACATGCAGATCTTCTGTGAGTTTGAAGTGCTTCTGAGCTGAAGGGGGAGGAGTAGAGGGGGGCAGATGTATGCGAGTTTTACGAGAATAGGCCTAAATTGGCCTGAGGTGAGATAGAGGTCAGATGTGAGATTTGTGTTTTATTGTCCTTGCTCATCAGGATGTGTTGACACAGGTGAAAATGTTCTTCTGTGTGAGTTTTTATGAATTGGTTCTCACAGAGTTCTTTGACTTTTACAACATCTTGATGTTAGCCTTAAAGCGTTTATATTAAAGTCAACATGAAATGCCATTTACAACTAATTTTATGTCCATAAACTCATGCATTATCAAGTAAAATAGAATATTCAACAAGATAAAATGTAAGACAGGACTTAATACTTACCATTGGGAATTGTTTGGATGGTGAAAAGTGGATGTAACATACTACAATGGAACCAGATTGTTGGCTTGGAAGAGAAAGAGGAATAGTAAAGTTGTTTTAAAGGCAGAGTGATTTATTTCATTTTGATTTTAGATTGCAAAGGTAGGGAGCCAGGGTAGCTCAGCAAGTATTGACGCTGACTACCACCCCTGAAGTTCGAATCCAGGGAGTGCTGAGTGACTCCAGCCAGGTCTCCTAAGCAACCAAATTGGGCCGGTTGCTAGGGAGGGTAGAGACACATGGGGTAACTTCCTCGTGGTTGTTATATTGTGTTGTTCTCAATCTTGGTTGGGCGCCTGGCAAGTTAAGCGTGGATTCCGCCATTTGTCCTCCGCCACCCATATTGAGGCGAGTCACTATGCCACCACGAGGACTTGGAGCGCATTGAGAATCCCAAATTGGCGAGAAAAAAAATAAAAGATTACACATGTAAGCTTTTTGTTTTGTTTTAATTTGGGGAGAACATGCATTCAAGAATTGTTTACAAAATGGCCAGACACATGCATTAAATAAGGAAATTGGGTAAATGTAGATTTTATGATATTGAGAAATAATTAAATTATCTTACTTTCACTGATGAAATGTTCACTTACCTGTAGATGGTATGATTGTCTTTCCGTCCTATGTCAAATCAAGGTGCCTGGGTCACGGCCACAGGTCTGCCCAATGTGCTGAACAACCTGAATTTGAACCTTTCCCGCAATACAAGATGCCGCTGCAGGTACACGCCTCAGGTGGCGGCTCTGCCCTGGGGTCTGGATGGAAAACTCAACTTTGCCAGCTCTGTCTACCATTACGACTTTGTGCAGACGTGGTCTATAAATCACAACTTTACACAGGATCTATTGATAACCATGCAGTACTTTTGCAAGCCAGGCACCACCCTACTCTGGGAAAACAAAGTCGGGTTCAGTGTCCACATGTGGCCAGAGCACACTTATGTGTTAGTTTGGCACATATCATTATCACATGTTTTCCAACATTAACAGATATGATCACTTGTTTTAGCTAACCTGTTACCTTTATGAGAGCTGATATAGCCTTTGTTTAGTCATGTACATTATCAGTCAAAAGTTTGGACATGCTTCATTTAATTTAGGCTTCTCATAATATTAAATCCCCTTTTGACCTAAAGGCTTGTGCTTCAGTGCTTGAAATTAGTTTTGTAAAAGTATGTTTTTTTTTTTTTTTTTGCAAAGCTTTTTTGTGATTAGTAATAATAATAATAATGATGTTTATTTTATATAGCGCCTTTCTTCAAACTCAAGGTCGCTGTACAGGATGAGAGTAAAATAAAAATAAATAAATGTTAAAGAGTCAGAAGCATAGGTCAATTGATATGTAAAGTCAAGTTGTTGAAATAAAAGCAGCCAAAAGCACCCATAGAGCATGGATCTCCTTCAAAACTTCCAGTTTGCACCTTATGTTGTTGGTTGAGAGAATAACCAGTGAAATGACAGCTGACTAGACAAATTCTTCTTTGAAGAAGCTAAAATATAAGATAGATGATAAAAACATTTTGGTGACTGCATAATTTCCATACTTAGTCGTTCTTTATTATAACTATTTTACACATCTAAACTATGAAACACAAATGTGTGTACTGATAGTGTATAATACCTGTTGTCTGACAATTTGTCATTTCAATAGGTGCGATTCGAGTCTGACCTGCGTTTCATTGAAAACTTTTAACACTGCAGTGCTGGAAGACAAGCCGCAAGAGGTGGTATCTACCAGGCCTCAGCAAAACAGAGTGCAAATGAGGGACTAGGAGGATAGAGAACCAACAACATATCACAAAAATTTACATGGGAGATTGTCCAATAAATAGGTCCAGCAACCCCAACACTGAATGGAAGGTGCTCCACCTGTGGGATGGGGTGCTGAATTGCATGTTATGATGTAAACTTACTGCTAAGCTGTACCCATTCTTAACACAGAATCACAAAACAGAGGATTCCATGTGTATTAATTTTTCAACTTTAGAAAACTCAATACTTGCATCAGATTATTTTTGTAAATGGCAAGCAAACATTTACAATGTTATAATGAAATGTATTTTTGCAAAATGTTTTTTCCTAAACTTAAACTAGTACAGACCACTGCAATGAATACACTGTACAAAAGATTAGATAGATAAATAGTGTAAATAAAAGCACCAAGATATGTATACATTAGGCTAGTCGAAATAGTCCTCAAGCTAACTTTGTCTAGAACAGCTAACAGCTTTGAAACAGACACACCCATGGGGAAGGTCACACAGGGGATAAGGCAGCTTGTTTACAGATGTTAAAAAACAGCATTTAAAAAAATGCAAGAGAGTCCTGAAGAGGGTTTGACTCTGAATTGCACAGGAAAAGTCTGCTGAAATGACAAAAAGTTTTTAAAATTACAGCATTACTAAAAATCAGTTTATACAAGTATCAAAATTGAAGTACTGGTACTCATCTTGGTCTCTAAAAATGGTATCATGATTTCTTATCAAATAGTTGAAGTCTAATACAACAATTTACACGAGGAACATGCCTGGAAGATTTCATACTTGTTTACATCATTCGCTAATGAACAACTGTCTTCAACGTGACAAAAAATAAAGTCCAGTGATTTGTATGTAGATCAACAGGGAAATATCTTGCCAATTAACTATTTTTCAGCAGAGCATAAGAAATATTACATTGACTTTTAAAATGCTAATAATTTCCATTATTTCTCCAAGATTAGTAAGAACAACTTTAACATTCCCTTATATTTTAAGGTTTTCACCATGGTATAAACTGTATCTGATTAAGATTTTTTTTTTCTCCTCAATTTTAGTCACCTCTTTACAGTTACCTAAAATAATCATGTTATGTGAGATTAATTTTTTGTCCAAGTAAATCCGGTTTAAAATAGTGTTAGATGGAGCATAGCATGCAATACTGTGGGACACTTCTATAACATGTCATATCACCTGCCCAAATGCAAATCTAGTCACACAAGGCAAATATATAAAATAAAGTTTATTGAAATTAGTAGTATTACATTAGTGTCGCAAATAAACACATTGAGTTTGAGTTCTTAAAACATTCTATATATTTAAATTTGAAACTTATATTAGATTACAGAAAAGATATTTTGAGGAGTCAGTACAAGGATTCAGGATTGGAAAATTTCAAAGGGAAGTCCAGAAAAACCTAAAGCCCATTTCTTTTTAATACACCACATTCTTACAAACTCCAAGGAATTACTGACATGGAGAGGACACAAGAAACCAATCTCAGAACGTTTGATATCATGTGATCAAGAAACAAAAGCATTTCTTTTTCCTATAACTGCTTTATGGTACTGAAGATTTCAAAGTCCTCTGGTTTTTCTAGGACAGGATGGCCTATGAAGCTCCAAAGCCAAAAGAGAACAAACAAACAAAACTGACTGACTTCTCAAGAGTCCTCCAAAAAGCAACGCTCTACAGAACGCCAAGGAGCCAAACACACATGGGAGGAGATACTACAAAAAAAGCCTACAAGAAATCATCAGGTCAGCATACGAAAAGAGTCCACACATCCACAGACCTGCCCTGTATGGGGCAAAAAATAGCAGCCGGCTTTGAAGGTTCTTTGATTTGTTAGTCTACATGGCAGAAGCCATTCCGAATAATCAGAATGCATTTCAAGCCAGCACGTTCAAAAACAAACTGATCATTCAAACAAAGAGAACTATTTCACACATAGATCACACAACATTTTCCAACAGCACAAAGCTGTATGCAAGAGGGGTTTTCTTCAGGAGGGAAAGTTTCAGAGCAGATAATATCCAGCTGGAGTGCTGCAACAGGGTGACTCCTCTAAACTTCAGCAAAGTTCTTCAGCTGAAAACTATAAATCCCAGCAGAAAAAGCACACAACCAATGATGTGCTTGTCCTGAGCTCTGAAAGACCAGGATGAAAAAACTCATCCAATTAAAGCCTGTGTTCTTCAATGCCCTTCTCAGATAGAGAGCGAAATAAACAGAGTTGCAGAAGAGTAAAAGGAAGTGTGGTTGATCAATCCTCCTTGACATGGCAGCTGGAAAAACTTGTGCCTAACAGGCTTAGTCTTCGTCATCATTTTCATCAAATTCATCATCGTCATCATCATCCTCACCCATGTAGGAGACAGGAGTCTCGACCCGAGAGCCACTGTAGTGAGAGTCATTAGAACTAGAGGCCATTGTGCCATCAGCCCCACTGTCGCTGTCAGAGAACCAGGAAGAAACACAATTTTCAGTAATTGGTAAATTGTTTCTTTAAATCAAAAAGCCAGACCAGTAAACTATGGATTCACTGATGTAATGGACACCAGTATTTATCAGCCAATTATTGACCAAATTGAAACCATCGACAAACCTTTTTTAATCATGACAACCACAAAATGAAAAACTGATGGTTCATTTATAATTAGCACAATTTGTAAAAACTCAATCAAGAAATAATGATAGCCACAGAATGTAGAAGGGTTGGCACTTGGCACTTCCAAAAACATATAATACTTAATTTTGAATCACTCAAATTGAGGAAAAACCACCATTACAGATGTGATGTGTGAAAGCGGCACTTACCTATACATGAGGTAAAGTCATCCAAAACACTTTGAAACCAGCAAACTTTGACTTCTGAGACATTAGTATAGTATCCACCAAGGCTACATGATTTATTGAGTTAAGCCTGAAATCGCAATATGGTCTTTCTCAATTACTAATGCCTAAAGGCTGCATTTAAAAACAGACAGAATTCAGCGCTTCAGTCAGCATTGAGTAGGCAAGCAGCACCATCTAGGCATCTGGATGGCATTATTCATTATCAATTATACCACGATAAAACTTAAAAGTTGGGGGCCTGAGCAACTCAGCAAGCAAAGACGCTGACTACCACCCCTGGAGTTTTGAGTTTGAATCCAGGGCATGCTGAATGACTCCAGCCTGGCTTCCTAAGCAACCAATTAGCATATTTGCTAGAGTGGGTAGAGTCACATAGGTTACCTTCCTCGTGGTCGTTATAAGGTGGTTCTCGATCTCGGTGAGGGCGCGTGGCGAGTTGTGCGTGGATGTTGTGGTGAATGTCGTGAGCCTCCACATGTGCTAGGTCTCTACGGTAATGAGCTCAGCAAGCCAAGTGATAAGATGAGTGGACTGACTGTCTCTGAAGTGGAGGCAACTGAGATCCATCCTCCACCACCCAGATTGAGGCAAGTCACTATGCCACCACAAGGAATCAGAGCACATTGAGATTTGGGTGTGCCAAATTGGGGAGACTTAAAATGCTGTTTTGTGCCTTTGGTTAAAACTTTTTTTGTTTGTTTGTTAGAACAATACAAATATTTTGTACCTCTCTGTTAATTTTTAAAACATAATTTCTGTGCAAAACAGTGATCTGATGACAAAAGTTAAGTGGCAAAATATTGGTATCGGCTAATAGGTTTTTGTTAAAACCGATATCGGCCAAACATTTTCATATCGGTGCATCCCTACAGTAAACCTTAAGTTTGTAAGATATGAAACTCAAGAGATTATAACAATGGCATTTTCCACACAAGTATTTAAGAAATATCAACAATACCTGTGGCTCTTTGTTATAAATCAGGTGGCTTAACGGGTCTCATCATTCACCAACACATGAATGTTTAAAACTTTCTAGAGAGACTTTTCCCAACAGAAAGTGAGGGTGCGATTGCAAAGCAGTCAATAAAGTCAATAACACGGTTTTCATTTCCTTTCTCCCGAATTTTACAGCCTACTTCTAGTGAACAAGGTTTGAAATGAACACCCGCCAAATGCAGATTTTTCATGCAGAGTATTTTGCTGATGTACCAGCCACTATGGAAGGTGACCTGTAAGACTTCTTGGAGTGTTATATTACAATAAATTAGACACAAAGACGCGTGTTTGATGACACGTGGTTATATTTTGAAGACAACGAGTGTCTGATTTGATGTGTGCGCTGTGAGCTCTGCGTGCAATGAAAGAGCTTCTCCAAGACAAGCAAATGCATAGAGTTCTGGGAATAGTTTCCCAATAACTATTGATCTTAGTTTTAAGAGCATTTTCTACGAGCGATTTTAGGAATGTTCGTTATTTTTTATGTGCAACCAGGGTGTGATATAGCACCCGCAAAATGCGACGAGACTCGATCCAGTTCGCAAGCTCCTTTCCAAATGCATTTCATGCAAGAGTAATTTTGCTCATCTACCTGCAAAAGGTGTTTCGGAGTGACACATGACAAGAAATTCTGTTTGAAAAAACACACTTTTTTATATTTTTAAGAACAGACAATGCTGGTCAACAGGACAACAAGCAGTCAATGCTCGTGTCTGATTCGCTGTTCAGAGGCGTGAAACGGGACCCCGTCTCGTGAAACCAGCGCACGTAAAGAGTTATCACTCCTTTTGAAAACTGAAAACTGTTTACAAGAATAATGTAGTCTATGAGAATGCTGCAAATGATCTCTGATAATCTTGAGGTACTGTGAGTTCAGTTCGCTCTTACATATTGTGAACGCAACTCTGCAGGTTCAGTAATATATACAGGTATATTTGTATTAAATTAACAAAGTCGAAAGTGATTTAATCATAAGGTAATACAAGACACCTTCACCTTGAACCTAAAATTGAGTTGTTTTTTTTTTTCTTTCGGCAGCATTAACTGTATTACCAAAACGCAATACAAACACATTTGATAAGAACACACATTTTTTGGGAACACAAGAATTTTTAGGCTTATTTATTATGATGATTATTATAATTATCTTTACATTTATAATTGTCTTTAGTTCTTAAAATTGTATGCTAGTAATTTTCACATGTTGCTGCATACTGATACTTGCATGATGGCAAATGGAGCAGAGACGTTAAATGTTTGGATTTGGGGAGGTGGTTATATAGAGGATTTTTTTATCTCTTTGTTATTTATATTGCTTTTTCGTTTGGTATAAAGTGCAATTTGAATTTAGAAATGCCTTTTAAGTTTTTCTTGTTTCAATAAATTAATAACATTTTAAGCAAAATCAATAAAGAAAAAATATTCACCGACCTTGGGGATTGATCATATAATCGAATATTGATATTTTAAATGCGATTATCATTAAAAAGTTTTATACATATCGCCCAGCCCAAAAGGGAAGTAACATTTTTTTTAAGTAATTTTATGGAGACCCGCACAAACATGTGTACACAATTCCATATTGCAACATGTTACCTATTAATATTAGCATATTTGTTTGTTGAGTAGTCTATGGGCAATATAAACTTTTTTTTTTTCATTGAAAAACTTTGTTTTTTAAAATAGTAAATTATTAGTTTGTGGTATGGTATCTGCATCAACCAAAAATAAAAAAAATTGGCTCCTTAGTGAAAAAAGGTTCCCGACCCCTGACTTAATGGAAGAGCTATATTTCGTATCAGTGGAGAAGAGAAACACCTCACTGAAATGTTCAGTAATACTTTAATTTCAACTCAACTAGCCTTGGTGGAAAACTACTTTGGAATGCCAAAACTACCCAGCTAGCATGACCAGTGGACAGTGGTGGGTGTATTGTGCAGGTATGTCTGGAAATGATCATGGTGCAACATGATTCAATAGCTACCCTCTGTACCCATTTCATTAATGAACAACCCAGATGTGTGCAATAGAAACTCACCTCCCAATATGATAGCGACCTCCATTAGCAGACGGTGCCCCTGTCATGTAGACATTACTGATAGGCCCCTGTGCCATCTCTGCATGCAAAAAAAAAATTAAGAATAATGAAGTCTTTTTACTTCGTTCAGTACACTTTGACAAATCTTCTGTATCCTACAACACAACTAAAAGAATACAGAAATACTGTACAGGGATATCAAAAGTACTGGTACTTTGGTACCAAGACAAAACTAAAATTAAAATGACAAAAAATAAGGTAACAATACCAGTCTTTCAGCAGTATTGGTAATACCAAGTACTACCTCAATTTGTTACCCTCATAGACACTTGCATGTCTAGCATGCTAGCACATTGCAGTAATGCAGCTGTGTATGTGGAGAGTAAAATGCTCTTTGGCTTGGTGTGGTATTAGTGTAAACAGTTGGTTGTTACATCTTTAATGATTGTAAACAGTCAAGACAAAAAAAAATTCTGATGTGTTAAAATACCAGATCTGTGCATTAGACCTTGCAGTGTAAATGCAGTATTTTAAACCAGCACAAAAGACCTGCTGTCTATTATGTTATTAATATTAATCAAACAACAATATTGCAAGAAAAAGAAAACTCACTGCTTTTGGCTGGATAACTTTAGCAGCTTTTTGTATCTTGTTTAGTATCATTGGCCTAAATAGGGAACATTTCGCTTTATATTTAAGTCACGACGGCAAAGGCAAACGGCAAGTAGACTGAAGTGTTACAGCTTGTTGAATTAGCCAAACATTTGTTTCATGTCCCAGTGCAACTACAAACATGTTGTGTCAATTATGCTCACATTTACCCTCTGTACAAGCAGGTGTAAAAATGCAAGACAAATAGATGGCAGCAGCAAGTTAACAGTCAGCCTCTCCCAGCCAACATATGCACAACAATATGCTGATAACTTTCAAAAAACAGCTCATTAAAAAAAAGAAAAAAAAAAAAGACAAATGTAAGAAACTGGCATTTTCATGAGACTTCTTAAGGCCGGTAGGCTCCACATGTGGTTTGCATTTTTAGTTCTACGAGTTCACACTCCAAGTGCTAAGTGTATTGAGAGAAAATGCCTTCAATTCTGAAATAATTATACATTTAATAAATAAACAAAAGAAAATTCATGGATTCAAAAGTATTTTTAAAATTATTCTAGCATTAAATGCAGAGCAAATAAATCAGGCAAATACTGTTTGTTTGCTCTTGAGTCACTTAAAAGAACTAATAAATATTGTCATACTTTGATGCACAGTGTTGAAAATGTATTTGAATTAATTAATAAATACATGCCCAACACAAAATGGGTTCCATCTGAAAACTTGAAAGCTGGACTTTACAATGCATATAGGCAATAACCAAACAGGTGGTTTTTAATTCGCTGAAAAATTAGAAGTGTTCCACTTTGGAACACTCTGTGCACTAGGGCTGAAATGATTAGTCGACAATAAAATATTGTCGCCAAACATTTTCGTTGTCGAATACTCATAATGTGATTTAATTTAACATGAGATCTTTTGAAACGTTAATGATGACGCAGAAGAGCAGCACTTCAGCTCGTGCTTGATTGTGGAGAAGAGCAGCTCACAGACCAGACACTTATTCAGTCAGAATATTTCAATTTAGCCATATAAAAATTAGGTGTTAATTGTTTTCCTCAGATGTTACTGTTGTTAATACCATAATTTTAATCTGCATCCCAACCTCAAAATCAGTGCTGTACTGTCAAATGTGCATTTCAATGCAGATTGCATACAATATTATTTACATGGGTCTACCAAAGTAGGTGCCACATTTTCAAAGGGCCCTTTGAGGGCACAAATAAACCCTGATGTGACCCAGGCTGAAATAGTTTGACACCCCTGTTTTAATCTATTCTTTGACCAACACACGTCCAACAGCACCGCTGCTGAAAAAAATCCTAGGGGAAACACAGCAAGCATTTAACTACTTGGTGTGTTCAGTCGATAGTTGTATTGCATCATCAGTGTTGTCTTGTTTGGTACCCAACAATATCATATTAACCGGATAGCTAGTGGCTACTGCGCCTCATTGAAAAATCTGAATATGGTTTCCAAGACAGCAGGGCTGCCTGCAAATAACAGGCTGATTTCAGGACTGTGATTCAGTAAGCTAGTTGTGTTTAACTTTGCCAAACTGCTTGTGTTTTTAGTGACACAAACCTGATCAAATCATCAAGATGTAGAACATAGGCCAAGTATAAAAAAAAAATACTCAATTTTAACATTGCTATAGAAAATTATTTTTTCCGTTATCAATATCGTTTTATCGCTCAGCCCAACCAGTAACATGAACTAACTAAATAAACAGGGTCAGTTCTGATTTAATGTCGACTTCAAAACCCTTTGGGTTTATTTTGGAGGGACATTCCAGGAAGAACTTTGAACTGCACTAAAAACAGAAGCATTTCACAAGCCATGTGCACTATACGAGTGTGTATCAACAACAATGTGCGCTGCACATGCAGACGATACATTTACTTATTAAACATATCCTTTGCGATCCACAATACTATTTTATGACTGCAAAAAACTTTGAAACTACTTTAATGTTGCTTTGATGCATCTTTAATGTCATATTTGTATCCTTTTACCCTCTCTCTTTCAACCAAAAAGAGCAAATTATGCCATTTTGGCTGAAAATTTTTAACTGCCAAAATTTCTGTGCATCCCAAATATATTGTATCGATTCAGTAGACATGGATTAAACCACTCAAGTCATACAGTAGCTCACAAAAGTGAGTACACCCCTCATATTTTTGTAAATATTTTCATGTGACAACACTAAAGAAATGGCACTTTACGGAACACAAACAAATATATTTTCATAGATGTATGATGTTTATATCTATTCAATGCAAGTCAGTGAGGTCCAAAACTCTCAAGCTCCAAAAAGGACTTAAAGGCAGCATAAAATACATACAGTATCTCACAAAAGTGAGTACACCCCTCACATTTTTGTAAATATTTGATTATATCTTTTCATACGACAACACTTATGAAATGACACTTTGCTACAATGTAAAGTAGTGAGTGTACAGCTTATAAGTGTAAATTTGCTGTGCCCTCAAAATAACAACACACAGCCATTAATGTCTAAACCGCTGGCAACATAAGTGAGTACACCCCTAAGTGAATATGTGCAAATTGGGCCCAAATAGCCATTTTCCCTCCCCAGTGTCATGTGACTCGTTAGTGTTACAGGGGTGAATGGGTAGCAGGTTAAATTTGGTGTCATCGTCTCACACTCCCTCATACTGGTCACTCTAAGTTCAACATGGCACCTCATTGCAAAGAACTCTGAAAAAAATAATTGTTGCTCTACATAAAGATGGCCTAGTTTATAAGAAGATTGCCAAGACCCTGACACTGAGCTGCAGCACGGTGGCCAAGACCATACAGCGGTTTAACAGGACAGGTCCCACTCAGAACCAGCCTCGCCATGGTCGACCAAAAAAGTTGGGAAATAGACGTACGAGTGCTGCCAGCATTGAGCACTGACAGGCTGACCCCTCACCCCTTCAACCTCTGCAGCAGACTATACGCCGCACACTGCATCAAATTGGTCTGTATGGCTGTCATCCCAGAAGGAAGCCTCTTCTAAAGATGATGCACAAGAAAGCCCGCAAACAGTTTGCTGAAGACAAGCAGACTAAGGACATGGATTACTGGAACCATGTCCTGTGGTCTGATGAGACCAAGATAAACTTATTTGGTTCAGATTGTGTCAAGAGTGTGTGGCGGAAACCAGGTGAGGAGTACAAAGACAAGTGTGTCTTGCCTACAGTCAAGCATGGTGGTGGGAGCGTCATGGTCTAGGGCTGCATGAGTGCTACCGGCACTGGGGAGCTACAGTTCATTGAGAGAACCATCAATGCCAACATGTACTGTGACATAATGAAGCAGAGCATGATCCCCTCCCTTCAGAGACTGGGCCACAGGGCAGTATTCCAGCATGATAACGACCCCAAAAACACCTTCAAGACGACCATTGCATTGCTAAAGAATATGAGGGTGGAGGTGATGGACTGGCCAAGCATGTCTCCAGACCTAAACCTTATTGAGCATCTGTGGGGCATCCTCAAACGGAAGGCAGAGGAGCACAAGGTCTCTAACATCCACCAGCTCCGTGATGTCGTCATGGAGGATTGGAAGAGGACTCCAGTGGCAACCTGTGAAGCTCTGGTGAACTGAACTCCATGCCCAAGAGGGTTAAAGCAGTGCTGGAAAATAATGGTGGCCACACCAAATATTGACACTTTAGGCCCAATTTGGACATTTTCATTTAGGGGTGTACTCACTTTTGTTGCCAGCGGTTTAGACATTAATGTGTGTTAAGTTATTTTGAGGGGACAGCAAATTTACAATGTTATATAAGCTGTACACTCACTACTTTACATTGTAGCAAAGTGTCATTTCTTAAGTGTTGTCACATGAAAAGATATAATCAAATATTTACAAAAATGTGAGGGGTGTACTCACTTTTGTGAGATACTGTATGTATTACTTTTATGCTGCCTTTAAGTCTTTTTTGGAGCTTGAGAGTTTTGGACCTCACTGACTTGCATTGAATAGATATAAACATCATACATCTATGAAAATATATTTGTTTGTGTTCTGTAAGAGAAAGTCATTCGAGTTTAAGACAGTATAAGGGTGACCAAATGATAAGAATTTTTTTAGGGTAAACTATTCCTTTAACCTCTGAGCTCATGGCAAGTATGTCTAGAGTGGTTGCTAAAATGTTATTATGGTGATTTTGTATTGCACTAACCTGTGACATAGGGCTCCAGTGCTTTGGGCACCAAGCTCCTGGCAGTCTTCAGGTCCTCAGCAGAGCATTTGCCCACTTCCAGACCACAGGCCATGCCCATGCGCTTCAATACCTCAATGTCATCGTGAATCTCAAACATACTGTCAAAGTTGAAGAGGTACTCAAATCTGTCCAGAAAAACAGGCAATCAGAAAATAAGTGCAAAGTGGGGAGCAGGCTGACTGTCAAAGCCTATAGGTATATAACCAAGCCTAAAGCCAGTGAATTTTAATTCAGGGTTTGGCTTTGATCATACTTGTCATTAGAGATGCTGCAGTCAATTACTGTTTTCTTGCTGGTGTTGACGATGATAAATGGCAGGTGAATTACTGAATTGGCAGGTGGAGGCCTTTTATTCTGTTGTTCTCTCTGGCGGTTCCTCTGTACAAGGTTCTTAAAGGCAATTTGCTGCAGTTGAAAAAATTAATTAACTTTCAAAAACTTCAAAAACATTTAAATAACTATTCTTACAAAAGCAAAGGACAATTCTTACCTGTAAAATTAGTTCTTGGAGTTGTGACTGTTTTTGTCTGATTCTCTCCAAACGTCTTTGCCTCTCCACCTTAAAACAAAGTATGCATTCAGTTTAAGCTGAAGCATTAGTAAAATCTCTTCAAAAAAAAAATCACTGAAATACAGGACCAGAACACACACCTCTAGGTTCTGGCACTCCTGAGCAGAATTGGTGGGCAGGCCAATCCATTTGATCTCCTTTTTCTCTTTGGAGATGATGTTCATGGCCATCAGCACATTGAGTGCATCATACACACGCCGTCGAATGTTCTTCTGGTCATACACATGCTGAAGGGACACACATGACAATTAAAGCACTAACCATTCTACTATATCATGAGTCTTTTCAAAGCAAATGCATACATTTGGAAACATATCTAATGTTTAAGATTCCCCCAGCCATATTTTTATCTACAAGTTCAGGTTGGAGAACAATGGTATGCAACGATGGAAAGAAGTTTAAAGAGTTGCACTTCTGCATTAATTACAAAGCTCTGGATCAATGTCTGGCCAGAGGAAGAGGCTTACCGCATCATTAGGGGATATAAGATTATCACCAGAGCTGAACTCAGCTACAAGTTCATCTGCAACCTCATTGTAGGTTGTGACGCCCTTTCGCTGGACCTTCTCACAAACCTTCATGGAGAAATGCCTGAGGCCTTTCCCGTTCTTCTCCCCCTTCTTACACCTCTTTCTGAAGAAAAGGAGAACAAATACCAAATTATTGATCAATATTTAACATATTACAATTGTTATAAAAATGCATTGCTGCTGTTTTGTAGGCATTTCGTAACGTACTATAGTTGTAACAATGTACAGTGATAAAAACAAATGTTAATATAATGGTACGAAACGATTATCTATTCATGTACTATGCTATTTCCACTACAAGGCACTTGCCAAAAAACATGGTAAAACTTTTTATGTAAGTAGTTTCAAGACATTCTTATGAAAGCTTAAAGTCCAATTCTAGAGTTAATTTTGAGAAGAATAAACAAAAAAACACCAAAAGCATTCAAAGAACGTACAGAAAAAGCATTTGATTCCACTGAATCTATTTTAGAAAGAGACCCAAATGTAGTCTGCTGAAATCAGGCTTACCCTGAGGACCATGGAGAGGCTTCTGATGGTTGACTCGGGGTGATAAACTGAGAGCTGGGTGTGTGCGGGCTGTTCATTAGGATCACATTGGAGCCACTGGGCCTCTGAGGTGTGCTTATGAGCTGTGATAGAGATATGCTGTGTTTTAGAATATGGATGTGCATGAGTAAATTATTACTAGATTACTCGTTAAGCTTTAAATGTTCTATTAGTAAAAACACTACTCAAATGTTACAATTTGATTATCATTTGTGCCTTTGCCTGCCGTGGGTACCAATAAATCTGCTTCTCTTAACTAAATCTAGCCGTTACAACTCAATGTATTGGTTACAACTGTGGATGTATGACATTGTTAAATTAATAATTTACCCAAAGAAAATTGTCAATTTAAAGTAGGGCTGAGAAATGCAACGCATTAATTTCTGATGCATGCCCTGCGCATAATCAACAGGAGCGGATTTACTGTATGGAGAATGTTGACTTTACCAACAAGCAGTGTGCCAAGTGTGGGTGAGATACGGGCAAGCTGTCATCTCTCTTTGCATCGCCTGAAAATGTTTAATAACTCTGTCATCTGAACCAGTGTCAAATACAAAATCCAGTGTGTGAACGATAGACTGAACGGCAACCAGAGTAAATAATAGTTTTGAGAGTTTAAACTTTAGCATTCAATTTGTTTTCTATCTTTACGTAAAGTGTCTAATAATGCATTAGCAACACCTAAATTTATCTTGCCAATAAAGCTTGATATGAATTTAATCTGACATTTCGATGCATGTTTTTTATGCCATGAATACATATACTTGTTTCCAAGATACCTGTAAAAATTTGTCTTTATCCACAAAACACTGAATATTTTATCATGTTTATATTTAAAACATTTCAATAAATGATTTATTGTGAGTTCTTTGACAAAGTAAACACATTTATGATTATATTTTAATGTTTGTGTACCATAATTAAATCGCAATTAAACCGAAAACTGAGCAATTAATTAGTTAAAAATATTTAACCGTTTTACAGCCCTAATTTAAATTGATTGTTTTGCTTAATGTTGCTGTAAGTGATATTTTTCATGGAAAGGTATTAATAATGTTTTACTACTCCCTGAAAGATATTACTGAAATAAGCATTATTTAGTTATAAAACAACAACATTGTAAAATAACACATTTTCTATTTCTACAAATGTAGTAAATTATTAGTAAATATTTAAAAAAACAAGTCCTTACATTTCAGAAATTGTATGTACAATAATTTATAATTCACCATCATTAATATGTTTTATGTATATATTGGTGTTATATCCTCTATCAGCCCACCAGCTCTCTACCTATCATATAAGCCATCGAAAATCCATGTTGGTCAACAACTATTCAACATGTTCACTGTCCGTGCAATACCTACCATATGTGGTGCTATGTTCACGTTGGAATGGCCCAGTGTTTTTGGCAACAGCTGTTTTCCGACTACCACGGACTGTGGATGCACCGTTACTAAAGACAACACACCTGCAGGAGTAGTATTAAGAGAATTCAGAACTATATCCCAAGGTCAAACAGGTGCGTTGCAAATCATTAGCGAAAGATCAAACATCCTTGTGCATTGCTTGTCTCCACATATACAGCTGCTGATGCTGTGCACTTGCAATGATGGCAGAAACCTTGCAAACTGTACTTAATTCATTTTAGAATGTGCTATATCATGTGACGACTACACACAAACAACACCCACATTAATTTAGATTACTGGCCAATTGTCTAACAGTTCAGAAACTCCAAATGCTTCTCTTACCTTTACCAGGGCTCAAGTTCTGATCAATGAAAACCTTCAGCTCCCCATTGGCCTCAATCAGACCAGCCTGTGGAGAACAGCATGACCATCAACTCATTGATTTACACTCTATTTTCAGTCAATTACATCTAATAAACTTGCGATATGTGTCCACTGGTGCATGGTAGGTGAAGTGAAGTAGGCGTTTTCAATTAATTCCAATGAGAATCTAGATCGCAAGCATGACGCTAGGCTTCCATAGGAATGAATTGAAATGCCTGCTTAACTCCAATCAAAATGCTCCAGTGGACATGTACGGTCAGAGAATACTCACATCTTTAGCCATGATCCCTGGGGCTGAGGAGTAGATGCTTGGCCTAGCTGAAAAACCTGAGCCAAAATTCCACAACAAAATGTCTCTGCAACAGAAATGAAAATGGGTTTGACATAAAAGAAAGGATGCTTTTAGACTGTAACCAAGGTAATAACACAAATCTTTGTTCCAAATAGAAAAACTAAGAAAAGTTTCATTTGCAGCAACGACCAGAGGCCACACACACTTTCCAAAGCATGCAATGACGGATTTGAAACAAGTGGTTTCGGGAGGTTTTGCATTAAGGCCAGAAGCTTCCAGAGTTCAGACTGCTTTGGCTGGTCTCTATAGTTGGCTTAAGTTTTACCACCATGTCTTTCCTTTATACCCCGACAAGCAGTATGGGACTAGATGCTATTAAAAATGGCAAGTGTTTACAATCATGCAAAAGAAACATATTTTACTGATGCCCACTGCAAATGGTGCAAATTTTTATTACAATTTTGGTTGGGTGTCTGAAAACCTAGTGTTAAGTTGCCCAGGCAATATTTTTTGTGAATCACAGGCAGTTGATTCTCACAATACCTGTCAAAGAAATGTCCCAGTCAAATTTGACGCAAATCAAAAGAATCACATAAGAAATAATATTTTGCATATAAAAAGTTAAACCTAATTTTAAGGGCGTTCCGATTTTGTATATTTTCATGACGGTTGCGCACGTTTTCACTTCAAATTTAAATGAATGCAATGCGAAACGGTCAACATGATACTCATTTCGGCAATGTGAAAAATTATCTATTATTTAATTGTAAAGCAAATACATAAAAGTAGTACTCCCTTTGTACCAGTGGCTTAGCCACAGGTGTGCAAATACCCCCCAAAACATCAGCTTGCACACCTAAATGAAGTGTTTTTTTTATTTCTTTTTTTACAATAAATCTCCACTTTCACATTCTTAGTTTTCTTCGTTTTTTGGCAATTCATATTCTTTGTGCATATCGCCACCTACTGGGCAGGGAGGAGAAATCATGGTATGAAAGGATTTAATATTGATCTGTTTCTCAGCCACACTCTTCATATTGCTACTGAGGACATGGATTTAACCACTGGAGTCGTATGCATTACTTTTATGATGCTTTTATGTCCTTATTGGACCTTTAAAATCCTGGCCACCGTTCACTGGCATTGAATGGACCTACAGAGCTGACAAATCCTTCTAAAAGTCTGCTTTTGTGTTCAGCAGAAGTTAGTTAAGTTATACACATCTGGGATGGCATGAGGGTGAGCAAATGATGAGAATTTTTGGGGGGAGAACTATCCCTTTAAGCATCATGAAAATAATCTTACAATGCAAAATAAAAAAAGAAATGAAAAAAAAAAACTTAACGTTCCTTAATGTAGGCTTCATTTTCTTTATGCAAAATACAATTTCATGTTGCCTTTCTATTGATTTAGGGTTAGGTCATTTTCTTGTCATGTTTTGTAGAATCGCCCATACGTGTTCGGAAAGTAGGGAACACGACAATAATGCCCTAAATTATTGTCTAACTGGGCAGCTCACTGGGTTTTGAGTCACAGCCACAGTTGATGAAAACGAGGCCCGCCGATTTGCTTCTAGCACTAAGCCAGATTATATTACCAAACAAAGAGTTGGTTCCTTCCATCTCTTAAACAAAATGTCCCTCACATGCATTTAAAAACAGAGTGCAAACCTCCAAAAAACGTAGATATGCAACAGTTCCTTTCGTTTCAAGTAACTTTTTCTGCAAAAGTAAACGGCCCTTAATTACAATATAAATCCTAGATCAACTTCCCAAGTTCTTATAAGCATGTAAACATTTAAAGCAGAACGATCCGGTTGGATCGGTTTTATTAGTTTATGGCGGGACTTTATTTTTGCAAGCATAATGCACACAATCGGACCTGTGTGTACTAGAATAAAGCGTGTTAGCCCAGTTAGCTAGCTGTCTTTCAAACACGTTTTGTAGCGAAACCCTTAAATGCGACAAAAACGCTCCCGTCCTGTTTCAATGAAACCATATCGAGTCGTGTGCATGTGCACGCATCGTTTTGCTAACGGATCAGACTTAATGGCCATTTATAAATGAAGTGTGTAAACTTTCCTATGAACTTACAGTCTTGAAGCCCTTCTTTAGGTGCTGTTTTTGTTGGCATAGCCAGTTAGCAGGAGGACAGAGGAAGAGGAGGTCTGAACCCCATATCTCAAACAGGAAACAAAGACAAATCAAATAATTTCAAGAATAAAAATCCATGTGCAATGAGTGATCGTGATGCTTCTTTACTGAGCATACACTTAGGAACGGTTTGGTTTTAGGGTCATGGCACATTCATAAAACCCAAAATGGATGCTTATGTATTAAGCATGCACATAATGCATGGCAGCTGTGGTTGAATATATCATATTTGGCTTCAAGCAGGGATTTAAAATTATCCATATCTTTGATCAAGAATCTCTGCACTTCAAATTAAATGAAGTAAAACGTAACACGATATATGAAAAAGGATATCGTTCTACATAGTAACACAGCTGACAGTAACAACACCATTCTGCGTGAGAACAGAATCTTTAACTTCATTACAATTTAGCTTTTATTTATACGGCTGAAAATAGTTCAAATAGGGGGAATACATGTGTACTAACTGAACCGAACTAATAAAACTAGTATAAATGGTTTTGGTTTAATGCCTGGCAGCCATTTTACATGGAAGCTAAAGCAAAGCAACATGCAGTGATGCTTTACTAGCCTGCTAGCTCAAGTGACAGCTCCTAGTTAGAACTAGTTATTTTCTCATTCGTAAACTATTTACGGTTATGGCATATTAACAACGGCCTTTTAATTGTGCACACTATTAAGTATTTTAGGGAGAAATTGACTTAAGCTGTTTAAAGCTAGCAAACCGGAGAGCTCGTGAGCTAGCTTCCACTCAAAACGAGGTAATCTCAAGAGCTTCAAAATGACCAATCTGGAATCTACATTAAATAAAAGATTATTTACTACAAGCTCAGTATTCCCTAGCATCGTGGTCGGGCTTTTGCGTGCATTATCCAACAATCCTTAAAGATCAGTGAAGATTTACCAACACACTGCACTGACAGAAGCACTTGCCACAGATTAGCTTGCTAGCTAACACAAGCCATTTGGGACAGTCAATTTGAGTCTTTCACAAAAATGAAAATTAATTTGGAATGATGGTTAACGGACAAACGATTCTAGATTACAGATCAATAATCATATGCAGATCCACGTTGTGGTTATTGTCTAGTCTGCAGGTAAAAATACTAAACACATTTGACCAAATATCTCTGCAGTTACACTCGCAAATGAATGGCAGAACTTTTTTGTATTTATGAATTATAGATTCAGGAAAATATCAGCCAATGCCGAATCCGTGGGCTGCAAACCCACCCCCCCCCCCCCGGTCTCACTCACGGTCGATTGCATCCACGTCTTCGCGTCCGCCTTCAACTGTCTATAGCAAAATCAATAGGAGCTCAAACAGTCGAAATTGCTCCCTCTCTGGTTCTGTCAAACTGAGCTTGGCGGTGTCTACACCACGAGAAATCCGATTGGACACAATGAGCATGACGTCGCACAAGAGTAGCGATGAATCTGATTGGACAGTGCTGTACGATGTATCAGGTCGAGATCTTCTCATTGGTTAATTTCACTGGATCCCTCCCGCAATATGTGTGGGGGCGGAGTGTGCGTAGGAATGGATGTAAATTCTAATCTGGAAAACACGAATAAAGGCAATGCTAAATGTGTCTATAAAGACCAAACAACGTTTTATCAAAACTGTCAAAGTCTTTTTATTTCAATTATATTCGCTGTTAGCAACATTCCAAAGTTTAGTAACCACTCAAGAAAGGCTTTCAGTGCCTAATATACTTGCAATGACTTGCCAAACTGAATCAAAATCATATCAAATTTGAACATCAATTTGGAGTGACGTGCATATTTACAGGGAAAACTGAGGGGATGGTAAAATGAAAGCAGAGTTGAAATTAATAGCCTAAAGAAAATAAAACATTAAACTTAAAGTGGATCAATTGGGAAAAGAAAAATGTCACCCACTGAGGTTAAGATTGAAATGCGTCATGGCTCAGTTTATGTAGCACTTTGAAAAGCAGGTTATTTGAGCTACAACCATGTGTGAAAGATGCACATGAATAATAGGTATAACAAATAATACAGAAAGTCTGCAAAGAAAAACTGCATATTTTGTTGGCAATTAATGTCATAATGTGAGGTTGAAGGAAGATTAATTTATTTATTAATTTTTTTTCCTATGTTCTATCGAACATTCCAGGTGCGATAGAAATTAAGCTCAGTCGACAGAATTTGACAATATTGAATACAACAAACATTTTGACTTGCCCCTCCTTTTCTGTAAAAAAAGCAACAGCGTTGGATGTAATTCAATTACAAAGTGATTAGTTACTGTAATATAATTACTTTTTAGTTATAAAAAAAAAATAATTGTTTAATGCGTTACATATTGTTTATGCGGTGGCTCAGAGCACTGTTGTCTCACTTCAAGAAGTTCCCTAATTCGAGTCCTGGCTCACCCAGGGCTTTTCTGTGTTGAGTTTGCATGTTCTCCCTGTATTTGCATGGGTTTCCTCTGGGTGCTCTGATTTCCCCCACAGTCCAAATAACATGCAGGTAAAATGAATGGGAAACTCTAAAATTGTCTGTAGCTAAAAATGTGTATGTCTGTGTGTATGATGGACTGGCCATGTCCAGGGTGGTTCTCTGCCTTTGGCCCAAGACAGCTGGGATAGCCTCCAGCACTACCAGCATTTGACAAGCAGCTATAGAAGATGGATGAATGGACATGAATTATGTGAAGGAGAGTGTATGCTGAGTGAGTGTGTAACAATGAACTAGGTACAAATATTGGCATAATTTTGAATTTGTTGAGTGTAAAAGTGTTTTAGAAAGTAACTTAAAAGTAAACAAATAGTAACGTGATAACTTTTTTAATTAAGTAATTTGTTGAGTAATCTGATTACAATTATAGATATTTAGTAATTTGTTGTGGATTACTTTTTAAGTAAACACTCTCAGTGAGTGAAAAGGGGCCAATCCATAAACATTAAAATACTCACTGTTTCAAAATGATAGCAACAAGATGTAAACAATATGAGTGTAAACATGATTTTAGTGTGATAAAATCTCTTACTAACCTTTTCTGCATAAAGTTATTGATAATATTACAACTTTGTTGCCATGACGATGTAATGTCAACAACCCCTAAAATGACTGTAAAAATTAAGATATAAACAACTTTGCAGCTCAAATAATACAAAAAATTTAACAGAAGAATGAACGCAAGTATTTTTATAAAATTATAAATGTCACATTTCTGCCTTTAAACCCTCCAAAATATTGCCCCATTCACTTCCATTAGAAGCGCCTCGCTGTAACTTTGATTTTTGCTTTTTTTAATGAAAAGGAGGGATGAGTCTAATTTTTAATTTTGTACGTGGAAATCAACAGTATGCCACAAATGCTGTCGATTGAGTTTAAAATGTATTGAACAGGGATTATTCCTTTAAGATTCTGAAAGTGAAAATCGTCTGTATAATAAGCTAAAATGTGTCATGAGTTTGCTTTTTTTCCATTCACATTCTGGAACCTGTTTATCTATGAGAATGATGCCACCACTGACAGGACATACACTGTATGCTTAATAAAGATAACAGAATGAAAATTAGTTCAAAAAAGGGTGTCAAAATGTTCATGCTACTAACATTCTCAGGATTTTGGGTGGGCAAAAGCATATTTGAAGATGTTATCTAGGTTTAAAAAAACATTAATTAATAAAGATGGTTTTCCCAATAGGCCTACAGATGACAGTCTCAAGATAAAATATCTAATCCTGTACATTTCCTAAAAGATTCAACCAATATTTTAGATGACTGAAACATTATTTTGAACGATACATTGCTTTGTTTCAGCTTAACTGTATATAGCATAAATCTGGAAGGTCAGCATGCTTTTGCTACACACATTGTGTTTGTGTTTATTTACAAGATTTTATGAAACACTTAGAAAACCAGGTAATTTGAGCTACAATCATGTGTGACATATGTACAGAACTGAATTATAGGTATTACAAATAATACAGAAAGTCTAAAAAGTAAGTAACGTAATTTAGACGTACACTTTAAATCAGTTTGTTTAGCTTTTTTCACACTAAACATCCAACACTTTTATCCACTCAAAGGTTTAGCCATAGTGCAGTGGTCAGCTGAAGTTGCTCAAAAGTAGGTCATAACCAGCATTACATTATGCTTGCAGAGCCTTTAGATTTTGCTGTGGAGATGACAGTAGTGATATCAAGAAAGAATTGTTGAACCAAAAAATTGGAAACAAAATCGTAATCCATTCTTTACAATGATTTTTACTGAATTTGACATTATTTATTTACTTGTGCAATCATAACATTTCCCTCTTAGTCCTTCAATGTTGTGAACTACTTATACAGGCTACTTTTTTAACTTCTGATGAAAAGCTTTAAAAGCTGGGTCTTCAATTGCATCATACTGTATTAACATGCGTGCAGTGAGATTACGATCAAGAGACAGACCCTTGTTACGTTCAGCTACAAAATGCACTAATAAATACTACAACTCCCAACATCTGAGTGTTTCACCGCGCAGACGCGCTGGTGTTCTAGCGCATTCCCTTCATGCCTAAGCGCATGCGCAGACGTACATGGGAGCACTGGGTATCAATTTGGCCAAACAGCGGGTGATAAAATGGTAGGTGAAATAGAAATAAAAGGTGAAATAGAAATAAAACATTTGCTATGGTTTTCTGCTTCTGTGTTCGACTGAGAACATCTGGCAAACGTATATATTAAGCTGCTTGTACGAGTTGTCGGCTGCGCGTGTCGCACTGAGAACGAGCAGAATTGTGTATGTTTGTAGGGGCAGGAAGGTCAGTTGTTGATATTTGAGGCAGCTCAGCATGTACTTTTCCCTTTTATGGTGCCCTGGAATCCTATCGTGTATAATGCATAATACATTAGAATATGAACATTATTTTGTGATATAGCAAGTAGTTTCGATTATAGCATGCATGCATTGTGCATTGCATTGGTTTATAAGACCCCAAGTCCCTTTTTTAAAAAGCTCAAAAACATACTTAAATACGGTTATGTGAAATGTCATGACTTTTATTAATTATATGAGGCTGATTATTAACAAGATTATGTAAAAAGAAACTTGATGACATGTTTAAAAAGGCCCCTTCCTGGGTTTTGGGATCTCAGGTGTAGTCGAAAACATGAATAAATGCAATGAAATTACTTGCATTTTTATATGACTATTATTGCATGGTGGTCTCTGGGACACCAAACTACTTGCAAGTCAATGTCAACAGAACATAAGGGTTAAATTACATCCATGCCATTCCATGTTATAACCCAACCCCTAGTTGTAGCCTGGTTATTTTCCAGGTTGCAATGTCCTTTAAGCAGGTATTGGGAGCGCTATGAAACTTTTTTGCACATTGGCATTCTGGTACAATTTGTTGTGATGGCCTGTTCAAAACAGTTCTTGTGAAATTAAGTTAAAAACGGCTTACTGTGCATCGATGGAAATAACTGTCTAGTAACATGGTTGTTTTGCACTGGCTGCCTGAGCTTGCCATCTCATATTACATGCCAGGCACAAGTGGCCTGTCACAGGTCCTCACATGCTTTATGCTTCAGTCGTTCAGTCAAAGCTTTGCTATAACTGGTAGAATGCCCTTTTAAACTGGTCTGTTCTTTTTGGTCAACGCTTTGTTTACTATTCTTCCCGTAGTCAGCTTTTGTTTGCTTGTGTCTGAATGTGCGCAATTTTTTATCTGTGTATGATTGTTTGTGTCTCTTTCTGTTTGTACACACTGCTGAGTTTATTTCTCCGTCTGTCAGA
The DNA here is from genome assembly GCA_032164185.1 of Moxostoma hubbsi. Classification (NCBI taxonomy): domain Eukaryota; kingdom Metazoa; phylum Chordata; class Actinopteri; order Cypriniformes; family Catostomidae; genus Moxostoma; species Moxostoma hubbsi. Next base: position 15,365,328 of record JAVLUX010000065.1, read on the forward strand.
GTTAATGTCTGAGGAAATATCTGTTGTGTTCACGCAGCATAAATTAAAATCCTCACAAAAGGACAAGGTACGGCAGTTCATGTCCTTCACTCAAGCCGGGGAGAAGACAGCCGTATACTGCCTGACTCAAAATGACTGGAAACTAGAGGTGGCCACTGACAACTACTTTCAGAACCCAGATTTGTACCACAAGGAATCCATGAAAAGCTCAGTTGATCGAAAAAAGCTGGATCAGCTCTACAACCGATATAAAGGCAAGTTTTTTCTTATTCTGACATGTATTACTGTATGTGTTCTGCTGTGTTTAAATATTCATCGAGTTATTTTTTAATCATTAAACAACATTCATAAATGAATAGTACTTTTGACAAATGTGATTTAAAATGATGTACACTCACATGAGATGAAGATTTCAGTTATATCAGAGGCCTTGAAAAAGCTGTTTTACCTTTACAATTATTCATTTAATAGATGCTTTTATCCAAAGCAAATTGAGAATTACAACATATGCAATTTATCCTAAGGCAGCAGTAGCATGAGAAGTGCTTCATTACAAAAGTTCCAAAATGGCTCAGTGAAATAAATGCTAGAGCAGAGCGTACATAGTTTTAAGAATATTTAGAATAATTAAGAAAAGTTTTAAGAGTTTTCAGGATTGGGTCAAGTGCTCACAGAAGACGTGTATTAGGCTTTTTTTCATACTGAAGGGAAAATCAAAGTTTTGTTCTCAAATCTGAATTTTTTTAGACTAACTGTTGAAACTGTAAGTTATATGTGGCCAGATCTAATTTATTCGGTTCAGACAGCAGTCGATTTTGGTAGCACGTCCACATTTGTTTTCATAGTAAAAATGCAAACTTGCGTAGGTTAACCATGCGTGAAAGTTTCACAATGGATGTTTTACCTTTGATTATGTTTTTCACGGGGACAGTATCGGAATATGAGCACATTTGTCACAGACAATGGTGCAAAAACCAGGAAAGGTGGCATATGCAATGTTTGTTGCTGCTAGGGTTGACAAATGTCCCGATGTCATGTATTTTGCTTGAAATTATGACAGGATGCCCTGTATTTTAGGCAGCTGTGAAACTTCCTGTATTGAAAGCTTTGTAAAACTTCACAATAAGGTTTCATTTGTTAACAACATTAGTTATCATGAACTAACAATGAACAATACTATTAAGCATTTATTAATCTTAGTTAATGTTAATTTCAACAAATATTAATACATTTTTAAAATAAAATAATTTAAGGAGTCCTTGCTTCACCAATGAAACAAACTGCAAAGACCTGCACAACGTCACAAAATGACAAAAAGGACAGATCCACATAGTGTGAACACATGACAAAGCACCAACATCACGGCATCGTTCATCAGCAGCATCCAAGTATGTCAATTTTATTCATGTGTATAGTATAAAGCAGAGAAAAACAAAGACAAAAATAAACAAACATCTCCAGTGTGAAGTGACAGCAATTGATAGACAAAATTCATGAATTCATGTTGATGTGTCACTATAAAGTCCTAGACCACTGAGTGCATCTTTAAAGGGGTCATGACATACTCAACAACATTCATGAATGGAATTGGTTACTTACAGTTTTGCGGTCGGGTCCAATAGTGTTTTTAACTACCCCCATCTTTCAAAAACAGTTCCTTTGCCTGAATCATATTGTGATTGGTTCATAAGCAATCCATGCTGGTATGAGTCAAACACACATACAATCCACGCTGAAATATGCTGAACACACATAATACAATCCACAGTGAAACATTATGTATAACACTGATACATAATCCAATGCACACACATATCACCCAGCACTGATGCGATCAGGAAATTTGTTAAACTTCAGTCACTAATTCTTGATGTTGGGATGCTTTAAAAGAGGCAAGAGCAGAGACGCTGGTCTTCACAGGCATGATGTCTAGCATATTCCATTGTCTGTGGATGAGACATGGTTCTACCAGCCAGTGGCAGCAATGGAATGGAGCAGAAGAGACGTGTTTTTAAAAGTAGAGCTTGTACCACTCTTAACCCTCTGGGGTCGACAGACGCGCCGGCGTCCTGCTGGATATTTTCGTCATTACAGCAGAAACAACTTAAAATACTCATTTTATACAATACATTACAGATAAGTGTAAGACATCATTAGAGACTATAAAGGGTCTTCTTTTATTTGTGTACACTCATAATAACAATGAAACCTTGTGCTTTTGTAAAATAAAGAAAATAAAAAGGGTGAGCTTCCAGCAGTCTATTCACGAGCATATTTCAGAAACACGTCACAAAAATGAACTGAAGCTCTGCGAATACTTATTACACAAACATGAAACATATGTCTAAAGAAAGCTTTAAATGTCTACTTTTAAATAAAACAATTCAAATTTAAAACAAATATTCTCCTGCAATGCAATCTGTTTGAAACAAAGCGATGTTCAGTTTTTACTGGTTCATCTAATTATCTGTAATGTGATCCCACTCACCAGAAGAGCACGCCATTCATATGCTAATGTGCTGAGACGATCAACACAAATGTACACGCCCCCGACAGTGTTCAGAGGTTTGATATAAACAATTCATTAATTTTACTGCGCGTTTGTAACGATACACAGGCAATGAAACTTCTGGATATTAAGGAAGAGTTAACTTTTTCCTCAGAAGAGCGGGACTCCGATGAACGTTTGTATTTTGAAGAGAGACTTGATCCAGCTGAGGATACAATTTCGGACGAGTAAGTCTTTTAGTTTTAATTAGCTGACATGCTATTTTATATAAACTTGAACATATTTTACTAGTGGGACTGTTTCCAGACTTGCCAGCCAGGATTCAGAGTATTGACATTTGAAATATGTCCTAATAAGCAAGTTTTAGTTACATTTAAATGCTGTTTCAGCTAAAGCAGGCATTTAAATTGTATGCTGTATGATATAAATATGATATGTAATATGATATAATAAATAATATGAATGTTTAGATTATATTTTATCTAGTGTTTATAATGCCTCATTATCATCAACAAAGCTTGTGCTTGCAAATATGTGTTCAGGTTAAATGAGTAAAATGCACTTTAAATATGCCCATATTAGAAAATCACCATCTCATAATGATTTCTGAAGGATCATGTGACACTGAGGACTGCAGTAATGATGCTGAAAATTATGCTTTGATCACAAATTGCAATTTAAAATATATTTAAATAGAAAACTGTTCTTTTAAATTGTAAAAAGAGTTCAGAATATCAATATAGTTTCTGTATTTTGGATCAAATAAATCCAGTCTTGGTGAGCAGAAGAGACTTCTTTTAACGGTAGTGTAGGTCTAAAATTAAGTAAAGTGTTTATGTAAAGAAAATATATAGTCAGATATCTTCTTTTAACTTAAAACTTGATTTTGATCATTAAGTCTCCTCACATTTGTTCTCTATCCCTCAGTGATAGGCCCAGGGGTGGGGTCATTGTCTGTCAGGTGTGAATCACCTAAATATTCATGATCATTCAGGACTCCTCGCATATTGCCTTTCAACAATAAAATTGTCTTACAAAAGTTAAATTACTATATTGTTTTGTATGAATGAGTGATCAGGATGGTTTTCACATAATTTTGTAGCAAAAACTCTAGGCTACCAGATCCAGTTCTTAAAAGTCTTGTGGACAAATGTTTAGTATGTTATATATGACCTTATTTCAGTGACTTTAAATTTTAGTTTTTTCAAAAACCAGGCATAAATGTTATTTTCTCAAAAATACAAACATGTACACACGTTTCTCACATATTATTGTGGCCCTGTTTGTGCTGAATACAGTGTTATCACACTTTATCCATTAATATGTTTTTAAGCAACTGAAAAAAGCACAAATGTCAAGGCATGTCAAAACTTCTCCAGGGCCCAAAATACCCTCAGACCCCAGAGGGTTAAGAGACAGCACACATTGACGGAAAAGCATAAAAATGGTCAAAGCAGTTAGTCTATTGCATGTTTATTTCGAAACATGCAATGTTTTTATGTAAAAATAGTGCGAGTGGGCCAAAGAAGGTGACCTGTATTCCCTGTTGGTAGAAATATTAAGCCTGTCTTGTTCTCTCCATTTCACCTTTCTGACTGAGGATGAGTGGGTGGGCCAAGGGTGCGAACATGTAAAAGTAGGCGCTGATGTCTTGCTGTCATATGCGGATGTATTCTTCTTTATGACATCACAAAGTAGGAGCTTGGTTTAAATAAATGCTCTTTTTGTACTGAGGACGTTTTGAGTTCTGGAACTTAAACTATGTTTACTGTATATAGTACAATGAACTCATGTCAAAAGATCAAGGAAATGTATTCCTCATGTCATGACTCCTTTAAAGTGTTGAGTTAACACTGAATGTTCTTGTCTTTCAAAAGTGACTCATTTTTCTCATTCAGATCCCCAAGATGAGAATAAAATTGGAATAGATGGAATTCAACAGTTCTGTGATGACCTCAATCTGGATCCAGCGAGCATCAGTGTTCTGGTTGTGGCATGGAAGTTTCGTGCGGCAACACAGTGCGAATTCAGCAAGAAAGAGTTCATTGATGGCATGACAGAGCTAGGGTGTGCTATGACTTTATCATATTTCTTGTTTAGTCATGTGCGCTGTTGACATATTGGTGAAACTTTGAGGTGTGTGACAGCTTGGAACATCATTATTTTAGTCGCATAATTTAAGTTTTGAATGAATGATGTCTGAATGGGGTATTCATTTTGTGTGCAGGTGTGACAGTCCAGAGAAACTCCGAGCTCTACTGCCCAGATTAGAACAGGATCTGAAAGATGGTGGAAAGTTCAAAGATTTCTATCAATTTACTTTCAACTTTGCCAAGAATCCTGGACAAAAAGGTTTAGGTAACAGCACCTTTAATTATTTTGTTCTGCCTTTTTGTGTCTCTTTTACCAGGCTTGTTTCTAACATCCAAAAATAAAGCAAGAAAGTTTTCTTATGTTTCTAACTGTACTTCACAAAAGATGAGAATTAGGAGCAGTGTCCCAAAATTCTCTTGTGTAAACACATTAGCTTCCTTCTGAAATAACTAGACATCTCTGGATTAGAATATGTAGAAAAGATTGGTGGGAAAGAGCTGTCTTGCACTGTATTTTGCATGTATGCAAGGTGTATTTGAAATGGATTTTGAGAGTACTATAGTTTCATTCAAAGCTTTACATCATAATTATTTTTCTGTCAGATCTCCACCACTTCTTTCATTTGGATAGAATTTTCATTCGGATTATTAACAGATTATTTGGCTGCATGTAAACGTTATTGAGTAAACAGTCATCCGCATTAACGATTAAACCATCTTTTTCCATTTTAGATTTAGAGATGGCTGTAGCTTATTGGAACCTGGTGCTGGCCGGACGTTTTAAGTTCCTAGACCTCTGGAACAGATTTTTATTGGTAACTCTGTTTCTGTTTTGAAGCTTGTTGTAGAGTTATTCTGGTGCAACTTCACAAAAGGTGCTTAGAAAAAGAAAGAAGAGTAAAATTGAAAACCAAATCCAGTAGCACTTGTTGAGTGGAGAATAATTAAAACTTTTTATTCTCCACATATATTGTTTTAGCCCTGATGGAGGCTGAGATGCCGAAATGTGTTGGCAAAATAAAGTTTTAATTATTTTCCACTCTACAAGTGCTGCTGGATTTGCTTTTCAATTTTACTCTGTTTTGAAGCTTTATAGGATTGGATCTTTGACCCTCTTTAGCAATGGATACAGATTCAAATGGGTTTTCTGGTTGCTACGCAACATATTAACTACATGAGATAGCCTCTATTTTCTTGAAACAGACCAATAAGTAGACTATTACCCAAAAGCTTGTAGGTAGAATACATTTCTTTAGTAATTAATTGAGTTTCTCTTTAGTCTGTGCCTTCATTTTGTGCAGGAGCATCACAAGCGATCAATTCCCAAAGACACATGGAACTTGCTTCTGGATTTTGGCAATATGATTGCAGATGACATGTCAAACTATGATGAAGAAGGTGAGACACATTAGATTTTTTGTTATATCTTGTTAGCCAAGGCAGAAAGAGCAATGAAAATAGCACAGCACGTCTGTTTCTTTTAGTATGATCACTAAATTTTTCCAGGGTTCCAATGGTCATGAAAAACCTGAAAATATCAGGTAATTGTAAATTTGGGTTTTCCAGGCCAGGTCTTGGACATTTATACAGTCATATAAAATGACTGGAAAAGTCATGGAAATTAATTTGTTCAAAAGGTGTGGAATCTGTTTTTAGAGATGGGTGCTTGCTTTTTTCCAGTTATAAAATGGCAAAGCTTTGTATTTCACCAAGAGAGATAATTAACTGCCTTCAAACAAATAGTATGCTGACTTTTAATTATTTGACCTTTTTTGTTTCAGGAGCATGGCCTGTTCTCATTGATGACTTTGTGGAATATGCTCGACCTGTCGTGATGGGATCAAAGCGCAAAACTGTATAGTAAAGCTACTGCTGGGCGAGAACTTTCGCCTTGGTCGCCTCATTGACTTTGTAGTTTTTTTAAAGACTTGTAAGCATAATAAGAGAAGAGAATAACTAAGAGAAACACTTTGGGGGTGGGGGTGGGGGGGGGCAAGCACTGCAAAGGACGGAAAAGATGACTCAGACCTCCACACCACACAGGAAGGACGTGAGTGCGAGACTTAAGCCATCTAATGCACATGGCCAGCTATTTGCACTGGCAACTCAATTCTAACTTGAGACCCTTGGAGATTTTGGGTGGATCACTTCAAACCTAATACCTCATCTCCATAGCAACAAGTGTCACTTTGGGGCCAAGTCCCCATTGCCTACTTACTCCTCACATTCTGAAATATTAAATAGCCTAAGAGTTCTCCAGTTTTTGTTTTAGACCATGTACCCATTTGTCCGGGTGTGTATCTCATGCAAGACTTGATGGTGATCTTGTCCACTTTTTAAGCCAGACATTCATGGGCAGCACAGCATGCAGCTCACAACACCAGCACTATTGTTACAGTTGTAAAATACTGTATCAACTGCAGCAGTATGTACAGAGAGAAATTTATTATTGTTAATGTTTTATTTAAAAAATTACGAGAGAAAAGCGTGGTAAAAAAACAAGATGCCTCCATACCATGTTCTTCTGCCCTGTGTCAGAACTTGTAACAACAAGGTTCAGTGTTACTCTTTTTTTTGTTTTTGTTTACCAGATTTATGTTAAATAAATTATTGCCCTTTATGTTCTCCTCAATCTCTAACAACCCTTTTATTCTTTAACAGGACATTTACTGTATTACCATAGCCTTGCACAACCATTTCAGGCATTGCAAGTTTTTAGTTTCCTTTAAAGCTGAATGTGAAAAAAGAGAAGAGTCTTGACACCAACATTTTTATGGTAGCTTTTTTTAATTGGAGACTTTACATAGAATGTTAAGTTGAATACCATAAAATAGTTTGTTTAGGCCAGATCAAGTATTTCCTGTTAGCTCCTTTATTTAGGGACTAAGCAGCGAAGGTGCCGTGGCATCTATTGTGTTTGTAAGTTTTCTTATTATTATTCCCAATTGGAATCTATGGCAGCCCTATGAAGCGTACTTAGGATAATTAGGAAATCTGACACACTTATATGACTGAATATAAATAGCCCCCTGACCAAATTTGGGGTCTATTAGACAAACTCTATAGCACCACCACCAGTTCAGAAATTTACTTTTCTTTTGGGCATACATTTTGAACTTTTTGGCTTAGAAATTTAATTATTTTTGCCATTTTTTTACACATCTTTTGAACCATATGTCATAAAATCATGAGGTCAATGGATTCCGTGGTCATGAGGATTTGACTGACATTGGCCATATTGCATTTCTGCCATACTGAATTTTCATAAAAAGTGATGTATTTTTTGAATGCTTTGTTGGATTTAAAAGAAAACTGGTATGCATCATCAACAACATGTTCTAAGGGTACCTGAGCAGTTTAGAGACAGCAACACATATAGTTCCAAATATGAGCAACACTTTTTGCCATGGTTGAGATGTGTCAATAGAGTGATGCAATGTATAAGTTTCTACAGTTCCCAATATTGTGAGTTCAATCCCACCTATGCAAGTCTGCCAGTTTAATTTCTATTGTACTGGAGCTCTTTGTATTTTACTTACTGAATAGTTGCAGGGCTTGTCCCCGATTGTTTCTACTTGGAGTTATTCTGCTTCCTCTTTCTTCCCAATGGCAGTTTAAAGCAGCAGTATTAGCTGAAATTATGAAATTTGGCACACTGGTACAGCACCAACATCATCTTAAAAATTCATTTATTTTTTGCTTCTAACTTTTGAACTGTGTAGTCTAGAAACAAAATTATTAATTCCTCTGCCAACTCTTCTAACTTACATTAGAACTCCACTTATTGCGGTGGTTGCCATGTTGGATTGAGGCGTTTATATTTTTTTCTGAGCAGCACAAAAATGTGTGTCAAATGATTTAAATTAGTTTGAAAAATGTGAATTTAGATTTTTGTTGAAACATTAAACCAAAATGATGCAGGCCATGGGAACCGTTGTTCTTTGCTGTGCTGAATCTCAGCTGGTATGTCCCTTTGGCGGCTGTCAACATTGTATATCTGCATTGGGCTGTGTTTTGTTTGCACTAAACATTCAAGACATAGAGCTTATGATTTTTTGTGTCTTCAGACCAAATGTTTTTCTAAAAGGCTCCAGGTTTATAACATGGATTCTAGCAAACTTCAGGCATGATGTAATGTTAGTCTGGTTTAGAAGCAGTATTGTAGCTGCCCTCTTGGTCACCCATCTGACAACTTCAATTTGTTCTGTAGCACAATTAGGCAAAAAATGAATCCAAGGACAACCAATAAACAATGTTTCTCCTGGGAATGTAGCTTTGCCAGTCACATTATAATGATCTCTCTCAAAGTTCTTAAAAGTTACAACAGATATTTTTTGGTGTTTAGTTTAGAGACTTCTCAAAGTTATATTTATTGTGTATTCAGGCACTGGAACACAGATGAAATCAACACTTTATTTATTAAAACAAAGTGAGTATACTCGTAAATTATGTGATTTCAGATTTTTATTTGTAATATACACGAAAACTAACTAGTTAAACACTTTAGAAATTGTACAATAGTGGGAGTGTACATTTTAATGATGCTTTAATTACAGCAAACTTTTGTAAGCTACTGGCTGGAAAGAAATCACTCAGACGCACTTGTTTAATGTGATTTCACCTTGTACCACTACAAGGCAGCAATATTTTAAAACCTTGTGAGGCTTTGGCTTTACGTTCACATTCAAGTATCACTGGCTGCAGCTTGCAGAATGGGGCGGGGAAACACATTGAGGCGAGGCTACACGTACCCCACCCATAACGTACTCTCATTGGCTTGGTCACCTTTTAATGTTGTACATTATAGGAGAAGCCTTTTTTAAAATAGTGTAGCCTGATAATTTTTATAGTGCTGTGGCTCTTAAGTGATTTGAAATTGTGTTGTACCTCACGGTCATTGCAAACAGAAGTAGTAGGAGTCTGACTGGGCAGTCTGTTGTTTTTTTTCAGTCATGTTGAAAGCGGAGGCCAAAATTACTAATCTTATTATGGCAAAGATGCAACTCTAATGCGGTCATAGTCAGTGTTGAAGTAATTAGAAAAGAACCTTTTTTATTTTAGAGCTATGGCTCATAAGTGACTTTGTGTTGTACCTCACCTCAGTGTTGGTAAGTAGCTAACTACATGTAGCGATGCTACTAATTTAACAACATTTTTCAGAAGCTTGACTTTAGATCAGCTGCTTTTAAAACAGAGTAGTTTTCCTGTAGATGTGTAGCGTGACCAAAAGCTACATCATATTGGTCAGATTATTACTAATAGCCTTCCTTATAGCGTAGAAGCCAAACTTTACTGGAAAAATGTCTGACGATCTGGCAGCATATTTCTGTCTGCTGATCAGAATCAGACAGCGTCATCTTCTTTTATAAAGGCAGATCACAAACCAAAATAGTGAATTACCGCCATCTACTGAGACCTTATTACAGCTCACTTGGATACGAAGAGATTGTCTGATGGTTATATAAAGCGAGCAACCACAATTTGTTTACATTTACAAGACGTACAGGGGCAAGTAAATCTGAAAATGATAAAAGAACACCATTTTATTCTTCTATGTATCAGATAATGTTTCAGACACTTTGTTCTTAATAGATCACACAACAGCATATTTACCTTTACTATTTTATAAAAAATTAATCAAAAAGTTATTATTGCCTTTTGAGGGATTTGTTTCTGTTTTAAATATGTTTATTTCACTTCTCATCATCTGTGCGTTATTGGGAGCAGTGAGTGAATTATTATTATTATTATAATTAATTATTATTTTCATGTAAAATAAATAAAATGATCGGTAAAATAAATCATTAATGGCATGTATTATTATGCAACAATTTAGGATGTCCATCTCTCCACTTTTTTTGGACCTGAAGAAAGCAAACAAATATTTGTAGAGCAACCTCTGTATGTGAACTGGCACTTGCATGTCAATGGCAAAAAAGTCAGAAAATACAATGAGCACAAACCCAGGTGAGGGGAGAAACTAGCCCTGAGTCTTCACATATTATCCATGCTAAATTTTATGTGACAAAAACAAAAAATGCCAGCCCAAGGAGAGTTTGTCATAAAAATGTGATCTTTAGGGAAGTAGGCTACACCTGCCCACAGCAGGACAGAAAAGTGTTTAGTATACAAATTATTTTTAATGACATCTGATCTTTTTTGCTTTTATTTTATACTGTTGTATTTTATTTTATGGCCATTATTAACTCTATTGAAGATAGTATTCATTAAATATATTAAATACATTTTAAAATGCATTAATAAATGTCATTAGTGTAAATTTTATTGGTTTGATATTAACATTAAAATAATATTGCCTCATTAAGTAGCTTCAATGTAGCTAGCAGGGGCATTTCTACAGACTCTGGGGGCTCCAGGCAGAAGGGTCCTGGTGAAAAAAAAAAAATGTTAGGCTCAGGAAGTAACTGAGACACTTTTTTTTCACCGCTATTTTTTTCCACCTTGCGTTTCAGGGCTTTCGTACTATGTTGGCATTTGTTTAAGAACATTTTCACATAAGTTTCAGCCTTCAAAAATCCTTTAGAAATGAATATCAATCAAGTAAGCACCATAATCAAATGGTTTGGTTCAACTATTCAATATTTCTAACACACCAGCAACGACGACCACATCTCCTATCATATCATGTCATCCATGTTCAAGTATTTAATTTATAAATGATCTTTTCGTTTAGAAATTAGATTACTTACAACAATATTAACATTACCAGATGTATCCCTAGCACTTAAAAAGGAATAATAATAATAATTTCCCCATGTTTCCCATTTTCCTCAATACATTCCTTAACTTCCACCATGTAACACAGAGCCAGCATACGAGTGTTTAGAAAGACAACAATTTCAAACAAAACATGAAAGATGAACGAACCAATGAGACTATGTTATGGGCGGGGCGACACGTGTAGCCCCGCCCCATATGTAGCCCGCCTCATTCTGCAGGCTGCAGCCAGGTTCTTCTCTTCACGTTTGGAGAGCTTGTTAAATAATCCACTTTAAACAGATTTTGTGCATTTTAAAACAGATATAAAAATGCACTTATTTTCAAAAATTGTTATATGGTATTATTATGTCATGTAAATACATGTAACATTTATAAAACTGTACTGACAGCATCTGTTATTTTGTTTGTGTGTTGTATGTTGTGGTTAATTTAGTTTTTTTTGTTTCTTGAAAATGTAGAAAATCACAAAAAAAATTATATAAAAATTATTATATTATTTATAATATGTCTATACAAAAATATATATTTTTTTAATTATATGATTTCGGGAAAAGTATGCGTGTATGTATGTGGTGTTATTTTTGATTATTTATTTAGTTTATTTGTGCTGTGTTCTGTGTGTGTGTTGTTTACACTTTTCGTGTGTAACAAAAAAAAGTATTTTTACTAGGATTTGCCTTTTTGTTGCCTAGGTTGTTTCTTGCCATTTTTATTCAAATATTAAAAATGACGGAACCTTCCTCACAGACACCGCGTATCTACACGGCGTGTTATCAATGTAACACACATTTTATGCTAACCGCGGGCTTCAATGTACATACAGAGGATCTGCCTTAAGTAAACTTACTAACCCATTTCAATCTATTGCTTATGATAAGAATGTCAATTTTTTGTATTTGAGAAACTGCAATCAACATGAATCTTGACAGGCTTCGTAAAAGAGTGAGACACTACATTGATCAGGTAAGTAGATGCAGTATAGTTAGCATAAACACATACAATTATATTCCATCTGTTTCTGATTTTATAAATCTGATTATATGAAGTTATATTTCAATTATATTAAAGAACTGTAAAGCAATATAGCTAATACACTGATTTGTAAACAACTGGGTGTGTATTTTTGTTTGATTTTAGTTTGAAAGCTTAGGCTATTTGATGTCAGTTAATAAGTATTAATTCATAATAGATTTGTCCTCATGTTGGCCTGGTAAGCTTTTATTCTCAGGGATTGTCTGCTTATATATCCTCTATGAGGCCTTGACGAACTGCACTAATTTGACAACATTTTGTCATCTATGTATGGTGATTGCTGTATAAAAGTCACATATTGCCACCATCGTAGATCACATACTGTTAACTAAATCAAGTTTCCCTTTTTAATTGTTGCATGATCTGTTTTACAGCAACAGTATCAAAGTGCACTGTTCTGGGCTGACAAAGTATCATCTTTGTCACATGGTATGTATTTACATTCTTCTGCATATTTTCATTAAAAAAAATTGTTATTGATATGGCTTTTTTTAATGCATATTTAGTCCTAAGTGAATCTGCATGGTTGTAATTTGACATTGGACTAATTAAATTTTTATAATTAATTCTCATGTCTTTTTTTTAGAGGATCCTCAAGATATATATTGGTTAGCGCAGTGCCTTTATTTGACAGCACAGTATCACAGAGCTTCTCATGCTCTCAGATCTCGCAAGCTTGACAAGGTAAGGATCATAGACTGGACCGGTTATTTCAAAATTTAGTACAAAAAAACACTGAAGAGAGTGATAAATATGATATGAAATATGATGTTTAATTGCAAGAAATTGTAGGAATGCATTAATGCAAAATGCAGGAATTCACATTTTTTGTGGTCTTGTGGGTTTGTTATTACCTAGCCAACACCAAATTCAGAATGATTTATAAGCGTGTAGTGTCAGTATGGCCCATTTTATGTTAAAGTGAGACACTGATGTGATAAAGGAGATAATGCATGTTATTAATCACTGTAGTGAATGTTTTGTTTTTGTTTCTCAGTTGTATGGAGCCTGTCAGTATCTAGCTGCAAGATGTCATGTGAGTATTTACGTAAATGTCTTCCCTAATACATCAACATTTAGGTATTATCATTCATGAGCATGTGTCTTATGGCTTACTTGCATGAAGAAATAAACATGATTATACAATTAAATCTCTCTGAATTCGGCAGTATGCTGCCAAAGAATATCAACAAGCATTGGACATACTGGATATGGAGGAAGCAGCCAGTAAGAAGTTATTGGACAAGAATGTAAAGGAGGAAAATGGCTCTAGGGAACCCGTAAAGGAATGGGAAATGTCTCCCACCTCAGTGAGTCCAAGTTTTTTTTTTTATAACTTAACCGCTAGTTCACGGATTCAACATCCAACTCATTCGTAAAAATTTTTTTCCTGATTTCTGGAGGATTTACATAATTGATTGTGTGTTTTGATTATTGATTTTATTATTAATATATTATTATTCTTATTTTATTATTTTTGACTTTTGGAATCTACCTGGATGAATGAGGCCAGATGCTCTAAGCATGAGGACACTTGCCTGTGTGCATACTCTGAAATATTACTCTGAAATATGGTTGGTATTTTAATGCCATGACAGGCTGACTGGTTCTGACTCTCTGTGGTCTTTTTTTCCTCTCAGATCAATAGTTCCATCTGTCTCCTGCGGGGAAAGATCTATGATGCCATGGACAACAGACCCCTGGCCACATCTAGCTACAAAGAGGCCTTGAAACTGGACGTTTACTGCTTTGAAGCCTTTGACCTTTTGACGTCCCATCACATGTTAACTGCTCAAGAGGGTGAGAGAAAATTTTAAGTGAACAATTGATGTTAAAATAATTTAGTGCATGTTTTTGTAAGTACAGTTTAAACCTTTGTATTTAGTAAATTGTTTTATAGCTAATCACTTATGGCTCCAGACTGTTACTAAAACAGTCAGAAATGCAACCAAAAAAATTATTGTGACAACAATTTAAAATCTAGTCACTGTTGGAGACAGTCTGGAATACTTTGTGTCCGTTAATATGTGGTTTCGTCAGATATCATCTTGTGTCGCTTTTCAGCCTTCTGCTAAGGTGAACTCGCTACACACAACAACAAACACAGAGCAAGCCATGGTACCCAATTCGTGGACAAAGGATTTTTTTAAATTGGGTCTTTTTAATGTGTCCGCTGAAAAGTTATTGAAACAGGTTTGAACTCAGGTTAGCAGTTTCGCTGGATCTGAATATCCATACTTACTTACTATATAGTATGCCAAACACTGTATGCCAGTGGAGTACTAGTATGTCAGAATCCTCACTATTCATAAGAGTAAGCTGGAAATACCCAGATGACCTACTATTTCCGGTGAGATTCTGAAGTGCAGATTGACTGGACACTTTGTAATCCCACAATGCCCTGGGAGCTGAGGAGAAACACTGGATTTAAAATACAGCAGTGATCCATGAGTTGGGCGACTCTTTTCAACTGTGAGTGTTATATATACTAATATAGTTCTTCCTTTTGCTTAAATAGTGCTTGTTTATCAAAACCAGAGAAGATAATTTTTTTCGGTTATTGTATTATGTTCGGGTCATGGGACTATGCCCACGTTACCGGATGAAGTTTGTAAGAAATCTACTCATTCTTCTCACATGCATATCTAAAAAACTTACTGTTAAACCAGCCGAAAAGTGCATTCTTTATCAAATACATGACCCACTCTGTGACAGTATGTGATTTTTGGACACAGCGTTTGAGTCATAGTCACTCTCAGTGAATCAGCTGTCAGTGTGTTTACAACTGAAAGCACCTGGGAGGACTGAAATGTAAAAATTACCAGCGTATTATGGGTTGTTTATAATTAAAAGTCCTGCATTATATACCAAATATTTTTATTCTTTCTTTTTCTGGTTATTATATGGATTTTAGTAGCACAAAAAGTAAACTTAATTTTGGAGTTTATTAAATTTGGACTCTTGTTGCCTCTTTGTCTGAGGTACCCTGTTACAGTAAGAAAAGATTAATAACATTTTAACACATTTATATAATATGAAAATATATATATATGTATTGATTTTTAAAACTATTGGTAAATTAATCTTTCTATCTGACTTCTGAAAAACCATTTAAATAAAGCAATCCTCTAATTTTGCAACTAAAAACCGCTATTTAGCTTCTAAATGCTTATGTTTTGGCTATATAGTCATTTATATATATATATATATATATATATATATATATATATATATATATACACACACTCACCTAAAGGATTATTAGGAACACCATACTAATACTGTGTTTGACCCCCTTTCGCCTTCAGAACTGCCTTAATTCTACGTGGCATTGATTCAACAAGGTGCTGAAAGCATTCTTTAGAAATGTTGGCCCATATTGATAGGATAGCATCTTGCAGTTGATGGAGATTTGTGGGATGCACATCCAGGGCTCAAAGCTCCCGTTCCACCACATCCCAAAGATGCTCTATTGGGTTGAGATCTGGTGACTGTGGGGGCCATTTTAGTACAGTGAACTCATTGTCATGTTCAAGAAACCAATTTGAAATGATTCGAGCTTTGTGACATGGTGCATTATCCTGCTGGAAGTAGCCATCAGAGGATGGGTACATGGTGGCCATAAAGGGATGGACATGGTCAGAAACAATGCTCAGGTAGGCCGTGGCATTTAAACGATGCCCAATTGGCACTAAGGGGCCTAAAGTGTGCCAAGAAAACATCCCCCACACCATTACACCACCACCACCAGCCTGCACAGTGGTAACAAGGCATGATGGATCCATGTTCTCATTCTGTTTACGCCAAATTCTGACTCTACCATCTGAATGTCTCAACAGAAATCGAGACTCATCAGACCAGGCAACATTTTTCCAGTCTTCAACTGTCCAATTTTGGTGAGCTCTTGCAAATTGTAGCCTCTTTTTCCTATTTGTAGTGGAGATGAGTGGTACCCGGTGGGGTCTTCTGCTGTTGTAGCCCATCCGCCTCAAGTTTGTGTGTGTTGTGGCTTCACAAATGCTTTGCTGCATACCTCGGTTGTAACGAGTGGTTATTTCAGTCAATGTTGCTCTTCTATCAGCTTGAATCAGTTGGCCCATTCTCCTCTGACCTCTAGCATCAACAAGGCATTTTCGCCCACAGGACTGCCGCATACTGGATGTTTTTCCCTTTTCACACCATTCTTTGTAAACCCTAGAAATGGTTGTGCGTGAAAATCCCAGTAACTGAGCAGATTGTGAAATACTCAGACCGGCCCGTCTGGCACCAACAACCATGCCACGCTCAAAATTACTTAAATCACCTTTCTTTCCCATTCTGACATTCAGTTTGGAGTTCAGGAGATTGTCTTGACCATGACCACACCCCTAAATGCATTGAAGCAACTGCCATGTGATTGGTTGATTAGATAATTGCATTAATGAGAAATTGAACAGGTGTTCCTAATAATCCTTTAGGTGAGTGTATATATATATATATTTATGCTTCTGTTCTTAAATATTTAATGTAAAGTATGTAATTTCTTCCCCACTAGTGTCACCAAATGGAATTGCAAACAGAATCACTTTTATCAAACAGATTCCAGAAACACCCTGTCATCCATTGGTTGTACAAACAGATAGTCCCGCAACAAACTCACACCATTGGTCGAGCCAATGTTGATGTGTCAGACTGGACGAAGTGCTCAAACAAACACAGGAATGTTTTAATAGCGACAGAGAAGCACATTGTTACTCTTAGGTAAAACAACCAACAAATGGCTTACTTGTAGTTGACACTGCATTTTAAACTTGGATATGAGAACATTTTAACATCGAAAAAGTTACACCAACATCAGCTTTAAAATCACAAGAGTTTTAATCGTATAGAAAATTGATGAATTAATGCTTTCAAATGAATAAAATGTCATCATGTCATTCTAGAAAAAGATTTCTTGGATTCCCTGCCCTTAAGACAACAATGTACAGAAGAGGAAGTGGAATTGCTTCGTTTCCTTTTTGAGAATAAGTTAAAAAAGGTAGGAGGGCCTCCTCTACATTTAAACTCTTATCCGCTCAAATAGGATAGAATAGGTAAAAGATAAAATTAAGATGAAAATTTGCTTTGATTTGGGAGTCTGGAATAGGTGAGGAGACATTGATGTGTTTTGCATCATCCATTTTAACATTGATGTCATCACATGGATAAGATGCTTTCCCTTATTTGTCCTGATTATTTTCTGAGTGTGTTCTTCAGTTAAAAAAAGAACACTTACAAATTACCATGAGAATTTCAAGTACCTCTTTATTCATTGAATGGTTTTGGAGTGCTCACTGAATAGCTAATCAGCAACACTTCTTTTCAAGTATAACAAACCTAGCGAGATGGTCATCCCAGAAATGGTCAACGGTCTCCAGGACAATTTGGATGTTGTTGTCTCTCTCGCAGAGCGTCATTATTACAACTGTGACTTTAAAATGTGCTACTCTCTTACGTCTATGTAAGTACACGTTGTTTACAAAACAGATTTTCTAATGTTCCCATTGACGAAAGATTGAAATTGTTATGTTTTTCTTTAATCTAGGGTTATGGTGAAAGACCCATTTCATGCCAACTGTTTACCAGTGCATATAGGAACCCTTGTTGAGCTGAGCAAAGCAAATGGTATGAGACAATATATTCAAATTTAGGCTGTCAATGTTACATGTTAATTCAGTGCAATTAATTATATATTTATAAAACATAACTTGTTAAAAAATTGCAATTAAGCATTCACCCTTACTGTACGTACATTCTGCAATAAAGTATTTTTTTCTACCAGCAGAGCAATTCAAGCTTAAAGTACCGCCTTCCACCATTTTTTTCCAACTTGCAGTAAACAGTAGGCCAGTGAAAGCCTTTTCAATGATATGGAAATAAAACAAAAAATTTAATTATTTCTTAAGCCACTTTTTTGCATTGTCTAATCGATGATTTACCGGTCTGCCACAATAAAGTAGTGTCTTTGATCTTTTATCTGGATTATTATATATAATATTTATAGTAACTATTATTTATGGAGTTGTTTTTATTTTGTGGCCTTTTTTTAACAGATTAATTAGGTTAATTAATGGCCAAGTCATGTAATTAATTAGATACAATTTTGTTTGGTTGACAGCCATAATTAAAATATATTTAATGTTTAATTTAATGTATATAATGAAAAATCCTCAATCTTTCCCTCCGTGTCTCTTTAGAGTTGTTTTACCTGTCTCATAAACTGGTGGATTTGTATCCAAGCAATCCAGTAAGTGTAAATGCTTGTTCAATACTAAATTTCATTAGAAGATTCATTAAATAACAGTAATGTCATTCTTATCTTGTTGTTTCTCTGTCTATCTATCTTCTCCAAGGTTTCGTGGTTTGCTGTTGGATGTTACTACCTCATGGTTGGGCATAAAAATGAACACGCAAGGCGGTATCTCAGGTATGACTGTATTTAGTTGCTCTGTTGACTTAATGACTACTTATACATTGCTTATACACTGGAATGTAGAATTTATTTATTATGTCTTCTAAAGTAAGACAAAGTGAGAAATTAGCTTTCGTTGTAAGAAACATGTATTTCAGATATTTTTTCTTCTCATCTTGTGGCATCATTTTCAGAAAAAAACTTTTTTTGTGGTTAATCTGGTAATGGTTATATTAAATTACAATGAAGAGCTGTAGCTGAAGAATCTTGTTTGAGTGCACGTCTTTTGTGGTTAAAATCTTAATAATTACCTCCCCTAGTAAAGCCACCACACTGGAGCGCACATACGGACCAGCATGGATAGCATATGGACACTCGTTTGCTGTGGAGAGTGAGCACGATCAGGCAATGGCTGCATACTTCACTGCTGCCCAGCTCATGAAAGGGTTTGTAGAACTTGTGTGGTTGTGATAATCATCTTTTCTGCAGCAATATTTAATAATGCCAAGAATATTTTTTGCCTCATTAGGACTTAAATGTTTGTTTCTAAATCGGAAATGTAATATTTGGCATGAAAGAAAAAACCTCCCTGACACCCTGTTTGAGCAGGTGTCACCTGCCCATGCTGTACATTGGTTTGGAGTATGGACTCACCAACAACCCCAAGCTGGCAGAACGGTTCTTCAGCCAAGCCCTTAGCATTGCCCCTGAGGACCCCTTTGTCATTCATGAGGTAGCTGTGGTCGCCTTCCAAAATGGAGAGTAAGTGATTCATGTTTGTTTGCATTAAAAAAAAAATCCTTATATTTATCAGTGGTTTGCGGTTTTGCAACAGGCTTTGCTAATGAGCACTTTGCTTTGTTACAGTTATAAAACAGCTGAGAAGTTGTTTCTAGATGCTATGGATAAGATCAAATCCATAGGAAATGAGGTAAGCACCCAATTGCTATTATTTTACCATCTGTTTGAATGAAGGCTCGTTTGCTTAAAAGGGTCATGACATATTTTAAAATTTTATTATCTTCCTTGAGTTCCACTGATAATGTTAGTAAAGGTTTTTTTTTTTTTTTTTGCACCAAAACTGTCATAATTTAGTAATATATGATAATCTAATTTGAAGCGCTCAGTTTTGACCTCAGTGTCTCCTTTAAATTTCAACATGAATGGCCACTGTTATGATTGGCTAACATCGTGCAGGACTCAAATATAGCCATATTTGAAGCTCAATCAGAAAAGAATGAACAAGCTCTACAACATTTTGAAACTACATTTCAGGGTTTAAAACTGAAACATTCATGAATAAAACTGTTTTTTGGAGTCAGGTCACATAGTGTGCCCTATCCTTAAATAACAGTTCTGTTGCAAAGCTTGAATCATATTATAAATTATTCACAAGCAATCCACACTGATTTGAGCGGAGAAAACATACAATTCACACTGAAATACGCTGAAGACACATCCACATGAAGCACACACATACAGTATCATCATGCACTGATGCACACATCACCGGAAACGCATCAAAAGGATCAAAGACGTCCATCTAGTGCATGTTTACAACACCAACAATTAATTTGATTGATTAAAATTGATTAGCTCTTGTGCTCAGACTCAAAAAAGCAAGAGGCAGAGCAGATGAATGAAACGAATAGGGTCTCCTTTTCAGAGTATTAACTTGACATCGCGTCTTTTAAAAGATACGAGGAGATATGTGAAAACGGTTAAAGATGTCTTTCAAGTTTATGTTTACAGTGGAATTCAGAAGTTTAAATAAACTTAAGTTGAAGTCATTAAAACTAATTTTTTTTAACCACTCCACAGTATTCAAATTAGCAAACTATAGTTTTAAGTCGTGTAGGACATTTACTTTGTGCATGACATGTAAATTTTCCAACAATTGTTTACAGACAGTTTATTTCACATTTAACTGACTATATCACAATTCCAGTGGGTAAGAAGTTTACATACACTAAATTAACTGTGTCTTTTAGCAGCTTGGAAAATTCCAGAAAATCATATCAAGCCTTTAGGCAATTAGCCATTTAGATTCTGATTGGCTAATTGGCGGTGTACCTGTGGATGTTTTTTAATGGATAGATTTAAACTTAGTGCCTCTTTGCTTGACATCATGGGAAAATCAAAAGAAATCAGTCAAGACCTAAGAAAGAAATGTGTGGACCTCCACAAGTCTGGTTCATCCGTGGGAGCAATTTCCAAATGCTTGAAGGTACCACGTTCATCTGTACAAACAATAGTATGCAAGTATAAACACCATGGGGCCACACAGCCACTCATCTCTAGGAGACGTGCTCTGTCTCCTTAAAATGAATGTAGTTTGGTGCGAAAAGTGCAAATCAATCCCAGAACAACAGCCATGGACCTTGTGAAGATGCTGGAGGAAACAGGTTGACAAGTATCTATATCCACATTAAAACGAGTTCTGTATCAACATAACCAGAAAGGCTGCTCAGCAAGGAAGAAGCCACTTCTCCAAAACTGCCATAAAAAAATACAGATTACAGTTTGCAAGTGAACATGGGGACACAGAGCTTACTTTTTGGAGAAATGTCCTCTGGTCTGATGAAACAAAAATGTAACTGTTGGCCATAATGAACATCGTTATATTTGGAGGAAAAAGGGTGAGGCTGGCAAGCCAAAGAACACCATCCCAGTCGTGAAGAATGGCTTTGCTGCAGGAGGGACTGGTGCACTTCACAAAATAGATGGCATCATAATGAAGGAAATTTATGTGGATATTATGAAGCAATATCTCAAGACATCAGCCAGGAAGTTAAAGCTCGGTCGCAAATGGGTCTTCCAAATGGACAATAACCCCAAGCGTACCTCAGAATTTGGGTCAAAATGGCTTAAGGACAACAAATTCAAGGTATTGGAGTGGCCATCACAAAGCCCTGACCTCAATCTGATAGACAATTTGTGGGCAGAACTGAAAAAGCATGTGCGAGCAAGGAGGCCTACAAACCTGACTCAGTTACACCAGTTTTGTCTGGCGGAATGGGCCAAAATTCCAACAACTTATTGCTATTACTTATAGCTTGTGGAAGGCTACCAAAAATGTTTGACTCTGGTCAGAGGCAATGCTACCAAATACTTACAAAGTTTATGTAAACTTTTGACCCAATGTGATGAACGATATAAATGCTGAAATAAATAATTCTCTCTACTATTATTGTGACATTTCACATTCTTAAAATAAAGTAGTGATCCTAACTGACCTAAGACCGGGTATGTTTTCTAAGATTGAATGTCAGGAATTGTGAAAAACTGAGTTTAAATGTATTTGGCTAAGGTGTTTGATGTCAACTTCTAACCTCAACTGTGTATACAAAAATTATTAAAAATAGTCCAGATGGGTCCCCTTTGTTGTTCCAGAATATTAAGGCCACACTAGGCCTTTCTGTCCAGCTCTCTCTCTGTTTAACTGGTGGGGCCAAGTGTGTAATGATGTAAAAGTAGGCGATTATGTTGTTCCTGTAGAGGCGGTCATGAATTAATGAGCCCCCTAGTGACATAGGGAAGCTAAGGAAGTAGAGAATGTGGCAGTTTTGCAGCTTGATTTCAATAAATACTTGTATTGCGTTGGGGATTAAGTTTTGAGTTCTGAAATATACATTGTTTTTATAGGAGCATGACCTCTTATATGTCAAAAATATCAAGAAAAATTTTATTCCTCATGTCATGACCCTTTTAAAGGCATAGTTTACCCACAAATAAAAATGCTGTCATCTCATCCTCATGTCACTTGAAATGTGTATGTTGTAATTGCTTACATGGAAAACAAAAGGAGTTAGCGTGCAGAATGTCTATGCTGCTCCTTTCAATACAAAGAAAGTGGATGGTGACTGACTGTTATGCTCCAAAATGGAAAAAAGTACCATAAAAGTAGTCCAAATGGCTCATGCACTATATTCCAGGTTTCTAAAGACAGACAATAGGTCTGTACAGTGTGAGGAAGAGCAGTGCATTAAATGACTGACAGAATCCTAATTTTTGGGTGAATTATCCCTTTCAGGTCTTTCATTACATGCCTAGACATTGCAAAGTGTTGAGATAACTTGAAACATCTTTTTCCAGGTGACAGTGGACAAATGGGAGCCGCTCTTAAACAATTTGGGTCACGTGTGTCGAAAATTGAAGTAAGTTTAAAGGAATATGATTTCATAGAAGCAGGGACTAAAAATGGTTCAAGGAACGAAAACAAAAGCCGACATTGACATTTTTATAGAACATAATCGAAAACTGGAACAATGTGATTTTCAATGTGAAAAGGAGGTTAAAACGTTATTATTAAATGCTGGTAACAAGTTATAACCGCTTAACTTTGTTTGATAAT
This sequence comes from Moxostoma hubbsi, assembly GCA_032164185.1. Lineage (NCBI taxonomy): Eukaryota > Metazoa > Chordata > Actinopteri > Cypriniformes > Catostomidae > Moxostoma > Moxostoma hubbsi. Next base: position 15,388,487 of record JAVLUX010000065.1, read on the forward strand.
TTTTTCCTGAAACCAAAGGGTATATCACATTAAATGTTTGGAACTACACCACTTCATGTTGCCCAAAAAAATTACATGTGCTATGATCTTGAAGGAAACCGCTGCATCACACATGGATGTTGTGGATGTCACATTCTCTGAATGAAGATCTTTTTAACAACTATGTATTAATACTACATACAATATACATGCACGACTAATTCATATACAAGGAAAACAATATTAGCTGTAAAAAGTACTTCTCTCAGTTGTTTCCAAGTCTTTACTGAATTATTGTTATTATGAATTAATACAGATTTTATGCTGGCGGGTTTTGTCTGAGAAGCAGATTTGTAATTAAAGTATACTTAACTGTTAATTAACTGCTTGTTGTGATTTCTATGCCGATAAATCCACCGCACAGGAAAAAAATGTATTGCTTATTTTGGTGAGGCAAGTGGCTTATTATGGGCTTGTTTTTCCAGACCAGGTTGCTTGTTTTTCTTCACCCATTAGCGCAGAGTACTGTCATTTTAAAAAGAATGTTAACCACCTTTTTGTTTTGTTCTAACTGGGAACCTTTTGGAAAGGAGGCTGCGCAACTTCAAAAAATATTTTTTTGCTCGGAACAAAACAAGTTTAGTCCCTGCACAGAAGTATCTAAAAGTATTAAATCTAGTTACACTCGTTTTTCTATCTAAATAATCTACACTACATACTGCCATTTATATCAGCTGATGGGACCTCATTACATTCCCGTTAAAATAGGTGGGATTTGGGTCATAGTGATGTGCCAATCCTACTTCTATCTGGAGTAGTATTTTAATGACGAGTATAAATATGGGAGAAAGGTATGGTCACATTATATCCCCCTCCGTTGTACCTTTGCCCTTTTCTCTACTTTAATAGAGTGCTTGTTTTGTTCTAGTACTTGATGAATTATGCATTTCCACTTACTGGATATCAAAGGGCTCGCAATTGAAGATCATTACACTCAAGTTTTCTTTAGTACTTTTTTTTTGCAGGCTGATAGATTTAATTTATTCATTAGGTAAAAAAAAAAATACAGTTTAATTGTTCATATTTTATGTTTGTTTGTTTGCTTGCATATATCTTGATAAAAATAACTGGTTGTTGGTTATACATGATAGGTTTGGTTTGGTTGTACAAAGTGCCACGTCCTTATCAAAAACAAGTACTAAAATAAAACCCCCAAATGTTTTTATTACAGTAAATTGATGATCATTTTTCATCCCCTCTATAGCTAGACTGTCTACTTATTTATAGGTTGTGGTAGAAAAAATGGTCAATGATTGCTTTCATCTTGTTTATGTAGGAAATACGAACAGGCTCTCGAATACCACAGGCAAGCATTGGTTCTCATCCCACAGAATGCCTCTACTTACTCAGCCATCGGTTACGTGCACAGCCTCATTGGAGACTTTGAAAGTGCCATTGACTACTTTCACACTGTGAGAACATATAACCCTCATAATTTTGTGTTGTTGGTCAGTTTTAGAACCAGCCTTGTTTTTACTTATGAACACATTTCATCCTTAAACGTGTAAACTCCTCCTTTAGGCACTTGGTCTTAAAAGGGATGACACTTTTTCTGTAACCATGCTGGGTCACTGTATTGAGATGTATATCAGTGATTCGGATGCCTACATTGGTAAGATGACCATCCATATTCTGTGTATGAAGTATCTAATTCATAACTTGAAGATCCAAGATGTCCTCACAACTATTTAGCTTATTTGTTTTTACAGGAACTGACATTAAAGACAAAGTGAAAAAGACCCTCAGTACACCTGCACTGATAAAGATGCTCAACACTTCTGCCGATGGCAGTGAGACCAGAGGACAACCTGTCGAGGAGGTAAATGTTTGCCTGGAAACGCCATCTTTTAATACCGACAAACAAACCGATGCCTTCCAGCGATTCCTCCTTGAATGCGACATGCACGAGAACGACATGATGCTGGAGACGTCTATGTCTGATACTAGCACGTGATTGGCACCTGAAAATGGGTCAAAGAGGAACTTTTGAGCATGAGATGATGATGGAATGTGACCTTTGAAGAGGACACGACACACCCCTCCCTCTGCCTTCCCTACTGTGTCCTCTGTGTTGGACCCCTGTGGATTTTTTACTATGATTAAATGTTAAGAAGTGAATGCAAAAGGGTTTGAAAAGAATGATTCAATCAATAAACCCTGCATCCATATTTTTACACAGAATTGTGTTTTCTCCTTGGTAAACTTTTAAAGCGTCTTTGTGGCTGAGACTGCATATAATGTTTTTTTTAGGTTGCTAATCAGAATGAAGCATCTGCTGCCACTTGCATCATTTAGCTTATTAAACTTGAAAGTTAGTTAACCAAAGGAAATTACTTACAATTACCCTAGTCATTTGATTAGTCATCTCAGCTATTACTAGAACCAAAACTAAATGCTTGAAGCTAAATTTGATGGGAAACGAAAATCTGTGTATACCTCATACACAGATGCATCAGTCCATATTTGTCTTCTCATGATGTTAAAGTTGTTTTTTTTTTTTACATTCAGGATTTTTTTAATGAAACTTTTGTAAACATTAGGATGTTTAATGACATCAAACAAGTTGAATGTACATTAATGATCTGTTAAATGTAACATTGTTACATTAGAACAATTAGAACAATAATAGCTAATTGTGTTAATGCAACTTATGCGTTATTTTCAATGTCCTATTCAGTGTGGGTGCATGAGACCCTCCCCTCCCCTCCCCTTCCCCTTATTGTGCGCCCAGAAACGTCATGGGTTCTTAACAAATTGGTCCCTGAAGTACGAAGTGTCTTTTTGTGAGAAGCTGCAGAATCAGTCATGGGCTGCACACCATCCAAATCCAACATCACTTACTCCCACGTGCGCGTGAGTCGAGATCTGGACACTTGTTCCACTTTCGTGCCCAGTTTAAAAAGCGCCGTTTCTACGCCGGAGAGACCCTCGCCTCAGCTCTGCGTTGAGACTTGTAGCGGGAAGCAAACTTTTCTCAGCGGTAAGAAATTACATTGCTATTACATTCTAGAATATTAGAAAATATGGCCAGTGATGCCCGTGGATGGATACATAGATATATAAATTTACCAGTCCAAGGTTTGGACATCTGAATTTGTTTCACACGATCTTAAAAACCTTATCTTTTACTAAACTAAAAATTACATATTTTTAATAGATTAGTTGGAACGGACAGAGAATGAACTGCTGCCACTAAGTGGCCAGCAAACAATAAGTCCTTAAGGGTGATGATTGCGAAACCTGTTAAGAAAATGTACTGGTCCCATTGACCCCTTCAAAAAAAAATCTAAAATGATATTTCGCATGAAGAAAGTAAAGCCTACGTTTAGGACCATTAAGATTATTTTGCATTGTGACATTAAATACTGCAATGCACTTAACAATCAGTGATTGGCGTCTGTCAATTACCCCTCTGCAAGGTTTATGGAAACGATCAAATATGTGATGATGAAGAACACAACCGAAAAATAACCATAAGAAAACTTTGTGTATGCTACTGTATTTTAAGGTTGTCCGACAAAAACCTTCCTGCAACGTTCTGGGAAGGTTGGTTTATAGTTATAAAACTATTATAGGACGTTCTGTAGGTTAAGGGGGATAAAGGCACACCTTTATATATACACTACCGGTCAAAAGTTTTGAAACACTTGAATGAAATGTTTCTCATGATCTTAAAAATCTTTTGATCTGAAGGTGTATGCTTAATTGTTTGAAATTAGTTATGTAGAAAAAAATATATAATTGTTCCACCAGATTAATTTATTTAATTATAAAACTAGTTTTAATTAAAAAATTGATGACTTTGAGCAAATAATAAGAATAAGAAGCAAAAGCAGCCAATAAGTGCCCACCATAGATGGGAACTCCTTCGATACTGTTTAAAAATCATCCCAGGGTGATATCTAAAGATGTTGGTTGAGAAAATGTCAAGAGTATACACTCACCTAAAGGATTATTAGGAACACCATACTAATACTGTGTTTGACCCCCTTTCGCCTTCAGAACTGCCTTAATTCTACGTGGCATTGATTCAACAAGGTGCTGAAAGCATTCTTTAGAAATGTTGGCCCATATTGATAGGATAGCATCTTGCAGTTGATAGAGATTTGTGGGATGCACATCCAGGGCATGAAGCTCCCGTTCCACCACATCCCAAAGATGCTCTATTGGGTTGAGATCTGGTGACTGTGGGGGCCATTTTAGTACAGTGAACTCATTGTCATTTTATATATATATATATATATATATATATATACATACACACACTACCAGGCAAAAGTTTTTTTTATATCATTTTATATATATATATATATATATATATATATATATATATATATATATATATATATTACACCAACACACACATGTATATACGTGTGTGTGTGTGTATATGTGCAAAAGTTTTAGGCACTTAAGATGTTTCACAAAAGCTTTTGTCTTAAAATGGCCATTTATATCTTCAGCTTTAGTGTGTCAATAGGAAATATAAATGTTAGAATCCCAAACATTATTTTTGCAAATAGAGAAGATTAGTATAGAAGAACAGGGAACCCTGCAACAGATGTCATGATCCCTACAAAACCCCTTCTGATCATCGTGTCGGTCTGAGATTACATAAAGAGACAGAAGCAAGTGAGACAGCCTAAATAGATTGAAGAACTGTGGTGAATTCTCCAAGAAGCTTGGAACATCCTTTCTGCCAACAACCAAGAAAAACTGTGTCCAGGTGTACCTAGGAGGATTGGTGAGGTTTTAAAGGCAAAGGTGGTCACACCAAATATTGTTTTTATGTTTACTGGACTTTGTATGACATTAAGTGATAAATGAAAACTGTTTGTCATTATTTTTGAAGACATCATTACTATGCAACATTTTTTTCAAGTGCGCATATATATAAAATGGAGCAACATAATTTGTTACAGGAGAATTAATAGGCTAATGGAAGGTTGTTTTCATTATTATTATTATTTTAAAGGTAGCGAGTAAGCCTTTAACTTGGGGTAAAGGGCCCCCATGCACCCCACATTTGGGGTAAAAGCCTCCCAGGGCTGATATTTGTGTAATTTAGGAACAATAATTATAGGGCAACATTTGCCAGCTTGGCAGATATTTTTGAGACAACTAATTAAGATTCAAAATAACCACTTCAGAAAAAATTCTGTTAATTTTAATCACATTTGGCATTGCATAACATCTCAAATATTAATGTCCATTGTGATTGGATCAGTAAATGTGAGCTCACTTTGAACATTCTTCATAACAATTTATTTTTCGCACCAGCTAATAAAAACATTGTGTTTTATAGGTGCCTTAAGCCACTTCAACAGGGGGGATTTTTACCCCAATGCTATTTATTGGACAGTTGTTAAAAACGTTTGATGTAATGATCTTGAACAAAACTGAAACTGATAAATAACTATTCTAAAAATAAATGTGATCATTTTCATTAGCCACATAAATTTGCAGATCAGATTACCTCACAATCAAACTTTAGACATTGTACACAATAATCTCATGGATGGGGAATATTGTTGAAGTGTGTAGAGACAAAAAGGTGTTTAGGAATGTACTGTGGTAGTTTTTGTTGTTGTTTAGTGTTTTGGGAGAAAATCAAATCAGAAGTGCCTTTTAACCCCGTTGAACCCTATATGTTCTTTTTAGGTTCGTTAGGAATTGGTTTTCCAATAATAATAATAATAATAATAATAATAACCAAAAGGGATCCATACGCTAACGTTAGGGGAACATTCTCTGTTTGTTAGGACGATGTAGGCCTATAATTGTTTCACTAAATTAGTTAAGTTTAGTTAATTAAGTAGACCTATCAAAATAACTACGTTTTTCTTTTTTAGCTTTGCAATAATGAGAATGGGGAGGGTAACGTGTTGGACTGTCAAAATTTACTCTAAACGATGAATAAGGTTTATTTTCTAAATGCAAAAATAAAACAATTAATAAATAAAAGGGCAGGTTTCGTGAAAATCACCCAATAGCTTACTGCTTTATATATAGACAGACAGATATTTTCTCATATTCTTGCTTGCAGTTCCTAGTCGTGACTGTTACGGGCGCTCAGTGAGTCAGCCCAGCAGTCCGGACGTATGGAGTACTGTCAGCGCTGGCAGTCCGTTTGGTCCGGCTCGACCATGCGTGAAGCCGGGCTGCACAGACAGCGACTCGGAGGACGACAGCGCTGCACCCGGCAGTGAACGATGATACATTCATGTATTTTTATGCTCCCTCTACCTTATTTCTAATGAAGACATGTTTTTGTACAGAGAAGTGAAGGGGGCAGAGTAACATCTGATTAGATGATCCAAATATAAATAACCAAATAACCAGGCAATTCAATATTGCCCACTCAAATAGCAATATTTAATTCATGAAAGGAATATTGTAGCAGTGCTCTCGTTAAACTAAATGGAACGAAATATATGCATCTGGACATGACAAGGACAAAATAAACAAATATTGTGCGTAATGTGCAAGCCTCGCGGTTTTTGCTGCTGAATTCCCGCGTGAGTTGGCAGATTCCGGAGAGCGAAGAGGGGGAAATGGAGAAATGAGGTCTGAAAAGGAGCCGAGGACAGGAAGCAGGGAGAGAGGCAGCGTCGAGATCCAGTTCAGGGAGTGTCCGAGGGAGCAGGACAACGTCGTAGTGAACCCGAAGCACAAGGAGGAGAAAAAGGAGATTTTCACCAAGGTAGGTGGCGCAGTTCATTTCGGTCAGTGTGATGATGGATGAATGTTTGTTGTGACGGTGGGAACGGGATTCAGCACCATAGACAGCGACAACATGAGCTGGACAGCAAATCCAAAACAATATCCCAGAGGTATAAATCACATCAGACCGAAATGCATTAGTACAGTTACACAACTGCCCATTTGCATGACTTTAGTAGCCCAGGTGATGATGAATGCATATACATATATATTGTTATACAAGAGCAAAGGCAATGGTGCGATATAGAGTTCAAATTGGTAGTTCATATACTACATTATATACTTCTATACCACTGGCGTGTGGTGGACATTTGAAATAAGGAGGCAGATTTTTACATAAATTAGACTAACATAAATTCATATTTCAGTTACATTTGACGTTTACTTAGTTTTCAGGTTAAATATATTCAGAAATCTGATATATCATAATATGTAAAACACATAGGCCTATAATTTGTACGTTCATGTATGGTTTTCTCTGATAAAAAAAGTCACTTGCATATGTATGCAACAATTTTTTTAAATTCAAAATACTACAAGAATGGCTGCTTTCATATATGCAACATACAGTATATATTTCCCAAATAATAGTGGAATTTGAATATGTAGCCTTCATATGTGTCCAAGTATATGAACCATAGTTTTATATTTATATTCATGGCCATGTATCAGATTTTAGTTTGGAAAGGTATGTGAAATACCTTTTATCTTACACTGTTTAATAAGCATACTATTAAATGTTTGTATGTTCATATTAACAAACTATTTAAGTCAATTCAATTTTGCGTTTTATGAGGACTACACTAATTTTTTTACATTGCTTTGAAAATAATACCTACAATAATTCAGCAACAGGCATTTTTCATGTATCTTTTATCTTTTCGCTTATTATTTTTTATGGTCTTATTTTAGGATCAGTCATCTACAGTGTTGGTTGTAATCCAATTACAAAGTTATTGTAATCAAATGACTTTTTAAGTAAAAAATGAGTGTAAGCATTCATATTTAATTTCTTGTAATCAGTTTACAGTTACTGTCTTTCAATTAATGTAATTTTTAAGTATTTCATTTTTTTTATTTCTTATCTATGTAGAATACATTAATTATGGCCTTTTAACGAGTCATTGTGAAGGAGAAATGTGAGGTGCTGAGTGTATGATGCGTGGAACAATGAACAAGGAAGAAATAGACATTATTTGGAATTTGTTTAGTGGAAAATTACTTTAAAATTACAGTAATAAGTCATGTGATTACTTTTCTAATGAATTCATTAGTAAAGTAATCTGATTACAATTTTAGAGAAATAATTAGTAATTTGTAGTGATTACTATTTTCAAGTAATTTACCCAACACTGGTCATCAACTCTGTAATGATGACATAATGGCACTGAGCTGTATCTTTAATAAGATAAAAAAAACTGGCTTACTGATACACCAGTGTTTAAGGTCATTTCAAGTTCATTTTGATGTAAACAAGGAGATGTCAGTTAGTTCCATCCCGTTCATAGCGATCTGCAAAGACCTGATGCAAGTATGAGAGCAGGAAAGGCCGGCACTATCGCATTGATTGACAGCGTATTGAATTAATTAGTGCAAGTTTGACGTGACATTTCGCCTGTACTCTGTTGTTCTCAGCTCAAATTTACGCCACGCTTTAGGAGCTCAGTGAGATCGCAATGCGCTCAAGGGAGGTGTGAGAGACACTGTGTCCCTCTGAAAGTTTATCCGCTGGTGTCATTGTTATACACATGATTTGAGCTCACATTTCATGATTTTTTATTTGTTTTATTTATGTACAGTTGGTTATTTTTCTCACCCAAATTGTTTGAGAAGGCACTGCCTTCCTTTCCTCAGAGAAAATGCCACTGTATACTAAATATGAAAATGCCATATGCAATGAAGTCAATGCTTGACCTAGATGGCATTAAAATGTTCCCTTTTTTACACTAGGTTGTCATACGCCGCCTGCCACCTAGTCTATCAAAAGACCAGCTCGAGGAGCATCTGAGTCCTCTTCCATCTTTTGACTATTTTGAGTTCTTCCCCGCTGATCAGAGGTATATTCAGTCTGTTTATATGGAAATACTGTGATCATGTGCACAGTCAGTGCCTGATACATGTGCATATATTTATTTTCCACAGCTTATATCCACATCTCTTCTCCAGAGCATACATCAACTTCAAAAACCAAGAGGATATTATTATTTTCAGGGATCGTTTTGATGGCTACGTATTCATTGACAATAAAGGTGATTCATTTTCCTCTTTTAAATATTTTTTCCCTCTCAATCTAGTGTATTCCAATGCAACTATAATATGTTATGTCCTTATTGCATAACACACTACATTGCTTTTTAAATGTTTTTTTTTTTTTGTTTTATATAATGTTTAATATACATATGTGCAAAGACATATATATTAACCCTATATAATATGTTTGTATTAATATTATTAAAATATTATATATATATATATATATATATATATATATATATATATATATATATATGTGTGTGTGTGTGTGTTTTCTTTTTTTTTTTCTTTTATTAAGGTCAAGAGTATCCAGCTGTTGTAGAATTTGCCCCATTTCAGAAAGTCTCCAAGAAAAAGTTAAAGAAGAAAGATGCTAAAGCAGGGACCATTGAAGAAGGTATTTACACGACAACAACAATAATAATAAGTAACTACAAAATAAAGTATATACTGTACAGAGTAAATTTAATATATTAAATATAAATGATTTTGTATCTATTTAAAATCTTTACTTAGATCCAGAATACAGACGATTTCTGGAAAACTACTCTTGTGATGAGGAGAAATCAATGGCCAACCCAGAAACACTATTGGGAGAGATTGAAGCTAAAACACGAGAACTTGTAGGTACGGTTTGGGGAATTGTTCTGTTCTGTTATCATTTGTGTACATTTTGACAAACGTATGACCAAGGCAAGTATTATGAAGCTGCATGGTCTTAGTTCACTAAAGTATGAAACACTTTTTGTTGTTGTGAAATTTTTCCCTCTATGTGACTTCATTGCAGCCAAAAGGACGACACCCTTACTGGAATATATTAAAAACAAGAAGTTAGAGAAACAGGTAAGGGCATGGAAAGCACCTTTTAGATATAAGCGGTATGAACAGAATCACAGTTGACCTAAACAAGATGTCTGTTAGATCATTGACAAAGCTACACGTGGCATGGGGCATGCATTTTACAGGTCATTCTTTGCTGTTAAAGGAATATTCCGGGTTCAATACAAGTTAAGCTCAATGGACAGCATTTGTGGCATAATACTGATTACCACAAAAAAATATTTTGACTTGTCCCTTGTTTTCTTTAAAAAAAAGCAAAAATCTGAGTTCCAGTGAGGCACTTACAATGGAAGTGAATGGGGTCAATCCGTTAATGTTTAAATACTCACTGTTTTAAAAGTATAGCCACAAGACATAAACAATATGTGTGCTAACATTATTTTAATGTGATAAAATCGCTAACTAACCTTTTCTGTGTAAAGTTATTTACAATGTAATGTCAACAAACCCTAAAATTACTCTAAAAATGACAATTTAAACAATTATACAGCTCAAATAATTCATGAGTTTTAAAAGAAGAATTAATTTAAGTGATTTTATAATATTATAAGCTTCACATTTCTGCCTTTACCCCCTCCAAAAATTGGCCCCATTCACTTCCATTGTAAGTACCTCACCGTAACCTCAATTTTTGCTTAAAAAAAAAAAAAAAAATAGAATCAACATTATGCCACAAATGCTATCGACTAAGCCTAACTTGCATTGAACCCGTAATATCCCTTTAACCTCTCGCAGGTTTTGATAAATGAAGATAGGTTTATTGTGTTCTAAGAACGGCTGTTAAGAAATTGGGTGATGGAAAAAGAAAATAATCAACAAGACAGACCAGAAGAACTTTTGCCTGCCTTTAAGTTTAGAATAAAAATGTAATAATTGAAGATGCAATACAAAGTCTTGATATTTACTATCATTATGTGTCACTAAGGTTACAGGCTTAATACTTAGAGATTCAGTTAACTATTAATATATCCATTATTAAATCCTCTCCTGTCGAGAAGCTTAGCCTGCACGTGATGCATTATGGTTTTATACATACATTCTTGCATATTATATTTAACACAAAGTTTTTAATCATAGAGAATAAGAGATGAAAAGAGAGAGGAAAGGCGAAGGAGAGAACTGGAAAAGAAGAGACAGAGGGATGAGGAGAAGAGGAAGCGCAGAGAGGAGGAGAGGCGAAAGCGAAAGGAGGCCGAAAAGCTGAAGAAGCTTTCTGAAAAAGAGATAAAGATCAAGGTAAACATCAGATTCTGAATTTTACTATTGCTCATCTATGACAGTACTGTACTGAAAACCAATGTCATTACATCAAATCTACATCTTGACTCCAATACTCCTTTAGCTTTTGAAGAAGTGTGACCGAGACGATGACGTGGACTCAGACAGACTGAAAGATAAAGGAGACTGCGGAGGGACAGAAAAAAACAGATGGGAAAAAACGGCAGGACATAATAAGCCAAAAGAGACTAAGGACAAGTAAATGCTTTATGAAACTTGCTCAGTATGTTACTGCATCATTGCCCCTACTTGCACTGTGTCTTAAACAGGTGCAGCACGATAAGTTTCCAGTGACAAGTAATGTGTCTGTCCACACTGAAAGCAAAAATGCTACACAAAGTGGCACAATATCAGCCAATCAGAACATATTTAATGTTTAGTATAAAATTTTGCGGAGCTGAATTTAAGACCGCAACTCTGCACAAATAGAAACCAAGTGATCAACAAAATGTCCTGTTTCTGTTCCTAGTTAGGATAAAAAAAATCAGGTTTACATGGAAGAGAAAGGTTTTATTGCTTGTCTGGTTATGACACAGTGTTACCCTTAAAACATATACTATATGGCCAAAAGAATGTGGACTTCTAATTAACAAATTTGGCTACTCCAGTAATTCCAGTGAAAACTATTTTTAAAGTTACATGAGAACAGTTTGAGGAGGGCATGTGCATGGTTTATTAAGACTAGTGTGGAAAAACTTGACTGACCAGTACAAAGCCCAGACCAGAATTTTTATTGAACACCTCTGGGACAAATTGGAACAGCAAGCCAGGGGTGTCCACATACTTCTGTCCATATAGTGTACATTAAGCCATGAATATTGATGATAAGGTTGATCAAGCATACCACATGTTGAGGTGGTTTTAGATTATCAATTGATCTCTCTCGATAGTAGGGGCCAAATTGAGAGTGACAAGGACCAGCGAGAAGGTCATGGCCATCGCCAGAGGGACAAAGAGCATCGCGGAAGAGACGAGGAGCGTAAACGCCAGAGGCATCATTTGGAGTTTGATAAGTTTATGCGACGCAAGGAGGAAACCAAATGGGGTAAAGGCTACTGCCAGGACAGGGCCAAGAAAGACCAACATCATGGCTATTCCTACTGTCCAGAGACAGGAGACAAACTGGGAAAAGAGGACAGAGAGGACATGGCAAGGAGGAAAGAACGGATTCGTAATAAGGTAAATAATTTAATTGAGTAGCAATATCTCAGCTGCAGTCCATTTACAGCAGGCAATTTACACATAGCATTCCAAAGTGTTGATATATAGTCCTCTGGTTCAAAACACGCAAAAAAATGTTTTGTCCGAACTTAATTCAATTGTGAAAAGTGGTTCCACAATGTCAGTTGGAAATTGGTTTTCCTAACATTAAATGAACATGCAACCTGTAAAGTCCTAACACAGATTTATTAAGTTAATTAATATTTTATACATTCAAATTGATTGCACACAATTAAAAGGGATGGTTCACCCAAAAATAACAAAATCTGTCATCATTTACTCACTATCATATTGTTTCAAACCTGTATGACCTTCTGCCTTCTGTGGAACATGGATGTTAGGCCGAATGTTAGGGTCTGGCTAGTCTTGCAGGATAGACTACAGCATAGGTCTGGGCTCTATAGCAGCTTCAACTGGCCAAGAACCACCTTTTTAGACAAGTCATCTGTTAAAAGACCAATCACAGTTGGTTTTGTCATTATGGGGTGTTTAGGAGCGGCGTTATCGGAGATGTATCATAAAAAGAAAAAAGAAAATGCAGCTCTGCTTCTGGATATCCGCTTTACTTTCTCTTTTCTTTTTTACGTTTTCCAGTTTTGTGTGTGCTATGTGCACCAGACGGTTAGAAAAAGGACTGTGTGCATGCCTTCTGAGACTGATGCTAGGGTTCGGCAGCCTCAGTGACCATTCACTTTTATTGTATGGAAAAAAGGAGTGTCAGAATTTCTCCTCTTGTGTTCCACAGAAGAAAGTAAGTCGTACAGCTTTGGAAGGACTTGAGGGTGAGTAACTGAGTTGTATTAGCTCATTTTAATCAAGTAAATTTAGTAAGCAGCAAAAAAATATTTTTCAGTGTACCTCTCAGGTTTAAAAAATGATTATGTATGGTTATTGTCATAGTTGAGTTTGTCCAGTTTGTGAAGCATAGCAATAGCTAATGCATTAAATATATATACACCTCTGTTTACTATGTTCTATGTATACATCATTATGTCTGTGGGGAATACAGTACAAATATGCCTCCCTCCAGTGGCTTTCTATACAGTGTACACTTTATGCAGCACTGTTGAGGCAGATAGCTATAATTTGGCTGTTGGCAATATTGGGCTTATTATTGATTGAAGACAACGTGTCTCTCAGTCTGTGTTAGTGCATCAGGAGAAAAGGACTTCCCAGTCTGAGGGGCCAGACCAGATAGGAGGGGCTCTGCCAGCAAAGGTACAGCTAGTTTTTGAGCCTTTATACCCACGGGAGGGGATGCTACACATGCTGAGCACTGAGAGGCCCCACACTTTACAGTGTCAGCCGAATGTTGTTTATGCTGTAATGGCACAGATGGGGAGTGGTTCCCAATTGAAGAAGCTTATACAACTAAACACTATGGCTCTGTTCCAAAACCTAACAAGTTGCCTGCATATGCAGCAATTTTAGGCATCATAGGCATACTCTTGAAACAAAAGCTAGACAAAAAGCTAGATAATTTCTTTTGGCAACATTCTAAAGGGCATTATCACATTTATCCTTTAAAGAGAATGTGATCTCTAAAAGCACTGCAACAAAGTCAGTAGCTGTGTCCCAAATGACTAACTATACACTATGCCATCTAGTGTATGAATTTTCAAAAAAGTGTATTGTCTCAAATGGAGCACTAATGTTTTTGCCAACATGGAAACAATCGCCATTTTTCAGCGGATGGAAGTGACGTTTCAAACACATGTAATGTTTTGCCGCTAACTAAAGCCCTAAAGCCAACCTCAGTGCACTATTCACACTACTTAAACAAAAAAATGGCATAGAATAGTATGCGATTTGGAATGCAATTATAGAGCACAAAGTCTGGTTCTGGAAGTAAATATCCTTTTCATTTTTTTCCATAGGGGAGTTGATTAATAATGCTAAATTATAAGCCTTTAAAGACAGACATAGTTACCAGGAGCTGAGGATGTTAATCGATGGTAAAGGATATGCTTCTACAAATGTCGCAAGTGTGAGTTATTTCTTCTTACTATATTAAAATTTTGTAGTGGAATTTCTGGTGAAGAACTACACTACCCAATATCCAGAAGGGTAATGATCTACCAATCAGAGAATCATGGCGAACAAAGCCCACCAAACAAGCTCAGCGGTGATTGCCCAGTCCAATGATGCACTGTGAATGACGCAATCGAGTCTGTCACCACTTCATAAGATTGAAGTTCAATCCCTCGTTAAAGACATTAAGTACACAGTCTTGTACCTTCGTATTTTTGTCTTGGCTTCAAATCAGAATTTGTAATGTTGTGATTCACTTCAGTGCTAGCTGGTTTCCTTCATGGCTTAGAATGCGTTTATGAAGTAATTTAGGAAGTCCCATTGGAAAAAGTGAATGGGAAAAATAATTCTGGAACCAAGTCGTCTGAAAAAGTGATCGGGCACTGTTGCGTTCTGTGGAAAACAGTCCATCCAAGATGGCAGATAAAGTGAGAGATGTTGATTTTAAATATAATTAAATAGATACAGAAAAGGATCGATGATAATAATAGTTCAGTCTGATTTAAAATACACTATTTTGCCCAATATAGACAGTAGACAGCATGGCCGCTCACTAGGTTTTGGAACAGAGCCTACATTTATGTAGAAAACTTTCAGTTAACATCCCTGAGCTTTAGCCATTATGCCACATTACCACTACCATAAATAGAACTATGTTAAAGGGTTTTAATAAAATTAAAATTCTCTCTTCATTTACTCATCCTCATGGCATCCCATATGTTTATTACTTTCTTTTCTTTGCTGGATTTTTAGAAAAATATCTCAGCTCTGTAGGTCATCACAATGCAATTGAATGGAGGCTAGAAGCCCCAAAAGCATATAAAATCTGTAAAAATGTAATCCATAAGACTCCAGTGGTTAAATCCATATTTGCAGAAGCTATATAATAGATGTGGTTGAGAAACAGATCAATATTTAAATCCTGTTTTACTTTAAATCTCCAATTTCACTCCTTTTATTTTTGGGGATTCGAATTCTCTGTGCAAATCGCCAACCACTGGGCAGGGAGGAGAATTTGTAGTAAAAAAGGACTTAAACATTGATATGTTTCTCACCCACACCTGTCACATCACTTATTAAGATATGGGTTTAACCACTGGAGTCATGTAGATTAATTTTATGCTGCTTTTATGTGCATTTTTAATCTTCAAAGTTCTGTCCACCATTCACTTGCATTATGCTGCCTTTATGTCCTTTTTTTTTTACCTTCAAAGTTCTGGCAACCATTCACTTGCATTGTGACGACCTACAGAGCTTTTAAGAGATATTCTTCTAAAAGTCTTGGCTTGTGTTTAGCAGAAGAAAAAAAAATCATGCATCTGGAATGGCATGAGGGTGAGTAAATGATGAGAGAATTTTCATTTTACTCTCCCTTTAAATAAATACAGAGACATAACAGTTTTTGAAATAGACTTAATACATTTTGAGGGGCTGTCAAAAACTGGTTGTCTGCCTTGCTGAGAAAGAAATCGAAAATATGCAGCCATTTTTGTTTTCTTCTTTACTAAAACAAAGTCATGGGAAGAACAGTGTTGCCAATGTTTGTGATCTAAAATATGAGTGTTTTTCTTTTTTCTCTTGTGTCTTACTCATTTCACGACACAGGACCGACCAGCAATGCAGCTGTACCAACCTGGTGCTCGAAACCGCAAGCGCATGGGCTCCGGGAACAAGAACTTTGACTTTCCACCCATTTCTCCTGAGCACAGAGGAGAGCAATGCTACAAGACATTCATAGGGGCAGGATCTGAGAATAGTGCAGATGGGTGAAAGTAGACCACAGCAGGAAGACATCTGCTTAATAGAAGTATACTTGTAGAAGCAAGAGTCATGCCAGTACAGGATGAACACTCAACTTCAACCTTATTTTCTGTTGTCTCTGTTTGATGTGTGAGTATAGTGCATACAATCACCCACTTAATCTTTTAAACATAGAGTTTTACTTATGTACATGTAATTATTAAATCATTATCTGTATGGTTATCAAAATCCTTTAGACAAGAGGTTTTAGATAATGTAGATTTTAATGTAAATAAAAGCAAAAAGTGTTTTCATTTAAATATGTAAAATGTATCTTTTGGTTGACTCTG
Organism: Moxostoma hubbsi; assembly: GCA_032164185.1. Classification (NCBI taxonomy): domain Eukaryota; kingdom Metazoa; phylum Chordata; class Actinopteri; order Cypriniformes; family Catostomidae; genus Moxostoma; species Moxostoma hubbsi. The sequence continues at coordinate 15,404,962 of JAVLUX010000065.1, forward strand.
TTTTCTCGTGATGAAAGCCACAGGAAGTGGTAAAGGGGGAGGGGCAGAGACATATTTTCCTATAAGAATAAAACAATCAGTGCAAGAGTGCTACATTGCATTAATTAAGCATTTAAGCATGTAACTCATAATTTAAGATTTGCACACTGTAATGTCTTTGAATGATGCCTCTATTGTCCCTGATGTACAGACATTGTGGCTTTTGGTGTATTTACGAGTATATAGATTTCAAACAGCTAACTTTAGAATATTGTTTTTCACCTGCGAGCCAAGAAGAACAAAAATGTTTAAAAGGTATGAAGTCATCTGTTAGGTCACGTGCTATTTGGTGATAATTATTTACAGGGGTGGGAGACTACATGGGGTCACATGCCTTACCTTTGTTTTGCACTTGAAGATCCCTTCCATTATTAAATAAAGAATTGAAAGTTTTTAGAATTATTGTTTAGTAAAGACCAGCAATAAAGGTAATTCTGTAGAAAACTTCAAAGCTGTTATACTGTATTTGATGGATTGACTAATTGAGTACAATAAAGATATAAGATTATATAAAGTAATATTTGTGAATTAACTTTTTTATTTAAAAACATTATTTGGTTCATTCTTTTTTCCTATAGCTTATACAGTATTTTCATTATTTCTAGAAAGTTTAATAGTGGTAGCATGCGTAAAGTTACATATTTTAAAAATACAAATTAATAAAAAAAATAAACAAAAACACATTTATTAAATTACAAAACGATAATATACTACATTGTCATTTTAATGTCATTACATATAGGCATTTTTTGGAAGATTGACCATTTACAATAATCGTGGCTTGTCTTGAACTGCTAAACATCTGTTGAAATTATACGAATTACAGAACTGTAGTGTTTTGAATGAGGGTTTCTGTTTCAGATTTATTGATTTAACTTGCAAGACAACTCGGTAGCACAAGTTTCTTCATTCTGAGTCAAATCTAAACCAGTATCAGTTTGTACTGACAGAACATTTAGTTCTCACACTTTCAGACTGAGAAACACATCATAACGTCTTCCTGTGTTTTTGTAGCAATTATGTTTTATATCGTTTTTTACCTATTATCATCTGTAGGATCCATTACTGCTGCTTTTCCTGTTCTCTTTGAAAGGGGAAGGTGTTTTAATGTCAGTTAGATGCATAAAATGCAAACTTTTAAAATGCACTTTGTTGTACAAAGAAGCATACTGTCAAATATGGCAGCAATTTGGTTGTATGCATGTCCTCTAAAATAAAATCCATGTGTAAATGTCAAAAAGGCAGAACCCATGGAAAGAAGAAGCAATAAAGCAGTGTTAAAAAAAACCCTGAACGAGTATTATTTACACTTGTTCTGTTTATACTGTATTTATATGTAATAGTTTTACATTTTTTAATTGCAAAAGTAAGAAGTTTAATCTAGAGATAAACCACAAACAAATCATACAAAAAGTATTTGAGAGGGTTGACAATAATTTTTACTGTTGGTTTAGGGTGGGACCCCTAACTGTACTTTTGTCTGGCATAAGGAAAGGAGTATGTAATTTATTTACTGGTTTATGTGGCATCTTCTCCTTTACCACATCCTCCCACATCAATTTCATCTTTACAATACTTGATCATTTTAAAAACCAGTTTAAAAAAATATATAAAATAAATAAAAATAAGAAGGACATCATTAATGAGAAAGAGAAACTGAGAACCAGGGTGACATTAAAGGAACTTACTTTGGAAGTCCAGATTTGTTTGCAACACAAAGGTTAGCTTTCATTTCATTGCATTTTGATGAATTCATATAACATGAATGTTACAACTTTAAAGATAAAGTAGTATTAACTATGATTGGTTTTACGGTATGTAGTTAAACATGTCATATGTTTTGGTATGATATATATTACAAATGTGGACAACTAAGCTTTATAGTTTGTTTGAAATCAGACGTCAGGTGGCATACTTCCTCTCAACAAGAAGTTTCCTGAATGTAACAGTCGTACTAAACGATTAACAGCAACCAACACACACAAGGGAAGTCATACTTGCTTCTTGAGGTACGTACATAAGCCTGAAATTAAATATATAGATATATATATATTACCTTAAAATGTATACATTTCACATTTTAAGTCATCTGAAAATTCCAGGAAACATGAACAAAATGTAACATTTTCTGCTCTGCCGTTTGTTAAAAATTGTTACCTGAAAGTTGTGCTGCTCACGTTAAGGTAGAACTGCATTTTTGGGTGATTGTCCTTTAGACCAGTGGTTCTCAACCAGGGGCTCGAGATCCACTAGGACCCTCAGCACACTTCCAGTGGGGTCTCAAGATCTCTTAATATTATTTAAAATATGATAGGATATTGTAATTTTTATAAAATTATTATAATTCAACTGACTGAAAATGCTAACAAATTTAATAACCCCCTTCAAAATCTTGCTTTTTATTGAAGAATATACAGTTCTAGAGGTCTTACTAGAAGAAAATAAATTATGATCCAACATGAATTTTCTTGATAAAAAAAATATGATCATGCCTGATAGCATGTGCATGCAAAATGGCTAGAATAAGTATTTTAGCTTAGAGTAAACTGACAATTTACACAAGGTTTATTTCTATTTCTTCTGCTCCAAATTTACTTCAGTCTTACTTCTCTGTCTGCTCGTATGAATATTACACATTATAAGAAAGTGTTTCACCACTGTTAAAATTTTCTCAGACAATTGGGGGCCTTGTAGTCAAAAAGGTTGAGAACCACCACTTTAGATGAACAGCCTCATGACCGATATAGTTTAAATCTGTTGATACTCCCTCCAGCTCTGACAGATATCTTGAATCAACCGAATCTCTACTAATACAAATTAATTTTAAATTATTAAAAATATGTTATTAAAATGTTGTAAATCTGATGACCCTTTCCCAAGTAAAACTCAATTTACAATGCATTGATCACATAGAACCTATATGTCAATTCAAGCAGAGAGATATTGCCTGAGAAACACAGAATCAAATTCTTCTTGGATGTACTAGCCGATGAGTCATGATGGCGAAAAATTGCATGGGTCATGATCGAATAATGAAAGTACTAAGACAACGCAAACTACTTTTCCTTTAAAGTGAGCTGTACGTTTTTAAGAGTGTAAAATACCTTGTTCATGTGGGTTAATATCTTCTCAACGGCATAACTAGTTCTGACTATAAACCTTGAAAAATTAATTGCTATGTTTCACATATGTTAAGCCATATCACATGTCCTGGAGTAAGTATCAGATCATGGCCTTGATCAACCTTTTTAAATGTGTGTAGGTGTAGATTTTTGATGTTGTGTGTGATTATATTTTTCACTTTTGAGAGAAAATTTTTAAATTTGCAATTGAATCTTTAAATTGACAACATTTATGATCCTTAAACAGAGATGTGCTCTTTTGACACATCTCATCTCATTATCTCAATAATCAAATCTAAACTTTTCTTCTTTTTTTTTTGTGCAAAACTCACTTGATCTGTAAAATGCTTTCTGTGATGGCAATGACAACAGTATTTTGGGACAGCGATGCATTTTTTTTATGGTAACATTTTACAATAAGGTTCCATTTGTTAACATTAGTTAATAACATTAGTTATCATGAACTAACAATTAACAACACTTTTTTAAAATCAAAAGTTTTATATGATAATATTAGTTAATGCACTATAAACTAACATGAACTGACAATGAACAATAAAATATGAAGTAACATTAACAAAGATTAAAAAAGCTGTAATACGATGAGATATGATGAGATACGATGCTAAAATTAAACGAACTATTATAACCTTGAATGTTTTTTTTTAATTATATGAGCCAGAAAAGTCCCCCTAATGGATGAATCAACAATTATATAAATGTATCAGTGTGCTTTCTTGGAATCAAACCCATGACCTCAATTGCAGTCATCATGCTCAACCACAGAATTACTCCCTCAAAACACCAATTTGGTCTCCACACACCAATATTGCGCGGATTTGTGGAAGACAGTTAAGCTAAGATAGTTAAAAAGGAAAATCGAAAGCCCCTAGCAATGCTTTATGTGACTGAAAATGGTTCATTTAAATCTTCCCATTTAAGTACATAATATGACTTTAGAGCACAAGGTTGGTTTAAACAGCTGTGTAGCATTTGAACTACTATGCCTACTTTAAAGTATGCAGTATGTTGGTGTGGCCCATTTAGCTGTGGTTCTGAATTGATTTGGACATGGGACCAATCATTAAAGCGATAATTTTTCCCATCATTATGACCCATCATAAAGCAACGAGACCTTATTTAAAATCAATGTGTAGGAAACGTATGTTGAATCATTAATTTTTTCAGAGAACATTTCAGCCTGAGAAACTGCACTTTGAAACAGTATCCCACAAATTTCAATCTGTGCAAGACAACCACACTACATCTATAAATGACTGTACCAAATCTGAAGCTAGCATGTGGTGTGCCATTATTATTATTATTCTTCCTTTGAAAGAGCGCAAAATGTCCCTCGCTCGAGACACTACCCGTGTGAATAATTTCAGAAAACATTTGTGAAAAAGCTCAGAGACATATGATAGGCAGTGATTTGTTGGTTATCTGTACCATCTGCATAATACATAGGTTTATATGCTGAAGTAGCATGATTTTGCTGAAAACCTATATCAATGGCCTCACACTTCCTGTTCACAGTGCTACACCCAAAAGTATGGTTTGGGTGCATGTAGCATCACACCACCCAAGTTTTAAAAAGCCACATTTTTATTTATTTAATCTGTGTTACTACAAGTACAAAACAACTGAGGGGGCTTTTAATACCACAAAATATATGACAGGCATCATAAAATAAGAATAAGAATTCTTAAGGCATCATAAGAATTACAAATATTTTTGCAAAAATCATGCTAATGGTTTACAATAAAAGGCTGTGGTGGGAAAGTTATTGGAAATACTTTTTTCTAAATGAACAGGGCTAGTATGACAAAATCTCGAATTAAGCACAAATCAAGTGTAGAGAGGGAAAAGATCAGTGCTACAACACTACGGATGATTCTCACACCATCATTTTTGTGGCTAAAGTGAAAATGTGTCTTCACACTTTCAGTAGTATCTCTCTGTCTCTTTAACTCTTGTAAACAGGCAGAGCAACAACCATTCAACAAACAACAATTCACAACCATGAATGTTTCCAATCCAATGGATGAAGACACATTGGCCATGTTTGACAACAAATTAGCCAGTCATCTTGTCTCAGCCATCTATATCGTTGTGACTCTGGCCAACCTCAGCGGTAATGGTGTCTCTCTGTATCTACTGTTGATGCGTACCTCTCCGAAGACTTCCTCCATTATCTTCATGATCAACCTCACTCTCACTGACCTGGTCCTGGGCACTGTGCTCCCCTTTCAGATTGTGTACCAAATGCAGGGCTACAACTGGACTTTGGGCACTGGGATGTGCAACGTCTTGACAGTAGTATTCTACGCCAACATGTATTGCTCTATTTTGTCCATGACTGCCATTAGCGCTGACCGTTACCTGGGAATTGTGAAACCAATGCGCTTCAGAGAAATTAGGGGGGAGAAAGTATACGGAGTTGTCGCATGCATATTTATGTGGGTGTTGGTCCTCACGATTCTAAGCCCATTGGAAAGTTCAGACTTGACATTTCCTGTACGGGAGCGCAATATTACCACATGCTTTGATGTGTTAAGGAAGGACATGCTCCCAACTACCGCTCACTGGGCAGCTTTCCTGTTCGGCATGTTCATCATTCTCTTCCTCTGTCCATTCATTATAACAGTGTATTGCTATATTAACATTATCTGTGTGCTGATGAAAAAAGCCAATAGTCAACAGAAAGGCCGTGCTGTGCGCCTGGCATGCACTGTCCTGTTTGTGTTCATTTTTTGTTTTGCTCCGAATAACATACTGCTCTTGGCACACTCAATTAAAAGACTATACTATGGAAAATCTCTCTATATATACTACAAGCTCTCCCTTTCTCTTAGCTGCATTAACAGTTGCATTGATCCATTTATTTATTATTTTGCCTCCAAAGAGTTCCGTCGAAAGCTAAGGCAAATGCTGCGGTTGAAGACTCTTAGCATAGTAGAGACTCAGATGATTGAGGGTAATAGAGAGAGCTTTCTCTCTGGTCGCACAACGTGCAACGCACATGAAGACTGTGACAATATTTAAAGGTAAGGTTTGTAATTTCTTTTAAATGTTGAAATAGTTTCTCTTTTCCCAGGTTATTATGCAAAGCCTACTAAAAGTAAGGGATTTGTAGTTTAATTTCCCTGAAAAGTGTAAACACCGTGGCTCTATCAAAACATTGCTCTGTTTGCTGGAGCATCCCAACTAGCCAGACATAGCAGCACTGGCTCAACCAATGGCATGAGTTTGGGGAGGGACCATCTGTTTTTATGACCAGTGGAAGATGGGGGAGTGTTCTGAAAATCTATTTGGAAACAGAAAGCCAAGGAAATGACAAACTTCACCTTTTACAATTTTTGTTTACATTTTATTTTTGGCCTTTGCCACTTAGAGAAAGAAAACAAGATTGTTGGGAATTATCATAAGCCAGATTTGAACCTACTTGAGCGCCAATCCTTAATGTATCAGAGGACATGCATTATCCACAAACCCACGGTTTTGACATCATTTTTAAACATTTTTAGCCACTGTTATTTAGACTCATAAGAATGATAACTTCCCATTATTTATTTCTTGTTGTTTTGTAGCATCATGCTTTTGTTCTGTTTTGATTTCCTGGCTGATCAGCTGAGGAAATGTGTGCTGCTCACATGCCTTTTCAAAACACAGCATGTGATGTTTGTGTCTCTTCTTTTATCTGGTATCAGAAAACCATGTTCCTATCTTTGTAAAGCTTAAATACCCTGTAATGTGATTACACTTTAGAGACAATTTCAGTATTTATTTCATGGCTGGACGGGAACTGACAAGGTCTGATTGCTAAAAGTAAAATGAATTCATGTGGCAGCTATAATTAGTGTATCCTTGAACTATGAATTATTTTATATGCTAAAATGCTTTATTACCACTTTTAAAAGAGCTTTCCTTTGTCACACACACACACACACACACACATACACACACACACATATATATATATATATATATATATATATATATATATATATATATATATAATTACTTAAGCTGTTTATAAAGCATGACTGCATTATTATATGTTACCTGTTTTTTTTTTTTTTTTTTTTTTTTTTTACTTGTTTGTATACTTGAGCATAATGAAACTGTTTTTTCTATGGTAATATAACAATGTATTCAAAGTCACATAGAATCATTTATTTTGTCTTAATCTTAATTTTGATAAATAAACTGTATTTGCATTTGTTTTGTGTGAGTGTGCCTAAAACTTCACATTTGTACCTAAGATTAAAAATGGCACAAGGGTTAGTCATCACGTGCCCATGGCTGTGCCTAGTGTCTATTTTTAATTATAACCTGTTCTCTACAACAGAAATGCCATAGCCAGGTAAATATGTATTTAAATTCCTTTAAACCTGAGCACTGTTGATCTATTAAGCAAAATACAGTACATGTAATGTACAAACTTCTGGAGAAGTTCACCCAGCTAGTGCAATAATAATCCAGTGACAAGAAATGAGTTTAACACCAGCACTATGATTTCATCAGTGCAAGTTTGAAGTGAAATAAACATTTGTTGTTTATAAACCAGCTGAATGCTTAAGAGAGCAAATGCCCAATGCAATGCACTTAAAGGAAATAAAAGTAGGTTTCAAATGCCACTTCAATGTGGTGTTTGCTAAAACAGGAGATGTCATGGTATGAGATGACAGGTTCCATTTTGACCATTTATACCAGCTGGTCATGTTGTCACAAAAGGTCAATGAACCAGTTTTTCCCCTCCGGGCAATAAGACCTTAAGCCATGTGCTTAAAAGTGCAAATTTAGAGTACGTTCTGTCTCATATGTAGGACACCTTCTGACTGGGTGTGAAAACAGATTCTGATAAAACCACAGCAGTCTGTCAAATGCCAGCACCTGTGGACAAACAGACCCTTCATCGATTCCTCGGCATGACAATCTACCTCTCCAAGTTCATTCCTCAACACAGTGACATCACAGGCCCACTAAGAGAGTTACTGCACCAAGATATCAAATAGTGTTGGCATGAGACACAAGATGCTGTGTCCAGTCTTTCAGTTCTTCACTAGTTTGACGTGACCAAACCTGTTGTCCTCTCAGCTTATACATCTCAACGTGGACTAGGTGCAGTATGCCTCTAACAGGGTGTCCCAGTTGCTTTTGGTTCACGTGCTTTGACACCTACTGAGTCTCGATAAACCCAAATCGAGAATGAAATGTTGGCATTGGTATTCACAACACAGAAATTCCATGACTTTGTTTATTGCGACCTGCTACAGTGGAAACTGATCATCAAAGTCTTATTGCGATATTGAAAAAGCCAATGTATACTGCTTCAGCATGCCTTCAAGGGATGATGCTTAACCTCCAACGTTACAGTCTTGATGTAATTTACAAACATGGCAAGGAACTGTTTGTTACTGATGCTTTATTCCATGCACAGAGACTCTGGTAGCAGATGACCTGCTGGAGGTAATGACACTTCAAGTCCTGTCCTCATGGCGGACAGAGGAACTACATGCAAAAAGACTCATCAACACCATCATGCATGGCTGGCCAAAGTCCTCCAAAAAGCTTCTACACAACTACCACCCTTATTTTGCCATAAAAGAGAAATTGGTTGTTGAGGATGGCCTGATTTTCTGGGGACAGAGACCACTTATTCCACCATAACTGCAGTGTTACTATGTGGCTCAGCTACATCAGGGCCATCCGGGCCTACAGGCTACAAAATGTAGGGCTAAGGAAAACACGTACTGGCCTTCGATGTATGCCAACATAGAGAGTAATCTCTAGTTGTGCTCCTCGTAATGCTCTTAAGCCCCATCATCCAAAGGAACCTATGCACCTACACAATGTTCCTGATCTTCCCTGGCCCATCACTGATGCAGACATATTTGAATGGTATGGCAAAATGCACCTGGTTCTAGTGGACTCCTTCTCTGGGTGGTTTGAACTTGACCACTTGCCTGACATGAGGGGTGTCACTGATTGCAAAACTAAAAAAGAAATTTGATGTGCATGGTGTTCCATAAACACTAATAAATGACAATGCATGCCAGTTTGTGTGTAGTGATTTTTCAGATTTTGCACGTGCATGGGACTTTGAACACATTCGGAGTAGCCCTCTCTACCCCCAGTCTAATGGTCTGGCCAAGTGTGCTGTGCGATCTGCCAAGCATCTGCTGGAAAAGTGCCACAGGTAGAGAAGCGATATGCTACAAGCAGCCTTGCTCCACATGTGTAATCTCCCAAGAGATGATCTTCCTTCTCCTGCCCAACTCCTCCTCTCCAGGCACACAAGAACTTTAATTCCTGTGCCAACAGGCATATTCAAACCCTTGGTAAACCCTAATGTCAAGGCTATCCTGACCCATAGGAGGATGTAAAGCCTATTATGACCGCAAACTCCCGAGCTTACATTCAGGTCAGAAAGTCAGAATGCAGACTGCTTGGGGCTTCGACAAATTGAGTTACAGGGCCCTGCATCTCAGCCCAACAGCTATGTGGTTCTCCCACAATCCTGTGCACGCGGATCCAAGGCGTTTGGGCTGAAGGAAAAAAAACTGGCAGCCAAAGAGCTGGCTGATAGCCAATTTGTGTATGAGTATACTTTTTCCAACTTTTGATTCCATTTCTAGTGATAAATTAGTTTTGTATTTTTTAATTATACATTTGTTTATTGCCAAAAGTATCTTGATTTTGTTCTAGATTATTAGACCATTGAGGTTCAGCTGGACTGAATGAACAGACGCATTACCTTTAGTCGACACCAGATCAGTTGCTGGTATCCAAGCAACGATGTGACCTTATGCTGCCTTAGTAGCCTGTCCAAAACCAGTTCCTGGAGGCACTTTCATATGCAAACGCTGTCTGTTGAGACACTGACTGATACGCAGCGAGGCGACAAGACTGCTACCTTGGTTTCAGATGCAATCTACATGGGAGTTGGACACAATAATAAAAAAAAAGTGTTCTGGTTCCTATCTATATAATAATGTCCTTGCTAAGTGGACGTTAACAGTCTATATTTAGGCTAATTAACTGTTACTTGGTGGAAGAATTATTTAGGCCTATTCCGACTTTAAATATTAATAAATGTCTACATAAATGTAAATAAATACATTTAATAAATGTAATTATTTATTAAAAAATATGTGTCCATTATCATATTGCCGTTGCTGCAGTTTTATAAAGCAATAAACATGTTCTAAAATACGCGACGCTCCTGCGCGAGGCGTCGACTCTTGTTCTTGTTAAGTCCCTGTCCCAAATGGCACACTCCGCCCTTGTGGTCTTCCTCTGAGTGAAGACTTGACTGAGATGAAAACGTAAGTGAGTGCAGACCGATGAGGCACTAGTCCGCAAATCCATAAGGGGTATGATTGGTAAACATGGGCATTTGGGACTGACTTCAATCAGATGACGCATTTTAAATATTTATTTTTTTAACATACAGTTTTACTCATTATTATTTAGAAAAGTCAAGACATTGCTAGATAGTTTAAAGTGTGTTCCTTTACCCTAAATATAGACTATTTGTTTTAATTCAATAATTTCAAGCAACACAATGACAATAAAGCATTATATTATAAAGAACCTCTGAGAACAAAGTGCACATATATGACTACAGCAACAAAACCCCATTGTTTTATATCTTTAGAGAACAAATAAACATTATTTAGACATATGGATGGTTACAGCTTAGTACACAGTAAAATGTATAGAAAGAACATATATTCCATATATTCGCAAAAATAGTTGTAAAATACACACAGACACACTTCTGCAGGTATAAATAGCACTGTTAGACCGAATGTTGCTACATCAATAAATATAAGCAATCTTACAAGCTACAGCCATGTGCATTAAATGTCTTGATATTTTAGAGACTCACAATAACTCTAAAATCCTCTTTGAAACAACAATAACAATAAATTGAATGGGAGTAATTCCATATCTCTGGATAATTCAATCAAAGTTTTGAACAAGTCCAACACATCAGACTTAAAAGTGATTACATATACCCATGATAAGCAAGTGATCCACTGTTGACAATCAAGAAAAAAACTTTTATTAAAATGTATTTTTAACTCGCAATTGAAAATCGTCTTGTCTGCCATATTTTTCCTCAAGCGCAGACACTGGAGTAATTCTGATTGGTCTGTCGCAAGGACTGTTGGGTAGCGCACTGCCGTGAGCCCGGAGCAGTGCGGTGTCACTACTCGATCCGTTGAGGGCGCAAAGAGGGCGTTCGCAAGAACCCTCGCAAGCGCTAAAATCACAAATGGGACACTCTATGGACTCGCAGAATTCACAACGGAAGGTCACGAGACCGCAAGTCCACATGAAATGCGCCATTTGGGACAGGGCCTTACATAGAAAAAGAATAATAATAAAGACAAAAAAATAAAAATAATTAATAATAATAATTATTATTAAAAAAAAAAGGAAATACAGAAGCAAAGACGTGTTCGGTGTTAACGCCCCTTCAACATTAGGTACACGGTGACGTTATGTGCTTGTGCGTGAGTAATACCCAGCCCTTCTGGACCTCAGTTCGCTGACTGCATGTCGGAAGCGTGAATGGTACCGTGAACCAAGCTGACTATCCAGGTAATTGTTAATATAACATAGTGTAATTAGCTTCTTTGTGACGTCTTGTTTTAGAGAAGGATAATTTGCTACACCTGATTTCATTGATGCCATAATAGCTGCTGTTTAACTGCAAGCTTCCTGCAGGCATGTTGGATCAACTAAAGTACACTTATAATGCAACCACAACAGTTGCAATTCCTTGTTTTTAAAAATAGGTTAAACTTCTCTGTGAAAATTCAGAAGAACAGCGATAGAGAAATGAGAATTTGTCCAATCTGTGGTCAAGCTCGACTTTAACCCTTATAAAGGTTGCTGTCCTTTAGATCAGTGGTACTCAACAGTTTTTTCAAGTTGCAACCCTACACATTCAAAAACATACCTGTATTTAATGTTGCATCAGTGGCATTTTCTTTTATCTGGCATAGTTTTGTTCATGGTTTTCAAGTATAAGGGATGCATATCAAGTGCCATTACTTTTGGTTTTTTGATTTATTACAACCCTCTATGATCATGTTGGAGAAAGAATCGTCATTGGATAGTACATTTTTGTTTTTACTTGCCAGACTTTGACCACATGTAAACATAATGTAACAAAAAATATATTAAGCATACTGAGAGATGGGGCCTCTTCTTATATATTCACGCAATATAGTATTTATATGATGTCACGACTTCACATTTTTTATTAATGATACAAGCTGTTGTCACTGTTTGAAATTTCATACACATTTTTAACAAAACAATTCACAAGGTAGGAACCTAATAATGAAAATTAGGGGTCACAATTGTGAAATTTAATTACAAATAATTGCGATTATGACGATTAATTGCCTATTTTAGGGCTATGATGATTAATTGTCTGTTTTAGGTGTTTTGCGAATAGACTATTAATTACCATACAAACTCACTATATGTGCTTCATGCGCACAACAAAGTCATTTATAAAAATATAGCTTGGGTCATATAATAAAATAAGGGTGTATGATTTCCTTTTAAGGCTTCAAAAACATATGAGTGGGGGTGAGTGGATACACCCGGGACGGAGAGGTTTGGCAACCTTGGTGTGAGCACATGTTAACTTTGTACATTTGTACAGAGATGATTTCACCTCTAAAGAACTAAATTGTGCCAACAAATGACCAAAATAATTTCTAAAATAGCAATTGGGTGTGGGGTGGCCAATGGGGTGGCCGGGCTTTGGTCCATGGTTGCCACGCCCACCCCTGGCCACCACCTAGCTCCGCCACTGACAATGACCATGGACATTTGCCATTACATGGCCGTCAAGTGAAACTAGAGCGCATTGCGCTCACAAAATTAATACGTTTATACCTTGTTTATATTTTCACGGGAGTTTGGCGCAAGCCTCTGTAGACGGTGTGCACATCAGAGCACTTGAGAATTGGTTCATCTTCACATGCTCTCAAGAGCGCTGCTCTTGTGACGTCCATGATGCGGTTCCCTGAGGTGCTCAGAGTTCAACTGAATGAGATGCAAGTGCTTTTTCCTGTGTGCTCATGAGACCGCATGCAGGGAATGACGAGGCTGAATCCAGCTTCTTAATCAACTGCTTTTTATTCAGTAAAAGGGTCTCGGTGCTTCAAAACTACACAACTCTATCACTGTCGAGTAAAATGTTAATATTTACTTGCCAGTGTTTAATAACAGATGTTTTTTGGTCGCATAGTGCGAAATTTAATCTGATATGTGAGTGAATACTCGCAATGTAGAGGGCTGTTGTATTATGTAGTTTATTTCATAATATCAAACATCATTCAAATAGAACACACTCACTGAACACTTTATTTGTAACACCTGTACACCTACTTATTCATGCGAATATCTAATCAGCCAATCATGTGGCAGCAATACAATGCTTAAAATCATGCAGATAAAGGACAGAAGCTTCAGGTAATGTTTACATCAACTATCAGAATGGGGTAAAAATGTGATCTCTGTGATTTCAACCGTGACATGATTGTTGGTGCCAGATGGGCTGGTTTGAGTATTTCCGTAACTGTTGATCTTCTGGGATTTTCACACACAACAGTCCCTAGAGGTTACTCTGAATGGTGCGAAAAACAAAAAACACCCAGTGAGCAACAGTTCTGTGGACAGAAACACCCCGTTGATGAGATAAGTCAACAGATAATGGCCAGGCTGGTTCGAGCTGACAGAAAGGCTACAGTATCTCAGATAACCACTCTGTGCAATTATAGTAAGCCGAATAGCATCTCAGAATGCACAACACGTCAAACCTTGAGGCAGATGGGCTCCAACAGCAAAAGACCACATCAGGCATTTAATTAGGAACTAGTGTTCCTAATAAAGTGCTCAGTGACTGTATATTACACAGGAGGAAAACTTTGTCTATAATTTGTCCCAGACTTTAAAGCCCTTTATAAATTGCCCTTATATTTATAGTGCAGTGAAATAAAAGCATTACTGTGGCTAGGTTATTGTAGCTTGTCTTTCTAAAATAATAATGGTAGCACATTACAATAAGATTCCATTTGTTAACATTAGTTAATGCATAGGTTAATGAACTAATAATAAAGAATATATATATATATATATATATATATATATATATATATATATATGTGTGTGTGTGTGTGTGTGTGTGTATATATGTGTTTATATATATATATATATATATATATATATATATATATATATATATATATATATATATTATTATAATTTTTTACAGCTTTTTAAATGTTAGTTGCTTGTGCATTAACTAATACAACTTTTGATTTAAAAAATGTATTACTATATGTTGAAATTAACATTAACCAAGATTAATAAATGCTGTAAAAGTATTGTTCATTGTTAATTAATTTTATTAATGTTGTTAACATATGTCAACAAATGGAACCTTATTGTAAAATGTTACATAATAATAAACCCTATTTGTTATTTTAAAGAAATGTGTAGCCTAAACACAGTTGTAATAAAAATTAGGTCTTAATAGATTTTTAATATGAAACAACATGGAACATTTTTGTCAAAATTTCATGGTTACAGTTACTACTGGAATCATTATACATTTTAGTAAAGATGATAATGTGCTATTAAAAAAATGCACATGCAATTTTGAAGTTACTCTAAGTTATGTAGGTCTGCTTAATGTCCAGGATTTGGACTTGCTGGGGGCTTTATGAATTTGACATTTTTGATGTTTCATGTAGGCTATTTACTGCTCTTATTTTATGTTTTGAAGAGAGAGCTAATGTTTGTGTATGTGTAGAGCATCATAGAGACAATTTTACCATTGGATAGACCTCTTAAAGTTACAGAGAGGAGAGGTGTAACATGCTGTTAAATCCAGTTATATCCAAACTGAGTGGCAAGCTCGTTGTCCTGGCAAGTGCATCCTCAAGACGCCTGGAGATTTTGACGAATGCTGTAAGTTCTTTTTTTACATGCATTTTTGGTCTTTACGGTATTAATAAACTTATGATTGAAATTTTGACTGCTTGCGTTTGTCTTTCCTGGACTCATGAGGCAGGGTTTACGATTTGAGGTTGTGCCCTCATGGTTTAAAGAAACCTTGGACAAATCCTTATTTAAAACCCCTCATGAATATGCAGTGGAGACTGCCAAACAGAAGGCTTTGGAGGTGGCTCAGCGAATGCCTTGTGTGAGTTGTATATTTCTGTAGCCTGTCTGAAAAACTAGGTGGTTTTCTGGCTTTTAGTTAATGTTGTTGCAGTTGACAGTTGTTCTGTCAGTTTGTTTAGTTAATAATTTACATTGTCCCTTTCAATCTGTATCATTTCACATGTGCTGGATACAGAAACACTTGAAAACTCCAGATATTGTTATTGGAGCAGACACTATTGTGGTAAGTACTTTTGTGGTACGTTTGTTTGAATAGATTTAGCATTTTTGCTTTGTGTCCTGAAGTCTACCTTGCTAAATTTGTCTTTTCCTTTTATCATCAGACAGTTGATGGTTTGATCTTGGAGAAGCCTACGGATAAACAAGATGCTTACCATATGCTGTCCAGGTGCATTCTCATTTCTGTTTTGTCTTGTGTGAGAGTTTTTGGAGTATATAAAGTGGGGTTCAAAAGTCAGAGCAACTGGGTAGCTCACCGAGTATTGACGCTGACTACCACCCCTGGAGTCGTGAGATCGAATACATTGTGTGCTGAGTGACTCCAGCCAGGTCTCCCATGCAACCAAATTGGCCCAGTTGCTAGGGAGGGTAGAGTCACATGGGGTAACATCCTTGTGGTTGCAATTAGTGGTTCTTGCTCTCAATGGGGCTTGTGGTAAGTTGTGCGTTGATCGCGGAGAGTAGCGTGAGCCTCCACGGTGTCATGCACAAAGAGCCACGTGATAAGATGCACAGATTGATGGTCTCAGAAGCAGAGGCAACTGAGACTTGTCCTCCGCCACCCGGACTGAGGTGAGTAACCGCACCACCACGAGTACCTACTATGTAGTGGGAATTGGCCATTCCAAATTGGGGAGAAAAGGAGATTAAAAAAAAATAGACAAAGGTTTAGGATTTTAATATATTATAACACATGTTATGATGTAAAATACAATATATCTAGAGATAAATTATGGAGTCTTTGCCTGCTCAAGTATATGCTGTCACTAAAGCAAAATGGCGGCATACCAAATACTATGAAATTCTGAAAAAAGCTGTTAAAATTATTTTGCATTTCAACTTTTTACTGAAATTGTTATTCTGAGAATATAATTGCTAATGATTTTTTTCTTAAATGATAGAAATGAAAAATATAATTTACAATAGTGGTCTCAGACTTTTGGGACCCCACAGTATGAAGTCATTTATATTTTTCAAAGATCTGAAATTAATTTATACCGATGTATTTCAGGTTGAGTGGTAAAGAACATAGCGTTTTCACAGGTGTGGCTATTGTGTTGTGCAGTGACAAGAACGGTACGTTTGAGTGTTTAAAATATATATTCTTTTTTTTGATAAGGTCTTAAATGACTTAACCACTATTGTTTTGTTCTTCGTTTCAGGTTCAGACACAAAAAATCAAGCCTACAAAGTGGTAGATTTTTATGAAGAGACAAAAGTCAAGTTTGCAGAGTTATCTGAGGAGATGCTCTGGGAATACATCAACAGTGGAGAGCCCATGTAAGTTTATGCATTGCCAAATTGCAAAAACATTATAAGCGGCTTTTGCAGCTGAAATCATATTTTCTTACCATGTTTAATGGTTCTCTGAATTTGAACTTGTTGAACCCATTTGGAATTTGGACTTTGGTGGAGTTGTTCATATTTGTGTTTGCTCTGACATGCTGAAAATGACATTTGAAAATTCCGCAAAGTACACTTATTGATTAAATAATGGCCCCATATCTGTCTTGTGCTTGACAGGGACAAAGCTGGTGGTTATGGGATCCAAGCTTTGGGTGGCATGTTGGTAGAGTACGTACGAGGAGATTTTCTTAATGTGGTGGGCTTCCCTCTTAACCACTTCTGCAAGCAGCTGGGATTAATTTTCAATAGCCCTTCTGAATGTCCTGCCCACAAGATCAAATGGGAAGATTCAAGAGAATCTGATGAGTCTTGGACTCTAGTCAACAACCTGTCTAAGTGTGCAGCAAATGGAGAGGTTGATCTGCAGGAAATTAGTAATGGTAAAGATGCCAGCCAGACATCTATGCAAGAACAGAAAATGATTGGGCCGGATAGTGCTAAGTGTGGCAGACAGGATGTCCCACACAGTATCATGAACTTACTGGATGGGTTCAAAGCCTCAAAGGTAGTAGTGTACTACATAGGTTCTTTAAATTTAAGATGTTAATGACCCCATGAAATCACTTGACGATTGCAGTTTTCTCTCCTGTGTTGAAGTATTTCCTATTGAATTAGGAAGTTAGCGTGGGTCATATCATAGCTTTTTTAATAGCCAATAAATTTTGTTACATCACAGCCATGAACCATCATTTGCTACATTGTTGCAGTTGGTATAAGGGGGCATTTGATTGGACAAAAATCTGTGTTGTGCAAGATAAGGCCTGTTCACACCAAATTGGCACTGAATTTGTGAGACGGTAGATGAAAGTTTTTTCACACTGAGACCGTAACAAATAAAAAAAATGTCAGCCCTTTACTTTAGATGGCGCTGTTCAACAAACACATGCACGACCATATTTTTTCTGGTGTACTGCACAGACATTTCAGTTCTGTTACAACCAGGGATGCAAACTACTAAAAGTCACCATTTCTGAAGCCAATTTGCCCAAATTGTTTGGTAAACTTTTCTTTATTTTCCTTATTAAAATCATTTGAAAGGGTTATTTAAGCATACAACAAACAAATCAACCTAGAATATACATATGGACCACTTGCTATTCCTTTCTCACCTGTCATGAGTTTGCATCTTGTTTGCTATTCCATTAATAAAGCATAAATCAGCATATACACTGGTCAGAAAAGCGTGGAACCTTTGAGATGTGTTCGCCCGAAGTCATTACACAGGTGCACACAACTCAAACACACTCACAACAGCCATGTCAGACATCAAATGACGCGGAAACGACCTCTTAAGGCTATTTGTTGTACAAATCAGGGTAGTACTTTGCAGCCGGTGTAAGGTGCTATTTAATAACCACAGTAGCACGTCAAGTCTTAACTATCACAAAAATACAGAATGAGACGTTGTTTGGAAGCACTTGACTCTGATGTTGACGCCCTGACACAAATGGTAAATGTGCCTTCACAACTGAGAGATTTAAAGTGCTTTGCAATTAATATAGTCAACCCCCATTTAAACATGACGAAACTTTAATGTTACTTTAAGTGGTATCATTTTATTGCATTTCTATCTTTATACTTTATATGGAAGGTTTAGTTTGGAAAATTTTAAAATCATCAATGTTGTTTTGTTTTCTTTCATAAGAAGGAAATAAGTGCATTTTGACAGTATAATAAAATTGTAAAAATTTCAGCACTTTCAAAATCTGCGAATTAATCACAATTAACTATGAAAAAATATGCGATTAATCTGGATTAAATATTTTAATCCACTACCCACAATATTATTAAGTAATGTACATTAAGACAAAACACTAGGTTTATGATAAAATATGAGGAATCGTAACATTACATAAATATTAAGAAAATTATGCATTTACAGATTGTACATTATTTATTACTGCATATGCATTGATTTCATAGTTTTTGTGCGTGCCTTTCTGTTTATGCACAATTATAAGGCATGCTCGTACACTCAAAAACTACTTTATTAGGTACACCCGTACAACTACTTATTCATGCAATTCTCTAATCAGCCAATCATGTGCCAGCAGAGCAATGTAAAAAATCCCACAGATATGGGTCAGGAGGTTCAGTTAATGTTCACATTAACCATTCACAGATGGGCCTACCATCAGTGTACCTCAGCAGAAATCAAGATTCATCAGACCAGGCTATGTTTTTCCAGTCTTTAACTGTCCCGTTTTGGTGAGCCTGTGCCCACTGCAGCCTTAGCTTTATGTTCTTGGCTTACAGAAGTGGAACTCGAAACTGCTGTTGTAGCCTATTCGCCTCTAGGTTTGGCATGTTGTGCATTCTGAGATGCTATTTTGCTCACTACATTTATACAGATCTGAGTTACTGTAGCCTTTCTGTCAGCTTGAACCAGTCTGGCCATTCTCCATTGACCTCTCTCATCAACAAGGTGTTTCCTTCCACAGAACTGCCACTCACTGGATGTTTTTGGTTGTGTGTGAAAATCCCAGGAGATCAGCAGTTTCAAAAATACCAGTCCATCTGGTGCCAACAATCATGCCACGGCCAAAATCATGGAGATCACATTTTCCCCCCATTCTGGTGGTTGATGTGAATATAACCTGGAGCTCCTGACCTGTATCTGCTTGAATTTATGCATTGTAATGCTGCCACACGATTGGCTGATTAGAGAATCACATGAATAAGTAGGTGTACAGGTGTACCTAATAAAGTGGTCCGAATCTGCATGTCATATGCCGGTGTGCCTGTGTTTGCCAGTTAATTAGCGCCACCAACGCGCTAGATTGTGCAGCTGCGGCGACTCTGAAATCATGGCAAATCATCATATCTTATTGGTTAGTCAGTTTTCTTTGCAGTTAAATAAAAATAAATAAAAAAACTTTGGATTGCTGGCGGATGATTTGTCAGATCTAGTGTGAATAGTGGCATAGAGAATCCATTGTCCCTATTCAAAAGCTGTTTCAGAATGAACATTCACACCGACAATTCCAGCTTGGTGTGAACAGGGCTTAAATCGTGAATATTTTTGGTCTATTTTCCTGGAAGAGAAAGACTGCAAATGTTAAATGTCCAGTACTGTGTAAATGTTACACTGTGGACTGTGGAAGCTTGAAACATCCTATCTCCCAACAACCAAGAAAAACTGAGTTCAGGTTTACCTAGGAGAATTGGTGCTGTTTCGAATCCAAGGTTGTCACACCAAATATTGATTTAGCTTTATTTTGTTTAATGGACTTTGTAGGATGTTAATTGATAAATTAAAATTATTTATGGCATATTATTTTATTGATAGGCAAAGGTATCGCAGACATGTTTCGGTAAATGTTCTGATACACTTTTTATTTACCAGACTTTATTCACGGCAACCAAACTGAAGGTCTTTGATGTATTAAGTAGCTCAGAAGATCTGACATTAGAAGAGGTAGCTGGCCAAATCAACGCCTCTGTTTTGGGCACTGAGAGGATTCTGGATGCTGCTGTCTCCATAGGGATACTTGAAAGGGTCAAACAGCAAGATGATACCAATGGTAAGAAATCAATTTACAAATTGCCATTTTTTGCTGTGTAAAAGTTCAAATCTTGTCTCTAGCCTTGTTTTTATTGAAAAGGAATGAACTATCCATGAGTTTCAGTTCCTTTCAATGCTCGGTGTCCATTTCTAAATGACAAGCACATTCTTTGTTCATTGAATATAGATGCTCGCATGAATGGATGCATTTCCTCCTACTGTTTTTTTTTTTTTTTTTTTCATTTTTCTGTCCAGAGGCGGCTTGTGAATGTAACATTGTTTATTGTCTGTAATAGTGTACAGAAATACAGAACAAGCCAGTCGGTTCCTGGTATCAGACAGCCCACAGTCTCTGCATGGATATATCCTCCACTGCAATGATACGGTGTGGCCTCTTTTTAGTCATCTAGAGAGTGCGGTCAGGGAGGGCACCAGCCAACATGAGCGTAACTTTGGGAACAAATATGAGGATGTATTTCAGGTAAACGCACATTTATTAAAATGTATTGCCATGTTTTTAGGGTTGGAATCATGAACAAGTTCTTGTTCAGAATCGCTTCCATTTTTAAGAATGACTGGAACAGAATGATGTTCATTTCTTTCTGTTTCATTGATGGTTCTTGAACATCTACTATCTTCCACTGATGTGGACGGAACACCAAATACTTGGGACATGTTTCCTGCTCTGCTAATGAATACAGCAAAATGGCAAAGGAGACTAGATGTTTTGCTAAATATCTGCTCACAATTTAATAGTTCCAAAAGACACTCATTGTAAAAACATATCCCGCTTTAATAAAAACAAAAAACACATGCAACCACTGTTGTCCAATTTGCAAATTAATGGTTAAATTTAATTGATCACTCAAAAAGATCACAAATTAGTCTCAAACACATGCGTTTTGTCATGTCCAGTTCGAACATGTCCAAAGATTTTTGTCTAGCTAAATCTTAGTCTATTTTTATTCTAGCCCCCCACCCCTGGTAAAGACTGCTAAGTGATTGATCAAAATGGTGATTATAATTAAAAAAAGATTATAGATATTTTAAAAAATAAATTTATTTTTAAAAATAATTTGTGGAATTTCACTGGAAAAATTCAGTTGGTCAACGTACCCCCAGATGGCTTATATTAACCAGTAACCAGGGCAACTTGCCCTATGTTACCCTAACATAGGGCAAGTTGACCCAATGAATCACATTTAAAATAAAAAGCCATATGTTTGTGGCTTTCTGTCACTGACTCATTTTTGTGATAGCAGTCACCTTGAAATAAAGGTAGTTCTATTCATTTCACCTCTGCCTAATTTTTCTTTGTATAAGAGACATGTGAAAATTGGCTCATCTTACCCCCACTCTCCCATAAGGCTCTTGAGATTTAAATCAGTGTAATTACTGACTTGTTGTCCACGTGACCACATGTAGTTAAAGATACACATTCATAACAGTGTTGTAGGTACTTCATTGACAAGCATCATGGTATAATTTTGTTTTCTACTAACCTAACATCTCATTCATCGACCAATCATGTTTTTTAAGTATTAAGAAAAGTAGTAAAAGAATCATTAAGGAATCAAAATCAGAATTGTTAAATTTTACTATTACTATCAGTTTTTTTTTTTGTCATTCTCTGCTAGGATGAATACTACAATAAAGAAGTTAAGATACGATTCATGAATGCAATGCACAACATCGCAATGATGACTGCAAAAGACGTGGCAACAGCATTTGATCTTTCTCCCTATAAAACAGCTTGTGATATTGGAGGTATAATTCCCCTGAATTTAAAAGTTTTCTGTGTTTTACTTCTATAATTTTCTTATGTAGATCTCCTAGTAAAGTAAATCTATAATGCTGGAACATTGCAGATCAAGGGAAAATCTGTAATTATTCTCTCAAATAATCCAAACCTGCAGGAATTTCTTCCGCAGAACATGTAAGATGTTAGGCAGAATGAGAGCTTCAATCACCATTCAGTATCATTGTCATGCTGTGATGAAGTCACATGGTTTTGAAACATCACAAATATGTATCAATTATTTTTATCAATTATAATTTTTGTGTAAACTATACCTTTCAGGGTTGAGCAGATCTTGTAATACCTGACTCATTCTGACCAATGTGTGCTTCCTCATTTGTTATTAGTAATAACTACAGTGGATATAAAAAGTCTACACACCCCTGTTAAAATGCCAGGTTCTTGTGATGTAAAAGAATGAGACAAAGATAAATCATGTCAGAACTTTTTCCACCTTTAATGTGACCTATAACGTGAACAATTCAACTTTGTTGAAGCACCTTTTGATTTTATTACAGCACTCAGTCTTTTTGGATAGGAGTCTATTTTCATGGCACATCTTGGCATGGCAATATTTGCCCACACTTCTTTGCAAAAGCGCTCCAAATCTGTCAGATTGCGAGGACATCTCCTGTGCACAGCCCTCTTCAGATCACCCCACAGATGTTCAATTGGATTCAGGTCTGGGCTCTGGCTGGGCCATTCCAAAACGTTAATCTTCTTCTGGTGAAGCCATGCTTTTGTGGATTTGGATGTGTGCTTTGGGTCGTTGTCATGCTGAAAGGTGAACTTACTCTTCATCTTCAGCTTTCTAATGGACACCTGAAGGTTTTGTACCAAAATTGCCTGGTATTTGGAACTGTTCATATTTCCCTCCACCCTGACTAAGGCCCCGGTTCCAGCTGAAGAAAAACAGCCCCAAAGCATGATGCTGCCACCACCATGCTTCACTGTGGGTATGGTGTTTGTTGGGTGATGTGCAGTGTTGTTTTTGCGCCAAACATACCTTTTGGAATTATGGCCAATAAGGTCAACCTTGGTTTCATCAGACCATAACACATTTTCCCACATGCTTTTGGGAGACTTGATGTTTGTTTTTGCAAACTTCAGCCGGGCTTGGATGTTTTTCTTTGTAAGAAAAGGCTTCCGTCATGCCACCCTACCCCATAGCCCTTTCATATGAAGAATACGGGAGATTGTTGTCACATATAGCACACAGCTAGTACTTGCCTGAAATTCCTGCAGTTCCTTTAATGTTGCTGTAGGCCTCTTGGAAGCCTCCCTGACCAGTTTTCTTCTGGTCTTTTGATTAATTTTGGAGGGACGTCCAGTTCTTGGTAATGTCTCTGTTTCTGTTGTTCTATTTTATCACAAAATTCTTTTGTACCCTTCTCGTGACTGATATCTTTCAACAATGAGATCCCTCTGATGCTTTGGAAGCTCTCTGCGGACCATGGCTTTTGCTCTGAGATGCAACTAAGGAAATGCCAGGAAAATCCTACTAGAACAGCTGAACTTTATTTGTGATTAATCTTTCACTTTAAATGATGGCAGGTGTGTAATGACTTCTATTTAACATGAGTTTGAATGTGATTGGTTAATTCTGAACACAGCCACATCCCCAGTTATAAGAGGGTGTGCACACTTATGCAACCAGGTTATTGTAAGGTTTTTAATTAAAAATTTTCCCCCATGAAAATTTCAGTTTGTTTTTCAATTGAATTGTGCACATTATAGGTCACATTAAAAGTGGAAAATTTCTGACATGATTTATCTTTGTCTCATTTTTTACATCACAAAAACCTGGCATTTTAACAGGGGTGTGTAGACTTTTTATATCCACTGTAATCTAATTTCTTTTTTTTTTATCATTCAGCATCATTCAATATATGCAGAACTTTTTCATTTCCCACTCATGAATAAACAGGGTGATTGTTAAAAAAAAACTGATCAAAATCTGGGTGCTGGCACTTCCTTCTGTAATAAGAGCACAAGATAAGATGTGCGGAAACCACTGT
Source organism: Moxostoma hubbsi (assembly GCA_032164185.1). Classification (NCBI taxonomy): domain Eukaryota; kingdom Metazoa; phylum Chordata; class Actinopteri; order Cypriniformes; family Catostomidae; genus Moxostoma; species Moxostoma hubbsi. The sequence continues at coordinate 15,429,295 of JAVLUX010000065.1, forward strand.
CTTGCATAATTTGAGATTTCACTAGAGCACAGTGCACGCATATTTTACTTTTTAAAGGGGTTGATTTCAAAAGCTGCTTTTCTCAAAAGGAGTTGTGAGCTTGTTATGCAAATTTAGGGTATGAATTATATGTGCTTCTAAATGCATGTTCTTACTAATTAATGGCTTTTTATGCCTGGAACACCAGTATTTATTGTGGTCTGTTTATTCTGTTCATCCACTTTTACATAAATTTAGAAGCAGAATAGTTTTCCTCTTGTTGCTCAGCGAATAAAATGTTTAGGCAATTACATTAGCTCGTGGTAGCATGTGATCATAGTATAATTTATTATAAAGTATAATTTTTTAGAATACAGCTAGTAAGCTAAGGACTTATTCTGACACTTAAAGGAATATTCCGGGTTCAATAAAAGTTAAGCTCAATTGACACCATTTGTGGCTTAATGTTGATTACTACTAAAATTTATTTCAACTCATCTCTCCTTTTCATTAAAAAAGCAAATATCGAAGTGACGGTGTGAGACTTAAAATGAAAGTGGATGGGGACAATGTAAAGTAATGTGGCCAATTTTTGAAGGTTTTAAAACCAGAAATGTGAAGCTTATTTTGTCCCGCAGCTCGCTAACAGTGTAGTCTGTGGAGCATTCTTCGCAATTTTGTGATCACGTGCATTTTTTATGCTTGTTACTGTCACCGTGTTTTCTAACAGTCTCTTTTTTGAAATGGTTAGTTCCTGCAATGAACTCCGTTTTCCCCGCTATTTCTTTGATATAAACTTTTGTAATGTATCTCGGGAAATGTAATGCAAATTTTAAAATCAAAGGGAGTAAACTTTTACTGTCGCCAATGGCGACCTTGACAGAAATTACACTCACAAATAAATTTATTTGGTCACAAATGCGACCATTTTTAGTCGCAGTTTGGAGCCCTGCACAAGGATGATGATTTATCGACTTTATAGACATTACATTTTTATCGTCTGTTAATGCTGAACTTCTGTAAAGCTGCTTTGAAACGATGTGTGTTGTGAAAGGCGCTATACAAATAAAATTGACTTGACTTGACTTAAAAGCACTTGTATTAATTCTTTGTTAAAATCATGTAATATTTGAGCTGTAAAGTTTGGAAAAAAAAAATTGTAAACAAGTTTTAGGATTTTAGGCTTTGGCATTACATCGTCATTACAACGTTGTAAAATTGGCTATAACTTTGCACGGAAAAGGTTAGTAAGCAATTTTATCACAGTAAAATCATGTTAACATTCATATCGTTTATGTTTTCTGACTAAACTTGAGTCTTTTAACACAAAAAAACTGGCGTCCATTCACTTCCATTGTAAGTGCCTCACTGTAACCCAGATTTGTTCTTTTTTAAAGTAAAGGAGGGACAAGTCTAAATATTTATTTTCGGTAATCATTATTAAGCTACTAATGCTATTGATTGAGCTTAACTTGTATTGAACACGGAAAACATTCCTTCAATAGTAAATGTAATCATATTTTTTATAGTATGATGCATGTTAGAGCACCTATTATGGTTTTTAAACATGAAATTTTGTATGAAATCTCATACAATAGATTTACATGCATCCAAGTTCAAAAAACACTTTAATTTGCTCATAATTTAAATTGCAGCATTACCTTATTTCCCAGTGTCAAAAATGACTCGTTCAGTGATCGGTTCTGAAGCATTCATTCTAAACTCCTCCTTTCAGAGAGCCTACTCTGCTCTGATTGGTCAGATGTCCCAGTCTGTTGTGATTAGTCTACCGCTTAGTATAGTGTTTTAGTAAAGCTTTTCATGAGCAGCCAATGAAGACCAGAGGCGTGTTTTTTGTTACCAAATTAAGTAGGTTAGTACAGAAATTAAAGGGTTAGTTAACCCAAAAATGAAAATTAGCCCATAATTTACTCACCCTCAAGCCATCCTTGGTGTGACTTTCTTCTTTCAGCCAAACACAATCAGAGTTATATTAAAAAAATATCCTGGCTCTTCCAAGCTTTATAATGGAGTGAATGTAACCTTAGATTTTGAAGCCCAAAAAAGCGCATCCATCCATCAGAGTAATCCATACGGCTCCATGGGGTTAATAAAGGCCTTCTGAAGTGAAGCGATGCATTTTTGTAAGAAAAATATCCATAATTTTAACTTTATAAACTATAATCACTGGCTTCCTCTATTCTCTGCATTCCACATTCGTCACTTCTCACCGGAGCTTACACTACGCCTAAATCATACGCCGGAACTCGACTCTCATGTGAACACGCAGACGGCCGTTACCGGAAGCCAGTGATTATAGTGTATAAAGTTATAAATATGGATATTTTTCTTACAAAAATGCATCGCTTCCCTTCAGAAGGCCTTTATTAACACCCAGGAGCAGTATGGATTACTTTTTTAATGGATGGATGTGCTTTTTTGGGCTTCAAAATCTAAGGTTGAGTAAATTATGTGATAATTTTCATTTTTGGGTGAACTAATCCTTTAAGTCTGGAATCATTAACGACTCATTTCAGGTGTTCAGAATCGGTTCTTTCTTTTGGGAGTCAATAACATTTGTCGTGCAGACTTTTTTTACCTTCACAAACAGCTATATAACACACTACATAAAAGGTAATATTTGAAAAACCATAATAGGTGCTCTTTAAGAAAAGCATTCTGTTCTCACACAGGTTGTACTGGTGCCATGGCATACGAGTTTACCAAAGCCCACACGGGACTCTCAGTAATTGTATTTGACTTGCCACAAGTCATTGAGTTGAGACGTCACTTTCAACCTAAACAAGACATTGACAGAGTGTTGTTTGTTGCAGGTCAGTGTCTTTATATAAACTGTTTAGTATGAAGCATTTATGGATGGTTATTTAATTCATAGGCTTTTTCTGCATTTGCAAAAGTCTTATTAAATTTGTTGTATGCACCTTTTGCACATCAACTTAATTTTTCTCACTTAATGTAATAAATTAAAATTCTCTCATTATTTACTCATCCTCATGCCATCCCAAAAACTAAGTTAAATATTTCAGCTCTGTAGGTCCTCACAATGCAAGTGAATGGGTACCAAACGTTTTAAGCTCTGAAAAGCACATAAAAGCTGCATAAAAGTAACATATAAGACTCCAGAGTTTAAATCATGAAGTAATATGATAGGTGTGGGTGAGAAACATCAATTTGGATGTCCTTTTTCAATAAATTCTACTCCCTTCCCAGTAGACAATGAAGAATGTGAAAGTGGAGATGTATAGTAAAAAAGGACTTAAATATTTATGTTTCTCACCCACACATCATATTGCTTGTGAATATATAGATTTAACAACTGGAGTTGTTATTATTTTATGCTGCTTTCATGTCCTTTTGGAGCTTCAAAATATTGATACCCATTCACTTGCATTGTGAGGACATACAGAGCTGAAATAAAAATCTTTGTTTGTATTCAGCAGAATAAAGTAAATCATACACATCTGGAATGGCATGATGGTGCATAAATGATGAGAGAATTAAAAATTTTGGGCTATTCATTTTAATGTCTTTTTTTTTACTTGTAAAAAAGGAGATTTCTTTAAAGATGACCTACCTAAAGCAGACCTGTATATTCTTGCACGGATTCTCCATGACTGGTCTGATGAGAAACTTGATATACTGCTGAGTAAACTGTCCAAAATATCCATGCCAGGTGAGTGCCATAAAATATGAATTTATAAAACTCTTAAAGGGATAGTTGACTCTAAATGAAAATTCTGTCATTATTTGCTCACCCTCATGTTATTTCAAATCAGTATGACTTCAGTGGAACACAGTATGAGATGTTTGGCAGAATGTCATTGTTTATTTTAATTGTATGGCCTTTTAAATTGTGAATATCATAGGATGATACTATGATATAATACTATAATACTAACCTCCAACTGTTTTTAAACATTAAGGTCAAGGATTTCAATATTCTTGGCTGTTTCCCGCATCTTAATGCATATTTTTATGACAGTCACAGCAGCTAGTCTTGCCTATAGCCTATATTAAATGTCTGCTTTATGAATGTATTACTACCACACAGGCTGTGGGCTTCTGGTGTCTGAGATTTTCCTGGATGAAGAGAGGAAAAGACCGAGCCGGGCATTGCTCCAGGCTCTTAGTATGACTGAAGGAAAGCAACGGAGCACCACAGAATATAGTGACTTACTGAAGAAGCATGGCTTCACTCCCAAGCTCATCAAATACACAGACAACCTGCTGGATGCCATGCTCTTTGTGAAAGAAGACCCAAATGACAAAAGAACTGTACTAGCCTGTTCTTCGGAATCCATTGAGACCGCAGAACTCGACTGATGATAATGTTGTGCATCTGAAACACTACAGTGGATTATTCTAGTTTACAACCCCAATTCCCAAAAAGTTGGGACAGTATGAAAATGCTAAAAAAAAAAAAAAAAAAAAAAAAGGAGTGATTTGTAAATTATATTCACCCTTTGCTATATTGAAAGCACTACAGCTAAACATTATATGATGTTTTACCTTGTGAATTTCATAGTTTTTTATTTATGTACAGTAATTTCAATTCAGATGATTGCAACATGCTCCAAAAAAGTTGAGACGGGCAGTTTAAGATTAATAACAATTTGATGGGTTAAAAAAACAAGGCAATGTGAAATAGATGTTAAACAGGTGAGGCAACCGTGTTATAGTATATAAGAGCTTCCAAAAACGCATGATCTCTGATCCCTCAGACATCACTGTCTTAAAAACCATCATTAATCTGTAATGGATATCATGAATATGGGTTTGGAATTACTTTAGTAAACCTTTGTTAGTCAACACCATTCGCCAGTTCATCCACAGATGCAATTTAAGACTTTACTATGCAAAGCAAAGCCCTAAAGCAACACTGTCCAGAAGCACTGCTGACTTCTCAGGGCTCGGTCTCCTCTTAGATGGAAAGTGGAACTGTGCTTTTTGGTCCAATGAGACCACATTTCAAATAGATTTTGAAAATCACAGCCATTTTGTTCTCTGTGGCAAAGAGGAAAAGGACCATCCAGGCTGTTATCAGTATCTGGTCCAAAAGCCAGTGTCTGTATGGTCCTGCGGTATGTCAGTGCCCATGGCATGGGTAACTTGCACATCTGTTAGGGCACCATTAATGCAGACAAATATGTAAAACATTTTGGAGTAGCATTTTCAGCAGGACAACTTCAAGCCACATACAGGCCGAATAAGCAGAGAATGGTTGCAATATTGGCCTGCCTGCAGTCCTGACCATCTCCAATTCAGAAAGTGCATTATGATGCGCACAATACGGCAAGGAAGACCCCGTACAATTGTGTAGCTGAAGACCTGCATATTGGATGAATAGGGGAAAATTTCACTTTTTAAACTTAACAAACGTGTCTTCAGTGCCTAAATGCTTAATATGTGTTATTAGAAGAAATGGTGATGTTTCACAGTGGTAAAAACTCGGTTGTCTCAACTTTTTTTTTGCAATCATCTGATTTGAAATTACTGTACATAAAAATTACAAAAAAAATCACAAGGTAAAACAACATAAAATGTTTAGTTGTAGTGCTTTCAATATAGCAAAGGGTGAATATAATTTTCAAATCACTCCTTTTTGTTTTTATTAGCATTTTTCATACTGTCCCAACTTTTTTGGAAATGGGGTTGTATTAACTAAAATAATAATAATAATAATAATAATAATAATAATAATAATAATAATTTAGCTTGTTAAAAAGACTTAGAACATTGCTGAACCAGTGTTTCCCACAGTAATTTTATGAGACTGGTGGGATGATCTGGGGTGGGGGGTGGGCAAAATTTCTTATGGCTCCCCCATAAGTAAATATTTTACATTTTAAAGTTAAATGCATCAATCTGGTGCACTTTTAGAGTAAAAATTAAGAGGTTAGATCTATGAAGAATGTTGTGCTCTTGTAAACAATTTTGTGCTCAAGTAGTAATTTAATCATAAACACATTAGTTGGAGGACTCAGAATTAAGCATTGTCAAGTACTTGTCCAGATAAAAAAAAAAGGATTTTTAAGTTAAATGCTTAAGCAACATGTCAAAGTTTGTTGTATATTTTTCTAAAATTACAACCGATGCTCATCCTAATAGTGTACCTATGCAATCAACTCAATTCTCTGCGACAGAAATGTAAACTGCACTGGGTAAGGGAGTTGACTATTGTCATATGATAATTATTCTATGTTACAAATGGTAGTCAAATAAAATAAAAAGCCTCCATCACCACCATTAACATCAGGGATGCTCATAGTTCTATGGAATGAGGTCTCCTTTTTCATCATGTTATTGCAGCAAGATCTACCATGAACAATAAAGGCTATACATTAACACAATACCAAAATTTCAGTAATCGGTTGTGAAATTTGATGATTGTCAATACCAGATTCAAAACCACAACAAATTAATAATATGTTGATTATGGTAGAATGGTTTCAAGTTCTTAATTATTCAAGACTAGTAAACAGTCAGTAATAACAATAAAAAACAGTAATGAATAGAAATAGATGGAAAAATATTAGAACAAAAAATACAAATTAAGAAAATTCATTCAAGCATTCATGTAAACATTCAAAATGAAAAACAACATATAACTACTACGGGTTTTTACTGTATGCTTATTATACATTAATACTTTTTAAAGCTACTAAAGTTACTCAGTCAAGTGAGTGTTTTCTCGTTTTCTTGTTCTGGTTGTTTGATTATTATAGCACACTACACTAGATGGCAGGAGGTCTATTAGCTTACATTTCTATTTACAATAACAGGTAAACAATTAGTTTACACGAATTCCCCACCAAGACGGGTATTTTGGCGGAATTTATTTGACCATTCAGGTGCTCATTAGTGAGCATTTTCACACATTCACATGTTCAGTGTTGCATGTCGAAATGAATCAATTCAAAGACGTGCATAATTTGATGGATTCGTTTAATCTCGTTCACTGCTTACATTACCACGGCATTTATTCGGAGTACACAAAACTCTGCGTGCGGCCACAACACTACAAAAACACTGTTCTTCTGTTTCTACTCCACGCCGCACCTGTCTTCCGTGGGCGCCCTCTCCTGTAGGATCGCTATAACAACATGCCTGCTTGAGCATCACTCACTATAAATTAATGCATTTGCACCAACATTGATTTAAACACATTTCCTGCATTAACCCCATCATAAATTTAGAATACATACGAACTAAGTGAACAATAAAAATAAAACATTAACATTACAGGGAATGTTATTATGAGCCCCACATCAGCACACACACATACGCCACCTGTCAATCAAACAAGGCTCTGTTATTATATCGCTAACGACTTATAAAACGATGTGATCTGGATTACTTTCAACAGCAGAATAAGAATATGAACTTTCTAATAAGTGACACAGGCAAAGACTATCACAATATAGCCAGCTATTTTATAATTTCTTTGTTATTGACGTTTTAATCAGTCTGCTTGTCCGGTCGGGCATGTAAAATTCTCTTTCACTTGCCCCTTCAAAAATCCACTTGTCCAGTGTCGAGCCCTGCACTGTTAGACATTTTATTGTATTTTTGCGGTAACTTACTGGCAGCACTATTGCCAGTAAGTTACTGTAAGTTCCCCTTTACAGTAGCTTACCTGTAAATGTGTTTTACGGTATGATGCCCTTACCGCAATTTCATTTTACAGTAAGATGCCCTTACCGCAATTTCATTTTACAGTACAATACCCTTACTGCAACTTATTTTTAATTTATTTTACACTATTTTATATTTTAGATTAATGCTATTGAATTTAATAAATTACAAAAAAGTGACTTGAGTTCATGTACATCAGCATATTTTTTTATTTACTGTCACAATCAATTACATCCAATTTATTTATTGTGATGCAGCATTTAAAAAAGAATTATAGAACAAATAAAAGCAGAGATCATGACAATACACAAAAAAAAAAAAAAAAAAAAAGCAAGTACAATAAAAATACACTCAGTTCTCAGCTAAAACAAGAGAAAACTAAATCAAAAGGAAATGGCACCCACCTCTCTACTAATCCCAAAGAAACAACAATATCATTTGTATGGTAAAGAACAATACAACAAAAGTTTACAAACAAATAACTGATCTGAGGAATGGTGCTGCTTTTGCCCACAAAGCTTCCTCTCCTCCAATCACAGCAGATTTACAAACCGGTCATTGGTGTCAGGTGGCAGCAATTCCTTCCTGCTTATGGGAAGTAGAGAGAGAAACAGGGAGAAAGGGGAAAATAAATGAATAAAGAAAATAAGAAAACAAAACAAATACATCCTTGGACATAACACACTCACACAGCAAGTTCTACAGATTGTAGCACCGCACATGTAATACGAATAATATTACATGTTTTGTCTCTAAGAAATGCACAGGTCCCCATTGACTTCCATGGTATATATTTTTTCATACTATGGAAGTCAAAGGACTGTTTGGTTACCAACATTTTTCAAAATATCATCTTTTATGTTCAACAGAATAAATAAATTAATTCAGGTTTGAAACAACATAAGTTGTTATGGAACTGCAAAGATTGTGTACTGGTGTTGGTGTCTAACTGATTGTATGGCCTGTCTGGGCCAATTTTTTGTCCCAGTCCAGCCCTGCATAAGAAACTTACCTAATTTGACGTTCTCCACTCAAATTCGGTGAGCCTCTGCAGAAACGTTGCTACCCGGCAGTTGATGGCAGTCACCTTTCTCTTCACAACACCTCCTGTCTTTCGACTTGTGCCAACTTTGGCCGTGCACTTGCTGCCCTCTTCTTCCTTAAAAAGAATCTTAAAACAAACACAGGTCTTACATTTTCATATTAACACATACAGTAGTCATCTTTAAAAGCGGCCCTTTATTTTTCTCAATATAAATAGCTCGTGTCGCCGGAAGTCGCTGTGCTCTCATTGAAAATGAATGGGATGTGTCGCTGTCGCGCGCGATGTCGCTGGCAGTGTGTACACAGCTTAAAACGAGCTGTCGTGACCGTTGGCGACTAGATGTGGGCGTGTCCAGCGACGCGACAACTTTAGTTCAACTTTATTCAAATGAAGAGCGACTTACGGAAGCGACAGCTCACGTGACAAGGACTTCTCTCTCAGCTCCTGCAGTAACGGAAAGATGGATGAAAGTCTAATTCTTGCTACTAGCAATTTTCCAGTGCTCTATGATATGTCTCTTCCCACGTACAAGGACATTTTTAAGAAAAATACTGCGTGGAAAGGTGTATAGGTCCGAGATTGAATGGTTTTGTGGACCCAGACAGACCGGCGTTTGCGTTTTCGCCGCAGATAAACAGCCGCTATGGCAAAGAGCACGCCTTAAAAGGCCTACTTCAAATAGCCTAACGTCACACACATTTAACGGTATTTATTTAAATGACGAGTAAAATATGCCTTAACTAACTGGCCGTAAAAATTACGGAAAACCATTGTTTGTGTAAATACTAGATTGGGTCCATCGACTGGAAAAGACAGTCAGACATAATGGGATATGAAAGCGGCAGTTTTTGAGGAAAACTAAGTTCCTTCAGATCCTGTTAGTAATAATAGCCTATTAGCATTACTTTCTTCATACATTTAGCTATATTTAATTGATATTGGTAATAGTTTACGCTGTAAAAGTAACTGAAATTTGTTCAGTTAAAGTACTTACCTCAGAAAAACTCACAGCTCGCGTCTATCTATGGCGATCCACTCTCAGGGACGTCTGTTATGCGCGCACTTGACACACAAACCTCTGTTTATATTCTGCGAGGCTGTTGCGCGGGCTTTGCACGCGAGCAACAATTAAAATTGTGTGAGGTGTAATGTCTATGTGGGAACCAGTTGTGGATTTTATTTATTTATTTTATTTTATTTTTTTTAGAAAATGCTAATATAAAAAAGACTTAGGCTATTTATATAGGATTAAAACAAATCCTTCCATCCACGTGTTTTTTTTATTTAACTTTTAAAGTTCATCGCTTATCAGTGGCGGATCTAGAGATTTTTCCCTGGGGTGGCAAAGGGGTGGCATGAGGTTTCAGGAGGGGGGCCATGGACATTATTCATAATTTAAAATGCTACGGTTTTCATTACATTTTGTTCTCTACACTACATTACACAGAGTGGGAGTCAAATGAGAGATGTAGCTGGGTTTTTGGATGGCGTGGGTCTTAATTTGTGAATTGTGGACCCTTTCTCTGTGTAATCACTATCCACAGTCTGTGCAGTCTATACTTAAATTGTACTTTGTGAAAAAGCAATTATTAGGGGGTTTGGGGGTATGCTCCCCAGGAGATAAAAAAAACAATACTCAAATGATGTCTTCTAGTGAGTTTTGAGGAAATATGGACAGATTGAATCACTCACCATAAGCCATCAATACATTTAGGTTATCTGGATTGAAACAAGATTATAATGCAGGATTGTTGCAATGATAACCATGACTGTCAAAACATTTCCCTCTTATTCAATAAAGACTCAGTGAAGTACCTTTTTAGTCAAACATTATTTTTGGATTTATTACAATATAACATACAACAATTGACATTCTTATGTACATTTAATTAATCTCTCTCTCACACTCACACACACTCTCTCTCTCTCTCATTCTCTCTCTCTCAACTGCTGATCATTTGAGGGCAAACATCAAAAACACAATTTTCTGAGGCAAGACCTCAAAATCCACAAAAACTATGGAATTCATATTAACTATAGTTTGGCCATTACATTTATAAACGCCTGGCATTTGTGAGGCTCCATACTGTATGCAGAAAACATATGAAAAAGAACATCTTGAAATGAAAAACACTAACTTCATAAAATTATAACCTAATGCAATTTTCTTATTTGCAAGATGCTGTTATTTTATTGCATATGACTATTAAACTGTACAGGTTAAATCAATTGCAGTCGGCGGTTTCCATGAATGCTAGCAAAGCGTTGAACAAACTCGTTTAAGTCAATTGCTTTTGCACGGTCACTCTCAATGCTGAGCACAGCTAAATGGGACAATCTCTCAGTTAGCATAGTTGAGCGCAGGTGATTTTTTACGAGTTTTAGAGTGGAAAAACTGCGCTCACATCCAGCTGTGGTAACTGGTAAAACAGCTGCAATCTTGCATAAACGATGCATCTCATAAAACACCTCTTTAAAAGGGTCCAAATAACCTAGCAGTTCAATCAAAGATGAAGGGCAATTTTTTCCATCTCTTTTACTCCTTGCAAAAAGCCTCTCAACCTGAGCGAGTTCATTTTTCAGATCCTCAATATTTGAGCCATATGCTTCAGCAAGCAGCAAGACAATATCCTCTTTTAGGAAGTGATTGCTAATTGGGTTTAGCCCCTGCAAGCCTTTCATTATATTGCAACTGGACGTTGAAAAACGCTTCTGCATTTCCCCAATAATGGAGTCCATTATGGGCAGGAATATGTTTGTTCTAAAGGCATCCTTGCCATTAACTTGGCTTCTGTGACCAAGTGTGGATGTGACATAACTGTCATTTAATGCTCTGGGTGTCTGTTTGGCTCTTTTTAGTCTAACAGTGATGGGGATGTTGCAGGTTTCACATGTGTGGATTACTGTGTTCCACAGCTCATCAAAGTACTCATCCTCATTTAAGTCTACAGCACTGAGGAGATCCAAGTTTGGGGACTGTAGCAGCTCAGACAAAAACTTTGCATCACCAAGCACCTGTCTGAATATGGCAAGTAGCCCAATGAAGTTCAGGTCAATTTGAGACATTAACCCTCGGGCCTTCGTAGATCTTTCAGGATCAACCTCATATGATATGTCATCCAACACTTTGAGTACTGCAGGCAATCTATCAAAAAGGTTCTTACAGGCAATGCCGCGACAGGCCCATCTGGTGTCGCTGAGGCTTTGAAGTTCTCTAGGGGGGCCACTAAACATCTCCGCTTGTACTTCCATCCACTTTTGATGGACATAAGAGCCGGAAAGAAACACATACAATTGCTGGAGCAAAGTAAAAAACTCCCCAGCCTCAGGGACCTTTTTGACGCAATCGACAATGACCAAATTTAAGCAATGAGCATTGCAGTGGACATAAAAAGCATATTTGGCCACCTGTTTGACTCTTGTCTGCACCCCTGAGCACCGGCCACTCATAACTGCAGCGCCGTCGTACCCTTGGCCCACTAAATTCTCCTTGTATTCAAGGCCATACTGCTCCAAAGAAGAGATGATTTTGTTAGCTAAGGAGCTGGCATCCAAATGTTCAGCTTCCCAAAAGCCTAAGAACCCCTCCCGTACAGCTCCCTCATAATAATACCTCAAGACTATGGACAATTGCTCCCTTTTGCTGAGATCTTTTGTTTCGTCAGATGTAACAGAGAAGTACTGACTCGATTTGACTTCTTTTAGTATGTCCTCCTGGACCATTCCTGCCAGGATTTGTAATATTTCGTTTTGGATATTTTTGGAAGTATACATCGCATTGCGGGGGCCTTCTGATAGTCTTTTTTGAATAAAAGAATCATGATCTCCTACTACTTGCAAAATCTCAAGGAAATTGCCTCTGTTCCTAGACTCATCATTTTCATTATGTCCACGCTGAGCTATATTTTGTATTGCAGTAAGACGCAATACCTGACCTATAGTCTTTATGTATTGTTGATTCTCTTTTATCTGTTTGCGATTCTCATCATTCATCATGCCTAATACTGATGTGTTGCGTTTCATCATCTTTTGATGATCTCGCCATGTGGTCATTGCATTCAAATGCGCCTCAGATTTGGAATGTACACTAAAGCCACCATCTTTAAAAGTGGCCTTGCGCCAGTTTTTGTATCCCACAGAAGAGGTATAAACGGTTTTGCTAGACGAAAAATGCCGGCATGCAAAGCAATACGCAGCGTCCATGGCCACTGAATATTCCAACCAAGGATATTCCTCATACCACTGTCCATGGAAGCTCCTCCTTGCCCCTCCCTGCATGGTTTTGGGAAAAACCTTTAACACAGGTTGTGTCGGATCATCTGCCTTCAGCTTTGATATATCTGAGAAGAGAAAACAAAAAAAACAAATCACAGCACTGACAACATGTTACAATTTTTGTTGCATTTATCTAAACAAGATCAGTTTTAATTTTGCCGCCTAGAGTTGGACATGTCTTTATTACAGCAGTGATTCAACGTACCATGAGGGCCAGCTTGACATTCGCTGCTCCTAGCCATCTCTCCAGTTTCACTTTCACACTCTTCACTGATTTGCCCTCTCTCTCGTCCTACATTTCCCTCTTCTTCAGTGGGCTGCTCCAGCCCCCCATGCTGCTCATGACCCTCATATCGACCCTGCCCCTCGTCCTGCTCATGACCCTCAGTCTGCTCTAGTCTCTCATGCTGCTCCTGCCCCTCACACTGCTTCTGGCCCTCGGTCCGCCTTAGTGTCTCCTGCTGCTCCTGAACCTTGGTCTGCTTCTGGCCCTCGGTCTGCTCCAGTCTCTTGTGCTGCTCATCTTTGTCGAACTTCTCTCCAGTCTCCCTTCTCTCCCTGTCTTCTCCACCTGTGTCTAGTTCCCCCCTTTTTTTCTTGGGTTGAAAGAACTTGGCTATGCCAAACCTTTTCATTTTGCATCCTAATCTGACCTGCAGTTTGTCAAACGTAAAAATAGCATGTTGGTTAAAACCATGTCATACAATTCCAATTAATCTATCCATGTCAATTGAATCTTAATCCTTAGTAAAATGTAAATACTTTTAGATTCATTTACCATGAAATGAAATTACCATGAGAAGTTTTTAACTAACAATGCTGCAGAGCCATGAACAGCTGTTAACAATGTTACTGTTTATTTTCTCTCTAGTTGATCATGATTTTTGCATGTTTGGTCATGGCACTTATACATTGTATGAAATACCAGTCTTCAATAAACCGACAGTCTTGTACCAAGTCTGCCAAATTTCTGTAAATTAGGGGTGGAACAGTACACAGAAATCACGGTTCGGTTCATACCTCGGTTCAGACATCACGGTTCGGTACAATGGAGTGAAAAGCAAAACCAAAATGCAGAAGGCATTTTTATAAATGTCTTAAGCCTTGTATTTTTAAAATAAGTTTTATTAATAAAGGCATAGAACCAGTTTATTTGTAGTGAACTGACAATAGTTTAATATAATTAGTTTATTAATTAAATTAATAAAAAGACAAAAAGTCCTTGCAATATTTTTGGTAATTGTACCTGTCCTGAATGAATTTAAAATTAATTTGCTATATTTCAGATCAATATATTTGTTTTCCTTAAAGGAGAACTCCGGTCAATTTTAACATTGTGCTAATTTTTTTGTAAATTTGGAGAGCTGTCAGTACAGAGAACAACGACAAAAATCGGTGTTGCCTACATCATGTTATCCTCTTTTTAAAATTTGCACCATGTTGACTTAAACGGGGCAAGTTTTAAACCTGCTTTTAGCCTCTTTAGATCCTTGATGTGTAATTTTAGGTGAACAGCCATGTGAGTGATTTTATTCAGAGTGAACACAATTGTCGATTTCGCGCCCGCGATCATTAGTTATATTAGTTACCAATGATCGCGCGCGCAAACTCGACAGTCGACTACTGTGGACTTCGACCGAAAATAGATAGTAAATACAGGTATGTAAGTTGTCTGAATAAACATAATTTTTATTCATATGCGTTCACACCAAACGCGAATAGAGCGAAATTTATCGCTATTTAGAGTTTTATTTATTTATACCGTGTATTCTCCCTCCTTATAAAATTGTGCACCAAACCGTGACGCCCCATACCGTTTTAGTTCAATACGAATATGTACCGTTTCACCCCTATTTGAAAGTAGTGGGCTACTTTTACTTGTTGTGAATGTGATTGAGAAGAATTTCAGTCATGCAACTTAGGGCTAACTGCAAAATGCGTCAACCACAGAGAAAACGGTCATGTTGTTGATAACAGGTGTCCATGTGAGTCACACGTGCAGTGCTTGTGCATCACCGCTTAGATATCTCAGTTTAATTTGGCATGTCGACCATTTTTCAAAATTGGATAGTCATAGATGCTGGGAAAGTGGATGCATGCCAATTTTGTGACAGCAGTAACGTTAGTTTAAACACACACACAAAGCTAGACTAACGTTAGACCCTTATCTGACCTGACGATCATGGAAAACTTGCGGATGTAAATAACGTAACAATGTGGTTGTTGGGTTGGGTTAACTGTCTGCTATGGACTTTTTCGACTTGGTGTCAAAAACTTACCTCAAAACTCACTGCTCACTCCGATGTACTGTCCAAGCTGTCCTGGTGACTGACTGATCAAATTTCACGGGGGTCGCCTCACTGTCGTGCTGGTGATGGGTGAAACCATTGTGAGGGGGAGGGGATTCTAAATCGGCGATTTCTGTTTGAGAGGAGTTTGGTGCAGGTCTCATTGGCCTTCAACGTGTAGGCTATGAACATAAATTATACTTAAAAAATATTATCTGATTTATAAATGGGGTGGCAACAGGGGTGGCAAGACTGTATCCCAGGGGTGGCAGCTGCCACCCTTTGCCACCCCGTAGATCCGCCCCTGTCGCTTATAAATGAGAATGCAGATTCATGATTTTCATCTGCAGGGGGAAAAAACGATAAAACATTATTATATGACATTTTAATAGGCCTAACACATTAATACAATATGCATATAGCCCTATGATTAATAGAAGTTGTGTAAACAATGAACAGAAGTGCAGTCATCCTGTGAATTATAAGGCAATGATTAGGCTACAACTTGATTGTATGTACAGGTGAAACTCGAAAAATTAGAATGTCGTGCAAAAGTTTAGTGTATTTCATAATTAAAAGGTGAAACTAATATACTTAGTAGCCTATATATAACTATATACATATGCATGATTATACATTTCAGAGGGCCGACATTTCTGTATTTAAAATCCTTTTTTTAAATTGATTTATTTAATGAATTGATTGATTATTTTTTTTATTATGCAATCAAATACCAACAAAGCATACATAACAACAGCCAACGTGTGTGTGTGTGTGTGTTTGCGCGCACACGCATATGTGCAAGTGTAACTGTGTGTGAGTGGAAGTATCTTAACAGAGGAACATCTTATACGTACAACAGATGTAATAAAAATTTATAAATATATCATAATAAATAAAAAACTTTGATGACAATAATAATAATGATGATGATGATAATAATAGTAAAAAATAAAAACTGGAGGATGAGGAAGATAATATAGTCTTTTATAATAATACAATAATAGTAAGAATAGTAATAGCAATAATAGCAACTAGACTTTTCATCAGGAATGAGGGGGAGGCTGAAGGATAAGGAAGAGGACAAATAATAATAATAACAGTAATAATAACAATAACAAGACAATTACTAATATGGTATTAAAAGGCTGCCTCTGATTCCTCCTTGGCCATGGCATAAGTTAGACCTCCGCCCACGCCACACTACAATGGGCCACCATGAAGAGGTGCAGCGGGGCCAAGGGCCCATGCCCCCCATCCCCAAGAACATTCTCCACCTCCGGCTGCCACACACTATACGCTTACCCTGTTTGTTTGCTGTGTTTATTTTTCTATTTTTTTTATTTGTATTTATTTTATTATTATTATTTACAAAATTTTCCTGTATAGTGCTTGGCATATATGCCGATTCATATATACTGCAGAGAGGCAGTCCTTGTCAACATGAAGCACACTTCAAGAAATCTGTCTTCTTCATTTACAGTAGCACTACTGCTTTTGCGTAAACAGTAAAGTACTGCAAATGACCATATACAGTAAGTTACTGTAAATTTCATACAAAATACCCACAATGCAGTGCATATTACAGTAGTTAACCGTAAATAATATAAATGGTATTTTACTGGGCTTTTTTGCGGTAAGTAACTGTAAAATTACGGCAAAGTCTAACAGTGTGGGTTGCATTATAAATGGTGATGACACGGCAAAAAAAACCTCACACCCACAAAGATGCATGTACCAGGCGGCGTTTAACTGACTGACTGGGAGTGAGAGATGCTTTGCCGAAGCAACAGAACACAACGTTAGACATATTTTTATGTTATTATGAGAAGTGTTAAAATATTTTCGGTTCCTTATGAAACTGTGGCGGGACAAATTAATGAGAAACACTAGCTGAACAAAAAGCTAAAAATGACAAGATGTTCATAATTAATATTAATTACATGAACAGTTTATTTTATTGGTGATCTTGCACACTGAAATAAATGTTGGTTTTAGATAAGACTGGTTTAATTAAAAAAAAATTATATCCATTCTTAACTTTACACGGTCTGTCAAGGTTTTGTTGTTGTTTTTTTACCTCAAACTGCTAGCTGATGCATGTTGGAAAATCTTAGGCTTGCCAACTTTACCGTATTTTTGAAGACGTCCCGTACGGCCGTGCCCAAAGGTCTCTGATGCTTGTGCTTGCATGACGCTGTTATTTTTTTTTTACCTGTCTGTCTGTATGTGTTTCCGACAGCGCTCTCGGACGATTGGAATAACATTTCGACCCCACCTGTCTACACTCCTACTAGTATGGAGATGGGATTGTTGCATATTAACATACAAGTGAAAAGAGATTCACAAATAGACATTTATAGGCTATTACATATTAAAATGAATGAGATCGACAAATAAATGTAAGGAGTTTCACCAAAATAAAGTGAATTCATAAATAAATAAAATATGCAAAAAAACAAAAACAAACAACAACAAAATAAATAAATAAAATAATAATAATTAAAAAAAAATATATATATACATTTTTTTTAAACACAAACAGCTCTGTTCAGTGTTCATTTGTGAATTGCGTTGTGATGACGTTGGCTTCTTTAAGAGTTTGCCTTCTTGGAGCTTATCTGTGTGTTTGATACTATGCTCATGAGTGCTGTGACTCTGGCCCCGCCCTGATAGTAAAATGAAGCATGATTGGTTGAAGATAGAACATGCTACGATTGGTATACGAGTAATGTGGCCGTTATCTGATTGGCTTGAGTAGATGATGGTTGGAGTCTACCTATTTATTGATTTGCATGCACATCTTTATATCAAAATCAACAAATGCCTGTATACTGGTCTGCATTTATATAGCGCTTTTTTAACCTTAGCCTTAGTTTTCAAAGCGCTTTATACTATGAACTCATTCACACACACACACACACACCAATGACGACAGAGCTGCCATGCAACTTGGGGTTCAGTGTCTTGCCCAGTCGTGTGGGCTGGGATTCAAACTGCCAACCCTGCAATTAGTGGCCAACCCACTCTACTACCTGAGCCACAGCCACCCCAATAGCGTGTAGTGATCAGCAAATGCATAGGAAGCGAGCCACGAATAAATGTGCGCGATTCATAAATGAATGCTGAACAGAGTTCTGTTTGTAAAATCATTTATTTTTTTTAAACTCACATTTATTTGTGGCTCTCATTCAATTTATTCATGAACCATCTTTCTATTTGTGAATTTCTTTACATTTGTATGTCAATATGCAACAGTTCTATCTCCATATTCTAGCTACTCCCATACCTGTCAGACAAGAGTGTAGGCTATTCACTGCAGCATCTCCATTACAGCTTCTACCAACACTGTCGGTGTAGCCTACTGTTTTAAAAATATACTGAGCAAAAGTTTAAGCGCTGCCATGACTGATGCCGCAATTTCCTTCGCTAAAGACTTCTTGGCCGGCGGAGTCGCAGCGACAATTTCCGAAACAGCAGTAGCACCGATAGAGAGAGTGAAACTGCTGCTGCAGGTGAGAGCCAGCTGTGCCATAAAGAAACTTGCCCAAATCTTTTTGTTGGCGGTCAGGGCTGTAGTACAGAAACATTCTAGAAACAACAACTCTAGAATCCTGTATTATCTACTTGGTTACAATGGTGATTCCAGTTAGGGATCTCGTTAAATGACGACAAAACCTATTACAGAATAACATTTAGTAAGTCCATTGTCTTATCTTTACTCAATACAGGAAACGGGTGTTATAGAAACATCGTAACTTGATAAAAAATCCTAAAAAGAAACAAATTTAAGATGACACCTGACGTGTCCTATATAGTTTCCGCTTTCATTGTAAGCCGTGTCTAAGAATTGAGAGTAATAACACCCATAGAGGGAGGGTGAACGAATTGGAGTTTAAGCCTGTGTACTATCTATTTACCCCACCCCACCCAATTTGGAGGTTATAATAATAGCCTATTTTAAATGTTGTTGTCATTATTATTATAATTCTTGCCATCTAGAGGCATATATTCAATATAAAATATATTGTTTTTCAAATGGCTGGGACTACTTACTGTTCAACGTTCACACGCCCTACAACACTCCAGATTAATAAATCGTTAATTATTGTTACATACAGTATATAGATGCTAGTACTCATATTGATCATCATCAAAGTGAATCAATACAAGCGCAAGCATATGCATGATTTGTTTTGTTTGATCAGCATAACAGCAAGTTTAACCTGTTCAACCGATTGCAACTGACAAACACAAATCTGAAGGCTCCTCTTACCCACATACAGTGAAATACATTTTTGGTCTCATTTTAAAGGAAAGTTAATTATTGTATAATTAATAATAATCAATAATCAATCATTGTTATTGTATGTGTTCAACTACTGTAATAAACACAAAAACTAGGCGCTTTCTGATTTTTTGAATTTTTGTCTTTGAAAGTGAATAACTCAAGTTCCCCGTCTTTCGCTCACTTCGACGTTGTGTCGAAGAAGCGACACTAGGGGTCTCTCTTGAGCGCCTTTTGCATCTCTGATCTATGAGAAAAGGCCAATGAGAAATTGTCAGACAGAATTTGCATGTCCCGCCCCGGACATTCTGGTGTAAAGGGAGGGAAATGCATCTGTTTCATTCAGAAATTTTCTTCGGAGCCGATGGTTGTGTATGCACGAGCTGTGAGTCACACACTGTTCCTCCCATCTCTGAGTGCGATTGCTGTTGGATCTACAGCGCATATCAGCGGCTTTCTCCCTTCTCTGCATGGCAGTGCAGCTTTCCCCTGGGCGCTTCGACAGCGCAATTAAAAGAGTTGATTTTCTTTAAAAGAGTTATTTTCTCTAAAAGAGCAATACACAGCTGGCATTGAACATCCTTTTCAGGACGCGTCTTTATAAAGATGCCCTTCCGCCCCTGTATAGTTTCTGGATGTGGTAGAGTGCTCTCCGCTTCTGAAGGCCACAGGCGCTGTCTCGTGTGTCTGGGCTGCGATCACTCCAAGGCATTGTTTGTGGATGGCTCATATTCTCACTACATGACCATGGCAATGTTGCGGTCGCGGCTTTCCTTCAACAGAAGGAACGCCACTCCAGTCGCCCCCCCGCGTCGCTCCTTCTTCCCATGGGATTGAGGGCAACCCGGCTGGCAATGAAGGTGATCTGGGGATGGCAGCGTGCTCGGTTCCGCCGGGTATGCCCCTGCGAACCACCCGTCCCCCCAGCACGCTCGTTGACATCCGTCCGGGCTCGAGGCATCAGCTCTTGAGCCCTCTGAGCTGGATGAGCTCACCACTGCATCGGAGAGCGGTCCGGCGTCTGATGCGGATGACTCGACTGGGCTGCCCCTTCGGGGGCGTCCACTTTACCGCAATACACGCCGGACATGCCAAATCCCTGCATGCGGAAATCGCGACTCTCTTACTCAAAGACGTGATAGAGCCTGTCCCTCCAACCGAGATGAAGAATGGTTTCTACAGCCCTTACTTCATCGTACCCAAGAAAGGCAGCGGCTTACGACTGATCTTGGACTTGCGAGTTTTCAGCCGGGCCTTGCACAAACTCGCATTCAAAATGCTCACGCAAAAACAAATTTTAACTTGCATCCGGCATCTAGATTGTTCACAGTGGTAGACCTGAAGGACGCGTACTTCCATGTCTCAATATTGCCTCGACATCGACCGTTCCTTCAGTTCGCGTTCAACGGCCAGGTGTATCGGTACAAGGTCCTCCCCTTCAGTATGTCTTTACGAAGGTTGCAGAGGCAACCCTTGCCCCGCTTCGGGAAGCTGGTATCTGCATACTCAACTACCTCGACGACTGGCTCATCCTGGCCCACTCCCGAGAGTTACTATGCACTCACAGGGACCAGGTGCTCTCAATGCTCCTCAGCCATTTAGAGCTTCAGTTCAACTGGGAAATGAGCATGCTTGCCCCGGTTCAGAGCATCTTTTTTCTCGGCATGGAGTTAGATTCGGTCTCAATGTCAGCGCTCCTCACGCGCAGTCAGTGCTGAAATGCCTCACCGCCTTCAGGCCAGGCACAGCGAGTCCCGAGACGAGCATGGCGCCGCGGCACACACTGTGTGATCATCACCCCCGCCTGCCGCCAAACGTTCAAACTCTGGATAGACCTCTGCTTTCTGCGGACAGGAGTCCCCTTGCAGCAGGTGTCCCGACGCGTCCTGGTCACTACCGATGCCTCCAAATTGGGTTGGGGCGCCATGTGCAATGGGCACGCAGCTGCAGACCGTTGTAAAGGGGCCCCACTGCGCTGGCACATCAACTACCTAGAGTTGTTGGCTGGAGTTGTTGGCTGTACCACTAATTCAGGGCAAACACGCCTTGATCCGATCAGACAGCACCACCACGGTAGCGTACATAAATCGCCAAGACGGCGTACGCTCCTGCCACATGTCACAACTCACCCGTCATCTCCTCCTTTGGAGACTCAAGTCGCTGCGTGCCACTCACATCCCGGTCTCTCTCAGCGACACTTGACTGGAGTTCGGTCCGGCAGACACTCATGTGATCCTAAGACCGCGACCGGGCTACGTGCCCAAGGTTCCTACCACTCCCTTCAGGGACCAGGTAGTGAACCTGCAAGTGCTGCCCTGGGAGGAGGCAGGCCCATCCCCTTCGTTGCTGTGTCCAGTATGTGCTTTGCGTATCTACTTGGATGGCACGCAGAGCTTTAGACATTCTGAGCAGCTCTTTGTCTGCTTTGGCGGACAGCGGAAAGGGAACGCAGCGGGTTGTGCAACACCCAATACCTTTGCAAGATTTTACAATGTCAGGGTTGAGTTGGTTTCGTCCTGTGTTTTCTCAGGTCCGAGCCGGTAGAACTCGGTAACACGCTGACAAACTGATCGGGTGGATCGCTTGCACCTAGTGCCCTTTCCCTCTGCTGAGGTAAAATCGTGTGCTCTTATCACAGGAGATCCCACTAACTCGGCTCCCTGGATGACTCCTCCCTAGACCTCTGTTCTGCGAATTCAGCTGAGGAATTCGCCGACCAAATCCAATGCGGGTACTCAATCTACCTTGTACTGGAATAGGTGCTCCACAGGTCGGGCTCCTACATGGACTTCCCCCCTGTGTGTATTTTCTGTGGTACGGTCCCCTTGCGAGCGGACCCGCATCTCCCTTGGGCAGTTCCCACTGTCTTCAGCAACTCCTCCCTCCCAATAGGCAGAATCTACCACCGCGCCACTTTTCACATGTGACATAAAAGTCCATGTGATGTATTTCACCACTCTTTACCTCCCCCAGTCTGGGCAGGTGTGGTGTCCGCAGGGTCTTTTCCCCCTGAAGGAATAGAAATTGTGAAAGAACATAGCCATGTTCCCCCCGTCGGGGGTAAAGAACCAGAAGTCTCTGACGATTTTATGGGGCATTGGGGAAGGGTACGTGCAGTCGCTTTGGCACGTAAAATACCTGCCCACTTCTGTGTCAGCAGTACACGTACACGGCTCAGCGCATGGCATGATTTAAATTGGACCCCTAGTGTCGCTTCTTCGACACAACTTCGAAGTGAGCGACAGACGGGGAACTTCTAGGTTACGGGTTCCTGGTGGAGGGAACGAGACGTTGTGTCCTCCCGGCCACGTCGCTGAACCGAGCCACGGTTGCGGCTGAACCATTGTCGGCTCCTCAGAAAAATCCTGAATGAAACAGATGCATTTCCCTCCCTTTATGTATGTCCGGGGGCGGGACATGCAAATTCTGTCTGCCAATTTCTCACAAAAATATTTTCTTCACAAAATATTATAAATGGGGTAGACGAAAATTAGACCTGAGACATGAAAATGCTGAAGATGTTTTTATTTATTTATAATATCATTGCAAATGAATAAACTAATTTAAAATATTTAAAATATAAGCACATATTTAATAAAAAAATACAATAAAGAGCAATACAAATGGCAAGTGTTTGCAATGCATATACTATATAATATAATTATCCAGTTGCTCTAAAACGGCCTCAACAACAACAAAAACTCTCTTTTGCTGCATGCGTTGCTTTGTGGAGCCATAGATAAATAGCAAGTGCTTCGGCAATTCGAAGTGCGTCTCACGTGAGCGCAAGTTACAGGCCTCGTGTTGACGCACGTTTGCGCACAAACTAGGATGTGTCTTGTTTGGACGGACACGTCCTCCGGAGGTCGCATTTGTCATCAAGGCTGTCTCTTTTCAGAAAAACGAGTAGGACACTTCGAATGCAGCCTTCAAACGCGACCTTCTTTCACGGGAATTTTCAGTTTATCCTATGAAGGCCGTCTCTTTTAAACGAGGCACGTTTTAAGCAGGACGCTCCGCATACCGCAGCCTTCAAAGGACGGGTCCTACCTAGCACGCAGCCTTCGAAATGAGACACGGCAGCTGATGATTATTTCAGGCTCTGGTTGGTTGGGAGGGAAAGATTGACATGTCTTTGATCATCAGCTTTCTAATGATATGTGTCTCGTCATTATCCGTTGACGATTTTATGAAAATAACAACCTATGTTCTGCACTACAGTGTTTACAAATATAAAAGATCTTCTTTGCGATTAATTCGGCGATCATTTGATCTGTTGTTTTATTCCAACAAATTAAACTAAATAGCCTATCTGGAGAATGAGAGCTTTTGTTTGATATGGCTTGTCTATGTTCATCAAATCTGAGCGATTTGAAAAATATTCAAATTCATAATCATACTTGATATTGGTTGTGGAAGTGGGAATTTAAACATTCAAATGCTGCGCGATATAAAATAAATAAAACAATGATGGTTTTGTGTGAAAAGTAGAGGGTCTAACATATTTTCCATCAGGACATATAAATATTGAAGGATGACCCCTTATCCCGCACCGGCTATACTTTTATTACCTTTTTTAAGCTTTGTTTTATAACAAATATTCAACTGACTATCATAAACTATGCATCATTTGAAAGGTAAAACACTCAAGAATCATGTTCTAAACTTGTTTTTGCAATCAATACACCAGAGAGGAAAGGGTTAAATTAAATGCAAAAGGACTTCTCATTTGAAAATGAGCAAAATGAACCGCTATACTCATCTTTCATCTCGTATGGTTCAGATCAGTTCGGACGAATCCAAGAAACAACAGCATACATTTCAATGTAAGGGTCCACTCTTCAAAATGGATCCCACTTTTTAATCCAAAACAACGAAAAATAGGGAAAAAAATGAAATATCCTCCTTTGGTTTGCATGAGCGTTTTCGAGATAGAGTTCGCATCATGTTCATTTTCAAAGAAATATCGATTCTAATCCATATTCCAACACTCAAAAGCTATCTCACCCCTGTAGTTTATACTCTTCCGGATGAAATGAGTCATCCCCCTTCTCTCTCCTTCAATCACAGGCTCTGTAATCGATCAAAATGCCAAGGGACCGCCTGACAGGCTTAGAAACCTGTCAATCTCGCATCTCGGTTTTTGGCTGGATAAAGTCTGGATATAGCCAGCCAATGTGTAATCGGCAATGTTTTGATGGATGGGAGTATTAACCAATTAAAACACGATTGCAGTGATTGACAGTTCTCAAGCAGATTTGTCAAAAACAAGTTCGCAATGTTGTTGTTTGCTCGTGCGCTTCTGCCATTTTACGCACAGACTGAGCGCACTGTATTGAGCACGGTGTCGAGCGTCGTCGATTCGGCAGAAGAGGAGATGTTTGTTCATGGACTCGATCCCGTTTTAGATCGGTAAGTTTCAACACATTGTCATTAATTGTTATGTTTATTATTGCCAGTTTTTCTGTTCATGTAATGTTTTTGATTATAAATTGACGATGGACATTAGCTACTAGCAAAGACACGAGGCTACACGAGCAGGTGATAGAGCTGTATATTATAACGTTACATAAAGAGAAAATATTTATATTACACACATTATATTTATGATGTATTGAATATAACAATAATGGAAGGAAAGGATTATAATAAGTCAGGAGAAGATGTGTTGATTATAAAATAACAGTGCAATAGTGTTATAATAACAATAACATACACAGTGTTGCAAATTTTATTTGTTCTGCTTACACACTTTATCTCTCTTGTCTTTCAGTGGCTTTGGTTTCCAGAACAAACCTTGGTGGTGACTGCCTTGATCAACATGTCTTCCTACACTTTGTAAATACTGTAAGCGGTTGCTTTTTGTTTTAGTAATTGGATATTCATTGTAATTGTTTATTGTAATTTATTTGAGTAAAAAACACTGTTGCAATTACAAATGTTATTTTTTTCTTTTTATATATTTTATTCATTAGTAAAACAATCACTTTTGGAATTTTTTTTTCACTGTTTTTGCTATTGTAAATGTTCAAAATAAAGAGTATTTTGTTAAAATGTTGTGCTGAAATCATTTTTTCTTGTGTAGTTTGATGGGCAGAATAGTTCTGAATGGATAAACATGTATGTAGTAGCCAATGTAGTGTTTACTCCTTATGTCATTTGGTAACCAGGTGTCCATTTGGAGTCTTCAAGTGGCCTTTTGGAAAGGACGCCTATACTTTTCTTGAATAAAAGCTTACAGGAACTACAACTACATTTTTGGGAGTATCATCCTCAAATTTGAATCAAAACTTGGTCAGACATTCAGTTTTATCTTTATGGTGTTTTCAGGCCCTTAACATAAAATTCTGATACATTTTTCCCTAAATGAACTTTATTCAAAGAAATCGTGAGTCAATTTCATGTATATTTTACCTTGTTTTACTCTGTTCCTATGCTACTTTGAGTTATAATGACTCTTGGGTAACAAAGTTTCAAGTGTCTAGTTTAAAAAAATATCAGAGTTATGAATGTGGACCATAGGGTTCAAGAGCTACAGAGATTTGTATTTGGGTATGTCGTTTTCAGAAAATTCTCAAAAATAGGGGCGGGGATTGTTTACCCAAAAATGTAAATTCAGTCATTGTTTACTCACCCGCGTTGTTATGACTCCATATGACTTTTTTTTCTTCCTTAATACAAAATATTGTATTAATACATGTGAAAAAAATATTTGTGCTAAGTGATGGCACTTTATGGTGACCACCTCTACGAGCTTCAAAAGGACACAAAAGTAAGACTAACCTTAAGACTAATAAATTATTTTATGTGACTCGTGTCTTGTTCTGAAGAGATACAATAAGGTTTGGTGAGAAACAAAAGCAGTGCTTTTTACATCGTTTCTATGTAGTATAATGCAACCGTGATCTTTTCTCTAAACGCAGCACAGTTTGGATTGGAGAGTTTCATGATATTAAATAATTACATTACATAAATTAATTAATAATATACACTTTTCATGTGTGGGTTATCCTGTTGGCAGTTCGTTATTATTTTTAATCATTAAAAACATATTAAACATGACAAATATAATTAGATTTATTGTATTACTGTTATATACCACGAATTAAACCACAACATGCTGTATGTATACTGCAGATACAAAATTATTATTATCATCATAATCATTATTTTCCAAATTAAGCTACAGTATGCGTAAGATGAAAACACACATGGAAAGTGCATAGCCTATACTGTATGTGGCTAAATTGTTTCTGCGCTAGCTACGGAGCCATCCCCGATGCACAGAGTATATACGTAAGTGTTGCTCACTCTTTTTCGAACTCATTTCTACTGTGCACTTACATCCACTATTTTAGTGAATGAGGGGATATAGGGTGATTTCGGATACAGCAATGGTCTATTTGTAGTAAATTGCCATTGTTATTTGTACTGTATGAAAAACGGAGCATTTTTAACAGAGCATTATCACATTGGCATAATACCATTGTGATAACTTATCACATATAAGGGATATTATATAATTATATGTTTCATGTTTTTTTAAAACTGAATATGGTTGAATGCCTATTGAAGCTGGTTTGCACCACAGTTGATTAAAAAAAGTGATGTTGTAAGTCACAATAATGACAATGTTTCTTATTGTAATGAGATACTTAGTCATAATTCTGAAACTGTTTCTCAGTGTTTTGAGATACTGTACTAACTTTATCTACAATTTTTTTTTTATCAACTTTATATCAACAAATTAGTCTCCATGTCTGACTTATGGAATTGGCTTTTTACACTGTAAACATTTTTAAGCCAGTACAACAAAGTAAATGATGATGAATTATCCTTTTTGTGTAAACTATGCATTTAAATATATCTCACTGGAAGCAAATGTTTTTTTGTTTTTTTTAAATAATTGCGCTAAACCGCCAAAAAGAGGCATCAATAATGACAGAAGTGCTATGACATATAATTAAAAAAAAAAAAAACCCTGTGATACCATTTTTTAAATTCACAAATATTTAAGCCAAAGTGATTCAATACTGTAATACTAAAATTAAACATTGCAGTTAAAACAGTTTTACAAAACCCTCCCACTGAATATGAAATGTGTGACTAAACAGTAGCATGTAGGAGGAACAAACTGGATGGTCTATAAAATAGAAGTGCACCCATCTACAAAACACTGACACACCTAAACATGAAACATTTAGTATGACTGAACAGTATATCAATGGATATCAACAAATAAGCATTTCACTTTTAAGAGAATTCAAGAATAAGTCTTAAAAATACTAAATGCACCAGTACACAATATACAGTGACATCTAAACAAAACATTATTATGCCAAAGGTATACATTAAAAGCATCTGAAAATACTCAAAGCATCTTAAACTCCCTATACAGTGAAAATCATATTCTTCAGGGACTGAACTCTGTTGGTACACTTTTCTCCCAATCCCACAAAGATGTTCTGCACTGCCTCAACTGTGCATTTTAGTCCTTTTGGAAACTCAATATTTGGCACATAGAGAAGTCCAAAGAGTACCATGAAAGCAGTGGGAAAGTCAGATAGGTCCTCCATGACCACAGTTTCCTCCAGGATGATGCTGAAGTTTAGACCTCTTTGTTGCCTTCAAGGATGCCCAGTTTCTCTCCTCTTGCGCAAGTCTCCTTTAAATCAGTGTCCTAAGAATTATATACATTTAATGAAAAATGGTTGCGCATAAGTTCAAATAGACAAATCAATGCTCAAATAAACTCTTACAAACAAAATATGGCACATCATGTGCTTGCCCGATGTAAACATGATGAAAACGAGCCACATGAAAACCATGTCAGCACCTTTATTAAATATAACCACACATTTCATAAAAGAATGGTGATCAATGAAAATGTATTAGGATGGGCAAAGGGTCAGAAATGAAGAGGGGGCTCAGGGCAAAAATTCCACAAAAACAGACTAAAAAAAGCTTAAAAAAATAATGTAGGGACAAAAAATAATTATATATATATATATATATATATATATATATATATATATATATATATATATATATACACACACATTTATTTATTTTTTATTTACAGATACAACCACTAATTCCAAGGGATTCATACGTACTCATCAAAATAGTCCAGGATAATTTTCATCTCATCTGCAAGGTCTTTACGTGATACATTTTGATGAGGGCATTGCCATGTTTGTTAAGAGATGTTATGAAAAAACATTTTGAGGTCCACACATGTGATCCTTTGAAACTGTGTGCAAACCTGAGGGAGTGAAAAAGAAAAGAAAAAAATATCTGTGAATATTTAAGTCTACAAAGAATCATGACAAAATTATGTACAGACAAAATGTATCTTACTTGCTCCTACAAAAAGAGGCCAGGCCATCTTTCTTTGATGACTGAGACCAAGGGCTGCTCATTGACTATTTATTTTTCTCTAAGAGGAATGTAGTTTCCATTTTGGTCTCGCTTCTCTCAAGGACACACAGGCCACTGATGTGAGCAAGGGAGTTTTTGCACTGTACCTTTATCAGAATTTGTGTGGAACCTATGTAGATGAGTTTTCAACGCACCTGGTGTTTTGAAAGTGCAGACACACTTGGAGAACAGGCACAAGAATGCTACACGTCAGCCTGGGTGCCAATGCTTGAGCCTGTAGTGTCTCAGCAGCAGATTTTGACTGGCACAGGTGTATTAACAGTACCTACACTGCATGTAGTGTGCTCTCAAGGTAGATCTGTATAAGAAAATACTCAAATGTGAATGATCAGATTCTTAAAAGGCAAATTAATGAATAAACAATGAAATTTTTTACAGTGTACCCTTTAATAAGTTCAGAGTCTAGTAACTCAAATTGATCATCTGCTAAAGTGTTTTGCTGATCATATTATTTATGGCCGAGTTCGAATCTCCTGCCTCTGTCTCGCAACCCCTGCGAGCCTCCCAAAAGTCTGTTATAACATCCTCCCTTGTGGAATATTCACGTGATGAGCTCCGGCCCTCTATTGGAGAACACAGCCTTATTATGTTTGGTGGCTCTGATGATGAGGATGATGCTGTCACTCGCAGCTTCGGGTGATTGGCTCACAGAGGATTTTGCTGCCTCTTTCCCCAGCGAGGGTGAAGAGCGTGCACACGCCACGGACAAGGAGCTTTTTCACATCTTCACAAGGGCGGTTAAAGAGCTCGGTCTTAAGTGGTCCTCTCCAGAAGAGCCAGAAAAGTCTTGCCTGGATGAATGGTTTTTGCAAACCGGCCGTCTTCAACAAACCGCAGTCTGGAAGAGCACACAATTTTCCCTCAGGTCTATGCGGTTCCCACAAAGACCTGGTGTGCGCCTTACTCTTCGCACATTCAGGTCGGAGGTACTGCCATCCTCACTAAAGTGGACCATGGCGAGATAAAAAGGCAATTCAAAACATCCTCCTGTAGAATAGACACTTGCAGCTCACCTGGCTGTTTCGATTGATGTCCACACTGGCTGGAAGAGCTAATACAGCAGTGGGCCAAGCTGGTTCAGCACTCCACAATATGTAGATGCTCCAGGGTTTCAAGCTAAGCTTCTTCAACAAATGAATGAGAAATGTCCACACCAGAGCTGTTCAAAGAGCTCTGCACCACTACAGATTTGGTGCTGTGAGCCACAAAAGCTACTGCTCAGGCCATCGGCAAAACGATGAGCAACCTGATGATTTTGGATTGGCATATCTGGCTAACTCTCACAGAGATGCATGACACAAAGAAAGCCGCCCTCCTTGACAGCCTGGTATCGCCCAACAGTCTCTTTGGCAACGCTGTAGAAAGCTCTTTAGAATGCTTCATAACGGTGCAAAAGCAATCTCAAGCTTTAAAACTCAAAGAGAATTAACACTTCCCCTTAACAGGTGTTGTGCCGAATTTTGATTCCCTGCCAGAATGCAACTGCGCATGCTGCGAACTGTGTGCACTCGCATCACACAGTTAATATGCTGGTGCTGCGAGCTTGAGGGCTATCTATGTTACTATAGCCATTCATCGTTTTACACAAAGCTAGCACCAAGAAAGCATAAAATGAACATAGAAGTGTTGCCCAAGCATACATAATAAGTAGAATTTAAAGGATACATATTATGTCCCTTTTAACACAATCTAATATAAGTCTTAGGTGTCCCCAGTATGTGTCTGTCACATTCAAGTTTCAGCTCAAAATACCTCACAGATAATTTATTCTACCATTCTATTCGATCCATCCTTGATCCTTAGCTTTGAAACAAATCCAGCCTTGTGTTGACCATCGTTGATGAAGCAGTCTGAGTTAGCACAAGTGGCTCTAGCGAAGAGATAAATATGGCAGACTGTATGCTGCTCGCTCAGGTTTTAATGAGGGGTGGATCTAAGCTACTTGGTCAGATCTTTTCACCAGCCATGGGTGGTACCTTTCCCCTTTTGACGTCATAAGGGGCTGAAAACCTGAACAGCTCATTCGGAGACACTGTTTTTTTTATTGATGGGAAAGGAAAGAAATGAGGGGATGGTAAAAATGTATAAAAAAGTTTAAAAAGTTGATTTTGCCTAATATGTCCCTTTTAAATGAGTTTGCATAAAGGATACACAAATTTAGCAGATTGATTCAATTTAAACAGTAAAAGAACTGAGGCTTCGACATCGTTAGGAATGAAGGAAAGTTTACTAATTTCTCCTTGATTTTACCTTTTGCCAAAGATTTGGAACATAAAAATACTGCAGAATGTTATTAATATTATTATTATTCAATTAATTTTCCAGCATAATATTGCCATCCCCAACTCAGTTTACAAGTTCACAGGTTCATTAAACCTATGATGCTGACATTTCTAGCTATGGAGGTTCTGTCCTGAAAATGATGTGTCTCTGGCTTCAATGGGAACAGTTTACCAGGGGGCAATATAATTTCAGCAGGGCCATTGTTACACCTGCTGTAATAATATTTCCCTCCCCAACTTAACTTTACAAGTTCATAGGTTCATTAAACTTATGGTACTGACATTTCTAGCTATGGAGGTTGTGTCCTGGAAAGAATGTGACTCTATCTTCAAAATTAACTGTTTGCCAAGGGGCAGTATAATTTCAGCAGGGCCGTTGTTACACCTGTTGTAATACTATTGCCCTCCCCAACTCAGCTTTACAAGTTCACAGATACAGCATATTTATGGTGCTGACATTTCTAGCAATGGAGGCTGTGTCCTGAAAAACATGTGACTCTACCTTCAAAGGGACTGTTTACCAGGGGGGCAGTATAATTTCAGCAGGGCTGTTGTTGCATCTGTTGTAATAATACTGCTCTCCCCAACTCAGCTTTACAAGTTCACAGGTTCATTAAACAAATTGTGCTGACATTTCTAACTAGGGAGGTGATGTCCTGAAAAGCTTGATACTCTACCTTCAAAGGGAACTGTTTACCAGGGGGCAGTATAATTTTGGCAGGGCCTTTGTTACACCTCCCATAATTATATTGCCCTCCCCAACTCAGCTTTACAAGTTCACAGGTTCATTAAATTTATGATGCTTACATTTCTAGCAATGAAGGTTCTGTCCTGAAAATTATACGAGATACATCATACTTATGGTGCTGACATTTTTAGCAATGGAGGCTGTATCCTGGAAAACACGTGACTCTATCTTCAAAGGGAACTGTTTACCAGGGGGTAGTATAATTTTAGCAGGGCCGTTGTTGCACCTGCTGTAATAATATTGCTCTCCCCAACTCAGCTTTACAAGTTCACAGGTTCATTAAACTCGTGGTGCTGACATTTCTAGCTAGGGAGGTGATGTCATGAAAAGCTTGGTACTCTATCTTCAAACGGAACTGTTTACCAGGGGGCAGTATAATTTCAGCAGGGTTTTTTTTACACCTGCCATAATAATATTACCCTCCCCAACTCAGCTTTACAAGTTCACATGTTCATTAAACTTATGGTGCTGACAATTTTAGCTATGGAGATTCTGTCCTGAAAAGCATGTGAGTCCTTCCTTTCGGACTGTCTCTGGCTCCTCACACGTTCACGAAATGTATCGATGCGGCACTCCCTCATTGAAAATGAATGGTGTGCGTGTTTTAAATTGCCTTGACGATTGGTTATTACTAGCCCAATCAGAGGCACTACTGAGCGAACACAGAGACTTGTTGCTTTGCCATTTGAAAAATCTGGGTCTGAATGTCAATTGGGTGAAAAGAACACTTTACCCCAGCCAGCAAATCTCCTTTTTAGGGGTTGGACTCAGTCTGTGATGAACACCAGTGGCTGGCTTGTCTATTAAATGACTTTAAACCTAGGCTGTCGGATCAGTTTTTTATTTGTATGAAGGATGCATAAAAGGAATGTCCATCTCCAAACAAAGGATCTCTCACCAGATCGTTGATGCGATCGCCCTCGCTTACAAATCACAGGGCGCGATTTGCCCTATTGGCGTCAAAGCACATTAAACCAGAGGCATGGCCTCTTCATGGGAATGCACAAACAGTGTGTCCTTTCAGGACATATGTTTGGCAGCAGGATGGTCCTCGCAAAATAAGTTTGTGAGATTTTAACCTGGACATGGCGTTCATCTCCTCACAAGTCCGTATGTATAGAGTGCTTCTAACATTCAAGCGGGTGAGCCCAAGCCCTGATTATGGGTGGGCTACCGACTATAATCAAAACAGATGCCTGATTACGTGCTGTTGATATACACTTTAAAATGACTTATAAGTCATCGGTCTGTGACTCCTTATAATATCTCTATTTAGTGTTCTGGGAGTGTAATGTCACGTAGTGCCAATCAGAGGATTGGTGAGATTGTATAAGGGTTTTAACTAGGTTGTGTAAGGACACTTCCCCATAGCTCCCAACAGGGCCAGCTCCTGCCAGCTATGCTAGGGTGGGCTGGGGGATATTATAGGTGGGCATTTGGGATTTGGGATGGGGGGGTGGGGGGTTACTCAGACTACTAATTGAATATCTTTAATTGGCATGACATGGCGTAATTGTCCAGATAATAAGACCCAAAATAACTATATTTTACACATATTCCCCATATTAAAAATATATATAAAAGTAAATAAACTGATAAACATTAATAATAATCATAAGATTTAAATGGGCCCTGACAACTTTACACTTTCAGAATAATTACAATTAGAGCCTTAAAGCAAATCACAAACACAAATCAGCGTCCCCTCGAATGCAAGGATGGAGTGGAAAGAAATAATATCAAGGAGGAAAATAAGGATGAAGCACCAAAGGTTATTTTCATGGCATACAGAGTTGTTTAAAGTGCAATGACAAACAAAAATCAACAAACTATCACTGTAATAATGTGTATATAAAAGAGAGTTAAGACAAGAGGAGACAGACAGCATCTCTCATCAACACCGAATAAACAATTGGGGAAACAGAAGCACATGTCCCACAAAACACTCCCAAAAAAACATAGACCGGGGGCCCGCACCTACGGACCACACCATAAGACAATGCCATGCAGTGTTGACTTGAAAAATTAAAGGTTAAAGGAATTTTAAATGTTCAATACAAGTTAAGCTCAATTGAAAACATTTGTGGCATAATGTTAATTACAATAAAGAAGGGTTTAAAGGCAGAAATGTGAAGCTTAAAATTGTATAAAAGCACTTGCATTAATTCTTCTGTTAAAACTTATGTAATAATTGATCTGTAAAGTTGTTTAAATCGTATTATTTGCAGTAGTTTTAGGGTTTACTGTGTTACGTCTTCATGGCAACAAATTTGTAAAAGTGGCTTTCACTTTACTCAGAAAAGGTTATTAAGCAATTTTATCACACTAAATTACATTTAACACAATGTTTACATCTTGTGGCTATACTTTGAAACAGTGAAATTAATATTTGTGGTAATCAATAATATGCCACTAATGCTGTCGATTGAGCTTGGAACATTACTTCAAGTTAAAATCAAGAGTGTTCTTCTCAAGTAAAGTAATCTCAATTATCTTGATTTTGACGCTTATTGATCCAAATGTGAATTGATGTTATTTAAATAGGATCGTTACATATTTGCTTCCATGATCTAATAAACATGTTTTAATCCTTGAATTACAGTACTTAATTGAATATTTAATGTTTTAAAAATATAAAATTATTTCAAAACTGAAGACATTCTCCTTGCACATGTATGCAGCGATCAGCCACTGAAGCGATAAAGGATCAATTTGGCCGTAGCTACATATCTAGAGTCAGCTTTCCCTTCTGACTATTAATTAAGGTTTGAATTTGAGGTGGGGAAACTATTCCTAATCCTTATCCCAGAGCGACAATCAGAATTACCTATCTATGTATATATATATATATATATATATATATATATATATATATATATATATATACACACACACACACATACAGGGTTGGGAGGGTTACTTTTGAAATGTATTCCACTACAGATTACATGCTGTAAAATGTCATTTGTAACACATTCCGTTAGATTAATCAAGTTCAGTAATGTATTCTAAATACTTTAGATTACTTCTTAAGCACTGGTAGATTTTTTTCACTTGTTTTGACTATAAAAACTCTTCCAGTAAAGTAAGACAAAATTCACATGTTAAAAATAAATTCTCTGAAAAACCTACATTTCTTATTCAGTGTTGTTTCTAAAACAAGATAAATCAATCTGATCTTGTTTAATGATTTTTAGATATTTTTACAGGAAAACAATACAAAATGTATTTGTCAAGAATATGAGTTTTGCCCTAATATCAAAGGTCTTAGGCCTACTAGAAAAAAGTGATTATGATCCAGCATGAATTTTCTTGATAAAAAAATATGATTGTGCCTGATAACATGTGCATGTAAAATGGCTAGAAATAGCATTTTATCTTAGCGTAAACTGACAATTTACACAAGGTTTATTTCCATTTCTTCTGCTCCAAACATACTTCTCTGTCTGCTCGTATGAATGTAACAGCATAGGGCAAAGCTGTTTATATGCACTTTGGATCCCATCGTTTATATGTATAAATGTTTTCCATCTGAAAGAACTAACTATTAAATTAAACAAATGACAATAAAATCAAAAGTAATCTCTTCAGTAATCAAAATACTTTTTAAATGTAACTATTCTAAATACCAATGATTTAAATTGTAACTGTAGTGGAATACAGTTACTTATATTTTGTATTTTAATCCCGTTACATGTACTCCATTACTTCTATATATATATATATATGTATTTTTTTAATTTTTTTTAAGCATTATCACACGAGCAAGAGTGTGATATGGCCCTACATTAGCACTGCTGTGATTTGGCCGCAGGCCGAGTGCCATAGGTAATTACAGCAGGTGATTGCGAGTGTGATATTGCTTATATACAACAGTTCAATGAACAAGTACATTTTTAAAAAAAATTGTTTTTTTTAAAAAAACTAGGTACGGTCATAAAGACGTATTTGTGCAACTTTCTTACGCGACGAATCAGAATCTGCCGTTGCTGGTACAAAACAAATGATTTGTCCAAGCCTCTGTTAGTAATTCAAAAAGTTAACTTCAGAAATAGTATCACGGCTTGTGCTATTTCTAACAAGTTATTGGATAAACAAGGAAAGACGGCTGGATGTGTGTGTGTCTGCGTGAGAGAGAGAGAGAGAGAGAGAGAGAGAGAGAGAGAGAGAGAGAGAGAGAGAGAGAGAGAGAGAGAGAGTATGTGCAATCACCTGCTGCCACACCCAATCAGATATTTCTCAGTGAGCTTTCTCAATGGAAAATAGATGTTCGAGTGGGGGTATTCATCTCTATTTCGTGGTAGCCGATGTGCAAGAATCAATCACTTTAGACACAGCGATGTCCTCCGCCATTTTAAACAGTATCCAATGTGTAAACTCGGATAAATGGTAAGCACTTGAGTTCTGTAATAAATCAGTCTGTTGTGTCCCTCAACATGAGCTTTAATCCTGAAGTTGTCCGTTTAAAGCCGCTTAAAGCTATTTCCTAGCTTTGGTAATGTATTGTACCAGCGATCACAGATAGCAGTGTTATGGAAACAATGACTAACGGATTCACTTTACGTCACCAACTGGTTCATATTACACACAAAATTTATCTTTTGCAAAAAAAAAAAAAATGTTTATCTTTGCTACCACCTGCTGGCTAACATATGTAATTTCAAAAATAAATCCAGTAACTCCTTACAGATACACTTTAGTTTACACAAAACTATACAGTGAAGAGTTTAGTACACAGTGAAGCGACTGAGTGCTGAGTTGTCACACCATCAGTGCTCATGGAACGTCTCTCATCCAATCAGATTAAAGGACCGGAACTAACTGTGGTGTGTGTGTGTATATATATATATATATATATATATATATATTAGTATAGATAGATAGATAGATAGATAGGTAGATAAATAGATGGGAGGGGGGGACAAATCAAAATCACAGTCACCACTAATGGGTTAGTCTACCATAAACACAGAACAAGCATGATATAGGACACCAAATAAGTCAAATCATTTGTCCCCTGTTTCACAGGATTTTGTGTTTCATTTTACAGGTACAACATGCCAGCAAGCAGATCAGTAAGGACAAACAGTACAAAGGTATTATCGACTGTATTGTGAGGATTCCCAAGGAGCAAGGTTATGCCTCCTTTTGGCGTGGCAACCTAGCCAACATCATTCGCTACTTACCCACTCAAGCTCTCAATTTTGCTTTCAAAGACAAGTACAAACAGATTTTCCTGGGTGGCACAGATATGCACACTCAGTTCTGGCGATACTTTGCTGGTAACTTGGCCTCTGGTGGTGCTGCTGGAGCAACTTCCCTTTGCTTCGTCTACCCCCTTGATTTCGCTCGTACCCGATTAGCTGCAGATGTCGGGAAAGCTGGCAGCAGCAGGGAGTTCACCGGGCTGGCCGACTGCCTGGTCAAAATCTTTAGGTCAGACGGGCTGCGAGGCCTGTACCAGGGCTTCAACGTCTCTATCCAGGGCATCATTATCTACAGGGCAGCCTACTTCGGATTCTACGACACTGCCAAAGGTAAGAGTTTATGCTTGGAGAAAGTAATGTAATTAGTAAAAAAAAATATATATATATATTTCTAAATTAAAGTTTAAGATTCAAACTTTAATGAGAATTGCTTGCTAAAATAATGTTAAAATACTGATTGCCGATGAATATTTCTCTCTGATCTTTGTCATTAAAGGAAAATTTGGGTTAACTACAAGTAAGCTCAATCAACAGCATTTGAAATGTTGATGACCACAAACAATCATTTCAACTCGTCCCTCTTGTCTTTAAGAAAAGCAAAAATCAAGGTTACAGTGAGGCACTTACAATGGAAGTGAATGGGGCCAGTAATAATAATAATTAAAAAAAGCACTTACCTGTACATTAATTCTTTTGTACTATTTAAGATGTAAAGTTGTTTAAATCTTAATTTTTAAGATTTTATATATATATATATATATATATATATATATATATATATATATATAATAACTTGTATTAAACCAATGAGATTTCTCCATTCTCTTCTTATCTGTAACCAAAACCTCTTACTTGCATGTTTGCATGCATGCATTCTCATCTGGCGCTGAGTAGCCATGCTTCCAGACCCTAAGAACTCCCACATTGTGGTCAACTGGATGATTGCACAAACTGTGACTGTAGTAGCTGGTGTGGTCTCCTATCCCTTTGACACTGTACGGCGTTGCATGATGATGCAGTCCGGGCGCAAAGGAGGTATTTAAACATGCTCAAACACATGCATTTATTTCAATAACTACAAGGATATTAAACAAAATAATAAACAAATAAAAGGTTACACACTGCTGCTCCCAAAAATCTTTGAATGTGTTCTCACAAGCAGACTGGTGGAAAGCTCTTAATCAGAATTGGTACCTGTATCAAGACTTTTTTTTGGATGTGACTCCTTTTTACATTTGGATATCTCATTTGAATATCTCCCTGCTCTCCACTACATATGTATTTATTTAAACTTAAGTGTTTGTCTTTTGTCTTCCCAGCTGATATTATGTACACTGGAACCATTGACTGCTGGAGGAAGATTGCACGTGATGAGGGTGGCAAAGCATTCTTTAAAGGGGCTCTGTCCAATATACTCAGAGGATTTGGGGGTGCTTTTGTGCTTGTGCTATATGATGAAATCAAGAAGTTTGATTAAAAAAAAACTAGTAGAATATCACTTGTCATAATATTTGTCAAGCTTTAACCAAACTCTGTGCACACCGCACAAATGCAGCCGTAGATAAATAGTGTAAGATGGGAAATTATTAATGTACAGAAAGTTATTATTTAATTAAACTCTATGCAATTCTGTTGCTTTGTTTTTTTTTTGCATAAAGAAAGCTCTATCCTTCTATGATAAATAACACATTTTATCATAAGAAAGCACTTGTATATGTGATTTAAGTGTGAAAACATACTTTTGTCCCTGTACTAAACTGTGGTTTCATGCAGTGGCTACAGAGCAGCTATATGGGGAAATATAATGCACAAAAAAAATAAATAAAATAAAATAAATAAATATATATATATATATATATATATATATATATATATATATATATATATATATATATATATACAGTTACATTAAACCATTTGGCAGATGCTTTTATCCAAAGCAACTTACAATGTGATGAATATAAGCAATTTGATTTATGTGTATTTGTGTATTTTTCATACATACTGTATGTACACACACTGAGCACTTTATTAGGAACACCCCTACATCTATTTATTCATGCGATTATCTAATCAGCCAATCATGTGGCAGCAGTGCAATGCATAAAATCAAGCAGATACGGTCAGGAGCTTCAGTTAATGTTCACATCAACCATCAAAATGGGGAAAAATGTTATCTCATTGATTTCAACCGTGGCATGATTGTTGGTGCCAGATGGGATGTTTTGACTATTTCTGTAACTGCTGATATCCTGGGATTTTCATGCACAACATTCTGAGTTTACTCAGAATGATGCCAAAACAAAAAAAAACATCCAGTGAGCAGCAGTTCTGCTGATGGAAAAACTCTGTTGATGAGAGAGGTCAACAGAGAATGGCCAGACTGGTTCGAGCTGACAGAACGACTATGGTAACTCGGATAACCACTCTGTACAATTGTAGAGAGAATAGCATCTCAGAATGCACAACATGTCGAACCTTGAGGCGGACAACAGCACGTCGGGTTTTACTTCTGTCAGCCAAGAATAGAAAGCTGAGGCTGCAGTGGGCACAGGCTCACCAAAACTGGACAGTTAAAGACTGGAAAAATTTAATATGGTCTGATGAATCTCGAATTCGCACAGATGGTAGGGTCAGAAATTGGCCTTGTGAGAATCTGCCTTGTGTCAACAGTCCAGGCTGGTGGTAGTGTTGTAATGGTGTGGGGAATGTTTTCTTAGCACATTTTATACCAATCAGTTATCGCTTTTAATGCCACAGCCTTTTTGAGTATTGTTGCAGACCATGTGCAGCCCATCATGGCCAGAATTTAGCCATCTTCTAATGGCTACTTCCAGCATGGTAATGCACCATGTCACAAAGCAAAAGTCATCTCAAACTAGCAAATCAGCAGAAGTGATGCAATCATGTCAACTTGGACCAGAATCCAGGCAGGGAGCTGTGGGCGAGCCTGGACGGGCCTGGGCCCGCCCACATTGACAGCTGGCCTGCCCAATCAGAAAATAAATAAATAAATACTACTCTGTATAGTTAAACATGGATACTACTTTATGTGGTGTATTTTATCTGTAACATGTTATGTTAAAAACAGTAAAATTATAAGCCTGATAATTTAAAAAGTTAAGTGTGTTGGTGACGTGTTTTCATTGGTCAATGCAACATCAACGTAGCAATCTGGCGCGAACAACCAACAGCATGCTAA
Organism: Moxostoma hubbsi; assembly: GCA_032164185.1. Taxonomy (NCBI): domain Eukaryota; kingdom Metazoa; phylum Chordata; class Actinopteri; order Cypriniformes; family Catostomidae; genus Moxostoma; species Moxostoma hubbsi. The sequence goes on from JAVLUX010000065.1 coordinate 15,469,706, forward strand.
CATTCGCTGGAAGTGTTATGGTATCTTGATTTTTCTTTAGTATGGCAAAACAAGCTACTCTCACTAATTTTTAAAAAAAAAAAAAAAACTCGTATTGAGAACAATAATTATTTGGAGGACCACCAGTCTGTGGATTGTAATGGAACAACCGCTGGCTCTGAGAATGGAGCGGAGATGAACTCCGAACCAACCACCTCCACTGATGCTAACCGGAGAGCAGATCTGCCTATGCACACTCCCTTGGCTAATCGACGATCACTGCTACACTTGATTGCACCGTCGGATATGTCAGCTCTGGGGGAACCTGTTACCCAACCTCATCTACAGGTATTCCCGAGTACCATAATTGATGGGAAATATCGAAGCTTCAACGTCAAGTGGTATGAATGGTTCAACTGTATTGAATGTAGCCCAAGACTCTGCTGCTCTAGTATAATTTCAGGGCTGCGTTTCCCGATAACGTTGTCTCTTAGCGCGCTACGAAGACTCTTAAGGTATAACTTAACTAAAGGTATACCATTTCTAGGCGTGTTCCCCGAACCATACTTTAGGAAAGCAGCTTAAGATAGGCCTATACATTCTTCCGTGCAACGTTACCAGGTGCTGTCCGTGGCGATGGTGCTGAATTGGTTCATATCGATGGCTCCAGAATTGTTTATTCTCTCAAGCACGGGCTGTTTCACTGCGTTATGTGAGAAAGTGGAGCAGCCCCCCCCCCTCCCTGTTTTTACGTGTAAAGCAACATTTTGTTCATTTACACTTATTCATTAAGCATTTAGTAATTTATTTGTAATAAACACTTTAATTGGCTATTTAAAAAGTGTTAGGTTTTTTATGTTCATTTATATTTCCTGTCACTGTGCAGGCTCTTTTTTTTTTTTTTTTTTGGACATGACAGTGTAAACAGCCCAATAACTTTTTTACTAAAAAGGCTTAATTAATGTCACGTTGCATTACGATTTAAAGCAGTATCAATAATGTCAAAAATGTGACGTGCAGTCAAGTTCCGGTGTGTGTGTGTAAATGCTGTTTAAATGCGTGTTCTCGCCAATATGCTTGTGATTCGCGAAGTTTTGACGAATTTTATAGACTTGTTATCGTTTCTTATTCAAAAGTGATGTACACGTGCACATATACGATAAGGTAGGCTACAGTGTAACATAAGAACGACGTAGCGTTAAGAAGGTTTCGGAAAACCCAGCCCTGGATTCGGGACAACTGCTTTGATTTCGGGACACCCATAGATTCAGGCCCACCTCGACTTAATCCAGGCCCACCCATCTGTCAATGGGTGGGCCTGGATTAAGTTCTGCATCCGCCACTGCCAGAATCTCAAAGGAATGTTTCCAACATCTTGTGGAGTCCATGCCACAAAGATATTTGGCTGTTTTGAGAGCAAAGGGAGGCCAGTACAATTATAGTGTTCCTAATAAAGTGCTCAGTGAGTATGCATATATGAAATGTGATTAAAATAGTTAAATGTTTACGATTAAAAATGAATCCATTTGTTAATTTTGCCTTTAATATTCCCCATAAATCTGAGCCATCATTAGTAGATCAATAAATGTTTTTGATCAAAGGCTCAAAATACCAATAAGTACCTATAGCCTACTTATTATGAATTATTGTTAACTCACTATATTATTACAATATTAAAATAAACATTGTTTTGAAAGTGATTTACTCTCTTTTTGTGGCAAACATCTTCAACTTCACATTTAAAAAACTGTGAAGTCGTTCTTTTTTATGTGTGTGTATGTGTGTTTTTTCTTTTCTTTTTACACTTTGCTGTTGTGCCTGCTGAAAGATAAGGAACATTGTTGATTACAGTCAACTAAATGTATCATCATACTGCCGCAAAACGATGTTTTCCACCAATCTAATTTTTGTTACCGTTTAACTTAATTTGTTTTAGTTATTTTTAGACTGCACTAGGGGCTGTTCAGAGCGATAGGATTATTGCACAAAAAAGAAAAGCCAGAGGCATGGCAACGACGCGCTTTTAAAAGTTGGCGTTCTTTTTAAACTGACACGACGTCTAAAAACGCGGCGGTCCCACTCGAACTGCTAGACGCGACGCAACTGTGAAATACGTCCGTCTAGCGTGTGAGAACGTTTTCAGTGGGAATGGCCCCCTTGGAAAGCAATATTATTTTAAGTTTTGAATTGAAGTAATGAAGTGTATTTTGTCATAATATTTTTATTTTTAATTGTCTACTTGTTTTAAACTAAAAACATAGTTAATTTTTTTAGTTAAATACATTTACATTACAGTCGAATGGAAAATAATAAAATAATTCTGTAAAACTTTGCACTAGTACCAATAACGCTGCAAAGTACCACAGCCATGACTTACATTATAACGGTTCTTAAAATGTAAAAATATAAAATATCGCGATATCGTGATTTCGCGCTGTGTATTGGCCAGAACCCTTCTACATTGGAGCCTAGAAGCTTAGCCTAAACTGGCATAACGCGACCGTTTAGTTGGTGGGGTTTACTACGATAAAATTGCTATTTTTAAGAGAAGACACGGAAAATCTTACGACAGGTAGGTGTCTGTTTACGCCTCTCCCCCATTCGTTTTTTGTATCCGCAAACGGTGACTTACTGTCCTAATTAACACGCTAGAATACCGTTACACTCTTTCCAATGTAAAAAAAAAAAAAAAAAAAAGTGGAGGTTGTAATCAATGTATAGAATATCTCTGTATTCATAGCAGCATCCCCAAACTTTTACGTTCTGCCACACCTCTTGCTTCTTCCAGCAGTTTTTGTCTATTGTGTTGATAATATTGCCTCCTGAGCTAAAGTATAAGCGTTGCCATGGCTGATGCAGCAATTTCTTTCGCTAAAGACTTTTTTTTGGCCGGCGGGGTCGCAGCGGCTATTTCCAAAACTGCAGTCGCACCGATAGAGAGAGTGAAACTGCTTCTGCAGGTGTGAGGAAGAAGAAGAAGAAAAAAAGTAGTCTGAAAAAGCTTAATGCATAGTAAAACATTAACGTTTTCAGTCGTATCTTCTGACTTGAACCATGAGCTTTGCATCATGTACTGTATGCTCCCTTTCTTTTTTCATTTTTTTTTTCATCTGCACCCCTAGAGCATCCTTTCCACAGATGTCTCGGAAGCCTATCACTCAAACTGCCGTCGTAATGCCGAGTTTCTATGCTTCCATCTTCTCATTGCCATATTTACTACTAAATTTCAGTTAGCCTACCCACGTGTATTTTAAGGATCAATATATTTTTTAGTTCTAGAACTAATTTCCTGGGAAACAAATGTAACCCTAATCTTGAATTGCCCCTTAAATGATGGGTTGATAAGAATATTGTTTAATATCCAAACCTTAAAACTAAAACCCTAAAACAGTGGCACAATTCGTCTGTTCTTTTAAAGGGGGCGGTCCTGGGTCACTTGATACCCTAAATGAGGTGTACAGTATATACTGTTTACACTGATGATGTACCTGGTCTGCAATGATGTTTAGGTAGATGGCACGTGTCAAATTGACATCCACATGAATGGCCGGACCCAGGGTTACCCAGCAGAACATTGAATATTACACTGTTTCCACTGGCTTGTCATCTTCCCACAGTGCATCCTGGTGCCATCACTTCTCCAAGTAAACGGCACAGACGTACATGACCGTCCACTTGATGTAAAAGAAAATGTGACTCATTAGACCAGGCAACCTTCCACTGCTCTGAGGTCCAGTTTCGACGCATGCCTGCCCATTGTAGGTGCTTTCAATGGTGGACAGGGGTCATCATGGCACTCTGACCGGTCTGCAGCTATGCTACCCCATACACAGCAGGGTGCGATGCTCTGTGTGTTATGACACATTCCTCCCATAAGCACCCCATAACCATCATTGACATTTTCTGTGACTTGTGCTACAGTAGACCTTCTTTCGGTTCGAACCAGACGAGACAGCCTTCGTTGCCCTCGTGCACTGATGAGCCTTGGGAGCCCAACACCCTGTCGCCAGTTTGTGGTTTGCCCCTCTTCGGACTGCTGTCGGTAGGTACTCACCACAGCTGACCGGGAGCACCCCACAAGCCTTGACGTTTCAGAGATGCCCTGACCCAGTTGTATGGTCATAACAATTTGGCCCTTGTCTTGAGGCACTCAGATCTTTACTCCTGCCCATTTGTCCTGCATTCAACATGTTGACAACGAGAACTGATTGATTGCTTACAATCTAATCTACCCAGACCTTGACATGTTAGGAGATGATCAACGTTATCCGCTTCACCTGTGAGTGGTCATAATGTTTTGGCTCATCAGTGTATATAAAATGACAATAATAAGATGATGCATGCATTGAACTCAGTATTATAATGGCAGTTTGAGTGTTACATAGATGTCCCAAGAAATCTCTGGAGAAGATGTTCTAAGGATGCAAATCTTTAAATATATACTGTACGTACAGTGCATCCGGAAAGTATTCACAGCACTTAAATTTTTCCACATTTTGTTATGTTACAGCCTTTTTCCAAAATGGATTAAATTCATTATTTTCTTCAAATTTCTACAAACAATACCCCATAATGACAATGTGAAGGAAGTTTGTTTGAAATCTTTGCAAATTTATATATAAAAAAAAAATACAATAAAAAAAATCACATGTACATAAGTATTCACAGCCTTTGCAATGACACACAAAATTGAGCTCAGGTGCATCCTGTTTCCACTGATCATCCTTGAGATGTTTTTACAACTTGATTGGAGTACACGTGTTGTAAATTCAGTTGATTGGACATGATTTGGAAAGGCACACACCTGTCTATATAAGGTCCCGCAGTTAACAGTGCATGTCAGAGCACAAACCAAGCCATGAAGTCCAAGGAATTGTCTGTAGATCTCCGAGACAGGATTATATCGAGGCACAGATCTGGGGAATTGTACTGAAAAATGTCTGCAGCATTGAAGGTCCCAATGAGCACAGTGGCCTCCATCATCCGTAAATGGAAGAAGTTTGGAACCACCAGGACTCTTCCTAGAGCTGGCCGCCCAGCCAAACTGAGCGATCGGGGGAGAAGGGCCTTAGTCAGGGAGGTGACCAAGAACCCAATGGTCACTCTGACAGTTCCAGTGTTTCTCTGTGGAGAGAGGAGAACCTTCCAGAAGAACAACCATCTCTGCAGCACTCCACCAATCAGGCCTGTATGGTAGAGTGGCCAGGCTAAAGCCACTTCTCAGTAAAAGGCACATGACAGCCTGCCTGGAGTTTGCCAAAAAGCACCTAAAGGACTCTCAGACCATGAGTAACAAAATAATTAACTATTTGGCCTGAATGGCAAGCATCATGTCTGGAGGAATCCAGGCACCGTTCATCACCTGGCCAATATCATCCCTACAGTGAAGCATGGTGGTGGCAGTATCATGCTGTGGGGATGTTTTTCAGGGGCAGGAACTGGGAGACTAGTCAGGATCGAGGGAAAGATGAATGCAGCAATGTACAGAGACATCCTTGAGGAAAACCTGCTCCAGAGCGCTCTGGTTCATCTTCCAACAGGACAACGGCCCTAAGCACACAGCCAAGATAACAAAGGAGTGGCTACGGGACAACTCTGTGAATGTCCTTGAGTGGCTTAGCCAGAGCCCAGACTTGAACCCGATTGAACATCTCTGGAGAGATCTGAAAATGGCTGTGCACCGACACTCCCCATCCAACCTGATGGAGCTTGAGAGGTCATGCAGAGATGAATGTGTGAAACTGCCCAAAAATAAGTGTGCCAAGCTTGTAGCATCATACTCAATAAGACTTGAGGCTGTAATTGGTGCCAAAGGTGCTTCAACAAAGTATTGAGCAAAGGCTGTGAATACTTATGTATATGTGAAAGGTCGGGGGTTCAAGCCCCAGCACCGTCAAGATACCACTGTTGGGCCCTTGAGCAAGGCCCTTGACCCTATCTGCTCCAGGGGCGCTGTTTCATGGCTGACCCTGCGCTCTGACACCAGCTTAGTTGGGATATGCAAAAAACTGCATTTTATTGGCTCTGTACCTGTACTCTGCACAATGACAGTACAGTTGAATCTTAATCTTAATCTTAATATTGTGAAGCATGCAAAATTGCAACTGAACTTGATAGCTAGACATGCATTTTTGTTGTATGGAAAATAACAGCTTTGATATTTTGATAATAGATAATAACATTTTGTAGGAAATAGTAATCTAACCATAAAATCTGACTTGCAAAATCACAGTCATCCACTTTCTTGCAGTCTGCTGCATACAAAGAAAAGACATGATCAGGACACCAAATGAGTCAACTCAGATCATATCTGTCTCAATGGATTTTGTGTTTAAATTTACAGGTACAACATGCCAGCAAGCAGATCAGTGCAGACAAACAGTACAAAGGTATTATTGACTGTATTGTGAGGATTCCCAAGTTTCGTCAATCGTTTTCTATCAACGTTGACTACCTCCCTGCATTTCTCTCTATCACCGCACCCGAGAAATAATGGAGAGATGCATCTTTTTTTTCAGATAGTTTTCTCCTGAACGCTCAACGCAACAGGAATTCAAACGGATAAATGTTTGATGTTTTGTTACATTTGTCTGTGTAACTACGATCGCTGATTGCTGTGTTGATTTATGAGATCATCATTTAATTAATGTTATTTAACATTGAAATGTTATTTTTATTGAGTGATCTGAACTAACAATTCAATCGCGCTGTTACCAGCGTGTATCCTCTGTTTGCATGAACCCCTGATTGATCGCTCTCTCACACACTCACTGAAATTCACAGAGCGAGCAACACCGAGGGTTATGTCCGAATCAGGCTGGTGTTTTTCAAATTCTCCCACCTGTTTCTTTCAGCTCCTTTGTGTGTCTGCTCATTACCACCCACACGTGGTATAAGCTCTATTGTTCTGTATCTGATCCAGCCATCTTTCTTTCCCTACACATTCAAATAATCGTTGGCTCCGCCCTTTATGATCTAATCCTCCATTTTGAAACTAGTTTCCATTTTGAATTCAGTTCGCCATTTTGAACCTAGTTCTCAATGTTGAAACCGATCCTCCATTTTGAAACTGGTTCCACACATGGACTTTAGTCTACCATTTTGTGTCTTTGATACCAATCTAGACACACACCCACACACATACATACACTAGCATATAGCTCCACAATTTAGTTAGGATTTTATGTTTTTGTATTATATTCATCTAGTATTGGCAGTGTTCATTGCTGTTTGATTATAATAAATCTTGTTATATTATAATAAGTACTCCTAGTTGTTTGTTGAAGCCAGCCTCTGCCACGTCAAGAACTCCTGTATTACTTCAGTATTGTTAAATTGTTGTTGTTAGAAGCCAACTGTAACCATTTAACAAATTAAATTCTATTATTTAATTTAATTATTAATTAATAATTAATAAACATTAATTATTAATTATATCTGATAGTAAACTGATCTAAACAACCAGTGTACCCTACAGGGACTGGGTGACTGGTCAGGGTTAAAGGAAAGCTGAATGCAGCAAAATACAGAGATATCCTTAATGAAAACCTGGTCCAGAGCACTCAGGACCTCAGACTGGGCCAATAGTTCACCTTCCAGCAAGACACTGACTCTAAGGACACAGCCAAGACATTGCAAGAGTGGCTAAGGGACAACTCTGTAAATGTCCTTGAGTGGCCCATCCAGTGCCCAGACTTGAACCCAACCGAACATCTCTAGAGTGACTTGAAAATGTCAACCTGACAAAGCTTGAGAGGATCTGCAGAGAAGAATGGCAGAAAATCCTTAAATCCAGGTGTGCAAAGCTTGTCGCATCATACCCAAAAAATACTTGAGGCTGTAATTTCTGCCAAAGGTGCTTCAACTGAGTACTGAATTAAGGGCATGAATACTTATCTCAATGTGATATTTCATTTTTAATAAATTTGCATAGTTATAAAAAATCTGGTTATTGCTTTTTCATTATGGGGTATGGAGTGTAGATTGATGTAAAAAAAAATATAATTTAAAGCATTTTAGCATAAGGCTGCAACATAACAAAATGTGAAAAAAAAATGTATTAATAAATAAATATTTTTCTGTATACCATTCAACTACACTGTTTGTGATTTTGTTGCTAAATTTTTGTTTAAAAACTGCTCTAGCCTCCTACAAAAATAAAAGTTTTTTATAATTAATTTTAAATGTATAAAATTATACATTTGTTGATTTTATTCATTGCATTCCTCTACAAATCTGAACCATTTTTTCTAAAAAATAAGAATAATGATAAATTTACTTATTGTAATCTTGAAACAAAAATTATCTTTGTAATCTTTAACTAATAAAAAAACTTTTGATTGAATTTTGTTATGAACTTGAACTGCATAAATTAAAAAAAAAATAGAGAAAGAAAAGAAAAAGGCAAAAATATATATATTTTTTCAGTGTCCATATCGTACAATAGTATAATACTTCCACAAGATGGCATGACAGCACCACTTATAGTTCTGCTTTTAAACCGTGAATCTTTTCGACCTATCCACCTGTGGACTCAGTTTCTAAGTTATTTTACTCTGGTCTTGTGGTAACAAGGATAAACAGTACCACTCTTAAAATAGAATGTGGAGTTCAAAATCCGCAAAATAATGTTCCGCACATTTTCTCCGGTCACAAGTTGATGGAGAGTTGGTGTCAGATGGTATCATAGAAGTATTAAATATGACGCTTTAATTGACAACAGATTTGCCCTCTATCTGTCTCCACTGTTAAAGACAGACCAACAAAGTAAAGCGCTCCAGAAGAGAGTGTGTGGAGCCAGAGACGTGGCATTTACAGTCAGACCTTATGTGACATGAAAAGTGTATTTCCATGATTTCTCTTTTTTGGAAGTCTGCTTAAGTATTTTCCATCTTGGATAATGAGGGGAGTCATATTTTCTTGGTCATTTTCTTGTCAGTCTCAGTGTTTGGTTGCGTTAGGCTGATCTTGATTAAGTAGATTCCACTTTCAGAAGTAGAAATGCAAGGGCAAGCAAGACAGGGCACTTTGAGTTCACTAATGGTAGTGAAACGTTATACTCACTTTTAGCATGTAAAGCTTAGGTAATCGTATGCCACAGTATATGGAGGGAAGGGTTGTACTGACTACTTGCAGTGATGTTTGAACTCCAAGAATACTTGTACATTCAAAAACCTATATGGTTGCATGTTTCTTTTTTTTTTTTCTTTTTTTTAGATTTGGTTGAGTTTTTTTTAATAAGTAGACCTAATTATTTAGAATTTGTGTAGATTAAAAGTTGTGTGAAAATAATTATATTTAGCATTTTTCTAATCTAATACAGTTTTTTCAATACAAATGTTATTTTTAACATTGCAGTTGAGTGAAATATTTGTTTCCCTGTCTGTCACTCACTTCGACGTTGTGTCGAAGAAGTGACACTAGGGGTCTCTCTTGAGCGCCGAATATGCCTCTGATCTATGAAAAAGGCCAATGAGAATTTGGCAGACAGTATTTGCATACTCCGCCCCCGGACATACGGGTATAAAAGCAGGGAAATATGTTGAGTTCATTCAGAAATTTTCTTTGGAGCCGATGGTTGTGTATGCAGTAGGCTGCAAGTCACACACCTGATCCTGCTTCTGTTCCTCTGATGCTCTGCCTGCAGTTGGATCTACGGCGCACGTCAGCTGCTTTTCTCCTTCTCTGTACGGCAGTGCAGCTTGCCACTGGGCGCTTCGACAGCACAGAAAGCTTAAAACAGTTTATTTAAAAGAGTGATTTTCCCTATAAAAGAGTATTTTCCTCTAAAAGAGCTTTACACAGTGGCGTTGAATGTCCTTTTCAGGATGCGTCTTTATAAAGATGCCATTCCGCCCCTGTGTAGTTCCTGGATGTGGTAGAGTGCTCTACGCTTCAGACGGCCACAGGCGTTGTCTCGTGTGTCTGGGCAGCGATCACACCGAGGCAGCGTTTGTGGATGGTTCATGCTCTCATTGCGAGGGCATGGCCATGGCAATGTTGCGGTCGCGGCTCATTTTGAACAGAAAGCACGCCACTCCAGCCGCCCCCTGCATTGCTCCTTCTTCCCACAGGATTGAAGACAATGCGGCTGGCGCTGGAGGCGATCTGGAGACGGCAGCATGTGCAGCTCCACCGAGTATGCCCCCTAGGGCCACCCGCCCCCCAGCACGCTCGTTGACTCCCGTCCGTGCTTGAGGCAACAGCGGCTCGCCTCACGGCCAGCTTGCCTATCCTCTAGAGCTTGAGGTGGATAGCTCGCTGCTGCATCTGAGAGTGCGGTGTCTGACGCTGATGACTCCCCTGGGCGGCCTCCTTCGGGCCAGCATGCCCAGGCTGAGGCTGATGCGCAGATGACTGACATGCTTTCCCGGGCCGCCGCCAGAGTGGGGCACGATGAGCTGACGTCTTCTTGGAGAGCACCCCTCTCCACTCGATTAGTTTGCGGAAGATCTAGCTGGTCTACCACCTGCTGTAGTAGCCACGATCAACCAAGCCAGAGCCCCTTCTACCAGGCAACTTTACCAGGCAACATTGGTGTTCTTCCCGGGCTGAATTCCCACAGAGATGCGCAGTTAGGTCAATGCTCTTATTCCTGCAAGAGCGGATGGAGGGGAGGCTGTCCCCTTCCACCTTGAAGGTGTATGTTGCTGCTATCGCGGCCCACCATGATGCAATAGACGGCAAGTCTTTGGGTAAGCATGACTTAATCATCAGATTCCTAAGAGGCGCCAGGAGTTTGAACCCCTCCCGGCCAAGCCTGTTCCCGTCCTGGGATCTCTCAGTGGTCCTCGTGGGCTTCCAGAGACCCCCTTCAAGCCACTAGAATCAGTTGGACTCAGGGTCCTCTCTTTAAAGATGGCCCTGCTGATCGCGCTCGCCTCCATCAAGAGGGTATGGGACCTGCAAGCAGAACGCTTTATCGCCCTTCAGAGACCAGGTAGTGAACCTGTAAGCGCTGCCCCAGGAGGAGGCAGACCCAGCCCCTTCGTTGCTGTGACCGGTACGTGCTTTGCGTACCTACTTGGACAGCACACAGAGCTTCAGATGCTCTGAGCAGCTCTTTGTCTGCTTTGGTGGACAGCGGAAAGGGAATGCTGTCTCCAAACAAAGGCTCTCCCAGTGGGTGGTGGATGCCATTTCATTGGCCTATCACGCCCAGGCCGTGCCCCCCCCTTGTGGGTTTAAGCACACTCAACAAGGAGTGTTGCGTCCTCGTAGACACTGGCCAGAGGTTCCTCCCAATCAGACATATGTAGAGCAGCGGGTTGGGCAACATGTAATACCTTTGCGAGATTTTACAATCTCAGGGTTGAATCAGTATCGTCACGTGTTTTCTCAGGTCCGAGCCGATAGAACTCGGTAACATGCTGACGGACTGGCCGGGTGGATCGCTTGCACCTGGTGCTGTTTCCCTCGGCCGAGGTAAAACTATGCGCTTTCTCTCCCAGGAGATCCCACCCATCCGGATCCCTGGATGATTCCTCCCTAGCCCTTTGGGTCCGCAGTTCAGCCGAGGAACTTGCAGACCCAGTCCACTGCGGGTACTCAATCTACCCTGTACTGGAATAGGTGCTCCACAGGTCAGGACTCCTACATGGACTCCCCCTGTGTGTATTTTCCACGGTACGGTCCCCTTACGAAGTGGACCCGCGTCTCCCTTAGGCAGTCCCAGCTGCCTCTGTTCGTTATGTTGTAGCAACTCCCTCCTCCTTGAGGCTGGATCTACCACTACCCCACGTTCCACATGTTGCCTAAAAACCCATGTGATGTATTCGCCACCTTTACCTCCCCCTTTCGGGCAGGTGTGTTCTCCGCAGGGTCTTTTCCCCCTGAAAGAATAGGAAACTGGGTAAGACCCCCTTCCCTCGATGAGTGTAAGGGCCCCGGTCATTCTTGCTCTATGCAGAGAAACATAGAGAGAAAAGAGGCCCAGCCAGGCTTGGTCTGTTTCCAGGTTGGCAAGCGTTGCCTTGTTCCCCTGTCTAGGGTAACCAGAAGGATTCCGATTACTTTTTTGGGCCATCGGGGATGGGTGTACGCGCAGTCTGACACAGCTGGTCGCCTTTGCACATAAAAAATACCTGCCCGCTCCTGTGTCAGCAGTACATGTATGCGGCCAGCGCATGGCGTGATTTAAATTGGACACCTAGTGACGCTTCTTTGACACAACGTCGAAGTGAGCAACAGACGGGGAACGTCTAGGTTATGTGTGTAACCTCCATTCCCTGATGGAGGGAATGAGACATTGTGTCCTCCCGGCCATATCGCTGAGCCGAGCCACTCTTGTGGCCGGACCATTTCCGGCTCCTCAGAAAAATTGTGAATGAACTCGACGTATTTCCCCGCTTTTATACCCATATGTCTCTCTTGCCAACGCTCAAGAGAGACCCCTAGTGTCGCTTCTTCGATACAACGTCTCGTTCCCTCCATCAGGGAACGGAGGTTACATACGTAACCTAGACGATTTGTATTTCAGAATTTCTTACTATTTAGTATGCCCCCCTTTTAGTTTCATGACAGCATGCACTATACAAGTTTGTGCAAAACTTGATTCATGTTATCCCAGCATGATTTAAAAATATTCCAAAGAGCATCTTGTGTTTCAGTGTAAGCCAGGAAATCTGACCTTTTGTATACAGCTGTTCCCTTTACAAAAAGCTTCACTTTGATGCTGCGCTGCTAAGCGCTATGGGGAAACAATCTTATTGTGAGCTGCTCTGAACATGTGTGTAACACGTCAATGAAATTGACTGGAATTTATAGCCTCGGTCGGTGAGATCATTGGACGCACCTGTGGCCAGGCTATAAATAGGAGGCGTCACCAGAGTGTCGTCAGACATTTTTCTTCAGAGCTTTCTCTCTGTGTGTTTTCACGAAACTCTTTGTTAGAAATTTGTTAAAATCTAAGTCTTTTTAAAAAGAACTTTCCTTTCCTTTCTTTCTCTCTCTCTCTCTCTATATATATATATAAAAAAAAAAAAGAAGGGGGGAAGAGCACGCTGCTCTCGCGTTGCAGCAGTGGGGGTGCGAGCACTGTTATTTGCTTTCAGGCAAAGTGCTTCGTGCTCGCCTCGCTTGCTTCCGGGAGTCAGCACTCTCACTTAATTTGTGGGGCTCTCATATTGATCTGGCTGAGACGCGAGAGACGGGTTTGTCCCTTTCACTCGCTCTCTCCCCAGACTCCGCTGATCCTCGTAAGCCTGAAGCGCACCTCGGCGCCTCTTCGGTTCACGAGGACACTGAATCTCTGTAAATCCCGCGATAATAAAGCGGCTGCAGAATTAAGAGACAAATGCGAGCATTGCTGTCTGCTTTCGGGCAAAATGTTTCGCGCTCGCCTCCCTTACTTCCGGGAGTCGCCATATTTCATTCAGGGCTCTCTCCCCAGACCCATCTGGTCCTTCCCATGATCTCGAAGCGCGCTTCGGCGCCTCTTCAGTTCACGAGGGGGGCGGAGCGCTGAACCTCTGTACTTTTTCACGCACATAATAAAACGGCTGAGAAATTACGAGGTATTATGCGGGCTGTGGCCAGACTAAAGCTAGACTGGCCACGCGAACAAGAGACCCTCCCCCAAACGCTCCAAACTATAAGACAAATTTCTGTCTGGTGGCCAAAATAAAGAAATAAAAGAGGGAATGGAACTATATATCAGTCCCTTCCTTTCTTCTATGTTCCTTATAAAAATGTATACTTCCCGTATCTTCGTGCCCTCGACGTTGGTGTATTCAACTATCGTGGGTGCTGAAGCTCGGGGGTATTTGGTGATGCCGCCGGTAGAAGAGACACCTGCGGGTTTTCTCTCGCATGGCTTGGCATCATCACTAAAGAGACCTACTCTCCCCACAAAGCTGTGCAGGACCACCTCCACGCTTGTGGGGAAAGCTTATCAGACAGCAGGTCAGGCTGGTGTTGCTCTGCACACTATGGCAGTGTTTCAAGCGCACTAGGCTTTTGTTGAAGGACCTGAGCGTGGGCATCTCACTCAGGGGGAGGGGCCATCGGCCACCCAGCCCCGCCCCGGCCCTTCCAGACGGGAGGCTCTAAAACAAGACGTGGCGAATCGTGCTCCCCCTCGTAAAGACTGGGGTCCAGTTCGTCACCCTCAGCAGCCCCCAATGCAAGACCTCAGGGGTGTGATTTCTAAGAGAAAGAAACCCTGACATTCTTGTACCCAGCCTTGTGGGGGTAGTCTCCTTCGGGACGGGGCGCGTGTATCATCCACTTCGGCCCTCCCGATACCCTTACGAAACCTCTTCACTCCCGCCGCCTTTGGTGTTTCGGGTGATAGAGGCTTCCATCATAGAGTTGGGTGTACTGTTGCTTCCTGCCTTGATCCAGGACGCGGAACACTCGACATCCCCTCAACAGGAAGTGTCAGAAATAATACCATCTCCGAGAACCTGGCAGCGTGGAAACTTCTGCCAGGTATTTCTATGTGGGTTCTAAAACAGTAGAAAAGGCTTGCCGCCCTCCGAGCTTCAACGGCGTGATTTCCACTACCGTAAGCCCGGAACAGGCATTTCTACTTCAGGTAGAACTGCAGATACTTCCTGGTCCGGCCTAGCCCTATCACCCCACACATTCACGAAATGCATGGATGCAGCACTGGCTCCTTTGCGACTCCAGGGCATCCGCATTCTGAATTTTCTAGACGACTGGCTGATCCTAGCCCAGTCTCAGAAACTGGCAGTTCAGCACAGGGATATCGTCTTGGCTCATCTAGGTTCCCTGGGTCTGAGACTCAACGCCAAAGGAGCGTTCTTTCCCCGACCCAGAAAATCTCCTATTTAGGGGTCATATGGAATTTGATCACGATGCAGGCACAGTTGTCTCCCGCTCGTGTCATCTCCATTCAGAACTCCCTGAGCAATCTCAGGCTAGGTCAAGGTTGCACTGTTCTCAGTATCAACGAATATTAGGTCTCATGGCGTCTGCGTCCACGGTGATTCCTTTGGGCCTTCTCCATATGAGACCGTTTCAGCTGTGGCTAAAAGCCAGGGGGTTTTCATCCAAGGGCCATTCCCCTCAGGCAAATAAGGGTTACGCGCCCAGTGCTTTGTTCCCTTTCTATGTGGTTCAGACCCCGGTTCTTACCTTGGGTCCCACTCTAGGTGCGTCTTGTCGTCGCAGGCTGCTAACGACAGACGCCTCCCTGACGGGCTGGGTAGCGGCCTTAAGTGGTCGTCCGGCTTAAAGGGATAGGAGGGTCGTCAGTTCGGTTGTCACAGTAACTGTCTCGAGCTGATGGCCGTATTTCTGGCCCTGAAATACTTCCTCCTGAGGCTGCCATGTCTTGGTGCGGGTGGGCAATACAGTGGTAGCCTCTTACATAAACCATCGGGGATCCACGTTCACGTCAGCTGAATTTCTGACACGTTCGATCCTCCTTGGGGCTCAGGGCAGCTCAGGGCAGTTTCGTCCCTGGATGCCCGTATGTGTGGGAGCAGATTTACTAATCTAGGGTAGAAGAGGACCTCTTCGCCTCTATGATAGCGCAATGTCTCCTCTACTTCTCCCTAAGTCACCCAGCCCCCTTGGGTCTGGGCTCAAAGGCACTTACGTGTCTCCCGGTTCTTCTGCTCCCGGGAGTCTTGGTAAGGTTCGCCAGCAAGGGTCTTGCCTCCTTTTAATGGCGCTGCGCTGGCCGAACAGGATATGTTTCTCGAATTCCTCTCCTTGACGGCTCGCCTTGGGCGATTCCGGACAGGAAGGACCTTCTCATCACTGGTCTGAATTGTGATAACTCTCATGCTTGGCCCCTAAGGGTACCAACTGAGGTTCTTAGGGCTTTCTATTGAAGTTTCCGAGAACATTTCAAGTGCTACGGCTCCCTCCACTTGGAACTGATCTGGGTAGATTTTACAGGGCAGAAGAGGACCTCTTCGCCTCTCTTGATAGCGCAATGTCTCCTCTACTTCTCCCCGAGTCGCCCAGTTTCCCCCCCCCTAAGTTCATATTACAGAACCAGCTAACTGCCAGTTTGCTTCAGTTCTGGATTTTCTGTAGAAAGAACTGTCAGCGGGCACTTGCCTCGCCACTGCCAGGTTCTATGTGGCTTCCACTCCGGTTTGCCATGCCTTGGTGGGCGGGGTGCCCCCTGAGAGGCGTCCTTGCTAGGACCTCTTCACAGGGTAAGACCCCTTTTTAGACCTCTAGAGTCAGCGTTTGGTAGACTTCTGACTCTCAGGATGGTTTTTCTTATGGCAATTACGTCTCTAAGGAGACTTGGGTACCTACAGGCTCTGTCTCTTTTGCCGGCCTGTTTAGAGTTTGCCCCAGAATGACCAAAAGCATTCTTTGCACCCTCACCCTAACTACCTGCCCAAGGTGTCTTTAGCGTCCCTTGGCCGGTTATTTTCTAAGCCTTCTGCTCCCTGCCGTTTGTAACGCCGGAGCAGCTAAGACTTCTCAGACTTTGTCCAGTCTGTACCCTTCAGACTTATGTCCACCGCTTTTGCTAGTGGCGTAAAGTCAGGGCAGCAATTCTTCACTTGGAAGCCATGACCGGGGGGCGGTCACTTCCTGGCAGACTATGTCACTTTGGGTGAGGTACATTTTTGCCCCGGCCTACGAGGCGCGCGGTCAAGCTTCGCCAGTAGGTTTTAGGGCGCACTCTACCAGAGGGCTGTCCTCCTCTAAAGCCTTGGCTAGAGGTCTCTCTCTGCAGCAAGTTTGTGATGCGGCAGGCTGGTCCTCTCCGCACACTTTCATCTGGTTTCATGGTCATGTTTCTAGATGTTCATGCTACCCCGGGCTCTTATGCCCTTGGGTCGACATCAACGCTCATGTCTAAGCAAGTTTGTGATGCGGCAGGCTGGTCCTCTCCGCACACATTCTTCAGGATCTATGGTTTGGATGTTCATGCTACTCCGGGCTCTTACGCCCCTGAGTCAACATCTATGCTCATGTCTAAGCAAGTTTGTGATGCGGCAGGCTGGTCCTCTCCGCACACATTCTTCAGGATCTATGGTTTGGCTAGATGTTCCTGCTACCCCGGGCTCTTATGCCCTTGGGTCGACATCTACGCTGATGTCTAAGCAAGTTTGTGATGCGGCAGGCTGGTCCTCTCCGCACACATTCATTAGATTCTATAGTTTGGATGTTTGTGCTACTCCGGGCTCTTACGTCCTTGAGTCTACATCTCAAACTCATGCCGGAACAAGTTTGTGACGCGGCGGGCTGGTCCTCTCCACGCACATTCTACAATTTTCTTCATGGGCTGGATGCTCTGCTACCCCGGACTCTTATGTCCTTGGGTCGACATCTCAGGCTCATACCAAATCAAGTTCGTGGTACGAACTTTCTGAGTTAGATGCTTTACCCCGGACTCTTATGTCCTTGGGTCGGCATCTCAAACTCATTTCTGACTTTGTGGGCTAGATGCTTCGCTACTCCGGACTCTTATGTCCTTGAGTCGACATCTCAAGCTCATGTCTGAACAGGTTTGTGATACGGCAGGCTAGTCCTTTCCGCACACATTCTTCGGATTTTATGGTGTTAGATGTTTTGCTACTCCGGGCTCTTATGCCCTTGAGTCGACATCTCAAACTCATGCAGGAACAAGTTTGTGACGTGGCGGGCTGGTCCTCTCCACGCACGTTCTACAATTTTCTACATGGGCTAGGATGTTTTTGCTACCCCGGACTATGTCCTTGGGTCGACATCCCAGGCTCATGCCAAATCCAAGTTCATGGTACGAACTTTTGAGTTGGAACCCTTGGGTCAGCTTCTCAAACTCATCTTTTGACTTTGTGGCTAGATGCTCCGCTACTCCGGACTCTTATGTCTTTGAGTCGACATCTCAAGCTCATGTCTAAACCAGGTTTGTGATACGGCAGGCTAGTCCTTTCCGCACACACTCTTCGGATTTTATGGTGTTAGATGTTCTGCTACTCCGGGCTTATGCCCTTGAGTCGACATCTCGAGCTCATGTCTGGAACCTCTCGCGTTCTGTGAAAACACTTCACAACGATCAGGGGTCCGGACAGCCCCAGTGCGGCGGCGTGGGCATTTCGTTCCCCATAGCGCTTAGCAGCGCAGCATTAAAGTGAAGCTTTTTGTAAAGGGAACGTCTCGGGTTACTTGTGTAACCCTTGTTCCCTGAAAAAAGCGGAACGAGATGCTGCGCTTCTTTTGCCGCACTGGGACGTCCCAGGACAGCTCTTCAGAAAAATAATCTGACGACACTCTGGTGACGCCTCCTATTTATAGCCTGGCCACAGGTGCGTCCAATGATCTCACCGACCGAGGCTATAAATTCCAGTCAATTTCATTGACGTGTTACACACATGTTCAGAGCAGCTCACAATAAGATTGTTTCCCCATAGCGCTTAGCAGCGCAGCATCTCGTTCCGCTTTTTTCAGGGAACAAGGGTTACACAAGTAACCCGAGACGTTATAGTGAAATAGAAATAGTGCAGAATCTGAAATATTTTGTTTTTAGTTTGCATCAAACCATTTCTTTGTTTTAAACTTTGTTTATTTCCAGAATTTTGAGTGTCATCTACGACATTTGGACCCCACTGTATTTTTAGAACTCTTTTTAAAATGGAAAAACATCTGCTGATATTTGCCACACTTCCCCTACAATAATGTAAAATCTAATTAGATCCCCTTAGATTTTTCAAGGCAATGGTTTGCATGCTTTTGCTAAGTAAACTTACTTATTTGGCTCAAGTAAACTGAACTTAATTTTTAACTAGTTCACTTAACTCATCTGTGATTAAACTATCATTTTTTATTACTTTGAGTTGTAGCACATCTTATACAGTATAAAGGAAATTATGATTGGACTCTAGGTTAGCCATATGGTGCACACAGGATTTTCCTCAGTCATTCTAAGTGTACACAAATCTAAACTATTTTAAAAGTTTGAGTAAAATACTTAAATTTAACAGGCTCCAAGATGACACTAATCACCCTGATGATGACTTCACACTGATCACAACTATCAACCAGCTACAACAAAACAACAACAATAGTCATAAGAATTAAATCTATGTACATTTATAAATAACAATGATTATTTTTCTACATAAGTTTATGTTGACCAAACATACATCTTATTTTGACCAAACATACATCATTTATTCAAGCGCAAGGCATCATGGGTATTCCACACATCTGCAGTTTTTTATTTGAGAGTTAGTAGTACTCGAAGCCCAAGCCTTTAGAGCGGAGAAGGGCGGGGCCGGGCTGGAACAACGCATGCCCGGTCCTCAATCAGCCTGATGGGGGTGCACGAGGGATAAAAGCGGCCAGTGACGACAGTTCGAAAGAGAGAGAGAATAACAGGCAGCTGCTTTGTGTGTTTATGTTTGTGTCTTTTGGTTTATTTCTTCATTAATCTATTATTTATATTGTCAAGCCGGTTCTCGCCTCCTCCCGGGTTTCGGCACCAAAGAGGAGGGAACAAGGGCAAGGAGGAGGTGAGAACTGGCTTGGCAATATAAATAATGAACCAAAAGAAGAAATAAACCAAAAGTCACAAACATAAACACACAGAGCAGCTGCCTGTCATTCTCTATCTCTAACTGTCGTCACCGTCCGCCTTTATCCCTTGGGCGCCCCCATCAGTCTGATTAGGGACTGAGCGTGCGTTGTTCCATCCTCCGCTCTATGGTACCCCTTAAATATTTTTATTTATGACAACTTTAGGGTTCAGAGAGTAAAAGTAACTTAATTAAAACTAAGAATAGTAAAAGCTTAAGCTTAAGTTGAGTAAAAAAAAATTTCATAACTTGAGATAACTATTAGTATTTACAGTGGTCAAACACGTGCAATGATCTGTAGATTAACCGAAGATATCTCTATGCATGCACTTCTGAGCCAAAGCTGTATTATCAATGAAAGGTGATACAGAACACCCTCACTTCATTCCTGCTTGAATAAGAAGGTAATAAGCATTCATTCACATAATTAAGGGTGAAACAGCAAAAGGACTGTCTTCCACAGCTAGAGCATTTCAATGGCTCAGTAATCAAGGCTGATCTACAATCTTAAGCAGATCTGAACAGAGTCCCTCTATTATGCCTCTGATTTTGTTTACTAGTACCAACAGACAGATTTTGTACGTCTTTATAATGAAAACCATGCAAGTCAATCAACTGGCAGAGATTAAAGGCCTATGTAATTTACCAAAATGGCCATAATACAAAGCAATCTTCTGTAATGTGAACTGCCTTGTCTGACTCCAAGCATACTGTACATGTCAGATACATATTAAGTAATTTTCTTCAAATGCAACTTTGACAGGGGTTTGGAATTGCCAACCTGCAAGTAATTATAATACTAGTGTTAAGTGCTTTGATATTAAAAATGATGGGTTTAAAACCATTAACTTTCTTCAGATAACAGGAAATGTATGACTGTTTCCACATGTGTATACTTTGGAAAACTATGTGTTTATTGATAACACAAACTTAAAACATTATCTGCTTTCTCTTGTATGGATCAGTGAATGCTCATACTTTCACAGGATTTGTAGAAAGCAAACACCAACGATATCTAAAAGCGTGCACTTTAACATTTTTAATGCAGCAAAAATAATAGTAATAAAATAATAATAATCATTTAATTCAAGTAAAATGGAGGAGATTTAAAATATTCTAATGTATTATGGGCACAGTATTTTGTCTAGCACTGTGTTCTTACTCTTCAGTTCAAATATACATTATTCTTTGAATTTTCAGATAGTTGGTAGGCATAATTAGTTAATTTGATGGCACTCTTGAAATGGCAAAGAAATGAGAACGAAACAAAGTAATGGTGGTGAATGTTAGCATGGTGCATTTTACAATTCTTAAGTAACATAAACGTTCAACAAATGAATGCCTGTTAATTCATACCATTAAAAAGTATGCAATTCTGTCTCAGCTGCTACATTATACCTGTTCTGTTTTGTGTGTGTACATCCAAAGATATTTCAGTGACCCATCATAACCCATTCTCAAATAATTGATAGTTTACAGTAATAATAAAGCCTTCTTTATAAAGAGTTTGTAAATTAAATATGCAAAGCCATTTACAGATATTACAGGAAGCATAGCTATAGAAGATTCAGTGATTGTGTCATGAGATACTAAATGTGACTGTAGTGGGATAAGGGACATATCTGGTAATCAGAAGGTTGCTGGTTCGACCCCTACAGCCACCATCATTTTGTCCTTGAGCAAGGCAACTCCAGGTTGCTCCGGGGAATTGTCCCTGTAATAAGTGCACTGTAAGCTAAAAGCTAAAAGCTTTGGATAAAAGCATCTGCCAAAATGCATAAATGTAAAATGTAAATGTAGAGAAGTACTGTGGTATCAAAATGGTTTGTTGTGGTCAAAATCCCATGTGCTTTAATCAGTCAGTCCATGAGCACACAGTCATTGAGGTGTGAACTGTGAAAAGTGAAATGTTTCATGACAGAGCTTTCATCCAGACCTCTGATGACTCTATGTTGTTTTTTCTGAATTGTCCCAATGGACCATTCTTACCTTGCAGTCTGCTGGTTGCATCTTACCAACCCTCATAAACACATAAATACACACACTGTTCACTTCAGATGTCTTGCATGGCATGTTCTCTGTCATGTCACGCACATTCATACTCTTTCATTCTCTTTGAAAAAAAAAAAATATATATATATAAAATCAACACACACACACACACACACACACACACACACACACACACACACACACACACACACACACACACACACACAAAAACTCTATCTAGCTTTTCATGTGGTGTTATGTCCTTAATTTCATGTTTGTATAAAAGATAGTGTGCTCTCAAATAGAATCTGTGTTTTGGACTATTGAATCAGTCAATTACATTTAATTTAGATGCTTTTATCAAAATCAACTTACAAATGAAAATAACATAAGCAGAAGTGATTGATCCAAGAGGGAAAACATTAGAAATATTGATACAAAACTTCAACTGAGCACTAGAACAGTACAACTGTAGAGCAATATTCTGAATCTATTGTTTTACTTCTAAGGCCTATAATGACCATACAATTAAATGTAGGCCATTCCCCCAACAGAATGCAAATAATAATGTGTTCCCATGAAAAGAGTGTCAGAGAGAATAAAAGGAAATATGCAGAGTGCACTTTGCACACGTGTGTTGGGCTGATACAGAGAAAGACCTCCTATATACACTACCAGTCAGAAGTTTTGAAACACTCACTCATTCTTTATTATCATTTTTTTTTCTTCACATTTAAAAAAAAATAGTAAAGTCATCAAAACTATGGAATAGCATAAATATAACTATGGGAATTATGTTGTGATTAAACTAAATCCAAAATAAATCAAAACTGTGTTATATTTTAGCATCTTCTACCTAGAATTTGCAGACCTATACTCTTGACATTTAATCAACCAACTTCTTGAGGTATCACCCTGGGATGTTTTTAAACAGTATTGAAGGAGTTCCCATCTGTGTTGGGCAATTATTGTTTCCTTTTTTTATTATTTGGTCCAAGTCATCAATTTCAAAACCTTTTTTTATTTTTTTTACAAAAAATGATAAAACATTCTACAAAACTAATTTCAGACATTGAAGCCTACGCCTTCAGATTAAAAGATGTTTAGGATCATGAGAAACATTTCAGGCAAGTGTTCAAAACGTTTGACCGGCAGTGTACCTTGTGCCTTAAAGGAACTAGTGGTTAGCATGATTAGCTCATGATAAACTTGTTTGTGTTCAGCAGCTTTAGACTTGAAGTTTGACTGTATACTGCAAAATGTCAAAGATGACAAAACCTTATAATTGATTTACTGACCAAAGTAAGTCAGTAAGTTTTAGTCTTTTAGAATGCTACAAAAAAAATACAAATGTGCTGAATTACATTACACTGATCATGATAATGAGTGAATCTTACGGGTTTGCTCATGTAGTGCAACTTACAGTACATACATTACAACATAAAACATGGGTTATGATTAGTTTATGTTTACCCAAAGCAACAGCAGATCAGTTAGAGAGACAGTCCCTGTAGAGAAGTGGTCCACAACCTGCTAGGTTGGGACCCCAAAATGGGTTGCAGGCCTATTCTGATAGGATTGCGGACAGAAGGAAAATAAAAAAACAAAGTTTAATGCAAATAATACAATGCAACAAATCATATTATTGTGCATATAGGATAGCAAAAATAACTAGGTTTATGAACTTTTTAAAGGTAGGAGAAATGCTTTGATGTTTATGTCAAAGGCAATGTGTCCAATCAAACTCAATGATATTTTGCAGCAAATCCAGCGGTTACTTGGTAAATGACTATTACTTGTACATGATTTAGCCCAATATTTGTTCAATGTGTTAAGCTGGTAAATCACACTTCTGCTCTTGTTTATACATTTAAAAAATTTACTTAACTTCATGCCATAAGTGAGTAAATTTAACTTAAACATTTTAGTAAATTCTACCTACAAATATGATGTATATGTTGCTTAAATTTACTTAGTACAAATATTTAATTCACCACAAAAAAAATTTTTTTCAGTGTTGGTGGCCTATGTAAAGAGCCACTGCTCTGCTACTCTGCACCCTTGACATCAAACATTAAACATAACCTTTAGGGTACCTTCACTTCAAACATGCTGTGATGAATCGTCACACACAGCCATGTTGAATTTCAAAAGCTGTTTGGTTGATTTTGTGCAAGTCAGTGGTCAAACCAAACAAACCGACTGTCGTTTTCTTTCCTGCTGTTTTTTGCAGTGGCTTATTATCATTGACATGTTCCAGTGCCTAGATTTAAAATCATTGGTTCCATTCCTGTGTTTGACAACTGTCACACATCACAGAGCTTCACTTTAGAAATGCAAATAGGTGACCCTCCACCTTAGTCCTACATCTCCCTCTTCTTCTCTCTAGCAACAATAACAATCAATTCTTTAACATCACAACATTCTGAAGAACAACTTATAAATCGTATGCATCCCCTGCTGGTCTCTTGGCGGCCAAGTTGACTTCACTGAAGCGTTTCTTTGATCCTGCACCGCTTTGATTCACTTTTCTCTCACCCTTTTAGCTAAACATATCATTGGAATTTTGCTCTTTGTTCCTGACAGGTCTCGTCTTAGCTCGGTTTCTCTGCAGACACGCAGCCCTTCCCAGAGGGGGAGAACTGCTCCACAGCCCAGACAAAATCGAGTGCTGCTCAAAGATTTTATCCTCATCCTTTGAATCGACTCTCTTTTCCCCTTCATTCTCTACATTGACATCTCGGGGCTGGCGTTCCATCCCTCACGGCGGCACAATTGGTATGACATGGTTGGTGTTGTTAGTGTCATTCAATGTTTCATAAATGCTGAGCACAAGACTCATTAATCTCTATTACAATGATCAGATTTCTAAAATTAGGGGTTCGAACACTGGAATATGGTGAATTGCTGATGGAATTTGATCCATAAGTGCTTGTTTAATGGAACACCGCTGTCCTGTGGGCCTGTTTACAGTTATGAGCGGTTATGAATTAAAGGGGTTTGCATTATTTGGAGACTAATTTGTAATGTAGGGTAGTTTGCAGATGTTTAATTTGAGTAAAAAGGAAAATAATTAGACATATTTGTATGCAAAAAAAAAAAAACGAAAAGAGAATAATTGTGTTTGACAACTGGAAAGGCCATAGGCTCCATTGAAAATCACATTTCATAAGTGTGAATTTAGCATGCAAGTCTTCACATGCATCTGCTTTTGTGGACAACTAAAGGAATATTCCAGGTTCAGTACAAGTTAAGCTCAATCAACAGTATTTGTGGCACAATGTTGATTATCACAAAAATGGATTTCGACTTGTCCTTCCTTTTCTTCAAAAAAAGCAAATATCTGGGTTCCAGTGATGTACTTACAATGGAAGTGAATGGAGCCAATCAAAAAACACTGACTTTCACTGTTTCAAAACTATAGCCATAAGACATAAAAAATATGCGTATTAAGATGATTTTAGTGTCATAAAATCACTTACCTATTTTGTGCAAAGTTTAAGGCAATTTTATAAATTTGTTGCAATGACGACGCATTGCTGTTGACCCTAAAACCATAAAATGACCGTAAAAACAACGATTTAAACAACTTTACAGCTCACATAATAAGCACTTTTTAACAGAAGAATTAATGAAGTGCTTTTATAAAATTGCCTCACATTTCCACCTTTAAACCCTCAAGGTCTCCTTTCACTTTCATTGTAATTGCCTTATTGTAACCTCAATTTTGCTTCTTTTTTTTTAAGGAGGGACAACACTAAATATATTTTGTGGTAATCAACATTATGCCACAAATGCTTTCGATTGAGCTTAACTTGTGCTGAACCTGGAATAATTTAATATCCAACATCTGATACATGCAATGCAGGGTTAAATAACATATACCTTATTGCACACACAGTGTCTGTTCTAAAAAGTCTTCTAATTGCTGGAATGTACAGATTATTATCAAGCTGCTTGTGAGGTTGTGCTAATGAGATAAGAAGTGAGACTCATAGAAAATATATAGTCTATAAAAAGATCTTAATCACTCTTTTGAACAGCTACATGCAGTTGAAAGAGGTGCTGAGGTTACAGAAAAATTATTCTATCATAAGCACTGAGAGTAAAAAACATTTATTTAAAAAAAATTGTATTCTTGTATTCAGGTTTTCCGTCTGAACTTTGCTATCTTCATCCTTCAAAATGTTGTGGTTGATTCCAAGTACTGTGCTCAACAGTCTGTGGTTAGATTTTCTGAGAATTAAAAAAATAAAACAAACCCATCTGTGAATTTTATACAGTGGGAAAATATGAAATAATCATGATAATCTTGAGAGATTTCACTGTGTTAAAAAGATCATTAGTGAATATTTAAAAATATATATCTTAAGTTATGATTTATCCTACCTTTTTTCCACTCTCCAGATACAAATTAGTCTGTATATGATTAATTAAAAAATTAGATGAGAAATGAAATAAATATATTTCATCAGAATAAATTAGATGAACATATTGTCAAAAGCCAGATGTTTAAATCTTTAAAATAAAGTGCTTTTACAATAAAGTACTGTTACTAAATATTTAGATTATTTATATACCCCTATTTTAAATAACCTATTCTACTAATTAATACAACTTTCAAAAGGGTTATTTAAAAGTAAAGTAGCCTGTTTATTCATTTGTACTATATTAGACAAACCCTGTAATGTTGAACACTGCTGCTGGTTTGTTAAGGGTTCTTGAGTTCACAGCATGCTGTACATTGTGACATTAAAAAAAATAGTTCAACCAAAAATGAAAATTCTCACATCATTTATTCACCCTCATCCCATCCCAGATGTGTGACTTTCTTTCTTCTGCAGAACACAATCAAAGGTTTTTAGAAGAACATCTCAGCTCTATAGATCCATACAATGCAATTGAATGGTGAAGCCACAAAAAGAACATAAAGGCAGCATTAAAGTAATCCATTATTCATGCGATTATCTAATCAGCCAATCGTGTGGCAGCAGTGTAATGCATAAAATCATGCAGATATGGGTCAGCAACCACCAATGTGGTGTTCTGCTGTTATAGCACATCCGCCTCAAGGTTCAATATTTTGTGCATTCTGAGATACCATTCTGTTCTACTATACTGCAATAGTGGTTGTCTGAGTTAACGTAACCTTTCTGTCAGTACGAACCAGTCTGGCTTTTTCCTCTCTCATCAAAAGGCATTTTCTGTCCACAGAACTGCTGCTCACTAGTCGTTTTTTGGCACCATTCTGAGAAAACTCTAGAGACTGTTGTGTGTGAAAATCCCAGGAGATCAGCAGTTACAGGAATACTCAAACCATCCCGTCTGGCACCAACAATCATTCAAAGGACCAAATCACTGAGATCGCATATTTCCCCATTCTTATATTTTATGTGAAAATTAACTCAAGCTCCTGACCCATATATGCTGATTAGATTATCACATGAATAAGTAGGTATACAGGTGTTCGTAATAAAGTGGCCGGTGACTGTATATGTCATTTTTCAAGAAAGTCAAACACATCTGAATGGCATGAGGGTGGCTAAATGATGAGAGAACTTTTATTTTTGGATGAACAATCCCTTTAATAAATTACACTGTTACTGTTTTTGGTCTATTATTACTGTTTGCTGTTTTTCTTTTTTCATCACTGATAGTTATTTGCTGTGTGGAAATGTTAAGAGCTCATCCTTTAAATAATAATGTATTTGTCGATTGTCACCATTTTGGAGGTTAATGTGATGTGTTGATTGTCTATGTGCATCTTTGTTGCAAGATCTACTCTTCAGTGGACACAAAATTCTTACAAGATCTCATTTAACATTGCACATGATAAAGAATAAAGATAAAGAGTTTTCTGTGTTGTTAATCAAAAATAATTGGCAAACGAGAAAAGTGGTCAGTATATTAATTTGCCTTTTTAAAAACATTTCTTCACCGTTTATTTTTATAGAATTATTTTATTTATTTTTGCATAAGCAAAGCTTAATATTTTAGTTGTGTGAGGTACTTTGATCAAAAGTAAAAAAATAAAAATAATAAAAATATATTTTGCATCACGTCGCCATTGAAAGTTTTCTCAACTCTCGACTCTCTGAACCCAAGATAACTGACACAAATTATAATGCCATATCTTGCAGATATTTATCACGATCCACACTTAAGTCCACACTTATTTTCACTATAAGGGTTCTTGAGTTGATCATATGGTTATTTGTAGATTCACTGTAAAAAGTTTTGATGCTACATTATAGGGTCTTCAGATAAGAACATTAGTGCTAGGTAACATCTGATAACAAAAGTGAAAGTCTGAAGATTTTCCAAAGAACAAGAAGTTTCTTATATGTAACCCCCTTTATGGAATCTATAGAGTGTAAGCAAACTTTTCAAATGACAATCCTGGTCCTTGATCAGTCCAAAGCCACACAATGAAATCATCAGCAATAATTTCTAACCAATTTATTGGAGTTCCCAGAAAGAAATACTAATTTAGAGAGGAGGAGTGCAAAATAAAATGAGAGCCTAAAGCCCTCCCCCCCACGAGAACGAATAATTCTAAGAATAAGAAGTGATGGTGAGACAAGGAGAAGGAAATTAGTGTTTAGTGGCTCAGGTACTATAAATTGTGACACATGTTCCTAAATGCTGTGAGCGCTCTTCATTGATAAGTGACCGAGACAGGTGCTGGAGATGAGCAACTGGCGTCAGTGTCTCCAGTTTGTCCTTCTTCTGTTCTTTACCACTAAGCCCATGGCTGAGTATGTCAAAGATGGTAAGAGATTTCACTTTTACCCCTCTGCCTTAATAAACAGTGTGTCTTATTTAAATAACTATATCTGTTGTTTAAAATAACTTCTGAACTAATTGAGAGTACAATTAATTGTTATTGTCATGTGACAGATTATGTTGTGATTTCAGCCAATTTGATTAGAGATATCGATTTATGTATTACTCCGGTTGAAAAATCACACAGATAAATCAATTATATCTCAGAAGTGCATTCTATATACAATTATACAGATAGAGCTCTAATTAGTACTGTATGTGTAACTCTAGCCAGCTGGTAGGTAGCTGTGCAGTGTGTAAACCTCTCTCCCCAGGCCTCAAGAGGCACACTAGCAAATGACACTAAAGACTGTAGCCTATAGCCTCCTTGTTAGCGCTCCTGCCTCCCATGCCAGAGACACCGGTTTGAATCCCTCTTGAAGCGGGTCGAGCAGGACCTTTTACAGTGGTGCCATGACCCGGAATGGAGTGAGATTTAGGGGGATGAGTGTAACCGTAGCCAGCTAGTAGGTAGTTTTACAATGTGTAAACCTCACTCCCCTGGCCTCAAGAGGCTCACTAGCGACTGACACTAGAAGCTATAGCCTTTAGTCTCCTCGTTGGAGAGCCTGCCTGCTATGCCGAAGATGCTGGTTCGAATCCCGCTCAGAGCGAGTCGAGCAGGACCGGTTACATATGTACAACAGTAACCTCAAGTCCCACAGAAACGTGGCTATTAGACTTGTCACAAAAACCTAAAATAACCTTCAGAAATCCTAAACCTGAAAGACAATATTGCCCAACATAAAGGGCATAGGTTAAATGAGTGGTAGCAGAGCATATGAAACATAAGTTCTTGCCAGAATACAGTTAGAGGAACATCTGAGAACGATTGATAAGTAGCAGTGCATCACAGCAAATGAGTTGTCATGCGAGCCACGTGAAAAAGCCTGAGGTAGGGGAGATACACATTCACACAAACTGGTAAATCCTGTGTACCCTACACAGAAGATTCACATCAAAATACAATCATTGAGTAAAACCCCAATGTTTTCATATTAAAAACTGTGTACTATTCATTCAGTTTATTTGAAAAATGAAATTCTGTAATGATTTACTAACCCTTATGTTGATCCAAACCTATATGACTTACGTTTCTTATTCGTGGAACACAAGAGACTTTAACAGCCTCAGTCACAATTAATGTGCAAAAGTGCAATGGATGTGAATTATGACTAATACTAACATAATGATTAAGATCTTCTTATGTGTTCCAATGAAGAAAGAAAGTCATATAGGTTTGGAACAACATGAGGGTGAACTATTTTTTAGTGAACTATCCTTTTAAAGCTACAAACATTCATGTCATAATCTGTTCTTTGCATGATTTAGACCTGTACAAGATTGACCTGGACAAGATTGATATGAAGATCAGTAATACATCACATGTTATCAGTGTAACATGGAAGACACCAAATAATAAGAGCGATCCCAGGTGTTACACAAGTGAAGTGCAGTGCAAGAGCCAATGTGTCAAAGACTGGGAGGTACTTCACCACTGGACACCCACAGA
Source organism: Moxostoma hubbsi (assembly GCA_032164185.1). NCBI lineage: Eukaryota > Metazoa > Chordata > Actinopteri > Cypriniformes > Catostomidae > Moxostoma > Moxostoma hubbsi. The sequence continues at coordinate 15,499,511 of JAVLUX010000065.1, forward strand.
CACTTACACAATAAGGAACAATACTTTCTAGTATATCAATACTTTCAAACTGCTCTAAGGCTAACTGTGAGCAGGACGTAGAAGCAAATAAGTTTGTGTTTGTTTGATGTGATGTGACTGAAAAAATATAGTTGCACATCTAATTATACATCTAGTTATATAAATATTATTTTTGAAAACACCTACATTCATTGTGCTGTGGATGCTGGTTTTTAGCAAATTATGCTGATTTGCTGATGTCCCTACAAGGAGTCTTTATTAGCTTAAAGGAATATTCAGAGTTCAATACAAGTTACAGTAAGTTCAATCAACAGTATTTATGGCATATTTTTGATTACCCAAATTTGACTAATCCATCCTTTTATTTAAAGAAATGGCAACAAAGTTGTAAAATTGGCTATAACTTTACACAGAAAAGGTTAGTAAGTGATTTAATCACACTAAAATCATGCTAACATGCATATTGTTTATGTTTTGTGGCTAAAGTTTTGAAAGAGTGAGTATTTTAATGTTTATAGATTGGACCCATTCACTTCTATTGTAAGCGCCTCACTGGAACCCAGACTTTTGCTCTTTTTGTTTTTAAAGTAAATGAGGGGCATGTCAAAATGAATATTTGTGGTAATCGATATTATGCCACAAATGCTGTCGATTGAGCTTAACTTGTATTGAACCTGGAATATTCCTTTAACCAGCAAACCTCCCTTGGTCAACCAGTTTCATTTGAAAGCTTATGTGAGTTGATCATCATTTATTTTATTTTATTTTATTTTTTGCTGGTGAACAACATGGCAAACTGGTCCACTAGCAAGACCAGTAGCAAACAAGCATAAAACCACTTGGATTTCCATGCTGGTCTAAGTAGTTCTTTAGGGATGATATTTGATTTACTGCTTATTTCCTCAAATCTCAGGCAACTGACTGAACTGTTCAAAGCAAAGTTAGAAAATATAAACAAAGATATCTTTGTGTTTGTAATTTTGCAGAGAGGTATGAAGTATAAACTTGAACACAAAAAGGAGGTGTATGTTTTAAACTTGCCTACTCTCAGTATGAAGAAGAATTACGATTTCAGAATAAGAATGATGCTGAGTTGTATAGACGGGGAATGGAGCAATTGGACACAAGTACAACACTGGGGAAATAATACAGGTAAAATCTCTTGGTCTTTGGAAAACATGCATGTGTTTAGGTTAATGACATACATGGCAAAAGCTGTAAAAGCAATGTATTGGCTACACACACACACACACACACACACACACACACACACACACACACACACACACACACATATATAGTCGCCCTGTGATGGCCAAATGCAATGTTAATGGTTCAAGAGTAAAATCTTGATTATATTTAGTTATAATCAGGGATGATAGTTTTGTTTTTTTATTTCTTTTTTAACTTTTTATTTTGTGAAATAGCAAGCAGTTAGAATGCAAGTAAATATTTTGTTCACAGGTGCCTGTATGGAAGAATCATCTTCCTACATATGGATTTATGTTTTGATACTTGTGCTGCCAGTGACCGGCTTACTTCTAATGTATCTGCTCACACAAGAGAGGTGAGTATAACCAATGCTTAGGTTCTTGTAATACTCTCCTTGCACTGTTTTTCTAAGACATCTGAATGATGATGCCATTTTTGTCTTAAAAGCATTCGAAGACTGATTCTTCCTGTGGTACCAGATCCCAAACACTTAAAAAATCAAATAATAGACACTGACCAGTCTCAGGTAAGGCCAATGTTGTCCATCATATCAGTTGAAGAATTATATACATCTGAAATAATTTTGCCCGTCACTTGCATTCAAAGTGGTGGAGCAACCTTACACAGTGCAGTGAGGAGTGCACAACAACAGATATTGAGATTATCAACCAAAGTGAAAGAGATGGGGATGACCAGACTCTGGTAATTCAGTCCATGGATATCAGCCTTGAGCAACAAAACAACATGTACAGCATCTACTCCTCTGAAACCCCCTGCTTGAACACAGAACTACAGAACTCACAGAGGGTATTGGGGTATATCACTCTTTGAGAGTTATTTCTGTTATCAAGTCATTGAAATCATACTGACGATCCGCTTTTTTGCTTTTAGTCCATGTCTATTAGCTTCAAAGTAATTTTTAAGCAGCCAAGTCTTAAAAGTTGACAAAATTACTTTTAGCTCATAAACCCATGTATTATTTACAGTCTTATATAGTCTTTCTATTCCGGTAAAATGGATAAAAAGTATAGAGTGTGGTTATGGCTGTAAAAATCCTCTTAATTTTTTTCTATAGTGAAACTTTTTTTTTAACGATTATTTGAAAAAAACAAACAAACAAAAAAAAAAAAACCAGACCTTGACCTCAGGGATTGTTAATCAAATGTATATGCCTCTGTTAAAGCCATCAGGTCGAGCCATTTATACTTTATTAGCAAAAATCCTGACAAAAGAACTATACTACCCATGCTCCTGAGGGGAAAGCTCCACCAATCAGAAAATTGCTGCAAACAAACCAGCAAGAGTCCTGCAGCAACCGTCCACTTCCATGATATACAGTAAATGACACAATCAAGTCGGTCTACCAACACAAATTCTTATAAATTTGTGTATGTCAATATTTTTCAATAAAATAAAAAAGATATTGTTTATATATATATATATATATATATATATATATATATATATATATATATATATATATATATATATAATTTTTTTTTTTTTAAATGTCCATTTTTTTTCCATTTGTTTATGTCATCCTCAATGCATCATGGGATTGTAGTTCATTACCTCATTAAAAATGTTAAGTACTGTTTTATACTTTTGTCTTTTTGTCTGATGTAAAAAAAAAAAATTAAATGGCTAAAAACTATTTTATTTAAGAATTTTGTGAAATCCCAAGAAAAAAGAAAAAGAAAAAAGAATGGGAAAAATACTTAAGGAACCAAGAAAGTTAAAAAAGTGTGTAGGACTCTATTGATTATTCATGTTGCATTATGCAGATTTTTGGCCAATCAAATTCTGGCTAGAGTGTGAATAGCCGTCCATTTACAATGGACTTTATAGAAAATCGTGTTTCATGGCTGTCATGTAAATAAAGCCTTTTAGCTTATTATTATTATTATTATTTTTTTTTAAAGTGACTTCAATATGATCTGCCCAACCTTTCTATTTCAATTGGAAATGTATCAATACAGGACAAAAAACTGCCCTCATCAAATCATTTCATGGGGTAATTAAGACTGATTATTTGATTGATGTAGCATTTTACAACCTTCATTGGTTTATCTTCTAAAGTAAAAGGGACTGTGGAAAGTGTGCTGGCTGGAGATTGGAAAGAAAACATCTCGTCTTAAGTTTGCGATCAAAGTTCTGCTGAAATCAACCGGCACAGATTTAAAGACACAGACAATCCTCTGACCATTTTTGCTGCTAATAATTTATGTGTGCAGTACAATAGTTGGACAATGGAGGGCACTCTGACTATCCTGAAATGTTAAAGAAGAGTTGAAAAATATCAAAGCCAGCAAGGAACACGCTCCTCACAGCATCACAGCCCTCTCTTAAGGGAGGATATACGTTAATTTGAAGACTGATTTAAAAGATTAATGTGAAACTGCATAATAGATGTGGAGTTCCAGTGTGATGGCATAACAAAGCCAGGGCAGCTGCCATGCACTTCGATCTGTTGTATCTGATGAACGGGATAGGAGAATATTATGAGCAAATAATCATTCAGAGATAGAACTAGGATATCAAAAGTGAATGGCACACAGGTGGATAAATAAAGACAAAAACATATGCACAGTCTCAATTGTACCTGTTGCAGAAAATATTTAGTATTTAGTTGCTATTCCAAAAGTCTGAGACTACGTTGAAATATTTTCCCCCCTTTCATTTAAACCTGTATATAAGCAGAAAGTTTCTTGATTTTGAAAAGTTATGATGTCACATGAAAAAAGAGAAAAAAATTTTTGTGTCACTAATAATATGAAAGCAAACAATATTAACCATGTAAACGTCTTCGTACAAAAGGTCCGATTTACTTGCTTCAGTTGAAACAGTTCCGTTGAAGATTCTCTTTGGAACATTCTGCCTCTCTTGTAATGCATGAACAACATGATTTACCACTATTTATATGTTCACTGTTATTTATATGTTGCCATGGCAAAGAAAAAATATCCTTTGTATGTTTTTTTAGCACTTGTAGTCATCTTTAAAACTTAAAAGTGCTTCTGAAAAAAATAAAAATAATAATTATTTTACTTTAAGAAACCTTCTATCTTTGTGTCCACCAACGGCTTCATGTTGCTAACTCTCTCTGATAGGCAAACTCATGGCCTGTGGGAGGATGTGTTGAGGCCTTGATGGAGAGACCATAGGCTAATATTCCACTGTGAGCACCTGAGTGCTAACCAAAGTGTTCAATTCATGTGAAAACAAATACATTATCTTTTAGATGGGGTGGGGAATTTCCCTGTAAGTAAAAAAAAATAAAGGAAAAAGTTTTATCAACAGAAAATATAAACAAAGTGCCAGCTTTACTCAAACTGATAAATAATATCAGATAAAGTGATCAGATAAAGTGCTTTCACTATATGTAATTTCCAATTTTTTCGAATATTTGCATATTACTCCTTAACATCTATGCATTATACAGAGTCCATTTTCCAAGAAGAGGATGTTGTGTTTGTATTTCTGAGATGAGAACTGCATATTTGGAGTTAGTAGCAGTAGTCACTGTTATATCAGAGTTCACAGCTGAAGTCTTCATACCTCCTTCAGCTTACATAAGAGAAGCAACAAACAGCTTGCAATTAATAAATTAAGTATGCTAAATATAGCTTACAGTCTTGTTTCTGAAGTGCTATTTAATGCTAATCAACACTCCAACAATGACATTATTACACTTTACACTTTTAATTATACATTATTCTTTTCTGTCTGGCAAACGGGAATGAATCGGGTTCCCTGGTGGATTGTTCTCTGAAACATTAAGCAATAACGTGTGGGTATACCGTATCTGTGATTGTTTTTGATCTTAACTACTAGAAAACACACACACACACACACACACACACACACACACACACACACACACACACACACACACACACACACACACACACTTCTGCCTTGCTGGACTAAAATGTTTTATTTATTGTAATGTTTTAGTGGGGGACGACCCAGATCATGCTTTCATTATCATAAAGGCCCCAAGACATTCTACACAAAGAGTGAGATGAGTAGTACGCGTTATACAGCACCGAAAGAATGCGCAGGTGGAAGAGTGTCTTCTGCGGAAGCTTGATCGCAACTAGCTGTGGCGACATGACAGAAGATGACAGTGTCAAAGAGCTGCTATCTCTAGCACATAAACTGTCCCTGAAGCAGACTCTTAAGGGAGATGTGAAACACTACACATCTCTTTTTTCCCCCCATTCAGCCACGTTTTCACTCTCATCAACATGTTTTTAATATGCTATGTTGAGTGTG